>JAMJFZ010000882.1:1047500-2247500 GCA_026225945.1 Cricetomys ansorgei | reverse complement strand
AAGATGGGCTTGCTTGCCAGACAGGTGAGCTGAACCAGCAAGCTCAACATTCAGCGAGAGACACTATTTCAGAGAATAAGGTGAAGGGCCATTGAGATGGCTCAGTGGGTGAAAATATTTGTCGTGCAATCTGATGACCTCAGTGTGATCTTGGAACCCATGTAAAGGTGGAAGGAAAAGTAACTTCATAAAGTTGCCCTGTGATCTCCATGTGTGCTGAATTGTGGGTGAGTGTGCACGCGCGCGCACAAACACACACACACACACACACACACACACACGGACAGAGAAAGACAGAGAGAGAGAGAGAGAGAAATGTGATATGCAAATTTAATAATAACAAACTAAAAAATAAAATTAACAACCACAACAAAAAATAAGATGGCTACTCTGGTGTGGTGCGGCATGGGGAGGTAGAGGCAGGAGAAGCTCTGTGAGTTCCAGGCCAGTCAGGGTTATATAGTGAGAATACGTCTTTCAAAAAAAAAAAAAAAAAGGTTAGGGGCTCCGGATGTAACTCACCAATAGAACGCTCACCTAGCGTGTGTGCGTGAGGCCCTGAGTATCATACCCAGCAAAACAAACGGACTCATGGACCGAGAAGAGAGACGAGATCTACAAGGGAAAGTTTAACTCCTGCTAATGGATCTTTTCAAACCACGCCAGGGAGTGCTGGGCTCCAGAAGGCCCTTCCAGATCGGTGTGGACTGAGCAAAAAATAATCTTAGAGGCAGAACAGCTCAGTCTTTTCAAGTTTTGTTAGAGATTCTTGGAGCAGTCTGAAGACTGAAGATAGGAAAATGAGGAATCTTTTATTTCCCTTTCCTCACTCCTCAGAGTACTTCTGAGGGAACATATGCTGGAGAAACTGTGGGAACTGGTCTCCCGGGAGGCAGGTGCTGAAGAAAACCATGCTAGCCTCATGAAAATTGTCCACCAGCAGCTGTGTGGCCGGCAGAGGAGTCTGGGTTTTGTTTTTTCATTGACTATGGTGTTTTAAGCCTATTTTCTGTTGCTGTAACAAAATACCTGAGACTGAGTGATTTAGGGAATAGAGGTTTATTTGGGCTACAGTTCCAAAGGCCTAAGATGATGGTGCCATCCCATAGTGTTCACTCGACCCTATAAACACATAAACACATGTAATTTAACTAAGAACACAGGGCCATATCTGCTTCAGCAATAGAGAGAGGGCCTTCTGGCTGTGTTGCAGCATGGCAGCCTGTGCCAAATGATGAGAAGGCAGGGCTCTCTCAGGTCTCCTTTCTCTGTAGAAGCCACTGATGCCATGGTAGATGCTGTATTCATAGCGTTTTCTAATCTTAATTACTTTCCAAAGGCCCTGACTCCAAACCCATGTGACTTTGGAGGTTAAACGAGCAGCACTTGTGCTTGGGGGAGATGAAGTCAAACCCTGCACAAGGACATCCTGTTTGTAGCTCTGCGGTCATAGATCTCAGTGTCCTCGACTACAGCCTTATTGCTATGGTCTCTCTCTGTCCTTCTATTTCTGGGCCCTCTACCCCTTTGTGCTCCCAAAAGATTTACTACATGTGCATTTTATTCAGAAAGCCCAAACTCAACCAACAATAGGATGATACCATATATTTTTTTTAACCAGGTATTGTTGAATTATGGAAGTAATAAAGCAGAACAAAAATAAAAATAAAAACAAACCTACTAGAAAAGTTGGGAGAAATGCCTTTCTGATCAGTATAAATACTATGCTATTACATTTAGAAAATAATAATTCCAGTGTTTCTAGAAAGATTTGGAATCTCTAAAAATAGTTACATGTACTTACTAAAGAAGAGAAATGTTTTCCGCTTTTAGATCTTATGAGTTGTTATGATTAGTAAGGCCAAGTTTGAACACAAAGAACTATAATAAAACATTCTTTGACTATTAAGATAATTCTCGCAAAGCCTAAATTAAAGCCTTACAGATTTCAGGGAAGTTCGCCTCTGCATTCGTGCCAAAGGTACACACAGTTGCAAGGGATATGTTGCTGTGAAACCCTTTTGGATGAAAGTAATAAGCTTTGGGTGTCAGAATACTTAATTCATTGGATGATAGTGCCTCCTGCCTGTTTGTCTTCCTAAGCTACCAGACTGAGACCTGTTGTGATCTTCCTCCAGTCTTTGACGTTCAACCGCTGTAAACAGAGAGACGGGATTATTGGATGAATATATGGCTTTGCGTTAACTGAATGTTTAATTTCCCGTAGTGTTGAACTTGGCTGGATGGTTATTATATGAGGAGCCTCTGAAAACTCATGGGTTCTCAAATAATGGCATGCTTTTTTTCTCCTCTGATTTTTTTTTTCTCAAATGGTGTTTTTTGTCATTTCCCTTACTGTCTACTTCAAACAAATTTTATGCAGTTTTATGATTCTTTTAACATACGGCTACTGCCTACCAGCTCCTTGTGTGCCTTGGCAACCAGCCACGTGCACTGAAGAATGATTTCCTGGATGAGTAGTCAAGAGTCTTTATCCAATTTTTTTAAAACCTGAGTTCAAATACTTTAAAAAAAAAATCATTTGCTTACATTTATTTTATGTTTATTGGTGTTTTGCCTGCATTTATGTTTGTGTGAGGGTATTGGATCCCCTGGAACTGGAGTTACAGACAGTTGTAAACTGCCATATGGGAATTACAGACAGTTTTAAGCTGCCATGTGGGTGCTGGGGATTGAACCAGGGTCCTTTGGAAGAGCAGCCCATGCTCTTAACCGCTGAGCGGTCTCTCTAGCCCTGAGCTTTCTTAACATATTCTTATCCCTCTCTTCAGTCTCCTGTCTCCCTTTTTCTGTTTTTGCCATTGTAGTCTTCTTTTAGCCTGGACAGAGTAATCTATGCTGTCAGTGTTATTAGA
This sequence comes from Cricetomys ansorgei, assembly GCA_026225945.1. Taxonomy (NCBI): domain Eukaryota; kingdom Metazoa; phylum Chordata; class Mammalia; order Rodentia; family Nesomyidae; genus Cricetomys; species Cricetomys ansorgei. Next base: position 2,244,624 of record JAMJFZ010000882.1, on the reverse strand, counting down.
GGTTCTTATCAACAAAGTGTAAAACTCGTGCTGACAATCCCAAGCCTTTCTAGTTTTTTGACATCTATGGAGTCCTTACCTGTTGCTTTTGAATTATGAGTAGGGATTCCCCCCTCCCCACTTTAAAAAAAATTCTGTAATTCTGCCTGTACAAAAATCCTTAGAGCAGAAAATGTGTTGGCTTCGTAAGCCTCATCACTCCTATTGAGAGTTTGTGTGTATTTCTATTTTGGAAAAATACATTTTACTCAACATGAATTGAGATGTGGGCCGGGCATAATTACTGGCTACAGAGGAAGGAATTTGGAGGAAACAGATGCTTTGAGACAGACAAGGTTAGAGACAGCAAGAAGCATTTTCTTAAGATATCAGTAGCCAAAGAGCAGAGACTGGGGCCGACCTCTTCTAGTCTGAAGACACACAGCCCTTCAAATCCTAGATTCTTTCTCCATCTCCAACCATTTACTCCCAGGGAGCCAGGAGTAGGCTGCTTCATCCCAGGGACATGATGCTGGGAAGATGGGAGGAAGCTGAGATCATGAGAAGAGAAGCATGAGAAGAGGCCAGCCGCCTGCTGGTGATTTCCCGTCTTTGCTGCTTAGGGTCTCTTGTGGCCATCTTTTGTATACACCATCGGAACCCGCGTCCTAACGCACCTGCTATTTCTGTCATTTGATCAATTGGTTGGGTTTAATCTTTCTCATTTTTTTTTCTGACCAATGTAGCAACGGCTAAAATATTTGTGTTCTACACCTATTTCTGATTCATAGAGCATTAGGCTACCGAAGTCCAGAGTGTAAGAGAGAACTTTTTGATTAGCGTATAAGTATCTTGTAATAGAGAAAAGTCTGTAAGGAGTGGAAAATACATTTATGATGACTTTATGTACATGTATGAAAATACATGTGCATGTGTATACATAAATATATGTATCCATACATGTACATATGTGTATTATATACACACACAAGCACAATGTATATTATGCTATTTAAATGGAACCTGGATATCCATTATAGATCTTATTGTGTTATTTGTGGGAATAAATGTAACATCTCAATGTATTTGTATATTGTAATGCGAGTCCTTAAATACCAAATCTTAGTGTTAATAAACTGGATTAAGGGTACCTGCTTAAGGGGAAAGAAATGTGTATTTGCTATTGACATGTTTGGCTGCCAATGGGAAAATTATGCAATCACAGAAAACTTCCACATTAGCTATGAACTGTGAACAGCAGCAAGGGCTCGGAGTGTTCTGCACATGAAAAACGTCTTGATGCTAACTCTCTTCCTCTCCTCGAAGTTTCTTTCACAGACATTCTGCCGTGAGGAAGACGCAGTCAGTCCAAGAAGCCTGAATAAACAGTGGGGTTTAGTCTACTTCATCCAGACTGGAGCGGGCCTCTATGGCCAGCCCGGTGCAAGGGCCTGGAGGGATGTCTGTGGCTGCTGCTGGGGGCTGCTCCCCAGATTCACCACCAGGCACCACAGCAGGAACTAGCTCACTCTCTGGGGATGGTGGAAGAGCACATTTTGCCTCCACCATAGCTAGGGAGCCCTGGGCTGGGGACAATGGAGCCTGACCAGAAGCTTCTACCTCTGACTCTTGGGGCTTCAGGGCAGGCACGTTCCCAGCAGGGAAACCCTGGCTTTGGGGCTCCGTTACTGCAGGGGTACAGCTGGCTGTAGGAGCAGGTGCTGCCTCACAAACCTCCTCAGCCCTGGCCTGAGAACCCACAGGAGGCTGAGGACTTCCGGAAGCACCAGGAGGGATCAGAGGGGCTTGTTCAGGCTGCAGGAGGGTGAGGTCACTTCCGCCCTGAGGATTGGTCACTGCCTGTTGTCTCTCCTCTGATTGGTCCAGGGTGGACTCTGGATGATGAAGGATGGTAAAAGCTGTGGCCAGGTTTTCCACAGCTTTTTGGACGGTGTTGGCTTCTTCAGTATCCAGCTCTTTATCTTCAGCGACATTTGTCTCTGGCTCTTCATCAGAGGTATGTTGACCCTGGTCTTCCTTTTCGGACAGTTTTGCTTCTCTGATCTTTTTGTAGAGTTCCTTTCTCTCTTCTTGTAAAGCACGGCACAGGTTCTCCAGCCTCTGGATCTTCATCACGAAACACTCGTATTCCTTAGCTCTCAGGGCTTTCTGTGACATAAACACACACACAAATGGCATGAACAGTGAAGTTCCCAGGATTCTCTCCAGAGACAAAACCGTTTGTCCCAGAATTTGTCCGCTAGGTTTGAACAAACATTGAGGGATATTATCTCATTTTCCCATTGTTTTATTTTATGCACTGATTATTAGACTAATAGAATTTTAATTACTATTGCCTGCTTTTTGGAAAAGAATCATGACAAGCCTTCTTTCTGCTTCAGTGCAGAACCTCTCAAAGCTTAACCTACGCACGTGAGAATCTTTTTCTTCTAAGAACTGGAGGATAAAAGCAAGAGCTCGTGTGAAATGAACAAGACAGACTGGGAGTTCATCTTAGCAGAGCTTTATGTATCCCAGGAAATATGTCTTCTTGATAGATAAGCTGCTATATACTAATCCCAGCAGCCATTTGATTCATGTTGATGAGTCATGGAGACATGTCTTGGGAATTGGTTGCAATTTGGGATGACTAGTTAAAAGTGGTAATTATAACCACATCCTCATTCATGATAATGGTTGCTTAAACTGATCAGTTCTCCTTTTCTCTGGTAATAGTGATGTGGATGTGAGCAGGGACCTGACCCTAATTGTTCATTACTTACTCCTACCCTAGCCACCTTGTACCTGTGAGACCCTTTCTGCTTGTTAACACGAAGGGTTCTTCATTTGTAAGCCCTGCCACTCAAGTCAGAGCTTATATATCTTTCTTTGCCTTTGGAGTTACAAAACCTGCAGGTCCCGTATAACATCAGCAAACTAATACCTGTTGGAGAAGTTTTTTTAAAAAAAGATTTCTTCATCTCTGTATATAAAAAAGTGTATATGCAGGCTACCTGGGCCGGTGTCTTCTCTCAGTAGCGTCAAACCCATGCGTTAATTGTACTTGCTGGGTGCTAAACAGTGGAAATTCAAGGTCAAGTGAAAACTTCATCAGATCTTTAGTGTGTTACAGTCAGAAAGCACTCTGGGGATAGCTTTCCACTCAATAATCCTGTGGATAGGGTTTACAAAGGTCTTTGACTCTGCATTAAGTTTCTAAATGACCTTTGACTCAATTTTAATGTGTCACATCTCCCTAGAAATTCTGCCTCCCTCCCTCCCTCCCTCCCTCCCTTCCTTCCTTCTTTTTTTCCTTTTTTGGGATTTTTCTAGGCAGAGTTTTTCTGCCTCACTCACTCTGTAGACCAGACTGGCCTTGAACTCTCAAAAATCCATCTGCCTCTGCCTCCCGAGTACTGGGATTAAAGGTGTGCATCACCACCACCTGGCTAAATTCAGCCTATTTTCAAACCACCATTAGCACTGTTGGGTTATAGTGATCGTTTTGATAGGACTGGGAAGCAGAGATAAAAGCTATGAGAAGAACTTCCTCACCTCTTCAATCATGTCCAAAAGGGCCTTGTTACAGTTCTCAAATCGGGCTTTCCACGTGGCTGTGTCCCTCTCCAGCTTCTTCATTTTCTTCGTTGTCTACAGAAATGAGAGCGTTTCACTGTTAATCTTGAAGAGTTAATGTATCAAGGAAGCAATAAGTTCCACACGTGACACCAAAAACAATCCTTTTACTACCAGCTGCTGAAGCAAACAAATGTTCCATGTCAACAATGGAGATTGCGGAAGAGGGATGATTTATTTCCTGGTCCTCTAGACCAGTAATGAACAAACTTATTTGTACCAGAGCCAATTCAGGAGGAAGGAAACTACTTAGGAGCACATTGTGTTGTTGTTGACTTTTTTTTTCATTTAAAAGAAAAAAAAATTCCATTCTGAAACCCATGGACAAGTTTACAATTTAGATCATTTTCTCTATCGAATAGGAGGCTATTTCAGAGAGAAAGCTGGCAACGCTTTTAGGCATTAAACTGTGGATGATAATTTGTGTACACACAAAAGCTGTCGTCCACCTTCTCTGTTGTGATGTGAATAAGGTGTAGATGAGTTCACAGAATGTGAACTCATTTCATCTTTGACACCATCGCATGAGAAAGGCTCCGTTTCAATCACTGATTTATAAATGGGGAAACTGAGGCTCAAGGATATGTGTTAATAACTAGGTGAGATAACAAGAGTCAGGCTGTAGGTACCTCATTTCTTGCAACAAATGAAGTATCTATTAGTCACCAGGCTCGAATGTGGGTGATATATAAGTGATCAAATACTTTGAGAATAAGATAACTGAATATTACTGTTTGTAGGTTCTTCTCTGCTTGGATAAACCGAAGAGTGAGGCTCATAGGTATTATTCCCTTTTGTGAACCATACCTAGATGCTTGCTTCTTTTTGAGACAAGCTTTTATTCTGTAGCCCTGGCTGGCCTGAACTTGCTATGTAGACCAGGCTGGCCTGTGAACTCACAGAAGTCTACCTGCCTCCACCTCCAGAGTGAGTGCTGGGATTAAAGGCTAGGTGCTTGCTTCTTAAGCAAAGCTGTGTGAGGCACCAGCTGAGGCCAGAGGCTGAGCGCAGACTATCAGCACTTGCTCTAAGACGTTGGTTCTCAACCTTCCTAATGCTATGACCCTTTAATGCAGTTTCTCATGTTGTGGTGACCCTTAGCCATAAAATTATTTTTGTTGCTACTTCATAACTGTAATTTTCCTGCGGTTATGAATCGTAATGTAAATATCTGATATGCAGATGGTCTTAGGTGACCCTCATGAAAGGATCCTGTGAGGCCCAAAGGGGTCTTGACCCACAGGTTGAGAACAACTGTTCTAAGAGCCACTAGATGAGCCTTGAATGGATTTGTTGTTTGGATGACACTTTACCCAGATTAGGCACTTGTAAAGTTTAAGAGGTTAACTTTAATAATGTGATAAACATATAGGACCATATAGGACCATATTCAGAGTCACACAGACTTGTATACCAGGGTTTGTTGTTGTTGTTTATTATCAGGGAATCCTCAGGCTAACTAGTATCCATAAATTAATTTTAGATTAAGAACACTTGATTTATTATCCCCGTCTCAAAATATACACTTTTGAAATAAAATTAGAATTAGAAATAAATCTGAAATAAAATTAGAAAACTCTAGAATTAAAAAAAAATCCCTAATGTATAGATCTATTCAAAACAAGAAAACTAACAACAAATATTCATGTAAAAGTTACATTATATTTGCAAGATGTTTCCTATCCTTATACGTAATGCCAGTGCCTATTCAGGAACACAACATGTATGTGTGTGTGTGTGTGTGCGCACACGTGTGCATGCCTATGTGTGCTATATTTTAGGTATCAGTCGTTGCAGAAGTTTATTTTTAGTTATATATAGCATAATTGTTTTGTGCACTGTTGGAGAAAGGGATGCGTAGGCCTTGGCGGTTTGTATTGTTTGCAGGTGTTGGAGTTCTGTGGGGGATTTTTGATTGCTTATGATCTGCACCTGAGGAGTGCTGGATCAATAAAACACCAGAGCTGAGTCACTCAGGGCTTCACTGTCTATCGAGTGTGGTGTTGGCCAGGATGGTGGTTCCCTCTGCTGAGGTCTGGCAGAGTTTGCACATATGATAACTCCTCCTTGTCTCCTTCCTGAGCTACTGCAGCAGCATACTGTTACAAATGGCATACCAGTGTGGGACCTGAGACAAGAAGAGAAAGAAACTGCAGACCTCACAGAGTTGGGTAAAGTACGCTCAGGGAAGCTACCAGAGGATGGAGATCAAGGGATTAATTGAAGGCTCCCAAAGGAAGAGGAGAGAGAGAGAGGAAATAAGCCTCTATGAAGAGAAAAGATTGTGAAATTAATAAATAAATGAGGGGGGGAAAGCTCCAAGGTGAGAGCCACAGAATGGAGGCCTTTAGAGATAAAGCAGTTCCCCCACCCCTGCAAACCTAACTCTACCTGAAAATCTGGAAAGTGTTTCCTCAGGGTCAGCACACAGAAATTGTCTCCCAGAACTGGCCATGGTTGCATTTCATGCTGGTAGCCAAACTTGATACTGTAAGAGTCACCCAGGTGTTACTGGTTTTGAAGGTATGAAGGAGTCATAGAGACAGATGAAAGTTTGGCACTGTGAGAGGCCAGGAGAGGCCATTGGTAAGGGTGCAGCTTCAGTAGCAGTTGAGGGCCCAGATTGAAGGGGTCATGCAGAGAAGCTGAGGCTTGGCACCATAAAGAGAGCCCAGAAGAGCTACTGGTAAAAGTGCACCCCAGCAGTTTTTGAGATGACAGTGCCATAGGATGATCACCAAGAACAGTAGTAGCAGCAGTGGTGTGAGCCAGCCAGAGCCTGGAGGATAAGCTGAGTGTGCTGCAGAGGGCAGAGACAGAGAAGTTCCAAGCCCTTTGGAGGAGACCAGAAGAAAGTGAATGAATTCCAGATAATTGGACATCGATAATGTTTTTCTGCTGTCCAAAGACATTGCAAAAGCTTGATAGATGTTTGGTTTCATTTGGTCCTGTGTATTAGCAACTCATGATTGTTTCTCTTGTAAATGGTTTTGCTAGTGTTGTATTAAATTTTGTTCAAGAGATAAAAAGCAAATTTTTGATTGACTTATATAGAAAAGGGAAAATGTTGGGGGAAGTTTATTTTTAGTTATGTTTGAAATTGTTTTATGCACTGTTGGGTGAGGGGCTATCCTAGGTCTAGGGAGTTCTGTATTGTTTATGGGTGTTGAATTTCTGTGAGGGTTAATTGCTAATAATCTGCATGTGCTAACAGTAAAATACCTGAAGTGTTCTAAAAGAATAAAATCACCTGAGCTGAGACGCTCAAGGTTCCACTGTCGATCGTGTATGGCGTTGGCCAGGACTGTGGTTCCCTCTGCTGAGGTCTGACATCCAGTAGGCTAACAGCTAAGATCAGTTATCTTTATCCACCTTGTTTTGAGGCAGCATCTCTTGTTTTCTTGCTGTGCTTCCTTTGCTAGACTAGCTGACTCATGAGCTTCCAGATTACCTCTGTGTTGTTAGAGAGTTCTAGGATGTACCCCACTTCACCCAGCTTTTTACATGGTTCCAGAGATCTAAATTCAGGCCACCAGACGTGTACGATAAATGCTTTCCCCCACTGAACCATCACCCTCGGCCCTCAGAGACAGAATGTTGGTGCTGATTTTCTATCGGAAAGATGCTGAACTGAATAAAATGTTAACGTTATGTTTGTTGATAATATTTGTAAAGAACTCTCAAACACTTTTAAATGCATTAATTTATTTCAACTTCACAGTTTTGTGAGTTATACAAAGAAAATAATACTCAGTTCATGGATAAGAAAAAATAAACCTTAGGAGAGGTCAGTAAATGGTCCAACAGTACTTGGTGGATAGTCACAAACGCAGAATTTGTGTTTGCTCTTCCATCTTCTTATACAAGGTCCCATCACTTATGTGACATATCTTCCCTTACAGGAAGAGGTCTATCAACTCTAATGTTGTATTTTACATATTTGCAAGTTTCTAACAGTTAGTTACAAGATTAGACTTTTTAACTTAATGCTAGATTCTGTCCTTTCTAAAGCTAGTTTATCAAGAAGAAAAATATTGTTATTCTAATGAAAATGTATTCTAGCATTTTGGGACTGTTAGATTAATTTACTGGAATTTTTTAAGACAAAAACAAAAAACGAAACACAAACGAAAGTCTCATTCATGCCTATAAAAAATTGCTCTGCATCATGAAATGCACTGAAGCATCTTAGCTAAAGAAAAATGAATGCCAAGAACTGCCTGTCAAAGCACACAAAAAATGTCAATATTCGTGGATATGCAATACTCACTTTGTCCATTTCCTGTTTGAAAGTGGCAAACACTTCATTGCTTTTTGTCAGTGTACTCTGGAACTCCTCAAACCTTCCTGAGTAGAGGGTAAGCTGTAAACAGAGGAAAGAGAACATCTATTTTAGGGCCGCTTTCAGAATGCTTCCAGAACAAAATAGCATGTCATTGTTCATTATTTGAGAAGAAAAATGATTTAAAGATCTTCTCAGTACAGGGTTAGTCATGTGTTTAGTCATTTTATTTACTACAAGGTCACCTTGGTTGGTGAACATGATTGAAATTCTTCTTTTAAGAAAGATGTGAATGTGTGTGTGTGTGTGTGTGTGTCTGTCTGTCTCTGTATTTAGGTGTTGTCTATAGCTCTCTACCCTACTTGAAAGAAGGTCTCTCAGTGAGCCTAGAGCTTGCCATTTCGGCTGCCCTGCTGGCCACTGAGGCCCAGGGCACTACCTGTCTCTCCATAGCATTCAGTGCTGCAGTTATAGGCATGTCTTACCACATCTGGCTTTTACATGGGTGCTAGGGAGTCAAACTCGGGTCCTTATGCTTATATGGAAAGCTCTGTACCCACTCAGCCGTCTTTCCAACCCTGATATGTTTCTTTTCCTTTTTCTGAGAATTTCATACATGTATATAATGTGTTCCGATCGACTCTATAGCCATTTCCTCCCAGTTTCTCCCACCCTACAGCTTTTCCTTCCCAACTCCTTGTGCTCCATCTTTTTCTTAAACCCAATGAGTCTACTTAGTGTTGCTTAAAATGTCTTTTAAAGAAAAACAAAATGATAAAGTATGTTATTACAGCTTTATTGTAACATATTTTTTTCCAAACTTTTATTGATCCCTGAACATATGTATTCCCCATATGTATAAAGATCTTTATTTAATGCATGGGTCCTGCTTTTGCAGGACTTGCCTTCCTAATGGGAAGACAAACTCAACGGCAACTTGGTTATGGGATGGTCAGTATAAATTACCAAGTCAGAACTTTACTTGCCTTGGGTTTTCCCGTAATCAGCTTTTACAACCTAAGCTAATGGATAGCTGTATTCTTAAGTTACGTACACTTCCATGCCCCTGACCCAAATAATGCATGTGTGTTTGTACATGTGTTACGATAATCATTTGCTGGAAACATCAAATAGAGATGGAAAGCAATCTTATAAATGAATATCTCCCATAAATGTTGAAAGTGGCTTTTGGATATTGCTTAATAGTATTTGTTTGTTTGTTATCTGGGTCAATTGGCATCAATGGCTTAATTCCCTATAAGACTCTGTTAAAGTTTTCTGGAAAGTACTCCATTTCTTCCCCATGTGATGCTTTTTGTGCTGTTCAATAAATACAAAGCAAAGCCCTTCATTGGGACAAAGCCCCACAGCAATGGGGAAGATGGATAGGTTTGGCTTTTGCATAGAGCGAGCTGTGGCAGGAAGCTCTATTTCTGAGCCTGAAATGGGAACTGTAGTAGTTGGATTTAAAAAAAAAAAAAAAAAAAGCCAGCAACACCTGAAGCCAAAGCAGAAGGACTCCTGACTTTCCCACCACTCCTAATCATTCATGACTGACAAGGTCAGTCTCTGCTAACACGGAAGCCTGGCCTCCATTTCTTTCTTTATATTATGGGCAGTACCAAAATGTGAAGGCCATTTAAGATTGACAGCTATCAAGAGTGATTCTGAACAGTTTGGACATTTCTTCCCACCTTAGTCAGGCAATGGATCACGTGACCGAGAGGAACTAAGACAGAGAAGTGGGAAGCTGGACATGAGCTTGCTGTGACTGACATCTTACCCCTCTTGGCTGTATGCAATGTTGGTACACATCATTTCTTTTTCATAGACACAATACTCTACTTTCTTAAACATAATAGACGTGAAGTTGTCCATGGCTCATCCCCGTATCCTCTGTCATCTGTAAAGCTTTATTCTGATAACCTCGGGTCCCAGACCCTTGGTACCTGAAGGTGGCCACCCCAACCCTCCGTGTGCTGTTCCTCTCACTTCACCTGAGCCTGCAGGACTGTCTCCTGTTCCTTCAGCACTTTGGCCTGAAGTTTCCACTCTGCTGCCTGGCTCAGCAACTATGAGAAAAGAGAGTGCATAGAAACAGAGTCTTACTGTTTTTAAATTGCCATTTGTTTACCATAAATGTGTAGACCCAACTTTCTTCTTAAACTCCTTTACTTTAAATATTTTGTTTTGAGGGGAGTGGATCTTGCAATATAAGTTAACAAAGTAAAAGTTAAGAAAGCAATTGATTTGATATGTTTGAGTCCCCAGGAAAATAGAGGCTTTAATGAAAAAAATTAAGTGTCCAAATCAAGTATGAATCACATGAAATCTAACCTCTCTAACCTCTCACCAATCCCATTGGTGAGAAGCTTTCCTAGAAATGCTAGAAATGCCCGCTGAATGCCATCATCAATCTTAGCTTGCATATATCCAGATCTGCCCACCAGGGCATGGCTGCCTGCAGCTGGTCTGTTATATTAGCACATGGTTATTCTCCACTGCAGAAACAGAGAAGTTCAATAGGTTACTCTGAATTCTGCCCTTTGGGACTAAGAGTCCTCATCCCAGTGCCTAAAGGAAGCTTTTCATATAGCGCCAATAGGGTTAGACATGGTCAAACAGGAAGCTGATGGGTAAACACATTGCTTTAACTTTAGATACGCGTTTATTTGTTAATCAGTTTTGATGTGCAGCTCTAGTTTTTGACTTAGGCTTGGATCCTCTGGTCAGTTTTTCGTTTTTTAAATAAAAATCAGTTGGGAGGTGGAGGTGCACACCTTTAATCCCAGCACTCAGGAGGCAGAGGCAGGTGGATCTCTCTGAGTTCAAGGCCAGCCTGGTCTCCAGAGTGAGTTCCAGGACAGTCGGATTTACAATAGAGAAACCCGGTCTCAAAAAACCAAAATAAATAAATAAATAAACATTAAAATGAAATAAAAATCATGTCTACATTGTGCCATGAGAATTCTAGTTGTTGACTTCCGGATAATTGTGCAGTAAACTAGAGATAGCAAAATGTACTCTATTGGTCCTAGGAGAGGCCAGGACACTGTGGAGTACAGGCATGTAGGCCATCTGAGCATGTGGGGGTGTGCTGGTCCCTGCTTTTTGGAGTCAGCAGTGCTGGCCTGTTGGATGTCTCTGATTACTCTGTTTGCATGAGGAGACCCCCAGTTTGGACTTGATAGCTCACCAATCCAGAAGTAAGATGTCATTGCTGCAAGTTGAGAACTGGGGGTGGGTGGACTGTGAGAAAAAGCCCTGAGTGTTTGTTGTCCGAATTCACTTTTTTTTCCTGTCGTATTTGAAGACTGGTTATTTGTCAATTGCCATGCAAACAAATTAACTCTTCTGATTTCAGCTCAACACAAATCTTCTAGTCAAAAGTTAAGTGGCATCACTTGAGTAACTGGCCTAGCGACTGTCTTACAGATCTCTCAATATTCATACATATGTATATAAGTATGCGTGTATATATATGTGTATATATGCATATGTGCATATGTGTGTATATATGTATATGTGCATATGTGTGTATATGTGTATATATGTGTATGTGCATATATGCGTGTGTATGTGTATATGTACATATATATGTATATATGTGTACATATATGAGTGTATATGTGTATATATGTATATATGTGTATATATATGTGTAAATGTGTATATATTCATATGTGCATATATGTGTATATATGTATATATGCATATGTGTATATATGTGTATTTGCATGTATATATGTACATGTGTATATGTGTGTATATATGTGTGTGTATATATATATATATATATCTGTGTGTGTGTGTGTATGTGTGTCCCTCCTCCCCTCCTCTTCTCCTGTCTCTCTCTTCCTCCAGCAACCAGTACATGTTTCACACAGCTGAAACACACCTCTCTGAATGTGATGCAGTCTCACAGAGAGCTTAGGCTTGGGGACAGATGCACGTGGATTTGGAACACATTGCAGTGTCTTAGCAGTGTGAGATCTTACACAAGCTGTGTGTCCTCTTTGACCCTCGATTCTGTCATCTGTTCAGTGGCCCTGTAGCTGTTGGTGGCTATTTGGAGTCGAGAGCAATCACCACCATTCGGTTTCTTCAGTGGAGAACCCAGAAGTCAGCCTTTATGGCACACCACCTTCCTCATCGTCATCCTCTCTGGACTGACTGCTGCTTTTACCTGGAAATAACGTTTCCCTGTCTCCATCTGTTCTTACTGCCTCCTCCCTAATCTGAGTCAGCATCACATCTCATGTGGATCCTTCTGGGAGCCTCTTGCCGTCTCTCTTTCTAGTCCGTTTTCCATCAAGGAGCCACATTAACATTTACATATGGGAAGCCAATCGTGGTTTATAAAACTACTCAGCTGTTTCCCCTTATAATGGGAGTAAAATCCTGCCGCCTCTCCAAGACCTGCAGAGCTGCAGAGTTGGACCCCGCTTACCCCCACATCTTGAACATTCTTCCCTTGCTCCACCTTCTTCTCTTCCTTCCCTGACCTTTCCCTGGGTGTGGTGCATGCCATGCTGGGCCTAACATCAGGCTGTGGCACTGAGAAGACATCGCTTACTGGAGAAGACTTCCATGAGGCAGTTCCTCGGGAGGCAGAACATGGCTCATGGTCCTCCCCAGCCTGTCGCTCAGGCTGAGGAAGCCCCTGCCTGCCCCTCAATCTCAGTTCCTCCTTGTTTGCTAATAACTTCCTATTATCTAAATACCCTTCCCGTTTGCTTGCTACAGCCTGTCTCTTCCCACTCAGTCTCTAATCTGCCTGGTGGGAGACGACCCTTCTCTGCCTTGTTCACAGCTACAATCTAGCACCTCAAATGCTCTCAGCAGATAATAGGCACTTGAAAAACACTTGCTGAGTATGTTGAATGACTGTTTTGTGTGAATAATGGTATAGGCCCAGTATCTCCTACTGGGTTAGCCCATTTACTTCTCCATAGATGCAGGGGCATTAATGTGAGAGTAGTGATCTTTTGCCATTGTCAAACAGTTTTCCTAGGGAGCCTCTGACACAGAGATGGGTTGTATATGCACGCCGACTAAAGCAGTGTTTCTCAACCTTCCTGACGATGCGACCCTTTAATACGGTTCCTCATACTATGCTGACCCTCTACCATAAAATTATTTTCGTTGCTGCTTCATAACTGTAATTTTGCTACTGTTATTAATCGTAAAGTAAATATCTGATATGCAGGTGGTCTTAGACGACTCTTGTGAAGGGACCATTAAACCCCAAAGGGGTTGCGTGCGACCCACAGGCTGAGAACTGCTGGACTAAAAAGATCAATACATATTCCTTCTCCCGTCTGTGCCGCTCCTCTGCCTCCTGCATCATTTCTTGAGCCTGTTCAAGTTTCGCGTCCACCAGCTTCTGCTGCAGCTCTCTGTGCTTGAATATTTTGTCCAGGTGCTAAGGAAAAGGAAAGAATGCATAAAGCCAGGCTTAGGATGAACGCTGAGAAATGGAAAATGGAAAAGTAATTCACACGAATTCAGATCTCCTAGTTTTTAAGATCCTAAGGAATGATCACCTAGCCTCACTGAAGCCATAAATTCAAGTCATAGATTGGTGAGAGTCCCCCTCCCTACTATGCTCTATTCAGGGATAGCTTCAATAGGTGGAGGTGCCAGAGGTTAGTAGCATTAATGCCTAAAGGTATCAACATGGGTTTTCTCAATTTGATAGCTAGGTGACATGACACTATTCATTATGCTAGACCTCCCAGACAAAGCTTCACTGTATTCTGGCTTGGTACTATGGCCTCTTTCGTGACTATAGATCCTCTTTTTTAACTATAAAATGAATATAATTTATCATGGCAAATTCTGTGTGTACTTTCTCAGGGGTTGTAAGAAAGCCTTAGAGTACCAGCATGTGGTGTGTGGGACCAAGGCTCAGACTCCCAAATGGCTTACTCTGTTGCTCTGATGCTGCTGTCATTGGATCTGAGTGTCCCTCAAAAGACCCAAACGTTAAATGCTTAGGATCCAGCTTGACACTATTGGGATTTGGTAGAAAACCCGAGAGGATTTTCTTGGGGATTGCTAGGAGACCTTCTAGTCTTTGGCAGTGAGTGCCCTCCCTTCCCAGCTGTCATGAAATGGGCACCTCAGCTCTACCACACCCTTATCACTGTGATGATAGGCTACCATGCCACAGGCCCAAAGTGATAGGGTCACCTGCTTCCGGACTGAAACCTTCAAATCTGTAAGCCAGAACAAACCTTTCCTACTGGTAAGCCGAGTGTCTCAAGTATTTCTTACAGTAAAGGAAAGCTGACTAACACGAAGAGGTGACATGGCTCACCCACGAACTGATTGATAAGCAGTCATTCTCTGGCCTCCATGCCTTGGCCTTTGCACTACGTCTGTTTGAAGGATGTTAGGGTACCGCATCAGAAAGGGAACATATGTGGTGTTGTACTGGACTCTACACAGGACCAGTGCTGGGAACACACAACTAGTACCCAGGCCACTCCTCTCTGAGCTTGCTCTGAGGAGAGCGAACATCTTCCCATTGGTTCTTCCTTCCTTCTTTACTCTTACTTCTCTCCTGGATGGAACTGAACCTGGTGACAAGAGAAACTTGTAGCTAGGCACTATGGCTTGCTGTGAGGCGTTTCCAACCTCTGTGACCATGTGCTACTGACTCAAATATTGTTTTCTTGACAAACTCTTAGCACGTTACCAACCCAGCTGCTTGTTGTCTCACTAATGTAGAATACTGAAAACGAAAAGCTTTGTGACTGCAAATGATACTGTCTCTAGGCTGTTGCTTTCCGACATAAAATGTGGACAAAATATTGATAGTTTGATGGATCCAGGAATCGCTGGGGAGAAGAGCCTTTGAGTATGGCTGTGAGAGACTGTCTATATTAGGTTAACTTCTGGGCTTGCCTGTGAGGGAGCATCTACCTTGATTAGGTTAATTGAAGATTAAGACTCACTTTAATTGTGAGTGGTGCCTTTCATAGCCTGTGGCCCCAGACCGAATAGAAATAACAAAGTGAGCCGAGCATCAGAACCCATTATTCTGTGCTTCCCATCTGTGGACTCAGTGTAACCGGCTGACTCCCGCTCCTGTCACCATTCCGTCCCCTCCTACTGCCGTACTTTCCATGCCACAATGGAATAATCCTCCAAAACTACAAGCCAGAACTCATCCTTCCTTCCTTGTTTTGCTTTCTTGTTAGGTATTTGTTAGGTATTCTGTTTGTTCTGTTGTTTCTGTTTGTAGTAAGTTGAGACAAATGATGTATTGTGTGCAGAGTAAACTAGCTAATACGTTGCTTGACACAAATTAAGCACTGAATAAATGATATTATAATTATTACATTATTAATGCTAGTATCAGCTTGTTAATCGAGATGACATGGTGATCCTCACGGGGAGAGTGGCGTTATCTGCTGTCTACCTGGAAAGGGTTTTTAAAAGACCCAAGTCTGGTACAGGATAACTGTGCCCACGCCCTACTGCTTTGGGTTTACTGCTTTTATTTTGAAGTGAGTTCAGCCAAGTGTTTTGTAGACCAACTGTTTCTATTTTGGTTAGTAAAAGAAATCCAATCTTAGCTATTAATCGGTTGAGAGGGCTGGCCATCAATTTCTTCGTAACCAAGCTACTCACATTCACAGCCCAGATCTGGACCTGTGTGTGGTTCTGTGAAATGTTTGTTGTGGTTCTCACCTCCTCTCTGAGCTCGTACTGGTCGATGATGCTTTTCAGTTTTTCTGCAAGCTCTGTGTTCTCCTGGCAGAGCTTCATATTCCGCTCACTCTGTTGCTCTATCTGAGTCTGGATATCTGTCAGGGTAGTCTGAAAGTGACTCGTGATCTCTTTTCTCTTCTCTTCTTCCTCACGTGCCCGTTGGAGGGTTTCCTCCTGTGGATGAATAGCAGAATATTTTGTGCTGGTTTAGAGATTCCCATCATTTAGAGACCTCAGGATAAGGTCGCAGAAAGGAGCAGTGTGCAGAGGAAGCGGGGTGGTTCTCTTCTGTTCTCTACAGTTGCCCAATCCCCAAATAAATGTCTGAGCAGGGCTTCAACTGTGAGTACAATCACTCCTCTCAGTGATGAGCAGGCGTCCTTTAAAGATGAAGAGCTTCCTGCTGCGTGAATGACCTGCAGTGACTTCTGACAGTCACTCAGTAACACAAGTTTGAACTCTTAGCTGTGGCCTGGAAAAAAGGCCACTGGGGTTTAACAAATGATGAGACACAGATCGTGAGTTGTTTGTGTGTCTGGTGGGGGCTTGAGTTTGGTATGGGATAGAGAGCAATAGATGTAATACTGCTCTACAAAACCATGGTACATTAACCACATAATTGTATCACCCAGATCTTGTAACTATAAGTGATCATAATATACACTTCTTTTCGGTTTACTTCTGTGTGAGTGTATGTCACATGTGTGTGGGTGCCACAGAGGCCAGAAGAAGGTGTGAGATCCCCTGGAAATGGAGTTCCAGGTGATTGTGAGCTGCCTTATGTGGATGCTGGGAACGAAACTTGGGCTTTCTGCAAGAGCAGCAAGCATTCTTAATAAGAAAAAATATTATCAGGAAGCCTTAATACAAAGCTATTCAAAAATATAAAAAGGAATCTTTCCAAATATGCTGGATATTTTATTTCTGGCTAGAACAATCATTTTATGTGTCACCTAGGATAACTAAAATATTTGCAATGTAAAATTTGAATTAGAAGATAATAAGTTTGAGTTCTCACTAACTCTGTAATGAAACAATGAAACATTTATCACTCCCCCTTACCATTTGTTACCATTGAGGAATTGAAAGTTTGCTTTTATATTATTTCTGCTCTCTTTTTCTCTTACATCAAAACTCCTCATTCATTGCTAACCACTAGTCCTGTGCCCAGATTCCTCTGTCTATACCAGGAATTATCTGTGCTGTAATCATTCCTTTCACTCTTCTAGAATAAAGCGTTTGCTCCCACGATATTATCCCAAAGATAGGTATGTTACACTGCTGACAGATGATACACACATTTTCGGATTCCTTTCAGTCCTGGTTAATTGTTAATAGGAAAGCTTGCTTCGTTGCTGGCAAGTAAAATTACACTGCATTTAGCTGCCTACCAACTTCAAATTATGTAACGGGATTTAAACAGAGAGATTTATTTTAGCAAATGTAATTGCACAAGTCTTTATTGGGTAGGACAATGTGATCAAAACAAAAACTGATCTGGGGAATATATGCTCTGGAAGTATTAATTTTTCGCTTATTCTCATCTTTCCTAAATAATATTAACACATCATCTGACTTTAATATAGCCATCAGAATTGTAATCTCAAAGTGCCGTAGCTTCTCAGAGATATTATAAAAGGTACTTCCTAATCTAAGGGATATTTGAGATAATATTTATCTTTGTATACCAATTCTTATTTTATATATATATATATATATATATATATATATATATATATATATATATATATATATATATATATATCACTAAAAATGACTGCAACTAGCAGCTAAAGAGTAACTGGACATATTTGTGATAGTGATTGCTACCTCATTGCTCCTGATATATTCAGAAGTCCCTACATTGTGAATTATAGGACTATAGACCATGATCCTAATTTCATTTTTTTTTCATAAAGATTCCATGTGTGAGTAAAAAAAACTATGCCATGCTCCTGAGAAAGTCTGAAATTTTTCAGATCTTGGCAAGTCATTAAATGTGTATAGTCATTCAGTTCTGGCTTATTAAATTGCAGCTTGAATTTTGTATTATATTCCCCTCCCCTTTTTAAAAAAGAGATAAGGGTACAAGGTCTTGTGAGGTAGCACAGACTGTCTTTGAATTTGTAATCCTACTGCCTCATTCTCCCAAATATCAGCATTCCTATGTTGTTTTTCATCTAGACAAGAATAAGTCTAGATAAATGTTATTGAGTTCATTGATAAAGAATTCGCCATCACTTGGACAATGTCTAAGACAAGTTTTTTAAATTAATCAAGTGTATTATGCAAAAGTGGAAACTGTTCATGCAAACAAGACAAAACAAAAAACCTGAAAGCAACTTTGCCAGCATCATAGTATATCTTAGAACTGGGGCTAAGTGCTTAGCACATAATCCATAGTTCTTCAGTAAATATTTAATGATTAATACATTATTAACTTGTGTACAGACACATGAGTAGCTTGAACTGGGTGATTTCTATAGTCCTTTCCACATTAAAGTTCTGTGATAGTCTCTTAACAATACTACTTATTTATTTACCGAAAACATGTTCCCTAAGCCACCTATGCACATTGTACTAGAAAGTTCTTTTTCAATATAGTTTCAGGCTCGAATTTATTCATTCACGTACCTGTAGAGCTGCTGAAACAAGTGCATGTCTCAGATATTCAGTGCCTCTTTTCCAGATTATCCTAAATGGTAAGGTTTGTGTTTATATTTAACTCACTGAAGAAACAAAACTTAATAAGGAATATAAAAATTAAAATGCATGGTGGTAGAGAGACCTGACTGCATTCTCTTTCCATGTCCTCCTGTGCTCTTGAACATGGGCTTCAGAGCCAGGTGCTGAAGCTATCCTATTAGCATGGACAAGAAGAGTCAAGCCAAGCTTAATATTCCACAGATAACATCTGTAAACTCTGGAGGCAAATTGGTACTTGATGTAATGTAACGCAAGTTTCTCACCTCTCTACTTTTGTAACAGAGTTTAGCTTGAAGGGAGACTTGGGAAGAGAATGAGATGTGTCAAACTTCCTGGGAAAATCTACCAGCGTTCAGATAAAAGCAAGGATGCGAAATTCTGGGAAACTGTGCAACCACTGGAAGATGAGAGGAAGGTTCTAAGGAAAGAACCAGAGAGGGAAAAAGGCCTAAATTCAGTGGAGACAATGCTGTAATCTCTGAGTGACACTGAAGTAAACTTCTGCAGGGTGAAATCAAAGCAGTCCAGCTAAGGAAAAACAAGTTGAATGGACATTCGGACTGCTGTCCAAGAGGCAAAAGCTTGTAGTTTGAAGCTAACCATATGAACTGAATTAAAAATAGTCAATATTTTCCAGGAGGGTGTAGTTATGGTTTAGATATGTAGTGCATTCTCCAAAAGTTTGTGTGTTGAAGGTACATCCCTTGGATGATTGGCTTTTAAGAGATGATTCTACCATGATAGTGCTAATTTCATCAATGGATCGATCCACTGATGCCTTCCTACCTGAATCAGGTGTTCAGAAGTAGGACTTAGCTGAAGGAAGGAGGCTCATGGTGTATGCTTTTTGAAGGCTTTATCTTGTCTCTGAGGCCTTTTTCTGGGTCTTTCTGCCTCCTGGCAACCTTAAGGCGCTCAACTTTCACTATCACATGCTCCTCACAATGATGTTCTTCATCATGGCCCAGATCGTGGACTGAAACCTCTGAAACTGTGAGCTGAATTAATCCTTTCCTCCTATAAGTTGATTTTCTGTAAAGTATTTTATTCTAGCATCGGAAGGTCAACTAACATAGTCATAGAATCTAGAATCTCTCTATTGTCATAACATCTAGGGTATAATTGGCAATGACTTGACATATGAAAACCCAGCAGAAGTGGCACATTATCGAAAGATAAGAAATACCTTGTTCTACAACGGCCCAAATGTGAAAATGGCGGGAAAGTATTGTAAGATGGGTATCATAATTCTGTTCAGTGACATAAAGGAAAATATTATCTCAGACATGTAACATAATCTATTAAACAAGTGGGAATCCAGAAATTTAAAATTGTGTAATTAGAAATTAAAAAAAAAAAAAGTCACTCAATGGACCTAGAGCATAACAGAGGTCACAGAGAGAGGACTGTGAATGACCTGATCAGAAGATTGAAGAAGGGCATGAAGGGAGTTGTGGGACAGTCTCACAAGGTTAATATGCATTCAATTAGAGTCAAAGGAGAAGGGAAGGAGGAGAACGTGAATTAATGAAATACTTGAAGAAATAACACTTGAAAAAATTCCAAGTTTGGTGAAAAGCATCCAGGTACATAAAGTTCAGCAAATACCAAGTAGAATGTATACAAAGAAAACCTTTAGGGGTTGAGGAGATGGCTCGGTGGTTAAGAGCACTGGCTGCTCTTGCAGAGCTCCTGAGTTTGAGTCCCAATATCCACACTGCAGTTAACAACCATTTGTAATTTCAGCGTCAGGGGATCCATCACCCTCTTCTGGTCTCGGTGGGTACCACACACATGTGGTACACTTACGTACATACAGGCAAAACACTCATACACATAATGTTTTTAAAAACTTAAAAATGAAAAACAAAACGTTAGTATATACAAAGGTTCTAAAGACCTTGACAATAGCCATAGAAAAGTGCTATGTCCCATGAGGAGGAGTAATAGCTCAAGTTACTGCCGCAGTCATGAGAAGAATTATGGAGGGCAGAATGAAACGGAAGATCTGTAAACAGATCCCATCAGTGAACAGCTTCGACATCCAATAATTACAGCTCTCAATAGGAAGAACAAATAATTAATTAATAAATAAAAGACATTGAGATAAAGGACAACTAAGAGAACTGATGGCCAGTCGAGCTGGAGTCCAACAGACCCTGACTGGTTGATCTTTGGGAGGAAAAATGGTGTCACATAGGCTGCTGAAGTTTTAGTGCAATGGTTCTCAACCTTCGTAATGCTGTGGACCCTTTAATACGGTTCCTCGTGTTGTGGTGACCCCCAATCATAAAATTATTTTTGTTGCTACTTCATAACTGTAATTTTGTTACTGTTAGGAATTGTAATGTAAATATCTGATACGCAGATGGTCTTAGGTGACCCCTGTGAAAGGGTTGTTAGGCTCACAAAGGGGTTGCAACCCACAGGTTGAGAATCAATCACTGCTTTAGACCAACTGTAAAAAGCATCAGGAAAGTCAAGTATCTGGGGAAAGAGAAAAGGCAGTTTTTCTTTTAATTTTCCAAGGAATACAGATGATAGTGAAGGCAAAAAAAACATAATATTTTCATCTCATGGTCTTTATAAATGCATATAATTGTATTCATAGAAAATTCTAGCTTAAAGATAGGAGCAATAATTGGACTTACTTAGCTTTAGTGTTTCTATATGTGTGCTGTGGTATAATACTGACTCTAGATAGACTCGGAACAGTTAAAAATGTTGATTATAACTGTAGATCAACCACTGAAAACAATGCAAAGAGGTCTAATTTAAAAATCCAAGAGATAAATTAAAATGTAATATAAAGAATCTTCAAATTAGAAGACAGGAAAAGAGTAGAGGAACAGAAGAGAGAAAGGTGGAAAGCATATTGTAAACAGGTAATCATGGTGTCTGCTGTTTAATGCCGTCATATCAGTCATTACTTTATGTGTTAATGGACCGTTACCCCAGTTAAAGGCAGATACTATGTGAATAAAAAGAATCAATGTATAACTTTATCTTGTCTTTGTGATTTGTATTTTGTAGATCTGGGTAGAAAATGAATGGATGAAAAGAGATATACTGTGCCAACAAACAAAAACATAAGAAAACTTAAAGGGCTGTATTGATGTCAGATAATGTAAATATCAAGATAAAATTATTACCAGAGAATGCTCATGATGATAAAATCATCAGGTATTCAAAAAGACAGAAGGAGAATGGGAATAAAACTAATATCGGTGCTTCAGGAAACAAAAATTGATGTATTTGACAGTGATACACCATTCCACTGTTAATACTGGGATTATTGTAATGGTTCCAAAGCTAATTGTTGCTTATGGAACATGAACATCTGAACAGCCCTCATTCCAAGCACACACTGGTCGTTCATCAAGAGAGACTATACAAATTAAATACACTGCAGCCAGTGGGTAAATAACCAAAGATAAATTAGTATTTGGGATTTGAATTCTTGTTTTGACAGTTCAGGTATTCATGGCTTTACATGACTGATTAGAATCACTGAATATCCTCATCGGTAGAAATATGAACTCTCTTAGGGCCATTTGTGCAGATCAAATGACATACTGTGCAAAGTACTCAAGGGTCAAAGCCATGCTTCTTCCCCTTTGAATCTTCAATGGCACGTTTTCCCACCCCATCTGATTTAATTTTCATTTCTTCACTGTACGACACTGTTGAAAGACAGGAGACTGTTGTAAGGATAGAATACTCCCCCTTGAGTTGAAGATGATGTACCCATCTCCAGATCCCCATCCAATCTGGACTTCTGGTGGTCTCTAGTACAATCATTGAAAAAAAAAAAAAACCCTAGATTCCAATCCTTTCCAACTTGTAATGTGAGAGTCATAGTTCAGCACATTGGCTTCCCATTTCCCAAACATGAGAGGCTAATTTATCAGTGAGGAACCACTATCTTTTTCCTGCGTGTCAAAGTAAGCAATGATTTTAATGTCTTTTTTTTTAATGTCCTTGTAAACACAGATAGTAATAACTTCCTTGCAGGGATATTGTCTGATTAATTATTGTGTGCCCACAGCTTTGCGGCCTACCACTGAAAAGGGCACTATGGATGCAAACAGACTTCTGTGGTAGAACCCTACGTCTTCCTTTTGAATGGCACTGGTAAT
The DNA here is from genome assembly GCA_026225945.1 of Cricetomys ansorgei. Lineage (NCBI taxonomy): Eukaryota > Metazoa > Chordata > Mammalia > Rodentia > Nesomyidae > Cricetomys > Cricetomys ansorgei. Next base: position 2,222,160 of record JAMJFZ010000882.1, on the reverse strand, counting down.
TGAATTAAATACACTGCTAAGGACCCATGCTGTAATTAATGAGACCCATGCAGGCTTAACGAAGTGATCAGTCTATTATTTTTAGATTGAATAATTAAGTCTTAAAGAGCTCTTTAGTGTTTCTTTAAACTAGCTTCTTTTCTCAGACAACTATTGACATTTTGTCTCTCCATCTCACTTCATTATGTCAATTAGCTTTGTGTCTATGACATGTCATGTAGAATTCATTAAAAATATAAGACACTGAAGTTTTATGTATTTTAAAGAGGAAACTACGGGATGGAGAGATAGTTCAGAGGTGAAGAGCACTGGCTGCTCTTCCAGAGGATCCGGGCTCAATTCCCAGCACCCACAAGGCAGAACACAACAGTCTGTAATATTAGTTCCTGTGCCTTCTCTTCCGGCTTCCTCAGGCACCAGACACACATGTGATGCACAGATATACTTGCTGGCTAAACACTCAAACAAATAGAGTAAGAATAAAAATGATTGAGCAGTAAACTAAGGACTATCAACAGCAATCAGTCAAACAAGCAAAACTTCCCCAAAACGTAAAACTCAACCTAGAATGAGGCACCACACTTACTTTACTCTGGGCTGCACTGTTGTCACTGTGTAGACACTATGCACATAGAATCTCAGTTAGTTTTTCCGTTCTGGCCACTCAGCCAGATGATGGAGGAACCATTTATGGAGGTTAAATACCTTAAAGACCTCAAATGAACAAGTGGTGAAATCAGTATTTGACTTTGCTGCTCTCTGACTGTAACTTGTGCTTTCTCCAGGTAGCAGAGGCCCGTGTCTATGCAGCCTGCTAAGAAATGTGCAATTCCAAGGCAGGGTGCCGCATACCTTCAGTGTCTTGTTGTGCCTCTGCAGCTCCCGACACAGACTCTCCAGCTTGCTTCGAGCGAGGATGGCTCTGTTGTGCTCACTCTGCAACTGGTCCTTCTCTCTCTGGGTTTGTGCCTGCTGCTTCCGTAGGAGCTTTAGCTTCTTCTGCTCAGTGCGATGTTCATCCAGCTAGACATTGGGGTGCAAGCAGGAAAGAAATTGGCAAGGGTGTCTTTGCAGCTTATAGAAAAGAAGCAAAACCTAACTTCTGCTTTCTATGTGGTTGTCTGAAACTACTTTCGTTGTGGTTTGCTTCTCTGGAAGCTCATGAATTTCATAAGTACCACCCCTGTATAGTGTGCAGGTACAGTTTATAGAGCATAATATATGTGATGTTTACATAAATATTACTTCTATTAGCATCTTCTTTCTTTGATTTTTTTTGTTTTGGTTGTCTGGAAATGTTTTTCTTGTTTCTCTCTAATGACATCATCTAGTGCTATCCAAGAAAAGAAAGACACGCCTGAGAATCTGGAAACCGCTGGGATTCATGGCAGTGCCTTATATTCAGACCACAGCCAACAATGTGTTTGCTTGGCTTACATTTCGCTCTCATAATACTTTCTGAAAATAAGCTAACGGTGACATTTTTTTAAAATGGGAAAGAGAAAAACAGCCTCCTGGTAAACAAAGAATGATGTTATCTTCTTTATAACTTTTGCTTTTGATGTGGGTTCTTTGCATATGAGAAAGTATAAACCCAAGCCTTGATAATTTTGTTTTTTACCAAAACATTAGAAACAGCCACTGCACAGCCCTGCTGCCCATCAGCTATAGCAAAGACATGATGACCTGTGTTCCTGGCAATCCAGATGCAGAAACCACTTCACTCCCGTACCAGCCATGTTGGGAGTGCTGACATATGAGTGTAGGGTTGCCAGATAGGATACAGGGTACCTAAATAAGTAGAAACTTCAGATACTGAGGAATAATTTTAGTATAAGTATATTCCAAATATTGGATGGGCCATATATTTTTTTTTGCCAAAAATTGTTCATTATCTAAAAGGTAAAATTAATTGGATCGAATGCATTTTTATTTGCTAGATCTGGTACCATTATCATGGAATCTTAGTTCTAATGGAGGAAGCAGGGGGAACAGCCTCCCGAAGCTGCTAGAGAGAGAGAGAGAGAGACCAGAAGAATCTACGAGTGCCAGTGTCAAATCTGAACATCAACGTGGCCACCTGCGAGCAGCAGACTTTGGTCTAGAGATGTTCACTCTACTGACTTGGTTTCTTTAGTGCCTGGGTATTGTTTAAGCCAGGAAGGGACTCGTTCTATTAATAGCCATGTTGATTAAGAACAAGGAAAATCCCTGGGGAGCCATTGGGTGCCTCTAGATCCCAGATGTTCCTGGTACCTCACGGAGCCAGATGGAAATGGATGTACATTCCACATGAATCTTGACCATATCTTAGTTTCTTTGTTTTCTAAATCTTTTGTCTTTTTTTCCCCCCGAACTATTTGAAGATTGTCACATTTTCTTCCATTCATATCTTGTTTCATTCTTTTTCTTCTACCAGATTGAATAACCATTCTGAAACCTTTTCGGATTAAGCCAAAAATACGCACGTTTTTTTCTAAGTTTAAACCTATCCACAATTTTTTACTTTTTTTAGGAATTAGCATTGGAAAAAGTGAACCATGTTCCTAGAAGTCTTGGTTGACATTCACAACCTTCTTGAAAAATCAGTGGATCCTGCGTTATGTATTTCTCATGCTAAACTCTTGTTCATAAGACAGATGTGGCCATTTTATTTTGTACTGTAGCGATTAGACAAGGTAAAACTTTCCATGACTACAGCAGGGTTTTTCTTCCTTGAAATCCATATATTCTCGTTGCCATTATAGTTCAGACTTTACTTTTGAGGATTAAGCCTTATGTCAAAACTGTTCAAGCTCACCACTGTTTCCAATATGGGACATATTTTCATACTGTGTAAAATTCTCTGTATTATGGGTTATTTGCAGCCTGGGCCCCTCTAGCAACTGTATGGCAGTAACATCATCTAATTGTGACATGCAGAAATATCTCCAGGCAGAGACACCTATTGCTCCTTGGTGGACAAGACTGCCTCTGTCTGGGAAACACTGCCCTTGTGGCTGACTTTGTGAGCCAGGAAGCACATAGACTTTATGTGCCTCATAATTTGGAAGACAGATGATTTATGCCAGGCCATATTCAATCTCTGGATGCATTATAAGATCATGCACATTTAAATTTTAGCCAAATCTATTTTCCTTAACTTTAAAATAAAAGACTCTGAACTTGCTGAATTTTTTAGTGTCTCGATTTTTTCTTTTCCAAATAGTTCAGACTTCTGTGCATGTGTATGAATGCAAGGGTTTTAATAAATGAAAGTAGATGTATCACAACGGAGTCAACCTCAGCCAAACACTGGCTGTGCCGTTTAATATCCACACAGACACAGTTCTGGAAATCTGTAACTGGCATATGGGATTGTATCTGAAATTTCTTTCTTCTTCACCAAGTTAAAAAATAAATAAAAGCACAACAAATGCCAGTGGCTAAGCTATAATTGTATTAGTGATTCTTTTTAAGTATGTAGAAGTTGGGGAAGTTTCCGGAAAATATTTTTCTAAGGCCATTTCTGAATGTAGTCACGAACTATCCTAACTTATTAATGGACACACGCCTATTTACTGATGAACACAACGGCATATAATATTCCAGGCTTCAGGCTCTGGAAGTGTGCGTGAACTAGCATGCCAGTTTGATTTACAGTATCAGAGTTGACAGTTCACTCCATATTAACCATACATTTCAGACATTTTCTAAACTAATATCTTAACCAATGAGCAAGGAAATAAGCGTTCATCTCCAAGGAAATATTAAAATTTTCATGATTTTTCTTCCTTGAAATGGTCTTTTGGATCTTTTTTTTTTTTTTTTTTGAGAATGACCTTTTAGGTCTTAAAGTTTGCTACAGGAGGTGAGACAAATGCTAAGTGTTGTAAGGCTTGAACTGGGTTATCTCTGTCTGGGTGACTATTTGGCCAGAAGGGTGAGTAGGTACAGGGAATTTCCTGGGACCAGGCTGGATAGCCCTGACTCTTGGAAAAAATCTCCCTCAGACTAGAGAAGCAATTCTTCTCCATGCACTACTGTGACAATGCAAATGTAAATGATGGTGTAAATGGTGTCTGGTGCCAGTCAAGAATACTTCTTAGTCCTGCCAAGTATAGCATATGGTGCTAGAAAATGAACACTAATGGCCTTGGTGTATCAGAGTTACATTGAAGGGATGATGGACAGAGAGTACAGAAAATACTAAAAACAGAACAAAAGGAGTGAGAGTAACATGGTGTACATGAGAGAATATGGGCCAGATTTGGGGAAAAATAACTTCGACTTCCAACTTACGTTATGCTAATTTAAATTGCTAATAGGCCAATGTTAAATTGCTTTGTAGATTTCTACCTTTCTTTTGGCAAGCAACATGGTCATAAAACCGAAAAAGACAAAGAAACATCCCGTTTGGTCCAGAAATTCTATTTCTAGAACCTTTCCTTAAAATCCTAATGGAGACAGAACAAATTTAATGCAGGATGGTGCTCACTGCAGTGGTGTTTCCTGAAGAGGGAGGCGGACATCGTCTCCTGAGTTCTGGGATTCTCGGATGGGTTGAAGTGGCTTCCCTTGCTCCCAGGACCCTAAGTACGGGGAGAGCAAGGCTGGCTGCAGAGGACATGGAGCTGTGTTCTAAGCAACCCGCATGGATGACTTTGTCATCGTAGGGAAGGGAAAAAATGGAGACCAAACAAGAGACCGAAGAAGTAGGTAGGTCAGGCTGGGACAGTGTGTTGTGGCGCCAACTCCACTCTGAATTTTCCCTCGTAGCCCTTGAGAAACCTGGGTGTGGGAAACTGAATTGAAAGTTTAATATTCATCCGTCTTTATAGAGAGCATAGTTTTATTTTACTTAAAAATCGACAAGGAACTTTAAAATGTCCACAGATTTCAATTCTGTGTACTTCTCTTTCTCGCCCCCCCCCCCAAATTATACACACAATTGAACACAGAGACCACTACTTTCTTTTTTCCTTTCTATTGTCACATCTCAGCTTTTCTTTCCCTTAAAAATACTTCTCTTCTAGGATTCTGTGAATTTAGTTTTGGCCTGTTTTCGGTAACTAGCTGTGCCACCGTCTTCTCAGCACTTCTAGGGCTGAGAACTTTCCGACAGAAGAGCTAGTCAGAGATCTTACCAATTCGGCATACTTCTTGAATAAAAAATCAAGCTTTTCTTCGGGTGTTTGCAGCTTGTTCAGATTTTGCATTAGCAAGTTAGCTTCTTTCCCTTAAAAAAAAAATATTAGAAATGAGTGTTGAACTTGAGTCGGGTGATAGGGACGGGTATTTCGGACTTGATCACTTGCAAAAATTAGGGTCGACCTCTTGCAAATTAGAACCAACCTCAGCCAAACCACTGAACTCCCTGAGCTTCAGTTACAATTTCCTCTTCCTATATAAGAAGGGAGGGCTCCTGCCTTTCAGAGTGAAGATTAGCTCCTGTGGTGCAAGGTCAAATTCATGGTAGAATTGCAATAGATGTTTGCTAAAACAGTAGCACCCAGTTTTCTTCTCTGTTATCATTTGCTTCCCCTCTCGTATCCTTAGTATTCTAGAGGTGTGTCACACCACTGACTTTATGATATGATCAATTGCCCATCCCCCTTGCTAGCTAATTAAATAGGAACAGAACAGCTGATTAGAATGACTGGCAAGCAGTGTCAGTACATGATGTTGCAAGAACTTCAGCCCAAAGCAGAGACCTGACAACCTAGCGAACCCGTTTTTCCCATATTGTCTTCGTAACTCCTTTTGAACCAATCCCCTCCTCTTTGTTAAGCCTGTTCATTAGGTTTGGGTGGGAATGACTCTAGTTATATTGCCAACCACACAATAAAAATCAATATATAAGGGGGAAAGATCCAAACCCGGAGATATTTCACAAGTGTGGGGTGTGTGTGTGTGTGTGTGTGTTTTTTCCAGGATTCCAGGCTCAGCCTTCTTAGGCAGTCATTTCTTCTACCCAGGCCTAAATCTTCGCTAGCAGCTGCATTTTGTTCTCCCAGTTGGACATCAAGCTACATTTTAAAACTCATATGTTCCTGATTATTGAACAGAGCGATTTAGGTTCTCCCCGCCTTCTTCCTTCTGTCTCCTTTAGCTTTGCCTCTCTGTGGTGCTAGTTAACCATCTGGCCAGCATCAAGAGGGATTGCTGGGATGCTCAGGCCCACACTTACTACTGATTACATCTTCCCGAGCCATCTTGTCAGGGTGGAGGATTTTTCCCAATCTCATCTCTCTGTGACGAGTGCTCTGTCTATTCACACGTAGGAGGTCAGGCCACTGTGGAGAGCCCATGTTTCCTGATATAAGCTTGCTGAAGAATGTGAGCATCTCTGCCACCTTTTCCCTAAGAACTCCCCTTGGCTAGAATACTGGCTTTCATCCTGAAGAGGCAGATCTGTCAGGAACTAGGGTTGCCTTTGAAAGGGCAGGGATGGGCTTCTGTGTGGTTGTATTCATTGTTTACTCAAGAATCAACTCTAGTGGACATCTTATATTCTTATTTATTAAACACGGCAAGCCTACATGGGAGTACCACATTTTAGATCTAGAAGGGTTTTCCCAGAGCATCTAGGCTAGCCTATTTAATTTTCTAGACAAAATATTCAAGGCCCAGAAAGCACCAGCGTTACCACAATGCAAAATGCTAGTGATTAGGAAGCTGCATGAAAGGTGAAGCACAGTGGGACACGGGACTGTGACCACTGGCACAGTGGTATCGGAGTGTGAAGGAGCTATTTTACATCAAAAACATTTTAAAAATCTTTTTCGGTCAATAATTTGGCAAAGAAATTCAAAACCTTAAGTTTTAGAGAGTCAAAAGAGCTGGAGAAATGTGAACCAGGATTTTTCTCAAATTATTAGCACAGTGATGCTTGCTTCTGTTAAATTTCATTATTACTTTCATAGATCTAATGTATCCCTGAACTTAGGCCTTTTCTCTTCCAAAAGGTTTCTCTTTTGATCTTTTTTGGTGGAGGGGATAAAATTTGTTCTTGCTCATTTGTACAATTCTGTATCTCCTTCTTATCCACGTACTGTGGGAGATTGTGTCCTCTTTCAAATGTTACACCCAGAGTCACATTTTAATATTAATTTTTATCCTCCTACTAATACAAATGAACATCACTAAGTGTTAAACAAATAATTTTTGAACCTTAATAGATACCTTTTCAGGAAATTTTGCACCTAAGGAGGAGACCTGAGTTCTAGAACCCACACTGTCGTCGACAAGTTGAGCAACTATGGAGCCTCAGTTTCCCCACATATCAAATTAAACTAATGAGTTAACTAAAAGGATTCTGAATTCAGCCTTTAAGGTTTGGTGATTCCATGCACGAGATGGCTTCAGCCATTTATAGCCTGGTATCGACAGCAGTAAAGAAGAAACAAAAGCATTGTTTGAGTGAGATGTTTGTCATCCTAGAACTCTAAATGTCGATTCCCTTTTAAATTTGTATTCTCTGATTCTCGCTGTCATCCCTCATAGTCAGAGTGTTTGATTGCTTCACTTGGTTTTAATACCAAATCAAGTTTGAAAGTTCTACCCTACCCGTGTTTTCCAGTTTTCCAGATGCTTAATGGAAGCATCTTCCATTAAGTTGACATTTTGTGCCTCTGGAATTTTAGCGATCTTATTATAGTTGTGCTCGGAACTTCAACCTCTCACTCAGTCAGAGAATAGACCTGGACTTCTTGTGAGGTTGGCTGGTGATATGTTTACACTCCTAGTAATCACGAAAAAAATCAAAAAGAGCAGTAAGGTGTTAACGTGTACACTCCCTCCTGTGCTCAGAAGAGAAATGAATCATTCCGCTCAAGACTTGTTTTCTCACGCCCTGCCTCTCTTTCTTTAATGCTTCTTTCTACTTGATTCTGTCCCAAGGTTCAGTTTCTCTGTGAACCTCCTCATCTATCATTGAGTACCCCCATTCCTCTTTTCCTTGGGTTCCCTTGGTCTCTCATCCTTTCCTCAAGGACTTTTAGAATTTATATCAGAGCTGCAGCTACAGGTTATTGTTCTCTCAGTGTATATAAGTCAGCCAGAAATGGATCAGACCATCTGGGGTGTGTGTGTGTGTGTGTGTGTGTGTTCTAAGGAAGATGCGGAGAAGTAAATGGGTGTCTGAAGATGTTACAGAGTTAATAGTGTCCTGGTTATGGCTTTCTCAGTGTACGTACTGAAACTTAACTGTCGTAAGTGCAGGTGAGTAAAATATCTCACATATTTCAAGTTATTCAGAGAAATGGCAAACCTCTGCAGTCACAGATGCCTTTGACAAGCTTTCTTTTTACAAAAAAGATAACTACAAGTATCTACCTTAGTGAATAGCAGATGTAGGCAGGGACTTGTCTCATCTGGTAACCCTTTCTGCCCAGGAAAGTTCCTTCCCCAGAAAGAAGCCCATAGCCAGAACTGTATCACTCTAAGGCTCGGAAGAAACAGTTTCTGAAACCATAGCACCCTTTTCTTCCACAACCTGTTTTTTACCAAATTGTCGTAGTGCCTCGGCCTAACTTTATGTACACCATACATCTCTGTGTAATTCAGAGTCTTGACAAGTTCTGAGTTTGATGGAAACACACAGTTAGATTTGTAGACAACGCTGTAGAGCGATTTGATTAACAAGTAGCCATGAAGTTTCTTAAAGCCACTTGTAGGGAACTAAGTTTCAAGCGGTGGTTTTATGTGTAGGCTTGCCTGAAAATGTTGTTATAACTGTGAGTGCAGCTGAGACGGTACTGTGTGTAGAAGAACGTGTTAATGCTGTAGAGTGGGATATCACCGAAAGGCCACCAGCCCACACATGCTGAGAGTGGGCCCCTGATGCACAGACAGACATTCTAGCTAAACACATTGGGCTGGAGCTTGGTAATTTGTAGGGAGTGGCAGGGGGGGAATAGGAGTCTAATTTTTTCCTCATTCAGAAAAAAATTGTCCTAATTATTTGGTAATTGCAAGTAGTATACAGGCTTATAAAATAACATGTGGGGAGGGTTGTAGAAGCTCCAACTGGTTGTCTTTAATTTTCCATTATTTTCTTCCTAGTTTGCCCCCAGTACAGCAGATACACAGAGATTCCTACATAAAATGGTTTAGGATGATGTGCACAATGGTTCAGAAATATTCTGGATCTTTAACGTGATAATGCCAAGGGGCATGTCCAAGATGGTTTCATTGGAGAAGTAAAAAGTTGTTCTTTAACACAGAGGAACTCCCACTGTTCTAGAATGACCCAGCCTTGTATTTTTGGAATGTGAAATTTTATTATGATACCTGAGATGGAGTTTTTCTGTTGTAACTCTGGTTGTCCTTGAACTCACTCTGTAGACCAGGCTGGCCTCAGACTCACAGAGCTCCACCTACCTCTGCTTCCCAGGTGCTGGGATTAAAGGCATGTGCCACCACTGCCTGGCTATGTGAAGATATATTAAATGGTACTGGAATCTTTATGGTGGGGGTTATTAATAGCAGGTATCATTATTAGCCCTTCCAGAAAGCCTTTTCATGGTGAGTTTTATGCACACAGTGGTATCCTACTCTAGTGTGGATTACTTGGGTTTACAGATATTAGTCTGTTACTGGAATGTGAACACAGTTCCACACTGTAAAAAATGAACAAAATGTTGTCACTACCCTTGAGAACGTACTCATTGAATATGGAAGCTGAAAAGGGATTAATGGAGACATGAGAAAAGTGGTGCTAAGAAAGTCTCAGGTGAAAAGCAGTCTTTGAAGTGGGTGCTGTGGTGGCAGTCACCAGTGAGAACAGAGGGACTTTCCTGTGCCCAGTAATATGTTTTCAGCCATAGCTACAAAGTTAGCATCCTCTCCCTTCATCCACAGTTGTTGTCGGTGCTGTCAGGTCCCCCACGTTCTTCAAAACCATTTCTTCCTCCTCCTGTTTCGGCTGAGCAACAGTTCACATGTTTGCTTTTCTCTCTGTACCAACAGCCGATTAACCAAAGGGTCATCTCCTCTTTTTCTGCTCCCAACACTGTGTCTCATAATCAGGAATTAACAAATATTCTTGAAAGTAATGAATGAATGGGCACAGGTATGTGTCTTCTTCAGTTCCTGGCAGATGTAACCACTTTTGTCATGAGCTGTGCCTAATCAAGAACTATGGTGTCGTAAGTGATCTAACTGACAACTATTTTATCAACAAATTTATCCCTACTTATTATATTTCATATATTTACTAGATTTGCTTTAGATTTTTCTATTCCTTTGTTTATTCTTATAGTAAATATCCATTGAACCTTTAATTTGTCATCTCCTACCTTATACCACGGGCATCCAATGATGTATAAAACACACATGCCTTGTTCTTGAGGTTAAAAAAAGAATCCAAGGGGCTGGAGAGATGGCTCAGTGGTTAAAAGCACTAAGCTGCTCTTCCTGATGACCCAGGTTCGATTCCCAGCACCCACATGGCAACTCACAACTGCCTGTAACTCTAGGTCCAGGGGATCCAATACCCTCATACAGACATACATGCAGACAAAACACCAATGCACATAAAAAACAAAATTAAAGAAAAAAATCCAATGGGGAATTAAATACATTAGCCAAATACTCTCCCCCAAATGTATAATTTGAAATGCTGGTTGGTATTGTGAAGAAAGGACTCACATGGTACAATGCAGACCCAAGGAAGATACAGCTTAGAAAGGATTGGGCTAAGAAAATGCCACTGAGTTATGGGATGAGCGGTAAGTAGGAATTTTATGCTCAAAGGGCTAGACTGGCGGCAGTGGAAAGCGGGCAGGGGTTTCTAGGTTTGGAGAATCCTGAAGTTCAAAGAACCAAAATAGATGGGGACGACTGCAGTAGTGATGGGGTCAGGGACAGAATGGTCAAGAACGAGATGCTGGGGTGTACATTGGCATGAGATCAAGCTTAAACAGGTTAGAGCTAGACCGCAGGGACTAAAAAAAAAATCTTAAGAATTTTGGTTTCAACTCTTAGAGCAGAGGGAAGTGTGTGGGTAGGGTAGATAGACATCATGTTAAAAATTTCACTTTAGTTCTTTTATAAGGAAGGGGCCAGAGACAAATGCAGCAAGAGAAGATTCCAGAAAGCCCCAAAGGAGGATATTATATCAATCTGAATGTATTAGATATGGCTTCTAGTGAAGTTAAAGCAAATGGAATAATTAGAAGAAAAATCATATATTAGAACATAATACTTGCCTAATCCCTTTAGGATCTTCTTTTCCAGCTTTTGCTCTTTATTGCTGACAGGCTCTTTGGTTGCAGCTGTCTCTTCAGAAGCAGTGGGTTCTCTGTCTGTCTCTTCAGTGGTTTCTTCATAGTCTCCATCCTCATTGTCTGGGGCCTCTATGTTTTCGAGCTGCCCCTTGGTTTCGGCGGTGCCCTCTTTTCCTGTAGGACTGACAGCAGACCCGTACGTGCTTATGATATCTTCCAGCTGTCGGTTCAGCTCTTCGGAGATATCATGGACTCCCTTCTCAGGAAGCACCATTGTCTCTTGCTCTGGTGCTTGGAGTGAGGTTGAGGACTGGCCATCTTGCTTTCCCAGGCCATGCTGATTGGGTGTTGAACTGTCTCCTGGGGGTTTTGACTGTTCGGCTGAGAGCTGTTCAGGCTGGCTGGCCTCCATATGGGAGTTGGTATCTGGAGGGAAGCACAGTTAGGTTTTATGCAATGAACTCACTTATACATTAACGATAAGGATATATCTCAGATAAGTACCGACTAATTTTGGCTTCTGCCACAGAATAAACAAAATTTCATATACTTCTGACACTAAAAGTCAAGTCATGTTACTGTCATATTTTCAGTGTGATCTTCATATTTTAGTAGTATCCCTTATCACTGAGATTACCTGAGTTAATTAATGGCATTGATTTTTTTATGAGCATAATTGTCAGTTTGTGTTAAAATTTTCATGTGAGGATTTCACAGTCCTTAGAAGTACATGCATATAGACATTTTCTCTCAAAGTTAAAATATTTAATATAAGAACTATTGTACTTACTATAAATCATTCCTAATAGTTACGCCCCCTAAGATATTTTTAATCTTTAAGTGAAAATTTGATTTGTATTTGTATACTTTAATATAAACACGTTATTAGGTGAAATCACTTTTCTAATATTTTCTCCCTGGTAAAGAGCAAGGTGCAATTATCAATCAGCAAAAACTCTTTTTTCTGAGCTTCAGAGAAGCATCATTTTTTAATTAAAATGGGAAATAAGGGGGAATACATAAATAAGCCAATAATACGAAAGAATGATGATGCTTATGAATGTATCTTCGTGGGTAAATATGTGCGTGAGTGTGGCCTATACACGTGTGTCCGTGTGGAGGCTGGTGGAGGATGTCTGCTGTCTGCTCTATTGCTCCCACTTTACTGCTTTGAGACACGTCTCTCACTGAACCTGGCACCAGGCTGGTAGCCAGCCAGCCCCGCTTATCCTGTCTCTGTCCCTAACAGCACCACTAGTAGAGGTGCACTTGACTACATCTAACTTTTTACCTGGCTATTAGGATCTGAACTCAAGTCCTCATGCTTGCATAACAAGCTCTCTTACTCCCTTAAACATTTATAACAGTCTTCTACTCTAAAAACTGACTTTATTTTGAAAGAAAAGGAATTACAATTTCCTAAGTCATAAAGCTCTAGGAAAATGTAAAAAAAAAAAGAAAAGAAAAGAAATAACAATGTATAATAAACAGGGAGGTCAACTACAGAAATGCTTCAAATACAGTATGGGCTCAAACCAGGTGTGGTGGGACATGCCTATTATTCTACACCGAGACAGGAGGGTCAGAAGTTCAAGTTTGGCCTCAGCTACTTAGTGAGTTCCAGGCCTGCATCGACTATATGATCCTGTCCCCTAGCAACAACAACAACAGCAACAACCAGATATAATACAGTCTCTGGGAAATATGGAGCAATACAACAAATTGCATTAAAGATTCCAGGCTTTGCTCTTAACCACTTCAAGGGGCGGAGAGATGTGGCTTAGGAATTTTAAGATATGGTACATTTTGTTTGCAAATAGAATTTACTAATGATGCTGCTAATTAGCACCATCACAATACAGTGAAATCCTGTTGCTGTTGTGTTGGTATGAAAGTGCAAACAGAACGTGCTGTTCTCTAAACTGCACAGCTTCCTCGTTCCACTTTTAGGGCAGTAGGTGTCAAATGCTTGAATGCCAAGAAGAGAGTGGGGAATCCAGTGTACAGATACTGCCGCCACCTGTGGTGCTCACCCAGCCTTCCCTGACGTAGAAGGAAGTTCACTAAATTAGTTCATCAGCTTGATTATCACATAATGTGGCAATGTCTCCATCACTGCAACTTATGTCCTCTACTTGCTATGCTCTCATCTATATATAACTCCTGCCTCTTCCGATCGCAGAGAAAGACACGTGTCACCCGAGGTCCAGCCAGAAGTTATTTTAAGCTCTTCTAAAATGAGTTCTGACATTTAGCCCTCCATCCCTGAAGTCAAGAGAATAGGTTCTAAGTCAGACTAAAAATAGCGAACATTTACTGGTTTGAATCCCTACGTGAGCTTTTTAGTGTAGGGGAGATTATGGTTGGGTGAAATTTAAAGCCAATCAAACTTTGGAGCAGTTATTGCAAACAGGCCGTAGGCATTTTACTGTGGTGGGGCTACATGGAAGTGTTTGTGGGATCTATTCAGCCATAGATGCTACAAATGGTTTTTATACCTAGGTCCATGAATATTCTTTAAATTCCTCTTCTACATTAATTGACATGTTTGCATGCGAACATGACACACACACACACACATGCACTGGGGACCAGTGTGGCACTGCGGACCAGTCCCAGGGCCTCAAACGCTCTACTAATTTGCTATATTCCAAAACCCCAGCTTTCTTTTAAAACAGAGTAAATTATTTTTGTTCACAGGACAATTTGCTTCATTAAAAAACAAAAAACAAAACAAACAAACAAAAAAACCTCAGGACAAATTAACCAACCAGAAGGAAAAACAAACAAATACAAACAAAGCCAAAGAACTTTAAAGGATTCCCTTTTATAGTTTGTTTTCTAGCAAAGAAATTCTAAAATCTGTCTTTTACAAACTGTATTGGCTCCCAGGAGGAGGAATGTCTCCCCTGTCCTAGAGATCCCTGCCCGCAGCTGCTCACACACACAGTCCCTTTCTGAGCTACATGTCGACTTTAGAAGTTGGACAATGGAAAGCTCTTCCACCATCCACTGGCATCTGCAAGTTGTTTTGAACACTACAGACTACAGGCTTTGGGGGAGTGTTTGTCACACTTACCAGAAGGAAAGGAGCTAAGCAGGAAGAGAAAAGAGAGGATAGAGGTGGCAGAGAGTCAGAGCAGCAGCAGCAGGAACAGGCGGCAGGGCTGTGTTCTTACAGGGAAGACACACACACACACACACACACACACACACACACACACACACAGACACACACGCCCACAAAGGGTGGGGGTGGGGAAGGGAACATCCCATGACACAGCAAGACAGAAGCCCGCCCGCCCATGCTTCAATAGGTGTCGCCAGGGGAATGCCCTTTGAAAGAAAAGCAGCTGCTAGATTCTGAGACTCCCTGTTTAGTCCTCTTCAGAATTCAAGCCTGGCAGGATGGGCTCAGGTTGCAGTTTTCCACTGTTGTTCTTTTAGACTCCTCAAGTTTTTTTATTTTAGTTTTTATTTGTTTATCTCCAGTCTGGTTTATGACTTAGCCCTGTCCCTTGGGCTGGGCTAATTAGTGTCAGGTTTCTTTTAAGAATTACTGAAGATGAAAAGCGGCATAGCACACAGGGGTGACAGAGACACTGGCCCTGAGCTCCCCTCCCTGCTTTCTTGTTGTTATTACTATTGTTTTTGCAAAGTTCGAAACACACATTTAGGTGACTGTTTTGGAACTGTGGTCTGGGTAAGTCTTCCCAAGTGCGGTAACTGGTGTGCTTACAGCTGACATCTCCGTGAACCCACTCATCCTAAAAATGCCTTCCTCAGGCCAGGAGGCAGAGGCAGGTGGCTCTCTATGAGGTCAAGGCCAGCCTGGTCTACGTGATGAGTTCCAGGACAGCCAGAGGCTACATGGTGATATCCAGGCTAAAGGAAACAAACCTTTCTCCTAACTCACGACCGACCACTCCTAGGTTTTCTCCATCTTTTTCTGGAGAATGTATTCTCATGCTTTACCAAAGCAGATTTTTTTTTCTATCAAAGTTTCTGCTCTGGGTATTGTCTGGGGATAGCATCTCTAAGAAGAATATAGTTATCCCAACAACGCCCATATCCTCGTGGGGTAGCTCGTGAATCTGTTACTTTACATGACAGAGGGACTTGCCGATGTTATTAAGAATTGTGAGTTGGAGAGTCATCTAGATTTATCTGAGTTGGCTCCATAATCACAGAGTCCTTGTAAATGAGCCAGGTGGGCTGGAATCGAGCAGGAGATTTGCCCACCTAGATGAAGTGGGTGATGGAGATCACTTGACACCAATTGGAAAAGAAAATCTAACGGCTGCTGCGTTATTGTGTTATTCTGTGTATCAGTGCGTCCTCACATGAAAACAGCAACAGCTTCTCTGTACTTCTCTCATATTTGTAAAATATACACTTTCAGATATGTGTTATTTTAAAATTCCACAAAACTGAAACAGATAGAATGACCCAACTCTCTCTAAAGGTTCTCGAATAGGAGTTGGGAGCTGTTAAACACTATTAGTATCAATTCCCTAGTTTTTTAATTTTTTTTTTTTAATTTTTTTTTACTGTAAACACTCTTTGTTTTTTTTATTTTTAAATGACCAAAAGCTGTCAGGTGCGGGCCAGTCAGTCGCTTGATTGACAGCTGACATACTCTGCCTTATATGGCTGCCTGGAGTAGGGAGCACCTCAGCTCCCCAAACAAGCTTCTTTGGCCCTCTAGGAATCATTTAACTCCAGCTTCAAGAACCATTGCGATCATGACTGAAACTGAAGACAACATGGCCTGCTCTGGGAGTCAGTGGTCCAGCCAAGACCTCTCCAAATAACCTGCACCGGCTTTGGAAGACTTTAACTATCAAGGCTGGATAAGCCTGGGTGAACTCTCTTCCTGCTGTGACTCAGCAAAAATCCTGTTGATTGGTACAATGGGAACTCGTCATTGGTCTTTGTGTAGGGCTTGGGACTGGTGCGATTGGGAGCTGTGCATTTGTGGGACTATGAATGGTGGATTTAGGCTGAATATAAACATGTGAGCCCCTCTTCTGGCTGTTTAAACAGACCACTCTTTTCATGTTAGTCTAGGTAGTGTCTGTCCTGCTCTGTCCCCTGGTATTGCAATGTTAGGTTTTGATAAAGAATTCTCTTGAGTGGTGTCTCTGCCTACTTGGGGTCTCTATCACAAGTATAGGCTGGGATGATTACATAGAGGGAAGTCAAGTCCTCAGGTTTTTTAGCTCTGGTAGCAGCAGTTGCTGGTGTAGAGGCAGCTAAGAGTTCCAGAGCTAAGAGCCCTGACACCAAAGCTCTGAGCTAAATCTCTAGGAAGCTCTGAAAGTTCGGAGGGCTACCAAGGACAGAATCTGCAAGAGATTAAGAACAGGAGGGAAGCTGAGACTATGAAGACGAAGGAAAAGGAACTCTGAAGAGCCAAGACTCTAAAGATTGTGGGCCATAGTTGCTGAAAGAGTTTGAGACAACTTGTAAGGGTTAAAGAGCTGAGAGTCCCAACATCAAGGTTGGGAGCTGTCACAGTAGCTGCTGGGTTAGTGCTCTAAGCCTAGGGCATTGATTTTCTATCTTTTGGAGTTAGAGCAATAATCGTCCAGCTTTGAAAACTTGGAATCGTTTTGGTAAGGGACCTCAAAGAGCAAAGGAAAGGCAGCGTAGTATGATCAGTATCTATGTGTGCATGCGTGATTGTGTCACAGCCCTGTGATACAGACTACCCAATCAGAATGTACACTACTGTGTAAGGGAGACAAAGAGGGAACTAATAAAGCCGCTGTACTTGGGGTACAGCCTTTAGATGTGACTCCACCGGGCCGGTGAATAAATTGCTGTTTCCTGATAGAGAGCATCAATATGTCCTGTCTGAGAATTCTGCCCCATAGATTTCTAGTCCTCAAGGCTTGGAGCCTTGTGCCTCTGGGTTGAATCTCAATTCATGAGCTTTGGGAGTTCAGGTTCATCAGTGCTATAGGAGCTGCCCCTTGTCTGTTTGTGATTTCTATCTGGGTGGTGGAAAAAAATGCCAGTTATTAGCTTATTGACAAAACCAATGAATAGTATTCAAATTGGCAGTTTTGATTTATATGGCAGGTAATGGTTGCTAAACTCAATTGCAGTGTGAAACACAGATGTAGTATAACTGCTGGACATTCTGACCTCCTGATATTTTTCTATAATGCACAGTGGGAAATGGTTTAATTTCAACATTTGATCCATTCAAATCATTGCATAAGGCTTTTTCATATAAGTTGTTATGATTTTATTGGAAAAAAAAAAAAAAAATATATATATATATATATATATATATATATATATATATATATATGCCCTTGCTCACTTTTGTCTGAGTGTATTTCCTCCAAGGTGGCATTGGGAAGTTAGGCCTTTGGGCAATTTGAATGGAGACCATATAATTTCAGTTGGGAATGCCCTTCTACATGGGTTTGGAGGAAAATCCCTCCTCTCATGTGAGATTACAGGGCAAGATGGCTACCTTTGAGTCTTCACCAAACACAGTATCTGCCTATACTTTGATCTTGAACTTCTAAGACTACTTACTAAACTTTGGAAACTTGTGATATCTTGTTAGTGTGAATTAAGTAGATGAAGGGGAAAATTAACAGCTATGTGATAGCTATCCAAAACATTCAGAATAGGTTCATATGTTTTCAAAATTTATGAAAGTGTGGATCTTAAGAATCCACCCCTGGTCTTACATCAGCCCATAATTTGGAATAAGCTAATAAAAGAAGAAGGTAAGTTAATGTCTTTGTTTACTGTGAAATCAACCTCAAGAAAACACAAATTATACTTCTAAGCCTTTGAGCTATTGTAAGGAGTAGGTTTAGTTTTCGAAAATAACATTTTAATCTTTATGCAAATATTATAGGCAAGTAGGTTATGAAGTCAAGCAGTGTTACAAAGCTTATCACAAGAAACAGTCATTTCTTCTCTGATACCCTTCCTCCAGCCTGTACCTTCCACAGGCAGAGGTACAGAATTATTGTAGATATATCGTGTGGGACTTACCGTTTCATTTGTAAGTGAAATGCTTACACAGTCGTGTAGAGGAATATTTAATCTTTTTATTCAGCAACATGGCTACTCTGGGAAAGGTTCACATTCAGAGGCCTGTGTGTGATCCAGCTGGAATGCAGCACATACCTTTAAGTAACCCAGTATCCAGAAGGCAGTGGTAGCACAGGCTTATAGTCTCCAAGAGAGAAGCAGGTAGAAGCTGAGACGGGAAGCAAAGTTCAGAAGGATGGGAAGAGACATCTGAGATGAATCAGAGTGAAGAGCAGGCAAAGTGACAAATCAGAGGAAGAGTTAGCAGAGTGAGAACATGTCCAACTTTCATGATATAAAAGCAGGCTCTCAGCTCAGAGAGTCAAGCAGTCAGTTAGAGAAGCAGTCGGAGGCAGTATGAGGCAGAGACACAGAAGCAGTTCAGTGGAAGAAAGAGTGCAGCTAACAGAGTTAGTTTGATGCCAAGTTGAGCAGTTCAATCAGAGAAGTAGCAGGAGTTAGCAGGGGTCAGCCAGAGTCAGAAGAGTTCAGTCAACTCAGAAGGTCAGTTTGAATCAGCAGCTTGGAGAAGAATTTGAACCAGGGAGTGAGAATAGGCAGTGATTTGAATCAGCCAACCAGAAGAGTCAGCTGAGTTCAGTATAGCTCTGAGTTCAGAAGGAGCTAGTCAGAGTGAATTAGTCAACAGTCCGAGCTATTGTCTTGAAGATTAGATTGTATGGGGGTCTCTAGGGCACAGGAGTGAATTAGCTAAAGAATAAATTGTCCTCTGCCATGAACTCACTAGACAAATAACTATTAAATCAATGACTACATCAGTACCTACACAGTTGCCCATTGATATCCTGAGTGCTTGATTTCTGGATACTTTTTCCCATCCCAAACTTCACAGATGTTTCAAGGCTCTCATATAAAATAATATAGTATTTACATATACATATGTTATAGATATATTCTCCTGTGTTCTTTAAATCATTTCTGGGTTATTTATAACACCCAATAGAATGGCATGCAATGGCTGTTACAATGTATTGTTTAGGGAGTAAAGAAAAGGGAAAAAAATCAAACTGTACATGTTCAATACAGGGCTTTTTGTTTTCCCCCTGAGGTGTTAGGGATCAAACCCAAAGCCTTGTGCAAGTACCATACACCTAATAATCTACACCTCCAGCCTTCAGGCACATGTAAATGCCTTTGATCTATAATAGGTTGAAGCTACGCATCTGGAATTGGCAAAGGTGGAACACTAACTGTGTTACTGCCAGCTGTCAGTTTTTGACATTGTCTTTTGTGTTCCCGTAATAATAAATGTGTTTATTATCTGCACTCCCTTCTTGTTCATTTTTCCAATAAAACTGAATCTCATATATTCAGTTTCACATTCATATTCATAGCCAGTGCTGAGAGGAGAAGTAGACACAGGCTCCCATCCCTAAATAAGAAGCTATAAGAAGTTGACATCTGCTTGCAAAGGAAAAAGTAGTTTTCTCCAATGGCATCTCACTGGGTATACAAACCACACTTAAAGGCAGGCCCCTGCCCAGCAGTGGATGGCCAACACAAAACAAATTCAATGATATTTTTGTAGACTTTTTGTCTCATATTGCTTGGTTTGGTTTTTTTTTTCCTTTTTCTTTCCTCTCTCTCTCTCTCTCTCTCTCTCTCTCTCTCTCTCTCTCTCTCTCTTATTTTTGCTTACTGGCCTTTTGCTCATAAGTTATAATATATTATATTCTGACTGTGTTTTTATGAATTTGGGGTTTGTGTGTATTTGTGTATTTCTTGTGTGTGTGTGTGTGTGTGTGTGTGTATGTTTATTTTTTTTATTTTTATTTATTTATTTTTTTGCCTGCTTGTTTTCTGAAGAGAGAGAAAGAAAGGTATAGAGTTGGGTGGGTGGATGTAGAGGATCTGGAAGGGATTTGGGAAGAGAAAACCATGATTAAAATATAGTGTATGAAAATTTATTTTCAATAAAAAGAAAGAAATGTTATTTTTTGCTAAATGAGGTAGAGCCTGTGATTGTGCTTCCCTTCCTGAGCAGCTTTCTGCTTCTTCTTTTGAAGTTAATGTTCGCCTTTTCCTCCTTTTTTATTTTCTTTCCTTTTTCTTTTTCTCACCTCCTGACCCCTGTCCCTTCTCCTCTCCTTCCTTCTCTTTGTTTTTTTGACAAAGTCTTGCTCAAACTCACTCTTCTCTTGCCTCTGCCTCCTGAGCCCTGGGGTTCTCAGTGTGCCCCAACACACCTGGCTGTGTTTCCATTTAGTCAACATTGGGACTTCTCTATCTTCCCAAACCGCATGAGAGCCCTGTGAATTATATCTCTCTATAATTACCCTCAAGATCAAAAACTGATGGATAACTCTCACATCCTATTTTTCTGTGATGATTTCACCCCCACACCCAAATAACCTCAGAGCTTTGATCTCTGCCTGCTGGTCAGGTTCCTCCCCTGCTGGGCTAGCTTTCCCCTGCTGCGATACTGGGAATTTCCTTTGCTCCTCCCATTTCTTGGTTCCACTTCTTCCTCTTTCTTGGCTTATTTCCTCATTTAGTGGGGCTTACCCCCTAGAGGCTTCCTGGGAGACTTTTTTTGTGTCTGAAATGCTATCTTCTAGCCTTATGCCTGATTGATTGCCTGGCTAGATAATAACTTTTAGGTTGAAAAATCATTTCTCCGTTTTTTAAAAAGGTGAAAGTGCTTGGTTTTTACTTTTCTGTTGTTGTTTTTTTCCCCTCTCTTAAAAACATCAGGTCATTTTTATCCTCGATCCTTTGCATGTGTTCCATTTCTTTCTGCCATTCCGAACCCTTTAGGAACTTCTCTTCTGTCTGAGCTTTTGGACTTGCACAAGTGATAGGATTTGATGTGAACGTTCTGCGATTCATTTTCCTTTTTTATCTAGAGTGTCTTCTAATCTCTCCCTTTGTCATTGTTCTTCATGACTGTCATCTTCTGGGCCCCTCTCGTTTCCATAGAGAACAGTCCTTAGGTATCCTGAAAGAGACCTCTTTTTGTGAGATGGGAATTGTGGGCCTTTGACTCCTAATTTCTAATATTTCTTTTTTTTTTAAATTAAATTTTTCATCTTATATATTATATTTTTATCATTTCCCTCTTCTCTCACCCCTTTCAGATCCTACTCACTCCCTACCCACCCAAATTTAATCTCTCAAAAAATAAAAAAAGAAAAAAAACACCACAAAACCATCAATACAAACAAGCAAAAGCTGAAAATGACCAATAAGACAAAAAAAAAAAAAAAAAAAAAAAAAAGCCAAACCAAAATGAAACAAAGAGTACATGTGAAAAACAATTGAATTGGGTGTTTTTGCTGGCCAGCTTGTCCAGGCATAAGGCCTGCTCAGGAGTGCAGCTGATAGACCCAGTGACACACCATTGAAAAAAGCTGATTTTCCTTTCCTATGTGGGCAGCAATTCTAAAAAGCTTCTCAGTCAGGTGTGGGACCCTGTGGCCACTTTCCTCTTTCCCCTCTCAGTCCTGGGACCTGTCTGGCCTGAACCTGTGCAGGCTTCATGCGCATTGCAACAGTATCTGTGAGCTCATATGGGCATCAGTACTGTTGTGTCTGCAGAACACTGTTTCCTTGGCATCCCTTCTGGCTCTTACAGTCTTTCCACCTCCTCTTCCAAATAGACCCCTGAGCCTTGAGGAGAGGGTTTTGATGAAGACTTCCCATTTAGGACAGAGTGTGCCAAAGTCTCTCACTCTCTGCACGCTGTCCAGTGGTGGGTCTCTGTGTCAGTTACCATCTACTGCAAGGAGAAGTTCCTCTGATGATGGCTGAGTGGGGGCCTGATCTATGAGTACGGCAGAATGTCCTTAGGAGTCGCTTCATTGCTACGTTCCTTTAACAGAATAATAGTATTAGGTTTCCCACAGACCTAGCTAGTCTCAGGTTCCTGGCCACTTTAGCAGTATAACATTTCTTCCTTTTGTTAAAGTAGACAAACAAGCTGGCAGCCACCAAACGGTCTTCTTACGTCTGCTCTTTGGCTGTGTCTTATTGGTAGCATGTGTGTTAATTTCGGTCATTAACCCTTTCAGTTTATCAGACATGTTAGCTTGCCTTTCACAGGTAGCTATTCTTTAGCCAGCCACTTCCACACCTATGAAGCTTGCTCTCTTTTCTGTTGAATCATTTACCACTCTGTCTTCTAGTTCTTGCCCACGGTGGCTTGGGGGGTTCCAGATTCAATTCTTCTTTTTCCCCTGATGTTATAGTTTCTTTTTACTGCATCTCACTGGTTTGTGGTAAATTCTAGTGGAGAGAGAGGGTAGAAACATCATTTTTGAGTCAGAGAGCTCTGTTTAATCAATAGTAAAATGAAATGTCCTCCAAAATAATAAACTTCAGTCATGAAGGTCCCAGGGATATGGAGGTAGAGATTTCTGCATGGAGTTAGCTGGGAGGAGGGGTGGATAAATAAATGATTCTTTAAGCTATACATGTATAAGCTCTGTACTTTCCTGCCATGGTCTGAAGTAAATTAATTATTATGATTATATTATATTGATAAGATTGATAATTAAGGTTATAAGCTTGGGCCTGGAGAGAAAGTGAGTTCCATCTCTGGGATATAAATGGTGGGAGGAGAGAACCAACATCCACAAGCTGCCCATTGGCTTCAACATACATACACTTCCATCTTCCACCCCCCTCTCCCATAGATAATAAATGTAATAAAATAATGAAAAAGACAGAAGAGAAATGTTGGTAAGCATTGTGAGGGGGAAAAAAAAACCAACCTCTTACACAATGTTTGTGGGAATATAAATTAGTACAACTAATACAGTGACTTTTAAAAACCAAAAACTCGGGGCTGGGTGGCTTCAGCTAAGAGCACGCATCGCTCTTGCAGAGGGCCTGAATTCAGTTCCCAAGATCCACACCAGATGGCTCACAGTCAGCAGTAACTCCACCTCCAGGTACATCGACACCTCAGCCTCCACGGACACTTGAACCCATGTGCACGTACCCCACCCTCACATTCACATAATTACAAAATAAAAATAATTAAAATCCCCAAAATAACCATCGTATGAGGCTGAAATTCCACTACTAGGTGTATATTGAAAGGCGATGAAACCATTATGTTGAAAAGGTATTTGCAATCCCACGTGTATTGCAGCACGTTCACGGTGCTACAATACCGAATCTATCCAGATGCCCTCCGGTGGATGGTGTGATATGGGGGGGCAGCGTGTGCGTAATGCAACACTAGTTGACCATAAAAATGAATAAAATTCCATTATTTGTGGCAGTGTGGGTGCAACTGAAGGTTGTTATGCTAAGTGAAATAAGCCAGACATAGAAAGTAATAATACATGTTCTCATTCATTTGTGAAAACTAATGTAATTCTTGTAGAAGAATGGGATGAGATTATTATTATTAGAGACTGGAGGGTCAGGATAGGAAAGAGTTCAGCAAGGATCACCAAAACTGTCTGTCTGTCTGTCTATCTATCTATCTATCATCTATCATCTATCTATCTATCATCTATCTATCTATCTATCTATCTATCTATCTATCTATCTATCTATCTATCTATCCACACATGCCATGGTGTCTGTGTATGGGGGACATAAGACAACTTGTGGAGTTAGTTCTCTCCACCACGTGGGTCTCAGGGATGAGACTCTGACTGTCTTGCTTGTGAGCAAGCATCTTTACCTCTGAATCATCTCATTGGCCCAGGAATGCAAATCTTTGAATACTTTGTACCTACTTGGCAAACAGCATCTCTGCTTCTCTAAAATAGGGCTAACTGTGGGCTTATTGCCAAGCATAGATTTTTTAAAATTAGTTTAAATACAAACCATGCTCTGAATTATAATATTCATTTCCTATGATTATAACTCTGTAATTGGTACTAGTTGTGGGCAGTCAATCTCCAGATGTGAAAAGGATTTGTTTTTATTACTTTTAAACTGCAATCAGGCAACCAAAGATTATTTTCAGTAAAGGGTAAAGTAGACTAGCTTTCAGGAGTAAAATAGATTGTTTGAAATTTGCCTGAATATTGGGCTCGTAATTGCATGTACCTGGAAAGATCTCCACTTCTTAAGCAACCTTATTAAATTGCACTTAAACTTTTTCATGATAAAAAATTAATCAAGGGCATCTGATAAATAATACAGGTAAGCTTTGGTTTAAGCTCTTTTTTATTGATTCTTTGTTTAATCAGAGTTAAGAAGATTTTGCTTGTAGCATTCTCCATGGGAAGGTAGGCACATGGCAGTATTTTCTCGTAAGAACAGAAAGAAGTCTGTCATAATGCAATAATACTGAGTTTCCTTGATTTTAAAGAATCTTTGCTGATTCTCTTACTGGATGCTCTGGAGATCCGGGAGCACTGTACTGGGGGACAGTGCCGTCTGGAGTAAGCCATTGACTTTTGATAGGTGCTGTGAGCTGCAGTGATGCCATTTCCTGGAAAGGGACAGTGATGGTGACCCTATCCCAACTCCTGCATACCAGAGTAGGGCTCCAAGGCCACATGATGGGAAGATATAGAAAGTTCTCTTCTTGTGCCCTTTAGAAACATTTACCATTGACTTGTCCAGAAATATTCCTGACCACTACTGTGGGCAGAGATCTGCTTGTTCATGCAGATGGTATTTGGTGGGATACTTGGTATCTGGTCAACCCTCCCCAATGAGATAGTACACTTAGGGTGGTAATGTAATAAAGTAAAGATTCCCAAACTGAATGAGCCACGGTGTTGTGCCATACAAGATCTGGGACTCCTTCCAGAGGGTTCAAATAAGATTTTGAGGATTTCTGTCTGAAAGATTTCTCCATCTGGTGTCATATGTCTTTTGGCTTTCTTCTACAAGGATCACAAGTTCTTCTTTTCCCTCCTTCAGTACTCACGAGGCCCTTTCTCCCACAAGGTAATTATCCAAAGGAGTCTGTTGATCTTATGTTTAAAGGAAAACCTGTAACTGCGAATTGATGAGTATTTTTTTATTGCAATGCGGTTATATTAGAGAACATTAATTTGTATTACAAATTTGAGGGTATATTTTTTACTATACAGTAATTTTAGTGTTGTTTTGATAGACTCAAACGAGACAGGCCCGGACAGTGTAACAGGATGGGGACCGTGTGAACAAATACTTAATCCCTTCTTATCCTACCTCCTCAGTATATCTTTTATTTCTTCCATCATGAGGGCATGCCTAGGCTAACACTGTCCATTATTAGTCTCTACTGTCTTACAAGCAAAACATTAGCATTCTCTCTATCTGCCTATCTAGTTTGAAAACCTCTCCTGCTCCTAATATCTCTTCTGTGACAGGTTCATTCCTAGACTAGATTAACTTACCAAGATGTTCTCTGTTCAAGTTCACAGAAGCAAATAACACATCTATTCATCACTAAATCATACGTTGATCCTAATTCTATATAAATCAGTAATTGTTCCAAGCTAAGTTGAACTATGGATAAGTTAGTTATTGCTTAACCCCATGGGTTACTATTTGAAGAGAAAAGGCATGGCCCGTCCTGAATTTAGTAACATGGCAGTTCTAGACTCAACCTGGGATCTTGATACTGTGAACTGTGGCCAGATTGAATCACAAACTCCTAATTTCTTTCCTCACAGAGAACCAAAGACATCACAAACTATTAATACCACGAAGGAAGACACAGATATTATTTAAAATCATGATACCTATTAATGGGGATGTGAGTATTTGAGTACTTACTCTTTCACTCACTAGTAAGTAGAAATCCCCACTCTAAATCGAGCTTTTGGTAGTGGCAATGTGATTTTCCTTATTTATTGGTGTGTAATAAAACACTAGATTTTATAAAATAGTGTGTGTGTGTGTGTGTGTGTGTTTGTAAGTAGTTAAGGACTGAACTCAAGTCTTCATGAATACTAGATAAGCACTATACCAACTAGTACTGCCCCAGTCACATACTTAAAACATTTTAAATATGTTGTAAAATAAATTTAAATGAAGTCACCAAATAATGGGGGAGACAAAGCCACAGCTAGACATTTTGATGCCGCCAAATGAAACCTCCAGTGCCAGGAATGAGTTACTTCTAATTGAGTTGTTGGCCAAAGGGGCACCACATAAACCCCCCTAACATCTCAGGCTATTGTTAAGACTATTAGTTGTCTTCCACAAACTTATGGTAAGGCCCTATTGCTGAAGATAATATTTATATATCTCATCAAACTTAAATAAGATGAGCTGGTACCTAAATAGAGACTTCTTTCTTACTGACTGGCATTCATGGTACTGGAAGGTACTCTGAATACTACCAGAGGAGAAAGGTATTTATCAACACAGCTACAAACCCTGTGACCTATAATGATGACCTTCCTGTGAGGTCTAGTGATGCAACAGTGGCACAAACATTGTTGGAGTCACCAAACACTCTCTGATTAGATTTAAGGCCCACACAATAAGATGGAACAATGCCTGAAACTACAAGAGTATCCAAGAACTTGAAACCGGATAGGCCATGGGCCTAGAGGAAAACCAAATATTGTTTGTTCTGCTAAAAGAACTAGCAACAAAATTACCCCCAATCATATATTTCTATATCCATATATTAGTGCCTCACTCAGCCATTATCAGAGAAATTTCTTCTTACAGTAGATGGTAACTAACACAGAGACTCACAATTAGACAATGTGCAGAAGGTGGGAGACATTGGAGCACTCAGTTCTAAATGGGTTGTCTTTACCAAAGCCCTCCCCTCAGGGCTCAGGGACCTATGGAGAAGAGGAGGTGGATTGGAAGAGTCAGAGGTGATAGATGGATCCAAGGAAACAGTATCCTCCAGACACAGAAGCACATTTGAACTCACAGACTGTGGCAGCATGTACAAGATCTTCAGAGGTTCAAGCCAGTCAGGGTCTTAGCACAGAGAAGGAGGGAGTGGCCATGGTGCCTTAGACCTAACCAAGAAACTATGTGCAGTTGGTACCCATTTGTAATGGAAAAATTAAGTCTTCTCCAGTGGAATCTTACTGGGTTATTAACCATACTTTAGAGTAGGCCCTATGCCCATCAGAGAAGACCAACATTCAAAAAAAAGGTCTATGATGTTTTTTATAGACTTTCTGCTTTATATCACTTTATTTTGCATTTGTCTTACTGGCCTTTTGCTTATATGTTTGGGTTTCTGATTCTGTGTTTTTATGAAATTGGTTTTTTCTATGTATTGTTTTGTTTGTTTTTTTTTAAAGAGAGAGAGAGAATTAGTATGGAGTTGGGTAGATACGGAGGTGGGAAAGATCTGGGAAGAGTTGGGAGAAGCAAAAAGTATGATTGGAATATATTGTATGAAAACAAAAAAAGTATGATTAGAATGTATTGTATGAAAACAAAGTTTTTCAATAAGAATTTTAATATGTATATATTATATAATAAATTGGGTAAAACATCAGGGCTGATATCAATAGTTTCAAATATCTATATTTATAGAATGTGATTAATGACAGTTTGCTGACAAACATTAAGAGAGAAAGTCACTAGAAAATTTGCAGTGGATTATAATGATATACATTTAAAAATTTCTAGTATTAGGAATGTTTTATAAATATTGAATAACATGGACTGAACATTGGAAAAATCTCAAGTATAGAAAATAAAACAATTAAGTCGGAAGTCATTTGTTTACTTTATTATGTTATTAGTGCTTAGAGTAGAAAACATTTCATACATCTCAATCTCCGTTACGCTGAATGGATAATCCTGGGTAGGAGGTACAGGTTTCCATAGAAAGCCGGAATAATTAAGTGTTGTGTATAATGTAAACTCAAGGAAGTGTGTTGAATGATAACCTCTACCAGACTTGTCAATTATTAACATAATAACTGTAAGTAGAACTTTGCAAGTATCACCAGAGCTGGGAATGCATCCAGACCCTCTATCTGTCTCTGATAGTAAATAATCCCAATTAATTAGGAAGACATTTATTTTCTTAATAGGTGTGCATCTTTTAAACCTCAGAAGATTTGGAATTAAGTATAGATAAATGTTCAAGAATCAAAAATAATCTATTGCTATTTGTGTCAAGCAGAGGATGATATGATCTGCTTAGGCAAATATCCTGACTAGTGTTTCATTAGTTTTGGTTACATGCTCTGTTGCCTCTGTCCCCTATGAGACTGAATTCTTTGAAAACAAATAATGTTATTTTTCAACTCAACATTCTTACTACAGTCCCTGGCCCCGAGTCAGTGCTCGGTAAATAACAATGAATGAATAGATAGTTCTTAATGAATTAATGAATGAATCGATGAAGTTCTTAAGGTTGTAGTGAGATTTGGTTCTCACCAGTCTCTGAGGAGACCAGAGAAAGTTGGTCTCTTCCTAGTAGCTCCCTGAACCATGTCCCTGTAGCCATCTCAGTATGTTGTAGAGCGGTTTCCTCTGATATTAATGTCTGGTCTAGGGCATGCTTACAGGTAGGAAGGGTTAAATTTCTGGAATGCTCCAGAGACACAGCCCTCAACGCTTTCTACGAAAGGACATGTTGTACAAAATGTGCCTGCCAGCAACAGGACTTGTGTTGAAGATCATTTTCCTTGCGGACTCTGGCTAAACACTTGTTATTAGCAGCCACAGATAACAAGCCCAGAGCTGTTTCTTCCTGGCAGGCTTCCAAATATTTGAAAGCCAAATGGGCTTTTAGCCAACCATTCATTCCTTCACTTGTTCCTGTGTAGTGTGATGGCTTATCTTCAATGTCAACTTGACTGGATTAGAATCATCTAGAAGATCAAGACGTACCTCTGGGCATACACATAAGGTGCTACAGAGGATTACTAGGGGGTAAAACCCTGAATGTGGGTGACACCATCCCATGGCCTGGGGATCTGGACACAGTACGAGTGAGTGTGGAGGGGCAGCCAGCATTGCTGGCTGGCTGCTGTTTCCTGGTCATCTTCAGTGCGAACAGTCTCTGCCACACACTTCCGCTGCAACAATCTGAGCTGCTCTGTCACTGCCATGACAAACCGAAACTGTGAGCCAAGATAAGTCAGTTCTTTAAACCGTTTTGTGAGGACTTTGGTCACAATGGGCAAAGCAGTTCATAAACATCGCACGGTCTCCACACTTTGCTCCAATCTGTCTTTTCTCCTCTGGGTTGTATCAGTTTATTCTACAATGATATTGTTGTAGAGACAAGAAGTAAGCACAGAAAACGGATGTACCCTGGCCAAAGCAGACAATGCTGCTGTAAATCCTCAGGGCAGGGCGTGTCCACTGCAGCTGAGAGATGGCGTCATTAGGGCTGCTAACCCAATCGTGTTCTTGCCTCTCAATGTACTTGTAGCTTTTGTGTGGAATTTTTAATTTTATTTTTGCTTTATGCATTTTGTGGTGTGTGTGTGTGTGTGTGTGTGATGCGATCTGTATATCTGAGTGATAATGGCATGTGTGTACCTCAGTGCCTAGGCTGTGTCAGAGGACCACTTTCAGGAGTCCGTTCTCTTCTTTGGCCATGTTGAGATAGGGTCTCTTGTTGATTCTGTCACTCTCTGTACTCCAAGATTGCTGGCCTGTAAGCTTCTGTATAATTCTCCTGTCTATGGCTCTCATCTTGACACAGAAGTGCTGGGATTAAAGATGAATCTGCTGCATCTGGCTTTTTTTACATGGGTTCTAGGGATCGAACTCAGGTCCTCAGCCTTGCGTATCAACCTCTTTTACCTGCTGAGCCATCTAGCCAGCACTCTTATCTAGAATTTTTTTTGAGACTTGTTAATGATAGTTTTTGCTTCTCCTCCTCCTTCTCCTCCTCCTCCTCTTTCCTCTTTCTCCTCCTTTTCCTTTCCCTCCTCTTTCTCCCCTCCTCCTCTCTCCGCTTCTTCCTCCTCCTCTTCCTTTTCCTCCTCTTCTTTTTTTAAGATAATTTTTTACTGTGTTGGCCAAACTACTACCAAACGCATGCTTTTCCCATGCCAGATTCATGAGTATCTGAGAGTACGTGTGTGCCCTGTGTTGTTTTTAAGTGCAGTTTGTAAAGCGTGATTCTCCAATTTTGTTTTGTAAACCTGAGGACTTGGCTTGTATTTGTATTAAACTGATTTATTTGACTCACTTTTCTAAACTATTGGAACATTTTGGAATCACGATTCAGCACTCAGTATCTTAAATCCTGAGCTGTTGACATACGCTTTACCAAGTGTACGTCAAACTTATTCTGCATCTTTATCTGAATACTGACAAAACTACCAACCAGGATAGGCTGAGGAGGAGCCCGTAGAAGGCTACTAGGGCTCAAAACAAGTCTGTACATCAACATGAGTCTGAATGAGGCAAAAGAGCGGATTGTAGTTTTTGCATATATTACTTTACTGAACAGAGACTGTGATTTCTGTTACCCTCACGTGAAATAATATTCTCTCCCAAGAAATAGCTGTCTTGACATTCTAGATTTTTTTCCAACACAACCTTACTCTGCTTTTTAAATCCTCTATTCACTTTTATTGGTTAGTTTGTTTGTTTTTGAGACAGGGGCTCTCCATGTAGCCTTGGCTGGTCTAGAACTTGCTATGTAGATCAGGCTGGCCTCAAACTTGTTGCAATCGGTCTGCCTCAGCCTCCTAGGCCCTACATTAATTTTTTGCAACACAGAACCAGATACTAACACCACATGATGTTTATATCAAACATCTGATACTGTGAAAGTAACTCCTGAAACTTAGAAGTTGTATGTGCCTGCACACACACGCGCGTGTGTGTGTGTGTGTGTGTGTGTACATGAGTGTACATGCAGAAGCCAGAAGCTGATGTTTCCACCTTAGTTTTTGAGACTGATCTCTCAGTGAGCCTCAAGCCCCTATACTTTCTGGACAGCAAGCCCCAGCGCTCTTCTTGCTTCTGACTCACTCCAGCGTGGAGTTACAGGCAGGCACCGGCACACCTGATTTTTTTTTTTTAATGTGCATGCTTGGGCTCCAAACTCAGGTCCTCATGCTTGCGTGGCAAGCACATTACCAATGGAGCCATTTCCCCGGTAGAAAACTTAGGTGTCCTAAGACATTGTCAACTTATGACAGATTAGTCAGTATTCCTTTTGGAATCACCTGAGCTCACTCATGTGGGCATGCTTGAGGGGTGTCATCTGAGTGTTTGGTTTACTTAGGACAAGTAAAATGGCTGGGCTCCTCCCTCTCTGCAGCTTCACCTTCCAGGTGGCTGTTCAGGCTCCAGCACATTTCAACAGAAGCAAGAAACCGTCTTAGGTGCAAAGTCTATGTATCATCTTACATCATGCGCTGATGTCCCGTTGGTTAAAAGCAGTCACGTAGCCATGTTGAGAGGCAGTGGCAGGGAGAATTCAGAAGTGGATACTAGGGAATGATCTGGCGACATCAGCAATAACAAACATGAGTTTAGGATTTCAGGTGACACACCTAACAATATGTAGGGGGAAAAATTTCTCTTGTTATAAAATTTCACTCAGTGCAATATAGGAGGCTTTTTATAAAAGAAGGGAGTATTTAAAACATGTGAAAACTGAAATTATGGATTTATAGTCTAAATAGGGATTTTACAGATCCATTAATCAAAGAAATTTTCTGTTAGTTTAGTGTCCCCTGCACCCCTTAATTGGAAGGACATCCAAGGTCAAACTTTGGCCATCTGCAGGGTAGTCCAGGAAATCTCTGTGGAGGTAACATCTGAACTGGAATCCAAAGGGCTATTAGAATTGGTTATATGATGCAGCAGTGCAGGGTGGTCCAGGAAAAAGACAAGCAGGTGCATCCCTGGCATTCCTGTAGTTGCCTCCAGGCCTCCCACTCTCTCTGCCCTAACCCATCCTTTCCCTGGCCCAAGCTGGCCTGGAAAACGACTCCCTTAGAGTAAAAACAACCTTCATTAGACATAGTACTTTGCACGGGGCCTCTAACATAGCTCAACATACTTAAGGTTCTCGGGCTGAAGCCTTTGCATTCAGTTGCTTCCGTGACCAGAACTGTCTGGAGGAAAATGATTAGATTCTTGACTCCAGAACATCTCAAAGCAGAATCTATCTTCCTTGAATATAACTTCTGCCTCCCATGATTCAGTTCGTCTGGACTAAGTTCTGGCAATGCAAACACAGACAAGTCCACCTCTTTTCCTAGTTTTGAAGATGTCAGAACACCCAGCCACTTGTGATAGGTGTGTGTTATGTGTGTGTCAGTGTGCAGGTGGGTGCACCTGGATGGATATTTGTGAAGGGCAGAGCAAGATGTTGCTTATCTTCCCCCATTGCTCTCTGCCTTGAGATGGGGTCTATCACTCAGTTTGCCTTTGATCAGCCTGGTTGGCTTGTCCTTGAGCTCCAAGATCCCCCTGTTTTAAAGAACATGTATTCCCTTTAAAGAACATTCCCCCTTATTGAAAAGAACATGTATATGTCTTTGTTGATAACTTTTGATATTATTTTGTATTCACAGTAAAATGTATTTCTATTTTAATGCCATAAAGTTACTAAGTTTTCTTATATCTATGTATAAATAATAACACCATGACTGAAGAAATAGTCGGTAATCATTCTGGAGTCGGAGTATACTTGCGAGGTTCCCAGTTCTGGCCTGCGGAAGAGATGGCCAGCCCTTGTTCCCTTCTGAGTTACATGTTATGCTACCGGGAATGCTGACTGATTGTGGGTTTTGAATTTTGACAAGTATAAGATCTTAGTGGGTTTCCAATCTCAGTCACTGGAAGATAGAGAACTATCAAAAAGTAGCCAACAATCCTACTTGCCAAAATAGCCTCTGCTTATCATTTTTTTTATTATGCGTAAAACTTCTTGAAGGAGCAATTTAGTTATACAAATATAAATCAATAATCTGTGGTGGGACCTGCTTGCAGGAAAATGATGTAGAACATTGTATCTGGTGACACAAGCTGGAGCACTGCCTTAAGCCCAGGCCACGTTATTGGGACTTTGATTTGCTTTGTGATTTTGTGTGTGTGTGTGTGACATGCACACATGTGTGTGTATAATTGTGATTTTTAGTCCATTGCCCAAAAAGCCCCTTCTGGGTGCTTTCAAAGCTGCCCATATTAGGCCCTACATACTTTGCTGTTGCTAGTTCTGTTTTTACAAGAGGTGCACTGAACTGGAGAGAGTGAGGCCAGTATTGCCAGACTCTTGGTGAGAGTCTTCTTTGTGCTTTATAGATAACTCTTTCGCTTGGATTCTCACCTGGCAGAGAAAATGAACTCTAATTCTCTTATAAAGGCACACCTTTCATCTTGTCAGCTCCACCCTCTGATCTGATTAAATTTCAGGTTTTAGCACACAAATTTCTGAAGGATGCAACCATATAGTTCGTAACCCATGTTATAAGTTAACAAAACCCCAGTACCAGACATGAAAAAATGCCTTTCAAAGGGTTGGCCAGGGTAATCCAAGTGACTCCCAAAACAATATAGATTATCAATTTAGCCCTTGGCAGTCTCTTGGGGGTTGATAGTGGATCCCTATTATTGAAGACACTGTACACTTAGGGCACACAACTCGGATGACTCTAGTTGAATCTGATATGAAAGCATATTTCCTGTGGTCTAGCTTCCATGGTTCCAGAAAACACTCTGTAAACTGCCAAGGGAGGAAAGCAATTAAACAGTCCTAGCAGTTTCAACACCTATGAACCATGACAATTAACAGCATGGCAAGATATGCATAGAGGCTCAAAAAGTCACTCAACAAGAGGGAAATCGTGCTTTGTACTGGAAACCTTCCCAGGGCTAGTGAGGTCATGGATCTTAGAAAAGAATCTACTACTGCCACTTTGTTAGAGTAGTGTAATTCCTTACTACGTTCTAAATCTTATCCTTACACCCGCAGAATGGAGATTATCACAGACAACCACAATTGGACACAATGCAGAGATCAATGGATCACAGGAAGCCCAGCCCCAGCGA
This sequence comes from Cricetomys ansorgei, assembly GCA_026225945.1. Taxonomy (NCBI): domain Eukaryota; kingdom Metazoa; phylum Chordata; class Mammalia; order Rodentia; family Nesomyidae; genus Cricetomys; species Cricetomys ansorgei. The sequence goes on along the minus strand of JAMJFZ010000882.1, from coordinate 2,187,997 downwards.
ATATATCTGCATCACGGTTCCTGCATCTATGGCTCAGGGAATATTACGGAAGAGGAGTCTGGATGATTATAAGAGCCAAAATACCAGGAACTCTGTTGTGAAACCAGGTCTCGTAGAAATGGCTGTATAAAAAAGATTGGAACAACAGTGACATCAATGCACATGTTAATGTTGAAGGGAGGAAATTTCACAGGGTCCCAGTCCTAGACAAACAACTGCATGCAACTATTGATTGCTAGGAGAAGGAGGATTACTCTCTTCCTGGATGAGCCCTCTTATTGGTTGTCCAATGCAGGGTGGTCAGCCTGGAAACCATATATATGCAGACAACAAAAAGGACTCAGCAGGTTGTATATGTGTGTGTGTGCGTGCGCGTGCGTACATGCACATACATATCCATATGTATAGGTTATTTATACAAATAAAATCAAAGAAAAAAGACTGCCTTTTTTTCTTTGAAGGGTAACTAGAAGACGTTGGATGGAAGCAAGGGAAGGGAGAAAAGTGAAGTAATTCTGTTTCAATTAAAAATCTTAAAATAAAGAAAAAAATTAAAATGAAAGAAAACTAAGAGGTAGAGGAGGTAACTGAAGACCTCAGGCTAGAGAAGGAGCAATCAGTTCTGTCTTCCTTCGACTTGACTGAACTGTTGAGTCGTTACATTTAGAGAATTCCTCTTGGTTAAAATAACCAAGCTGATATGTTCATGCTGGAGAGTAAATTCTGGATCCCAACAGAACTGCAGTATCATATTTAAATCTCCTGAGTGGCAGACAGCATTACTACTCATTTATAAGATTTTCTTTGAAGAAATGAGATTGTAGGCTTCATAGCAGCTTGTATCTCACACAATGCTAAGTAATTTTCCCCATACTTTCAACTGACATAAAAGATCTTCAAGTTTGAGAAAAATTCATGAACTTGTTTTTTTTTTAAGAAAGATCTATATCCATGTAATTGTTTGTTAGATATCTCACTGAGAAGACTACTCATATGAAAGATATCAGAAAGGAAAATAAATAACTGGATCTTAGTTTTATACAATTAGAATATAACACAGTGTAAGAATCTGAGCATCAGATTCTCTGTAAAAGTAGAATATATTATGAAATTGTGAAAGACAAGGGCAGATAGTCAGGGCTTAAATTTCTCTGAGAAAATAAAACTAGTAATAGAAAAATAATGTAAGTTGAATAAAATGCACGCGAGACACTCTTTAAAAAATCACAATTACTTTGTTGCAATTTTAGAAATAAGCCACTTAATCAAAAACTGACAGAGGGAGTTATTTTGAGTTTACAACTGAATCTGGATTCTGAGGTTCCTTATAACCCAAAAAGAAACAGAATTGATAAATATTATTGTAGTTGTACACCTACTATGTGGGCTCACCAAGAGAGGGAAGGAGGCATTTTTCATAGGTACAGACCCTTCTAGACCTCAGCAGAGGGGACCACTATCCTGGCAAGTGCCAAACTAGACAGTGGAACCCTTAGCATCTGAGCTCAGGTGTTTATGTGCAATCGAACATCCCCCACATAAATTCAACACCTGCAGATAGTACAAAATGCCAAGACCTAGGCAGCCCCTCTCCCAACAATGCACAAAACAATTATTTTATACATAACTAAAAATAAACTTCTATAACATATTATAAATTTAAATATGATGAAATGTATCAATTTAATTATGCAATGTAATAACTGTAGTAAAATTAAATTCAGTTTAAGTAATAAGTGGAATGATGTAATATTAAAAAGACAAAAATGTTTCTTCTGGCTATTTCACCATAGGTTATATTAAACTAACTCCCCTCCACTGACTGGTGGCAACGGTTCGTTGCTTGACCACTGAGCCTTCTCAGTCTTATCTCTGTGCTTGTAAAATCTAGCTTTAGCAAAGAACTCTGCTAAATCAGTTGGCAGGTGCCCTTTCTCCTTAATATGCAACATCTTGACCATCAGGATATGTGGTGGATCTTCCTCCTCCACCCCTTATCAGGCAACATCAGATGACCCCAGCTGTCTTCAGTGAGGACCTTGCTAGACCAGTTTAATCAAAGTTTTCCCAATCCTTGATGTTTTCTCTTTGCAATTTTCTATCCACTGATTCCCGCCTGGCTCCTTGACTATAAATTTCTACTTACCCATGCTGGATTTGGAGTTAAGCCCAGTGTCCTTGTCACAAGGCCTTATGTACAATAGTTCCTACACCTATTATGATGGTCCTGATCAGACTGCCTAATAGTGCCATAAGTGTCACTAAATAGATTTTTCTTTAGAACAAAAGCGATGGTAAGAAAATCCTAGCCAGGTATATACATATTTTAAGTTTTTTTGTGTTTATTTATTTTGTGCATGTCTGTGTGGGGGCAAGGACGTGCCTGAGTGCCATGGTGTACCGTGGAGATCAATGAACAACTTGGGGAATTGGTTCTCCTCTACCATGTGGGTTCCAGGAATCAAACTTAGTTCGCCATGCTTGGAAGCAGGTGATTTTACTCCCTGAGCCATCTTACTGGCTCCAAGTCAGTATTTTTTTTTTTTTTTTAAGAATGGTTGTTGGAGGCTTCAGAGAACAACTAAGATTGCTACAGTTAATGGAACACATTCTGAAAGCAAGAGATTTGCAGTGATGTAAGCCAGTGTTCTTTACTGATTAGCCTTTGCTCTGTTCCCTAATGTGCAAGTCATAGATCGAGAGGAAAATCAGTGGGGAAGGGTTAGAACTTCCCAAGTTCTTTGAATCTGAAGTGGGGCGAACAGACACTGGATTTCAATACTACTGTGAGGGGAGGGTGGTTAGGAACAAAGATTTCATATGGAGAAGCAGGACTGGTCTTCGGCTTTGTCCCTCAGGGTGATTTTTCAGCTGACAATGTAAAAATAAAAGCAACAGAGCAGAAAGTGGAAGCTAAGAGGTAAAAAAAAAAACAAAACAAAAAAGAACTTCCAGTAGTTTCAGTGTTTAAAAAATTTAAAAACTAGTTTCAGCATTCCAAGTACCTCGTGGATTGGGATCATCTTAACCCCAGACTGGATCAAGATGGCACGCAGCTCTCTTAACTTTCACTGGCAAAAAATGCTTTCTAAGGATGGTATCATCCAAAGCTCTTGTAATTCACCATACACAGTGACTGATGTTGAATGAAAAATTACCAGGCACCCCAGGAAATAGAAAAAGCCCCAAAGAGTAGAAAGTTAACAGGTAATCTATACATTAGAGTTACCAGACAGGGTTTTAAAGTGATTGTGGTTGACAGATTGAAGAAATTAGATTGTTAACTTCTGAAACATATAAATCAGTCCTTTGAGCTGGGTGGAGGTGGTGCATGCCTTTAATCCCAGCACTTGGGAGGCAGAGGCAGGCCAATCTCTGTGAGTTCTTGGCTAGCCTGGTGTACACAGTGAGTTCCTGGACAGCCAGGATTGCATAGAGAGACTTTCTCTCAAAAACAAAACAGCAACGCCAACAACAAAGTGGCCTAAACAACCCCTTTTAGCTGATGACTAAACCCCTGTGTCCTCTAAAATATGATACAACACACATGCCCTAATTTGTAAACTCTACAGTTTAAAATTAGATCATATCCTTCTTAATAATCACTGGTTTCCAGCACAAATTCACTCTTCATTTAAGTTTTCACTTTTCAACAATTTCTGGAACTACACAGAATATTTCCACAATGAATGAAACTATTACTTTCACAGTCATGCCAGTTTCAGTCATTTAAAACAAAAAAGTGCAACTGTAACCCACGAACTCATCTTTCCTTCCTTAAAATGTTGCTGTCACTAAGACTGTGTTGTTCTCATTTTCAGAAGACAAATCTATAATAGACATTCATCAGCTGCCTCACAGCCGTGCAACCATGAATTGACAGAGATATGGTACTTTGTGTTCTATACACAATGCTATTTTCCTTTTTCACCTTGCCTAGTGGGCTGGATCTTTTATTTTTCTTTGTCTGTTTTGTTTTTGAGACAAAATATCACCATGTATCCTTGACTGGCCTGGAATTCTCTATACAGACCAACTCCGCTGTTCGCTAGTTGGCTCGGCTGCAGCCGTATGCATTTTAAAGCATTTCTGCTAACACTCTGAGCAGGCTTTCCACTTGCTATTTGCTCTGTCTCAAAAGTTCTGTCTCTAAAATTTCTACGAGGAGAGTGCCCTTCTCTTGGTCGCTCATATTAAAGTTATCTTAGCCACCGCTTTCTCTGGTCACGCCCTTAACAGCTCCCATGTCATTTCCCCCAACCCAACTTTGTATCCCAGTTGTTTGATTTTGCTCTTAAAAGAAAAAAGACTACACGTTTTACTTAATAGCTTTGTTTATTCTGTTATCTCTAGTCAGTGTGTTCTGTGGGGACAATCATTTTTGAAAGGGTTATCTTTTCTTTTCTTTTTCTTTTTTTCCTTTCCTCTCTGCTGAATCTTCCAGAAATGTTTGCTGATTGACTAGTGACTGTCCCAGGACAGTGTTCCCTGAGCTAATCAGCTCTTGATTGGCCATTTTCCTTTTACCCCTTTTATCTATTTCTTCTGGATCTTTCTGCATTTTCAGCCACTGAATCAAGATTTCTGTGAGAGACCAGCAAGAATTTCAACTGTCTTCTCAATAAAGGGCTCCATTTTGGGGCTGGTCCCTAGGTGTGCCCTGTCTTAAACACACAGGAAGTCATTCTTTTGGTGCTGCTGATTTAGCACAAGATGAGGTTGAGCTGTGGACCAGTGTGTGGTTAAGGCTAGCTCGTTTGCAGGGAGTATAAACAAATTTATTCCAACGACCCTCAAGATAAACGTGCATTTCTTCGTTTACTTAGATAGTAATAAGGACACATGTGAATGTGATCTGGAATGAAGAAGAAAGCCACTCAGCACCGTGTGGTCCAGCTTGTCTCAGCATCTATGCACATCTGCTCATTTTTCCTCTGGGGGTTCACTTAGCAGCTTCCGCTGCTGACTCATAATTTCTGTTTCCTGTTCAGTTTGCAAGGGCAGTCATCTGGGGGCTTCCTTTTGAGTCAGTTCCCATCCTCTAAACTTCTGAATGGTTCAGCCTCTCTCAAAATTGGACCAGCATTGATTTCCCGGGGGGGTGGGGGAGAAGAGTTCACAGAGTGATCTAGCTAGTGCACATGCCATATTTATCCCGTGTGGTCAAGCTTTGTAGGATGCCTTGCAAACGGAAACATGCCCCAAAAGCTGTGAGCACGGTAGGTAGGTGAGGGTCATCTCCCCTATTGTCATCTTCAGGTAAACTAGTTCTAGTTCATTTATATTATGGTTTATTTAACCCATAGAACCCCGTTCTGACATTGCAAAGAACTCTGGGACATAAATACCGATTTAAAATTCCCACCTTCATCGCGGCACACGCCGTTAATCCCAGCACTCGATTGACAAAGGAAAAAAGGATCTCCGTTCGAGACCAGCCTGGTTTACAAAGCAAGCTCCAGGACAGCCAAGACTACATATAGAGATCCTTTCTCAACAAACAAACAAAAATGTTAATTTAAAATAAAATCAAATTAAAAATTCCCATCCTTGATTGCTTTATCCTAGTGCCAAGTGGTGAACACACGTGAATGTAACTTTGTCTTCAGAAACCCATGAGCAAAGTTTACAGCAGGTTCCTTTGGCATCCCTTCTGATGGAAAGGAGCCATTATCTTGAGCTGTGTGTAAATTCTTTTTTGTTGTCCTTCCAGTTTGGGGCCACATTTATAAAATACTTTGCTTTGTGCATTATTGTTTCAGAAAAGAAGAGTTCTATTAAATTGCCTTGTGTGGATTTTTTTTTTTTTTTGAAGATTGAACCTTGCTTTAAGAAAGTTCAAGGGGCTGGAGAAGATGGCTCAGCAATTCAGAGCACTAGCTGCTCTTCCAGGAGACCTGGGTTCGTTCCCAGCACCCACGTGCCAACTTACAACCATCTACAACTCCAGTTTCAGGGAATCTAAAGCCTTCTTCTATCTTGTATGGGTACCAGGCATACTTACGGTGCCCACACATACATGCAGGCAAAAACCATGAAAAATAAAATTTAAAAAAAACCTCTAAATTTAACTCAAACTTACACTTCTGCTTCAGGCTCTGAGAGACCCCAAGAGCGCTGGTCCATTGACTCCATGGGGCCTACTCTCCTGATTTCCTCGACCCCTCTGGTCCCCCAAATGCCTCTTCCTTCTCTTCTTCGAGTTTTCCGGAGCTCTGGATGATGTTTGGCTCTGGGCCTCTGCATCTGTTCCCATCAGCTGCTGGCAGAAGACTTTCTGACGGAGGCTGGATGTACTGAGATTTTTAACGGAAGGCCCTTGAAAGGCTTCAGGCGCCATCTTGGAGAGATGCTTCACTGACCTCCTGCCTTACCAACTGTCACCCTCTTTCTCCCCGGTGCAAACCATAGTAACAGGAATTTCTCTCCCCAAGCCAGGTCATCAAAACTAGAAGCAACCCCTAAAGCCTGAAAACGCTGCCGTGTTCTTCTACCTTTAGGCATAACAGCTGGCCATAAAGAAATTCTCAAACCTAGTCTGTCTGATGAGAGATCCTTCCACAGTGTCTTGTCTGCTCCCTAGGAGAAGGATGCTATCCAGAGATGCCCAGGAGAATCTGAGCAGACATGCCATGCTGGGAATGGAGTCTATTGCATTAACGCATACCTTTTTTTGCCCAGTCACATTTCTAGATGAGTATCAAATCTGACTATAAAATTGATGGTTTTGCTGGGTCAATGGAGTCTTCAAGGCTCTCGTGCCACATAAAATGTTGGTTCTGGACTAAAGAGGTGGCTTAGTGGTTAAGACCCTTGCTGTGCTGTTCTTTCAAGAGGTTTGGTTCCCAGAACCCACATGGCAGCTAACAACCATCCTTAACTCCAGTTCCAGGGGATCCAGCGCCCTCTTCTGACTTCCTTGGGCACCTAGCACACGCTCAGTGCACTTACATGCAAACAGGCACAACACTCTTTTGTGTAGATAAATTTTTTTTTTTTTCGAGACAAGGTTTCTCTGTTGAAACTCTGGCTGGCCTCAAACTCACAGAGATCCGCCTGCCTCTGCCTGCTGAGTGTTGGGATTAAAGACGTGCACCACCACTGCCCAGCATCTTTAAAAAATTGATTCAATAATTATTATGCTTTTACTAATCTGTTTGGTTGTAGGACACTGTCTGTATGGAGCCCCATCTTCTGTTGTCATGTAGAAACAAACCTGGGAAAGAAGAGAGTTGCACACACACTTGGCATCTATCAGTCACATTCCATTTTGATTTTGAACATTTTTTTTTTTGTAATGGGAAAATAAAATTAATTCATTTTCATATGCTTTTAAAACACTGTGTTTGGATCCTAATGTTCTTAAAAACACTGAGTTTTTCACAATGGGAACTAAAATGTATTTTCTTTAAGAAAACAACAGGCTGAGCCCAACTGCAAAAGTTATATTTACTTTGCAAATCAAATTTGTTGTCAGCCTCTGCTTCTGCGGTTAAAGACGAAAACAGGTTACTAACTGCAGGACTCACTTCCTCGTTCTCCAAGGGATGTTTCGTTTTACGCATGCTTACGACCACAGTTTCTTCCACATGTGAACACCCAGAGTCAAGTAATCAGACGTTCACTCGTCAAATATTTTGTCTTGCGGTTATAAACCATAATTGTTTTCTTAAAACATAAATTGGTCTTTTTTTTTTTTTTTTTTTTTTAGCAAAGTGAAACAAACCAAGTCTTCCTCAAACTCTAAGCTGTATGATTCTCAAGGTCAGTAATACTTCCATTTCATGAGAGGAAGAAAACCAAATACTTGTCTGTAGAGAACCAGGGTGGAACTTTCTCTGGCCAGTGCTGATGTACTGTTACCACAGTAGTCCCCGACTCCAGCTGACCAATCTGAGTTTATGTCTTGTGGATGGAGTATATTTCCCTTGCTACTAGAACCTTGATTTGTGTCCCATCTTCTCAGTTGCTTTGTCACCCCCACCTTGGTGGCCCTGTTCATCACTGTTTCTGCTCTGTGGAATGGTCCCTGCCGTAGAGAACCTACCTACCCCAATGCTGATCTATAATGTGTACTTGGTCCTTTTCCAAGACATGTAAATTGCACGAGGGATGCGGAGGTACATAGCCCTGTTCATGCAAAGTCCTAACATGGTACAGAGCTCAATATCTATTGCTGACTTCTGAGAGAATAACAGTTCTGCATACACATATATTAATCTTTAATTGAATAGTTAACAAGGAAAGCCTGAGGGTAACTTATTGACAATATCTACTGTTCTCTGCCCTACTCTTGGCCGCTGAGGATTCTCTGGCAGTTTAAGGTATTCATTTCTGCATTGGGCTTCAGTCGCCTTCCCCTCACTCCAAGATACAGCTGTAGTAGATCTTTCAGTTTCTCAGTGCAATAGACGTTCTTGCCTCTAGCTCTTCACACCGCATTTCTCCAAGCTTGAAATGCTCTGTCCGGTCCTCCTTGGCGTGGCTCACTTGCTGTTCTTTTGGAAGCCAGAATAGATGCTGTAACCTCAGAACTGAACTCTCTGATACCTTTACATAAACGCTCTCCCGTGGGTCCCACTAACGCTTTGTGTTTGAAGGCCATACAGCGTCATCCCTTTAATGACCTATTCATCTAACGCTCTCGTTTCCTCTGTTTGATGCTTTGCTCTTACATCTCTCGGAACAGGACTGATGCTTCAGTGTCTCATAGCAGGCGGGTACTTGGTGTGCTGCTGTTGAAAGGATGACTAAATGACTAGATAGAATGTTCCCTCCCTCCCAGCTCTGTGTACATGAAAATGTTGACCTATTTAAAAGAAAAACCGTTGTTCTCAATGGCACTATGGATAAAACTCTCATCAAGCAATGAATGAGTTACAGCACATTTTAAATGTCAGCGTCAAAGGAGAGTGTGAAATTTCATTTCAGGTTTTCCTACTATCTAGATGGAAGGTCTGGTTCTTTGTCTGTTTTTAGGAGAAGCTTCAACTCTTGCTTCATGGTTCATGAGCCTCCTTAATTGTCTCCATTTCCATAATTCTTTTGGCTTTAGTATAAAAAAATTTAATATAACATTCTTTCAATTTCAGTTTAACCATATGGAGTTTGGGGAGCTACCCTTCAAATATAATATTCTACCTTTATTTCCAAATAAAATTTGAAGCCACTTTTATACTGCTAATATATTTTTCAGACACCAGGCAAAGCAGTTGATATTAAAGGTTAAAGTGATTTTATATATAAATAAAAATGATTTATTTATTTATTATAAAATATCATTTATTATAAAATAAATAATAATACTATATAAATGACATAAAGGTTAAAGAATTTTAAGGTCAGAAAATCTACCATCGTATCAATAGCAATTTAATGTAAAATACTCCTGATTGACAAGGTCATAAGGAAATATAATGGATTTTAGAAGTTCCCTTAGATATTATAAAGAAGCATATGCACTCAGGCAGAGACAAAAACAGCATCCCTAGCGTTGTGTGCCAGGCAAGAATCTTGCCTTAATAATAATTCCTTGCATGGAACTAAATGTAAAAACAAGTGATAACATACACACTGGTACCTTTAAATACTATTTTGTAGAAAATATCTTTCGAAAGTCTATGCATGGCCATTTCCTATGATAGATTATAAGAAGATAATATTAAGTTTTTGTGGGAGCTAAGAAAATATACATATGTTGCTTTCTATTGAGGGGAAACAGAAAATACGAGAGTAGAGGCCAGCATATTCTTTCAAAGATCACCCATATACAGCCCTATAAAATCAGACAGGTAGAATCTCTCTGTCTTCTACCTGATTTGTTATCATGAGTTCCTGGTTTAAGAAGAACATTATTCTAATTCTAAATCTTGCTATAATTAGATTCTCAAAGTTATGTGCAAAATTTATCATCATCTGCAGGACAAACAAAATGTTGTCTTGTCCACATCGATGTGAAACATTTTTCAACATATAACATACTTTTTACGTATAATTGGTCCTGAGCTGATTCTTCTGAACCTGGTTAGGTTGTAAACTCAGCTGTTTTTTTAACTTTACTCAGAGATGTTTATGCAATTATTTTAAAATGGAAGAAAATCTTTTATTACCTCGCATGGAGTTTTCATGGAAGGTAGTGTTTGGATTTCTGTCATACATTCAGTACATCTGTAATAAAAACTTGTGCACATTTCATCCTCTAATTGGTTCAGAGATTTTTCTAACTAAGAAATCTGAGTCTGTGTTGGTTTCTAGAGGAAAATGTTATCTTCCCATATTCTCACAAGGTCTTATGAAATGAAGGGCCCATAGTTATAGCTTATCTTGCTACCAAAGACAATAGACTGTACAATATAAAATTCAAGAGAGAATGGCTTCACAACAGCTTTTTAACTCTGAATCAGACATGTGTAGAAAAGCAATCTTTTGTTTAGTTCAATTTGGGTACATTTTTCTTGTAATCAGAAACATTTAACTAAAACATCTTCCTCTTCAGGAGGGTCAAATATTAATAGAAACTTAGACCTGAAGTCTGTCTTTCACTTTCAAAGCCCTGAAATTTCACCATAGTAGTGCTTCAGGTACCCATGATCAGCTACAATCTGAATATCGTATTTGTCACAGGGAGGGTCGGAAGAAGGAAGAAGGAGAGAGGGTGTGTAGAGGAATAGCTCTGTGTGAAAGTTAGGGTCTATATTCCAGGGGTCTACTTTCAGAGGTTTCTGTGGTCTGGATGGAATGTAGACATACCTTTAATCCCAGTATTCAGAAGCCAGTGGTCCATGCCTTTAATCTCTAAGAAAAACAGAATCTGCCAGAAGCAGACACAGGAAGCAGAGCTCATAGTCAGTGTTACACAGGAAGTGATGTCTGAGATAAGTCTGAGTAAATGGCAGACAGAGTGACTAATCAGAGGAAGAGTTAGCAGAGTGAGCCAGAGTGAGGACATGCCCCACTCTCATGATATATAAGGTCGTCTCTCAGCTCAGAGTCAGTCAGTTACAGAAACAGGATGGAGCAGTAAGAGCTCAGGAAGAAACAGAGACACAGCAGAGCTCCGCAGAAGAAGTTACTATCAGATAGGAAGAGTGAGTAAATTTGAAGCCAACCAGAGCAGTTCAGTCTGGGGCAGCCAGAGTTTGCCAGAATCAGAAGAGTTGGGTGAGAAACAGTAAACCAGCACTGAAGATCACTTTGAATGAGGCAGCTTGGGAAAGAGTTTGAACCTGAACCAGAAGAGTCAGAGTTCAGATGAGACAGACAGAGTGAACTCAGTCAGCAGTGGGTCTTGAAGACCGAGGCTGAAGCCTTCTAGGTCCTGACTAGCAGTTCTAGACGTAAACATTCTAGACTTTATGAAGGCTGAAGCTTTCCATATCAAGGATTAAGACTAGATTGTAAAGAGGACAAGATGCTCTAGGGCTCCAAGCAAGAACTAATTAGACAAAAGAATAAACTGCTTTGAATCTGAATCAACAACTACATCTACAAGGGTGCATTATTATGATTACTCTGTTTTATTCATAGTTGTTTCTATTCATGTTTTACTGTGCCTGATTTATGAATTAAACTTTGCTGGTCTCCCTGTAGGGTAGAAACCGTGTTGTGAGGTTTAGTACTGTTGGCAGATTGTGGGGTTTAGTACTGTTGGCAGTTTCAAGAATTCACTGGAAGTTTCAGGTGTCTCTCTTGCAGATGAGGTAGGATTGTTGTGCATGCTTTACACACTCATATTAAAAGGGCTAAAACGTGTCCATCTTCTAAAATACTGTAAAGATTCTGTCTGAATGGCATTGTTATCCATCTTATTTCTGTCAGAATCTTATGCACTGGAATAGCATTCAAAGGCTGGCTTCTTCACCAAGGTACTATACGTGTAAAGAAAGTCAGTAAACCTGTTTGATGAACACCTACATGATTGATATTTATCAAATTACTTTAATAGACTGGAAAGAAAAAAGAGTTCAGAAACTACGTGATTGTGTTTGGATCTTCTTTCCCCTCTATCAAATCAAGGAACCGAATCCTCAGTCTGAGCTCTGTGCTGTACACTGAAAGGAGGAGAAGACTTCTAACCTGGAGTGTACTAGTGTAACTTCTCGGCAGAGGATTGCCTGCACGCTAAACCCACTTGAGGAGACCGTTACTAAGGAACCAATGAGAGGGAATGTCTGGCTACAACTGAAGCTTGTCACTTGGGTTGTTCCTAACTGCTCTTCTGAAGCAATGATTTTAGGACAATTTTGAAGGAATGTTATAGCGGAACACTGTCTCTTAAGTCTCTGTCCCTCTGGAAGTGACTGAATGGATCCCATTGTTTGGCTGTAAATATGTATCTATATACTGAATTACTGAACATGAAGATTCCTTGGAGTTGTGGAATGAAGAGAGATTTTTGCAAAGTCCAGAACAGCCTAAGTAGGCCGGAGTTGGCTCGTGTGAGCTCACAGTGCTGTTTCTTGGGCAACTGTGTCCCCAAGTCTGCACTGTTGTCACGTGTGAGCTCACAGCGCTGTTTCTTGGGCAACTGTGTCCCCAAGTCTGCACTCACTGATTCTGTTCACAGTAGTCCAAGTTCTTTTGTCTTCTTCTAAAATATTAAATATTTACATTTAATACATTTCAGTTCAACTACAAAATTGGTAGGCGTGTGTATGCTTTGTAAATTACAATTGCAGTTGTCAGTATTTTAAGTTGTATTTTTTCCTTCCTTTTATTGAGTTTCTTTTGGAAAAGTAGTTCTAAGAATTATCAAATTGGATGAATATGTCGCTTCATGAATAAAAGGAGATGATCAATATCATCTAGGATTTTTTTTATTGCTAACATCTTCTTGAAAATAAAACTCTGCCTTTATATTAGATGTTCCTTTGGGTGTGGTGAAGTTATCTAGTAAGAGTAGTTGAAAGAAGTTTAATTCTGTGTTCAAACAATGTCACAAGGTCTATTCCTAGGCTCTGCACCATGGTTCACGTCATGTTCAGAGAGGTGTTTTCAAGTTCTGTAGGGGAAGAATCGCCTTCTGTAGCTTCCTTAGAACTCTGTGGGTTTACACGCAGTCTTTCTCCAGATGGGTCAATGTGTTCATTCCATCCTTCTAACCAACCATTGTGGCTGGTGACTGGGAGTGTGGAAGATATGCTGAAATAAACTTATTAGTTTAGGGCTTACTACAAAGTCAAATGGATTCAGTTTTCACAGAGTACAAGGAATGGAACTAGAGTTATTGACCTAGTGCAAAGTTAGGTGTGTAGGGAGGTTGGGAGGAGCTGGGAGAAATTTGACTATGATCAAAACATAGTCTATGAAAAAATAATTCAGATAATAATAAAAAAGAAAGCATAAAATAATTGGATCCTATTACCGTCACAAAGGGGAGTGGAGGAATTTTTAGGGTTGTAGTTGGTTAGCTGTGGTATCTATGAAGGGGAGTGGATGCTCTGGAAAGAAAGAACATGTATCCACTTAAAAGTAGAATACAAACGTTCCGGTGGTAGAGTTTGAAGCCAGGGATTTTATAGGCCTCTTTATGAAATCCTTCTTTTTAATCTAGAACTTCAAAAGTGAAGGACAATAAGGATTGAGATATTAGATGCTATTGTATCATTGACTGTGCTCCTCGATTCCTATCTGAAGCCAGAACCCCAATCTGATAGAATTTGGAGAGGGAATTTTTAGTAGCATTAGATGTGGTAATGAGAGTAATATCTTCATGATGAGATTAGCAGGGTAGGGTGGGGGGGGTGACTATAAGTTAGGCCAATTATCACTAGAAACTGACTGTACTAGCACTTTGAACTTGGGCTTTCCAGTTTATAGAACAGTAAGAAACAAACATCTTTAATTTAAGTCACCTTCTTTGTAGAGTGTTTTATTACAGTATCTTGGGCTGAACAATCAAATATTATAGAGAAATGATGATTCAAAGAACTAGTCATAGAAGCCCAACTATCTTGGGGGAGTACAAGGAGTTATTCTGGAAAAGGAAGCCAAGTGCTTCTGTGAGAAGAACTTCCAAATGTAAAGTGCCCTTCAGCGATTAGCATCCATCTGCCTAACTGTGGTGCTGGTCCTGTGTCTTCTGAGCACATCGTAATGCTTCTCGACTTTGGAAATATATGCACTACGTATGTGTCTTGAAAACATCGATTCATTTAGTCCCACACTTCATGAGGAAGTTAGAAGTCCCACATTTCAGTCATTTTTGTCAGCAAAGTCTTTATCTTAAATCACCGATGCAGAGAGAAATGAAAAGTTGGTTTTTTATTATCAAGTCTGTAGCATGATGCATTTGTGTTATAACCTGGATTTGCCTGTTTTATTTTGTTTTTTTTTCTTTTCCGTATTTAATTTCTAGCCCCCAGGTAACAAGGATAAAATGAATCATGCAGTCCAATTGGCGAATTCTGCATGAGCTCAGAAAGGAAAGTTCTATTTTAGAAAAATACTTTAATTCTACGTCTTGTGTAGAGAAATGTCTAGTGCAGGTCTTAGCTGGGAACCTGCTCTAAGGTGTGGAGGCATTCTCTATGGTTTTGACTGTGCTCATCCCGAGAGTTTCAATTTAGTCGTGGAAAGGTTTGACTCTTTTGAAAACAGCAAGAAAATCAATTATCGGGGTTTCAATTTTCTCTGGGTAATTTCAGCACTTCAGCATGCCCAAGAGAGAAATGGCCTGTAATTTTGTTATGCTGAAAAATCTGGCAAGCTAGCTAATGGTCTTACTAAGAGTAAAGAAATCCCCGTGGTGGCATCTTCTGCAGGAAGTTATGTGGGAATTATTTGGAGCCATGGTAGAGAAGCCTTTGTCCGCGAGGAAGTCTGTGGGGATTTTCTGGGGAAGAGAAGGTGACAGAATATTCTTAAACCTTGGATGGATTCATCAGACTCACTGTTTCATTAGAACCTTTGCCAAATGTGACTCATGTTTTATCCAACAGACTTCTCCCAAGACATTCCCATCTTCACAAAACCAACACTAAAAAGCACCTATGTTTCTTTCCTTGCTGTGATGATAAAATTTGTCTCAAATGAAAAATTTTGGTATTGATTTTCTAATCTCAGATGGTCGTGTGTAGGCAAGTCTGGTATTTAGAAAGATAGTTTCAAGATGCCTTCCCTGGACATATTTTGTTGTAGTTGTCACTTTGTTTTGTTAGGAAAGAAAGAGAGTGGTCTGGGGGAAATGGCTTGGAAGTATTAGTCAAGGTAAAAATAAGAAAAAATAATGTGAAACTATTGAATATTGGTAAGTATAAAAAGAAGTGGAATCTGACTATGGGGAAAATGAGTATATGTTATATCCAGCAAAACTGCTTTGTATTGGGCTGGAGGTAGAACCCAGGGCCTCCTGAGTTGCTCTAGCATTGAGATACAGCCCTTGTCCCCAAAACACAATAGCAAGAAGCTTATGAGCTCATCCCCCAACACAAGAAAGGTGAAGTAATATTCTCCCTGAAGATGGGGCCGTATCTCTGCACATGTAGAACTGGTCTGAACAGAGCCTTTTGGGCTCTCTGTAGGGAATCACATCAAATGGAGGACCTGAGAAAGCAAGTTTAGACACCCTCTTGGCTCCCTCTGACTTCCAGCTCATCATGTCTAGGCAGTTCAAAAATCCCATTAATTGTCTCTTGCCAGTTCAAATTCAAATTCTCTGTGGCCAGAAAACTGTTCATTTGGTATACAGATAGTATTTTTGGTTAAAACCATGAAGTATAAGCTTCTTTGCCTGAACTTCAGTTTTTTCCCGAATGACATCTAACTTCAGGAAGGCAGTGTGGACTATGTAAGCCAAGGTTGTATGCATTTTTTTAAAACAGAGAATAGAAATAGCAAGTTGTAAGGAGTTAGAACAATGGCTAAGGCTTTGCAGAGAATTAAATGAGACTATCATACAAGACTGAGCCAGCTTGCAGGAAATGTTATGTGTCCTCTGTTAAGTGCCCAAATTACATAGCACAAGCTCCAAGAAGACTAGGAAACTGAGCAGACAGAGGAGCCACGAGATTGGCAGTGGTTGCTATGGCCTGAGGCAACAAAGGTCCATTGCCACTGGATCAGAAGAGAGACTGTAAGAAGCTATGGGGGTTTGAGAGATTTCTTTGTAATTAAAGCTATTATAGAACTGGAAGTTTGTTTAGAATCTTCTTTATACTAATCAAAAAAAAAAAAAGGAAAAGAAAGAAAAAAGAAAGAAAGAAAAGCAAACACATTGAACACTGGTGTGCACTGCCTGTTTCACAATACTGGAAGGTGGACAGCTTTGGGAATATCTAGAGTTTTTTCCAAATTACCATCGATAGCGTTGTACCATCCTGTGAAATGTGTGAGGGTGTGAGTAACAGTGCAAAGGAGTGGCCAGCCTGGTGGGTCTATAAAGACGGACTAGCGTGGCCCTTAGAGAAAAAGATCATGGTCAGCTGAATGTCTTGATTCTCCATCTCATGTACAGAGCCTTAACCAATGGGTGGCCATACTTTACAGCAGATGATGATGTGGAGAAAGATTCATCGCCCACAGAAGGTAGGAATGCCACAGGAATGATTCCCAAAGCATGCCTGCTTTGAACAAAGGAACGGCAGCTGGGGGCTTTGCTCAGGGAGCCTGTACCTACTCATGTGGGGAGGCACTTTCAGGGGAACAGATATCCTGAGCATGCTCATTTCAAGTGTGCATTACTGAGCATGAGCTGTTTAGTTCAAGCAGGGAAAGCGGCTGGCAGGAACACTTTTGGGCGTGCTTCTCATGTCATGAGGATGGTGGGTAGTAATGCCCCTGGGACAGGAATGTTTAGCTTTTGTAGTTTTATACTGCTGTGGCAGTTCAGCAAGGATGACAAGGAGCCGCAAACCCTGCCAGACCTCAGCAGAGGGAATCAGCATCATGGCAAGTGGCATCCTTGACAGTGGAACCCGAGCATCTGAGCTCAGGTGTTTTTATGCATTCAGAACTCCTCAGGTGCAGATCATAAGCAATTAAACATCCCTCCCCTCCAGAAATCCAACACCTGCAGACAATACAAAATGTCAAAAACCTAGGTAGCTCCTCACCCAAGAGTGCATAAAAAACATTTTAAACATAACTAAAAGTAAACTTTCCCAACAAACTTCCTTGCCCAAAACAGTTTTAATTGCTGCCAAAGGGAAGGACACTTCTAAGGTGTCTTAGTACAAGAGGAAGTCTGCCTTACTGAACTGCTAATGGTTCTGTCTCCATTTTATCCTTTGGTGGTGAAAACACAAAGCAGAGGAACAATGGTCTTTGTGAGGTTTGAGTCAGTGCTATCTACTGTGAACCTCAAGTTGGTAAACTTTTTAGAAACTTTTTTTTTTTAATTGAGGGCTGGCACTTGTAGTGGCACCTGAAATCCCAGTACTGGGGAGGTAGAGGCAGGATGACCTTGAGCTTGGGCTGCTTTTGGTTACTCCAAAAAGTAACAAACAAGTAGAAAAATAAAATTGGGAGTGGGGGGCTACGGCTTAGCCTGTGTAAAGTCTTGGGGATTGATTCCTAGCATGGGGGTGTGGCAGTTAGACTTTCTATGAAGGAAGCCCCAGCCTAGCCTAAGGTCACCAGATTTTTTTTACCCTCCATATTTTCTTTTACAAACTGTATAGTTGTACGGCTTACATTTAACTCTATGATCCATTTGAGTTAAAACTTTGAATATTGTGAGAAGTATGAGTTCACAGTTGTATTTTTGCATCTGGGTATTCAGCCTGTGGAAACACATTGTTTTTCTATTGCATCTGTGTTTCTTTGTTAAAAATCAACTTTATGTACATATAAAGGTTATTTCTCTATTAAGAGAAAAGGAGGAGATGTTTGTAGTTACTGGATCACGATGGCAAGAGAGAGGGGCAGGTTTCAGCGCCTGTGCTGGGCCAGTACCTCTGCCAGTAGCACATTTGTGTGTGGTCCTTTAAGTGGCGGGTCCTTGGCATACCAGTTGAAAGCCTACCAGAACAGTATCCACTTCCTCTGTCTTTACGGAAACCTTGTTCACCCATTTTGGCTATTGGGTCTTTACTGACTTTTACCCATCCCTCTCTGATTAACAAGCTTTAGATAGGCTGATTAAAGTGTCTAGTAAGCATAGACCAATGCTATTGGACCTCCCCTTCAGCACCGCCCTACTTTCTCCATAAAAACCCTCTTCCCTACACAATAAATGGATTTGCACCATGGAGGCTTTCCCCTGAGTCTGTTTCTTCAGTTAGTGACTCTGCACCCCTCATTCCTTCAGAAACTCTGCACCCACAAAAACCTGTACTCTGTCTTATGGTCCATTAAAGAATTCATACATCTTTATTTTTTTTATTTATTATATTTATTAATATGCTTTCCATCTTAGTGGTAAACATATGATCTCGATTACTGTAAAATTTAAATTTGATTGTGACAGCCCTCCAATTTAGTATGTTTTCATGTTTATTTGGATCTCCTGGTTTCTTTGTACTTCATGTGGACTTTCAAATCAGTTTACCAATTTCTACAGATATGCCTACTGGGATTTCGATTGGGATGGCTTTCAATCTGTAGATCACTTTCAGGAGAATTGACCATTGAGCCTTCTAACTCCAACATGCTATCATCTCTACAGGTTTTGCATGTTTGTAGCTTCTTTAATATCCTCCAGCAGTGTTTTATGGCACATCTTTTATAATTTTTGTTTTATTTATTTTAATTTGCTTTCCTATTTTAAATCTATTCTTTGACAGTTTAGTGCATAGATGCACTCTGTTTTGACTACATTCATCTTCCATTTCTCCTTTTATCCCTCTCCCACTCCCTCTGGAAGCCTTCTTCTACATGTCTTCTCTTCCAACTTTTTGTTGTGTAAATTCTGTGTGTGTGTGTGTGTGTGTGTGTGTGTGTGTGTGTTTGATATATGGGTGGGGGACAAATGTCACAGTGCATATGCAAAAGTCAGAGGACAACTGTATGGAGCTGATTCTCTCCTTCCTGTGTTAGGTAAGTTCTGGAGACTGAACTCAGGTACCAGGCTTGCAAGGCAAGCATCCTGACATGCTGGGCCACCTCACTGTGCTGTGCTGTCTTTTTACTAAAAAATTACATACATAAATATGGACACGTAGCATGTAAACATGCCGATTTAATTAGGTCACTTTCATGTGCGTGGGTGTGGGGTTATCCACTGGATCATGGACAACTTAACAGTGGCTGCACATCTGAAGAAAAATGACCGTCTCTCCTCCAGCAGCCATTAATTATCAATAGCTTCTCAGCTAGGGGTGGGGCCTTGAGTGCTTGGCTCCATCCATACCGAAATGTTGACGGCTCTTTCTGGTGCAGGTTTTGAATGGGTCAACACAGCTGTTGTGAGTTTATGAGGGCAACAGCCATGTCATGTCTAGAAGACAGTGTTTCACAGCGCTCCTCCCCATCCTCCTGCTCTTACATTCTTCCTGCCCCCTCTTCCGTAATAGTCCCCGGGAGGAGAGGGAGATAGAGATGTCCAATTTAGGCCCAAGAACACAGACAGCAGTCAGCTATTCTCAGCACTTTGACCAGTTTTAAGTTGCATTAACCACTACAAGAATAAGCTTCTCTGATCAAGATTGAAAGCACCCTATATGTATAAACCTAAATATTTAGAAGGCAGTTTGACAACCTGTCCATTTAGCAAACTAACAGTAGTGGGCTCCCCTTTAGCACCTATGACCTACAAAGCCATGAACTTTTGTCAAGGATTTTTTGCAGTACTTAGGAACGAATTCCCTCCGGTGGTGTGGACTTGAAATCCAACTGGAATGTAGTTGGTTACCCCTTAACATTCATGCCATTACTGCACCCGGGGAACATCTTGCTTGGCAGGTCAGTACCATACCATGAAGGATTCACTGCTGGGTAAGACTGTTGATGGCTTTTCTTTCCTCAGTAACTTGTATAGTTTCTTGCACTGTGAAAGTTGGTCAGCAGGAGGAAGTTTTCAGATAAGTTCCAACTTGGTTTTTGTCTGCCCTGTAACCAATGTATGTGATGTCTTTATCAATAATGTTTTACCATCTAGTTCTGGCGCACAACCAAGAGCTGTAGAAATACCCTTATTACTTTGGAGACCCTCTGGGGCCACCCTGATCAATAGTTCATAGAGAGTTACCCATGCCTGCCATTGGGATTTTTATTTAATAATCTATAGCTTCTGGAAGCAGCATTATTTATAACACAGCATACCTCATTTCAAATTTGATTTTTAAAAAAAAAATGTTTTTAATTAGTTTATAAAGTAATAGGTTTCCATAAACTTTCCATACAGCTTTAGCTTTGGCTAACTCTGCCTCTGTCTGCATTTATATATACTTTTCTCACGTATTTTGCTGGCTTTGTTTCTATCTCATATTGATGATGCCATTGAAAATTGTGTTACTCTGTAAAATTTCTGATTGTTTCTAGTTTCTAGAACCTCAATTGACTTTTGTACATTGATTTTTGTTTCCAGAATTTTGCTAAACTCACTTGTCAGTGCCTGTGGAATTCTTTTTCGATTTTCTTTAATATGTCATAAATCTGGTATTATTTCTTTCTTAGATGTTTAGTAAAGTTTTCTCAGTAAAAACATGGGAAATGGGACACTATTTAACCACAGATTTAATTTTTTTGTAGGTACAAAGCTATTTCTGTTACTGATTTCACTCACTTCCCCCATGGGTCTCGCTAGATGCTTGCCATGCTCAGTGATCTGGTCAAGGAAGCAGCTTTGGATTTTTATTGATTTCCTTATGGATTCTATGTTTCTGTTTCATTGCTTCTTGATCTACTCTTCTCATCCTTGGTTAAGTTCAGGGCCCCACTCATGAGAACAGGAGCTCAACCATTGACTTATGCTGCCTATGAGTGGGCCAGCATATTTAATGCGCTTTCTCTGACTATT
Organism: Cricetomys ansorgei; assembly: GCA_026225945.1. Lineage (NCBI taxonomy): Eukaryota > Metazoa > Chordata > Mammalia > Rodentia > Nesomyidae > Cricetomys > Cricetomys ansorgei. The sequence continues at coordinate 2,167,101 of JAMJFZ010000882.1, read as the reverse complement.
GCTTCAGGCCACCTCACACACTTAGAATCGTTTGACTTCCATCTTCTTCCTATTTCAAATGGCTTTCAGTTTCTTTGTTAATTCATTTGTTCCTTTATTCCTTACTCATCCCTTTGTTTATGTGTTCGTTTCTTTCTTTTTCTTTTTTTCCCCTTTCTTTTCTTTTTGAGACAGTCTTGCTGGGTAGTTTGGGATGTCCTTGAAACCACAGCCCTCTTGCCTTAGCTTCTGAATTGCTGGGGTTACAGGCTTGCCACACTATACATAGCTGATTCATAGTTTGGTTTTAGAATGTATTATTTGTTTTCCAAACATGTGAAGATATTCTAGCGTTCTTCTGGCCATTAAAATTTAATTCCAAGGTCAAAGATAATCTTGTGAATGACTTGAATTCTTTAAAATAAGTTGATTTTTATAACCTCTCCTGCCTGGTAAGTGCTTCATGTGTACTTAAAAAATAAAAAAAGTTAGGAAAAAAAAAACGTGTATTCTGCAATTGCTAGGTGGAGTACTGTATAAATCTCGGTTTGGTCAAGTTGATTATACTGTGATTCTGTCTTTACAAACTTTGTCTTCATAGGTTCTGTGTCTACCTGTTCAGTCAAGTATATTAAATATTTAAATCTCCAGCCATAATTTTGATTTGTCTACATTTCTTATAGTATTACCCATTTCTGATCCATTTATTTTCTTATTATGTACATAAATAATTGATTTACTTAACTCCTAATGATCACTCTTGTGAAATAAGGAAAAATGTCCTTAAGAGTACTCTTTGCTTTAAAATCTGTTGTAACTGATATTACTATAATCACTCTTTCCTTTAATTGACATTATTATCATGTATCTTCACCCTTTTGCACATATATTTGCATATATGTGTGTGTGTGCGTGTGTGTGTGTATATATATATATATATATATATATATATACAGCTTACACATATGTATATAGAGACTTATACATGGAGTTGGGTCTTGTCATTTTTTTGTACTTGATGACTTCTGTCTTTTGAGTTGTTTTGACAATTTCAATTTGTATTATGACCGTTTCCACTTAATATATTGCTAGAAAGTTGACTATTAGTCTGCCATTTTGTCATTTATCTTCTATTTTTCCCACGCTAGCCCCTCCATTTTCTTATGATCTTGATTGAATAATTTCCTGTAAAGCAAATCTGTTGGTAATTCTTTGTGAAAAAAATCTTTATGTCACCCTGATTCTTGAAAGCCATCTTTGTTATAAAATTCTATGTTTATAGTTCTATTTTTTCTATATATTAAGAGATTACTGTCTTTTCACTGTATTTTTTTTCTTACAAGAAACCTACTATACTATATTTGTCACATTATATCATGTGATACTTGTCTCTGTTTTTTACATTTTTTAAAATCATTGGTTTAGAAATATCTGATTGTGATGTGACTTGGTATAGTTTTCTCATATTTCCTGTGCCTGAGGTTCTTGGATCTTGGATATGTGGGTTTATACCCTTCATTGAATTTGGAAAACATTTGGCTATTATTTTCCCTCTCCACAACATTCTGTCAACCTTTCTTTTCATCTCTCTCAGAATAGACATTTTGAAGTTGTTGGCTGACATAACCTTTTCTGTTTTTATTTTTTCTATCTTTAGTTTAGATGGTTTCTGTTGTCATGACATCAAGCACAGTCGATTTTTTTTTTTTGCTGTTATTTCTAATTTATTATTTAAATTTCCATTGAGGTAAGAACTTTATAACATAAAAATTTCCAACTTTACCATTTACAGTGTGTTGATTAATAGTGTTAAGTACAGTCACACTGCTGTGATACGTCTCTTCTTCTCTTAATTCTAGACAGTGTGTTTTTTATCTTATCAAATCACGATGTTTTTATCATTTGAATATTGAATGAGTTCTCTTCTATGACATTCACAGTTTAATTCCGTTGTCTGCTTTTCTGTTTTAGCTGGCCGACTTCTTTCTTCTTCATTAAGACTTTTTTTTTTCTTTTTTTGCACACCATGTAATCTTCATTGGATGCTATGCATTGTAGATTTTTTTTTATTTGGAGTGGAATATTATAATAGTCCTAAAAAATTCACTGGGGTCAGGTGTAGTGGTACACATCTTTAAATTCAGTACTTGGGAAGTAGAGGCAGGCAGATTTCAAGGTCATCCTGGTCTCCTTAGGAAGTAAGGTACCAATTTTGATGCTTAGACATATAAGTGAAAATCAATCCCAGCATATGAGCTAACTCTCCACCATCAGCCAGAAATCTTGATCAGAAGACATAAAATAGGAGCTTTAAACAAGATAGTCAGAAATCATCTGTCTCAAAGGTCCTGTCCATGGTAGAAAGGTAAAGGCTGAATCTTGATGGGTTCTCCAAAGTGGAAACCCTCCTAAATAAAGAAAACCTGCTATGGTATAAAAATGGACTTTATAAGCTTACAGAAACAAAAGGAGACAATTCAGGTAAATGACTGTTTGGGCTTGGGAGATGAGAAGTGGGTTAAGCCTTTTGAATTGATTGGTTTCTTAAGAACCATACAAGTGTTTTGATGTTCCATATAAAGAAGGAGTTCCTATGTTGGTCCTGATATAGTCTAATGGACTTAGGAAGTAGGGCTGGTATTTGGGGCTGTTTTCTGGGCTGTGTGGTTGTTGTGACTATCCTGGTTCTAACCTGTGAACTTATGATAAATCCTCTGTGATGTTACTATAGATGCAAATAGTGAGGGGCAGCCAAGCAGACTGTGACCTGTGCACACACAGCAGTGCACATTAGTGTGGAATACCCACACGTTCTCCTCTGCTCTGTTCTGAATCTGGTTGACTCTGTGCTGCAACATGGTGGATTTCTTTTCTGTGGCTTCTTTTGGATGGTGTTTATTTTATGCTTGGAAACAAGATCTGATTGCAGGATTCAAGAAGAGTAAAGCAAAGGAACCTCGTGCTGGACATTAAAATGCAATTTTTACATTAGCGGAGGGAGCCTTTGAAGGCAGAGATGTAGGACTAGGCAGCCAGGGGCCTGTGGAGCTCTGATAGGAAGTGAAGGTTGGTTATGTTAGCATCCTGAGAAGAATAGCCACAAGTTGAACAAATGAGATTGAGGAAAAATACATTCAAAGGCATGTCTTGTGACCATTTGAGGATGGGATGACACAAACCCACATTATAGTGTTAGGGAGTGCATCTCTGTGCCATAATGATATCAGCCATGGCTCACGTGATTAACACTATCATATATAATAAACAACACCACATTCTCTGTCAATCAACACAACAAAGATTTATTCGCTGTCAGTGCAGTGTTTGCTACAAATCCAGGAAACTGTCCAGGGCAACTACTATCCCTATGGTGACCCAGTGACCTGGCTGTGATACTCAAATCTCTCCCAGTTAGGGATTAGGGAAGCAGCAAGTTTGGAAGTATGCATGCTGACTCTTGAAAGCATTTTAATTGTAGAGATAGTCACATGACTTTGCTCAAGTGCAAAGAGGCTGAGAACTAGAGGCCTCCAAGTCTGTGAGTCAGCAACAGAAGAGAGAATGGCTGCTGGTGATACTAGATGCTGCCCTTATTTACAGATCTCTGACCTTTATTGCCCTATGCCTGACTTGTTAACTTAGCTGGCTAACACACACTGATCTGGTTTCAGGTTCAATAATTATTGGCTCACTGTTTAACTCTCCCTTTAGACTATCTGCTGCATCACCAAGTCTGGCTTGCTTTCCATCCCTAACATATGAAGTAGCCAGTATCTAATTAGAGATGTATTTGGAAATGAATACCTACTTTACATAATAACAAATAGCTTCTGCAAATTTACATTTTTTATTATGTTGGTTTTTGTTTGGATGGCTTTGGAAAAGTTGAAAGTTACAAACAGATCTCACAGGTAACAGAAAAGAGGATGAAGGACATTTACATGCCCAGTGCTGTAGACAGTCAACATGTATTTTCTGATATTGAGTTATTAATTAACTTAATCAGAGCATACTCTTATGCCAGAAATATTAATTGTTAGTCTTGCAATTAATAGGGTATTTAAATTTTTCTTCATTTTTTTCTTTTAAAAATATTTTTTATTAATTCTCTGAGAATTTCATAAGTCATTCTAAATATAGAATGCATACATTTTTTAATGGAAAATATATTAACTATAAAATTTTAATGCAAGTGTTCAAAACCTATTGTTTAAAAGCTCATGAATTCAGTGCCCAAAATCCCTGTAGCATATTCATTTTCAAGATTTTGTCAGTACATACATCTTTATATAGCTTAGCTCAAATAGTATAATATATTTTAATCTTGGAGTTTTTTTAAAATGTTTGTTACAGCATTTTCATTAAAGTTTTTAAAAATACTGTTTTGGGGGCTGGGGAGCTGTCTGAATAAGGAAAGTCCTTGCTGTACAAGCATAACAATCCGCGTTCACGCCCCCAGCACACACAGGCTCGTCGTTGTGCATCCAGCTCAGCACTGGGGAGGTAGACACAGGATTCCTGGAGCTTGCTGGCTGGTCTGTCTAGCCAATCATTGTGAGCTCCAGATTCACTGAGAGACCCTGCCTCTGCCAACTGACTTTTGTCCTACACGCATATGTTTGCACATGCAGGAACATGTATATGCACATCACTTTAAATTGCTACATATTTTTTCCTGTCACGTTTAAAATCAGTTTAGGAACCACTCTTCAATAGTTAAATAAGAGACAAGAATTTTTTGGGTTTTTTTTTTTTGACTACCAAAAATTGCTGCAGTTAAATACTCTAGTGCAGAAATATTTTTTTTCTGTATTTTAGACTATGTTCTTAGGGTACAACCATAGATGGAAAAAAAATAAAGGTTGTAGACAGTCACAACACCACCACTCAGCAGATATGTTAAATCCTTAGAAATCATCCAATCTGCTTACTGTTTTCCCAGTCAAAACTATGAAATCTGAACTCCATGGTGTTACAATCAGTCTTTTATTTTGCAATAAAAAAAATTAAAGACTAACTCTTATAAGCTCAACACAACCTCAGTGGATGAGAAAATAATAACACGATCAGCATTTCCGCACTGCCTCACGGAGCAGGTGCTTACCATTCGAGAGAGAAACATCTTAACCCATCTGGAACCCTGCAAGTTGCAAAACTGCTTTAGTGTATACTTTTTCCCTGCACATTTCCATATTTGCATTGGCTAGAGCACTTGCTGAAATGATTGCTTCCATCACCTTTTTTTTCCATATTGAGAAAATATGGCAGAAACCTGTTCATAATAGAGTCTAGACACTACTCAATCCAACATTCTACTCTTTATTCATAACTGAAATTTTCTGAGTAATAACGATTATCTTCTGGTGCTATTTTATTGTACCTTTTCCAGCATTGCAAACAGCTGGCTTGCTTTGGAGGTTCTAGTGAAATAGCAAAGTTCTCATCCCTTAGCATGAGTCATCACCGGCGAGAGACTTGACCACGGTAGAGTCAAGTCACTGGACAGTACAAAAAATGAAGATCCTGCTAAGTGATTATCTGAGGTCCCATTGTCAAACATCCGTCAATTTAAGATGACAAACTATTCTATATATCAAGGGCCTCTGGGAATAGGTGTAAATACATCACCAAGAATGATACATCCACACATCCTAAGGATCCACAGTGATTTTTCAGAGCATATTAAGAAGAAGGGTAATTAATTATAATTATCCCCTTTGTACAGGCAGAGAAGGGAGATAAAGCCAGTGAGCAGATAATTGCCTTGGCCAAGGTCACACTGTCTATAGGTGCTGCCACTGAGGTGACTCGCAGGTTTAAGAGTAGAACACATTAGAACTAGAATCTTCATTCTATACCTGAGCAGATGGAACAGAGCTGAGTGAGACATTATTCCCGAGAATCGATGAGATGTAAATAGAAAGAAGAGTAGACAAGAGGATAGGAAATCAAATTATCCTACAGGACGATCCTTTCAAATAAAGACTGCACAGGACATGACCTCAGTTCACTCATGATGGGAAGAGAAAACGAACTGATGTGCTCGCCATACGCTGGCAGAAGACATGTAGAGGGAACTGCAAGTCGATCTGAGCTGAAGGCCCATTGCAGAAACTGACAGCCCAATTTCTTTTCCCATCAGCTTCCACCCCACCCCACCTCTATCCTACAAAGGACATCCTGATTTAGACATCCAAAGCAGAGCAAGGCAGAAGAGGAAAAGGGTTTCAGATGGAGCCTGATTTTTAATCTGGAGAGCTGTAGGATTGCAAGGCATTCAAGATGTTTGTTATATAGAATGCAAAGTACGTGCTTGTTCAAAAATGAACAAAAACAAAAAATTGTTCAAAAATAGCTAATTGTACACATTTCTGCTTTCTAAATCAAGGCTTATATTCAAGTGCACCATTTTTGAGGCATCTAGGTAATGGTACACATTCTGTTTGTTTGGCTTGATTTGACCACTATTGAATTCAAAATTAGTTGTGCTACTACAACTAAAAATATGAATTCCTCTGTTACTGACATAAACTATGACTCCTAATTATCAGTTTGAAAATTGACTTACATGAATTGTGTATGTAAAAAATAAAAGGACAATAGGAGTTACAACAGGAGTATGATTTCAATTTTACTCTTGTTCCTAATATGTCTGACAGGTCTTTGAGGCATCAGCCTTCCCATCTGGGAAAGCAGGATGTAGTGGTATCTGTTTTGCCTCCCAGAAGGGTCTGATGATAAAGTAAGGTAAAATTCAGCCACAGAGAAGCACTGTACTAATGTAAACTTTTGGTGAAGGAAGTGTCAGTTGCGTAGTTTCTGCTGCTTGTAGATTAATTAGCGTTCTTTCTTGACAGCTCACCTGTGAGGTGGGAGTGTGTCTGGTTTACTTGGGCCATTCTGTGAGTGCGGAGCACTTTAGGTTGTGGCACAGGGAACAGAGCTCTCCCCTAAGAACAACCCCAGCTCTATTTGTTTGTGCTGAACATCCCATGTTCTGTAGCGAAGGGTGGACTGTGTTTAAGTGGTGTGAGGCATGTTCTCTGCTTCCTGCATCTTGACCTCTGCTCTGACCATGGGCTTGGGCTTGGTGAAACAGATCACATACATACATAAAGTGAGTTTATGGTTTACTCATAGGTAGGGAGGGCTGACAGAAGCCTAGCTGTCAGGATGAGGTTCCTCGGGGCTCGGGGAAGAACCCAGAGTGTATGGAAGCATGCCTGCACAGGCCCATATATGCCATAGCTGATGGTTCCAGAGAGCGGCCACATTGGGTGTTATACTCCAGAGGGATGCGAATGGCAAATCATGTCATGGAAGGATATCCTGTTCCTTGGTGGGAACAGGAGCAGCTCTCTCAGTCTGTCTCCTCTTTCTCAGGGCGACACATCCCCAGTGCATGCTACAGCGTCTTATGACAGTGTGGGACAAGTGGGTAGGTTCAGGGCTCCTGGGAGAAACAATGAACAAAAGAAAGGTGGCCACAGTACACCTTTGTGTGTACATGTGGCTGAGCCCCAAATGGGATTTTGCTAACTCAACTCACCTATAACTCTTACTAGGAATATGAATGCATCCATTCGTTTGTTCAATATTTATGAGTCACTGACTGCCTAAATGGAGCTACATGAAGAAACTGCTTAAGCTGTTTGTCTCCAATGAAGATATGGTCTGCTTAAGGACAGGGATAAAACTTTTTTTCTACTATGTCGTCTACCATGCCTGACGGAAAATAGTAATGCTAGGAAAAGTTCAAGTGTCGTTAAACACTTAGTGAGCTTTTCTTGAAAGGACACATAATATTATCTCAGTTTGTATGTTCCTAATAGGTGGTTTTGTGGTGATTTGAATGAAAATGTCCCCATAGGCTCACGGGGAGTGACACTCTTAGGAGGTGTGGCCTAACTGGAAGAAGTTGTCACTGGGGGGGGGGGGGTGAGCTTTGAAGTTTCAGAAGCTCAAGCCAGACCCAGTGTCACTCTCTCTTCCTGCTGCCTGTCGCTCTGGTTCTAGAATTCTCCAGCACCATGTCTGCCTGTGTGCCGCCATGCTTCCCCACCATGATGATAATGGACTAAACCTCTGAACCATCAGCCAGCCCCAATTAAATGTTTTCCCTTTATAAGAGTTGCTGTGGTTATGATGTCTCTTCACAGCTATAAAACCCTAACTAAGACAGTTGTCTCAGAGGTTTCTTAGAGGCAGATCCTGTGGTGGAGGTTCAGCCGCTGGGGATTATTGTGGAGTATGTGGCTATCAGGGCGGCCTCCACAGAGTCCTACGTCCTCACCATGGGGTGCTCAGAAGCCAGGGTGTCCTTGCAGACTTGTCTGTGTTCCAGTGAGAGGCAGACTGTTATCTAAATGCTGGGCAGTCACCGGGGGCTGCCCTGGGGAAGAAGGGTGTGGCCCTGAGCAAGACAACGAGGAAATTCTGTAGGAAGGTATCTTTTGAGGGCCTTCTACCTCAGCCATCCTGGAAACTGGGAAAATACCTGCTTCCTGAAGGGAAGGTTGGGGCTGCCCACCACAGCAGCGATTCACCTTCCTGATATCCATAAGAGAGGATGCCGGGGATCTCACCTGAGGAGGAAGACGTGAATCGTAATGTTGACGCATCATGGGCCTCGTTAAATTTACGGAAAGGATAAGGCGTACCTCACTTAAACTACACGTAGGAAACAGGAATTCTATAAACATGTATTTCAGCGAAAAATTAGAAACAAACGAGTGGACTACTAGAGTAACAGCAGAGGTGAAGTTTGTGTTAGTAATGTCTGATTCACCTCATGGGGAACCAATGATAGGCCAAACAATTCTAGTGAAGTCCACATTTGCAAGCCCACGAGTTTATGGAGCTTGCTTAGAGAGCAAGGTTGTTTGCAGGAGTTCAGGGACTCGAAGGCAGGTGTATCACCACACCATTCACTCCAGCAATCCACACCACTCACTCGGGCCTCTGCCTCCTGGAGCTCCCAGCAGGCCTTGCAGGCTGCTCGGCTCCTCTGAGTCTCTTCTCCCTAGCAGTTGCTTCTGCTCATACAAGCTTGAGGTCCTGGCCGTGTTGATCTTGTCAATCTCGGGAGCTTTCTCACACTTGAGTTTGGTTTCCTTCTCAAGCCTTGGTTCGCTTCATCTACTTCCTGAGTCTTCATGAACCTTCTTCCCTCCAAGAAGGAATATTTCAAGTTGGAGAAAAGAAGTGCATAATGATGTATTACTCGAATGCTTTTTGTTTCATCCTTTTAAACCTGATTGAAGTTTGGTTGAACCTGAAGAAACGGGAACTGTTACTATCTCAGGTAATCACTTCAAGAGGATAAAGTTGCAATTAGACAGACGTCAAGGATTCAGAAAGGCTTTCTGTCGCTTTTTTTTTTTTTTTGTCTCTTCTGCTTTCCCATCATCTTCAGTTCCAGACTAGCTTCTTGCACACAGCTAGATACTTGTATAACAGCAAGCTCCAGGCTCACAAGATATCTGTGCTCTCAAGTCAAATCCTTAGAGAGACAGGTGCTACAAGCATGATACAACATTCATGGACCAATCACCATAGCTGGCAGGGGAAGTTAAGTTGGGTGCCCTGGCTCTTTGCCATCGCTGGGAGACAGGGCCAGATAAGTTTATGAGGATTCTCAGATATGATTATGAGAATCTTCACTCATGGACATATGACTAAGATAGAGAGGGAATGTTTTATGGAAGAGAAGACCATCAATGTGTAGACAGGAAGGAGTCCACTGTTATATCTGAGGTGTCTCTTATTTCTCCTATTGGGATCTTGCCCGACAAATTTTAATAATCTATTTTTCTTTGGTGCATGTACCAATGTGGTTTACTAAGGAACTAGACCATACAGCTATTGGTAATTTGCTCATAAATATTAGATTCTGTTCACGTTGCACTTAGATTAATCACCTGCCAATGCATACATGATTTCCCTAGTTCAGTGAAATTATTTATTAATCATCTTAACAAGGGAATGTTTGAAGGGTTAGAAATGAAGACATAATGACCATATTCTTCTTCTTAAGAGGATATTTATTTATATTAACAAATGTCATTTTATGGAAAGACGTTTTAACTTTTTCAAATAAACCTGCATTAATTGATTTATAACATAATTCTGTTAGCTATAAATCTTTCCTATATGAAGAAGCTTTGAAATACAAAAGCTGTAAAATAAAAAAAAAAAAGTCCTTATGCATTCCTGGGTTTAAAAAAAACTTCCAGGAAGAGATTGTCCATTGTTGACTCTCCTGTTGGAGGAAGGTTAAGATAACTCCACCAATACATGAAGGAAGGATCCCATTTGCAAAAGCTTTTCCCTCCTCTACCACATATCCTGGGAGGTTGGTTAATTGTACCTGTAACTAGCTGAAGTTCAGGTAAACACTGAGGAAGGCCTAGTAGAGAGGAAATAAAGATGTGCGTTCCGGTCGACATCATCAAGTTAGGAATTAATCCAAGTGAGTGCCCTTTCATTGACTAAGAAGAGAGAATATTATGGCTTAGGTAGAATCCTGACATTCAAGAAAGATAAAGGAATTTCCAAATTAAGACAGCAGGGGTAGAGAGGAGTTTAAAGACGTAGTAGAGGAGAAATCATCGATTCCTTCTAATAAGGGAATTTAGCAATAAATATTTACCAAGCATCTACCACGTATTAGCATTCTTTTAGGCTGATGTACAATGAGCAAAACCGAAGACACCTGTTCTCGCAGAGCTTATAATTTGAATGGAGGACAGTAACCAACAACCCCTCTAAATAAGAAAACACATCTTCAGAGAAATGGTAATAAGTGTGATTCAGTTGCCGCTGGTATTTACCGGACGATCCCACAAGCTATCATTTTATTACGTGCACAGATTCTGTGGATCACAAATCTGGGGGAAGCAGAGACTTGTGCTTTTCTCTGCTCCCTAATATCTGGACTGGGAAGACTCAGAGTTGGAGGGTAGCTGCGACAGGAAGCACCCACCTGCAGCTATCTTCACTCGCCTATAGGGGTCGTCACTGACCACCAACTGGGAACCCCTATGAGTGCCGAAGGAAGAAGCAAGGTCCACGTGACCTTTCCACGTGACCTGACTACCTCACAGCATGACAGCCTCCAGATAGTAGAACTTCCACTGAGGCTCCGGGCCCCAAAGGCAGGCGTTCTAAGAGAAGCAGGGGGAAGTTGTGTGGTCTTTCCTGCATAGGCCTCAGAAGTCGTGCGGCAGAAAACTCATTAAGTGAACCCAGGTCTTCTGGCGCGGTTCAGTACACCATTTGATGAGATGAGCGTCAAATCAATTGTCAGCACTCAAGAAACAAAGCACCAAGTGCCACAAAGAAAGCTGGACGGAGGTTGAAGAGCTTTATCTCCACGGGGAAAGAAAGTAACATCCGTTCTCCCAGGAGGTGAAGTCTGACCAAGGTCTAGTGAGTCTTGGGGAGGAGCCCACACTTTAAGCAGAGAGACAACAAATGAAGATAATTTACCCAATAGAGAAACCAGTTATCTTGGTGAGGGCTGCTAATGAAGAAGACTGGTTTGAATGCAGTCTTGAGTCTGCTTACACAAACGTATGTGTGTGTGTCCTGCGTGTGTAACTCAGCAGTAGGCAGACTTGGAGCTAGGATGGGTTGTGAGTGGCTGTGAAACCCTCAGCATCTTGATGCTTCCTGAACCTTGAGTACTGGAAGAATTGGCTGCTGGTGAAGCAGGAATGAATACCCATATTTAAGACTGAGCAAAAGAGCAAGGTCATGGAACTGGCCGGCTTGAGGGATAAGAGAAGACACAAGAGGAAGGAGTGATTTTAGGATCACACAAAGGTACAAAGTCCTTCTGTGTGTAGGACTTTTTCTTCATGTTTCTTTTTTTTTCTTTTTCCTTCAGTCTCTCTCTTAAGAGACAATTCTCCCTAGAAGGCACTGCATCGAGCCACTGGCATTTGAGTGAAAGGAAGACAGTAAGAGAGTACTTTAAAAAGGAAGGAGATCCAGAGGAAAAGGAAGCCTTTTGTGAATTTTAATTTTGATAGACTGTAGCAAGAAGTGCCTGGGAAGAGCCGGTTTAGGCAACTTTGACTTAGTTCTGCTTTGAAGTTTATGGTAGGTCATACAGAATCTGTTGTTTCAGTAAAAACAAATGGGTGGAGGGTAGGTCTTTAAACAAGTGTCAGTCTAGTCTTAGTAGCAGGTCAGAGGAAAGTGCAAATAAAATTTATAAGACTTTAGCTCCACCTGGTGGCTAGTTAACAAAATGAACAAATGCTTCATTGTCCAGGAAGAGGCATCACTTGTGCATGCAATCAAGAGTCATTTCCTGGGTAGTTACACACATGATACACAGTTTCTTTTGTATAGCTAGTTTTACATATCAGTCTGTCATCTATCCAAGTAATTGATTACCCAAACTGGAGGACTACGGTGGTGAGAAACTGGACAGGGATAACTAGATGAATGGTCGTAGACCAATGCCGCTTTCCTGGTTAAAATTCTCAGTTGCCAGCTTCATTTCTTCTACACTAGCAGCATCAATTATAGGATTATCTCTCTGAGAAATTAACTAATGATAACAGTGGTGGCTATGATAATTGTGTGCCAGGAGGAATTGTTTGAAGAACAATTGTTTGAAGAACAATCCTTCAAACAATTGTTTGAAGAAATCAGAGTCCCCAAAACTGATTGAATGCTTTTAATTTATAAGGTCCGAGTAACAAAATTAATATGTAAGAAAGTGGGACAAAACGTGAAGAGTTGGTTAGAAACTTTAGTACACGTAATTGGAACCACTATACCAATAACGGATGTCATGCTGTCACCCAAAGCTTTAGAAGTATTGTGCACAAGAAATATTTCATGGCTGGTAAATTTTTAACGTTTGTTTGAAGGTTGGTAAATCTCAGCAGTCGACAATGGTGTAATGTCATTACGACAGTGTAGGACTGTTTACAGAGATGACTCGAAACTCTCAGAGCAGCAACCCAGCTGGATCAAGTCTATGGCACGTCGCCAGGCTCCCATTTACCTTGGAAAAAGAGTAGTAAGAAATAATGTAACAGGGCTTGAAACAGCCCATAGCAGCCTGTCTTTCCACAGAAAGAAAAACGATAGGAATGGGCCAATGTTTCTTTCATGAGAATTTGAATACAAGATATATTAATTAAACATCTTCATTTCACTGATGGAGAAACTTAAGCCAGCAGTGATTAAATTACACAGCGATTTAGTTGCAGAGTAAGACCCATGTTTTTTAATCCTGGTCTACTATTCATTTCACTATAACTATTAATAGAAGAGCCCTTCATGTCTGTGGCAGGCCAGAGCAAGGGGAGAGGGTCGGCCCACACTTAGAGTAGAAAAGTCTGGATATGTCCAGGAAGATAATTTAAGTGTAAGCAGATTGAATTCTATGTTTCCTGTATCTTAAGATGTTCATTTTCTTACACATCACCAATCAAACATCAGCCTGGATCTTATAATCAATATATATTATATATATTGTATGTGTGTGTGTGTGTGTATATATATATATGTGTGTGTGTGTATATATATATGTGTGTGTGTGTATATATATATATATATATATATATATATACCTGCTACCAGATGGGGTAGCAGTTACAAAGTGGTCATTTTTACATGGGAGAACTTAGCCACAAACATTTTTATTCATAGAATTGGAAAATCTAGGGTATTGGCTTAATTTTTGGAAGAAGCTATCACTAAGCAATATGAAATCCAATAAAGAGAAAAACAAATTTACAATGTCTAACACTGGTGTGCTTTTGTTTGAAATTCTAATGAGGTCAAAATGTTAAGCATGGTTTCGACTACGCACATCTATGACCTTTCAGAGCTACATTTACTTTCACAGAATATTTTGACTGGGTCTGGAAACGTGTACATCCAATATGTCGAGACTCCTAAAAGGTCTGATATATAATCAAATGGGCAGACACATCTACAGCTGTGTTAGTTAGTTTCTCATAACTGGAAGAAACATGTAGAGCTTCTCGTGAACTGTTCTTAAATTTACCATTTTGCAGTCAGTGCTGTCTAAGAATAGGCCTCTCTTGGCTCATCTCAAGGGCACAGCGTGTTAGGAACTAACTCAGGGTTCCCTGTCAGTCTCCAAGGAGGCTGTGCTGCCCTTGAGCAATTCACCTCCTTTCTAAATGTCACTTTCTTAACTCACATTGGAATAATATGAATGGTTGCGGGACTGTTGTATTAGGTAAGTGCATGTGGGTGTAATGCCTTCTCCAGTTTCTGAAGCACGGTAGGTGCTCAACCAAGTCAGCCCTAAGAAACTTAGTGTCGACAAACAGATTGTTTTCTCTGATCTGGTTCCATGCAGCCTAAACAGTGCTTCTCACCATCTTAAAATCCATGTCCCATCAACTTGAAAAAAGCTTAAGTGTCCCTTTATTTTGTTTTACTAAAGTAGCAGGTATTTAAATATTTTTCATATACCTAGTGTATGGAATTCTTTTTCATGTTACGGCTTTTTTTTTTTTCCTTTCATGATTTACCTCTTCGAGGAATGGGTCCACTCAGGTGGGATCATTGTTCCCAGAACTGCTGCTAGACAAGGCTCTCCCAACCATGGGCGTGCTTATTTAAGGAACTTGGGAGGCAGTGCGTTTTCCCCATTGGCCACAGCACCCCTGTATCAGTTCCTCAAGTCACATGAAGAGAGGATTGTGGAAGTGACAGCTTGCTCAGCCTTCTTCAAAGAGTCTTGTAGGGTAAATATAGCAAGGCAGGGCTTGCCAGGTGGCCTAAGGATTTGGCTTCACAACTTAATACTCTGCATTTTCCAGCATGGGGATACTCATTATTATGAATTATGGAGTGTGTGTGTGTGTGTGTGTGTGTGTGTGTGTGTGGAGGGGGGCACAAACTAAGTCCCAAGCAATGGTTTGCAGGAAATAACATTAATGATGATGCTGATGATGATCTTTGTGGCCAACTAACTTAAGGAAATCATAAGGCCAAGGGTCTTTTTTGTTGTTGTTTTTTGTTTTTGTTTTTGTTTTTGAGACAGGGTTTCTCTGTTGTAACTCCAGCTGTCCTGGAACTCATTCTGTAGACCAGGCTGGCCTGGAAATCACAGAGATCTGCCTGCCTTGCCTCCTGAGCTCTGGAATTAAAGGCATGCAGCACCCCACCCCACCCCCACCCCTACTCTCTCAGCTCACGAGGCCAAGTTTTATGTCAGTCCATAGGGAGACACAATGAGAGGAGACTTATGTAGCCATGAACTGCACAACATCACTGTAATTCTACTTAATGTGTTTACCCACAACTTGTAGTTAGCTTTTTTTTTTTTTTTTTTTGGCTAGTTTGAGTTTCACCTCAGCCTAAATTTTGTTTTCTACCCAGCTTTCAGGAATGTGCTGGAAGGCTCTTTCAGCCCTGTTAACTCACACCCTGTTTCCCTTATCTCCCACAACAGCACCAGCTAACAGTACCTGGCTTTAGGCTCCCTAGGACACAGATGTGCTCTGCAACCCCCCAGCGTAATCAAGGAACTACTCTATAGTAAAGGGAAGAACGGGAAGGATTTTAGAGCTGAGTGTGATGGGGGTTTCCTGGGAAAATTCCAAGAAGCCTGTGAACCACGGTGCTCACCCCTCAGTCCATGTTGGGCAGCAGCCTCACTAATTCAGATTAGTTCAGCCTAATGAAAACCAACAGCACAGAAAGGAAGTGGTAGGGCTCATCACCCATCTTTGATCTGCCTTGGACCACTCATGGGTCCTGGGTTAGCCTGGTGGAATTCTCAGGAAGTAACAACTGTCACCTGGGCTACTATTTGTGCTTATCTTGGAGGTAAAAGGAGGCATTGTTTATTTAGAGAAAGTATGGAAGGAAGTGGCCTGATACTGTCTCCTTCCCAAGGATGCGATTCTCGGCAGAGCGGCCCCCAGTTTTCTTAGCTTATATCATGCTTATGAATAGCTCAGCATGATAGAAATCTAAACCTATGGCACTTAGCCTATTTAAAGTTTATTACTTAGCATTTAATTCCACTAATTCCATCCTGTGAAGGGAAATTTCTTTCTTTCTGGTATCCTAATACTTAAAAATATATATATATAGGTAGGTCTCACACAGTATAAAGCCAATCAAATTATTTATCAGTACCTCAGTGTTTGATAGAAAATGTCTTTATGTTTCCTTTTCCAATGACTGTGACCAGCAGTTAAAAAAAAAAAAAAAGAATCATTGCTCTCCTTGCTGCATAAAAATAGGTCAAGTAATTTAAGCCAGTCCATTGCAATTAAAATTCAGACACGGCCATTGTTCCCTCGATTGGGGGGAAACACAAACAGAACGCATGCTAATGGAGGTTCACTGGCTAAGGCCTTTGATGTCCTGTTTAGTGTTCTCTCGCTGAGGTTCACCTCAGCCTGTCTGGGAGCTCAGATTTTGACGATAGCGGTATAAGACTGAACTGGTAAATACCAATTCTGAAGCTACAGGAAATAGTCCCTTTATGCAAGCAAAACAAAACAAAACAAACAAAAAAACAAACAAAAACTTGCCAGTGTCTTAGAGCCTACATTCTTCAAATTCTAAATTTATTTTTTGGAGACAGTGGCTATCTGCCAGGTTTATGTTAAAGTACATTTTCCTGACTCAATTAGACAGCAACATCTATTCTCATTAGAGACCCTGGGGCTCTTTTCACTAGATTAGAGCCAGTGGCTAGGTCACATTCCAACATGGATAATTGCGTTCTGCATTCCTGAATATTTCCCACCACTTCTCCGACCTCACCCCATCCAATGCAGTCTTCTTCACACTCGTTTACAAACCAGCAGTCCTGTTTGTGGGGGTTCAAACGTTTGCAGCCCCTATGTGTCTGACAGGCTAAAGAATCAATCCAAACTTCCATTCCTTTCAAAAGGAAAATCCTGTAGCCAGTGTGTATTTCCAAATAGGAAGCCAATCTCAAATTATGCACGTTTAATCATAGGTTAATGTCTTTGGTAGGTAAGAGACTCTTGTTTTTATAAAGAGTGCTTAATTCTCCAATCCTTGTTGATTTAAAAAAAAAAAAAAAAAAAAAAGGTCGCACAAGCGTAGGGCATTTGCTCAAGAGAAGAACAAGAAACAAAAAAAAAAAAAAACAAAACAAAAAAGAAAGATGGCTTCAGCAACGGTAAAAACAAACAAACAAACAATAAAAAAAAACCTCTCTGGAGAGAGCTTTCCTTTAACCTTCTGAATAAATTCCACAAGGGGGCGAGAACACCTAATGGTCCAGAGGAATTGCAAAGTTTGTATTTGAAAGCCAGCCACCCATAATAGATTAGTGGATTAATATTTTGCTCTAAAGGATCTGGCCTTTAATGTTGACATCAATTTATAGCCATCCCAGGCGTTTACAGTAGTAAAAGTCACAGAGACCGTAAACTTCACAATAGATGTCAGCCTTTTGGAAAGAGTGTTCTAGCCTCGCACCCCATAAACAGTGGTGATTAGGTAACCATTCTTCAAAGACCTATTCATAGCTCTAACGTCTTTATCAGCTGTATAGATGCTGCCACCAGCATGCTATCGCACACCCGGCATACCCACACGATTATATTCATGCAGACATATTTTTTTCTGATATGTATCAATGGGGCTGTGCTTATCACTGATCTCGTCTTGAAAATCAAGCGTGGAGTGTCTGTTTGTGAGCAAAGCCTAAAGAACAGAGGCCCTCTTGTACCGCATTAGAACTTTTTGACAAACAGCCAAGGTACAGAGGTCAAATTTCCCCATATGCTCTAAGCAACTTAGTAGGAAGCAGGACAGCAGAAGGTTTTGCAAATGTCTGCCAGGAGCCCGGTGATCTAGGTCACTGTACAGGTTTCATTAGTAAGGCTGTTTAAACAAGGGCTTATTTTTCTCTGCCTAAAGCGACCTGCAGATAGCACGTAGGAGCTGCTCAATTGTTTATCAAGAGAGTATAATGAAATAGAGATGGGGGGGTTCACATTTGTATTTGTACTGAGGACAAATCGTGCTTTTAGCCAGCTCCTCTGTTTGAGTCCTCTGTTCTGGCAAGGATGGGGCCAAGTTCTAATAATAGTTCCTGGAGCTCCTCATCTCTACATACGTGTCCGGAGTTGGAGTGTCGAGAGGAATTTGTGGCCGAGCAGGTGTTATGGCTTATTCCCTGGCAGAATAAATGATGAAGGTGGTGGTATGACAATTCTTTGCTTTCCTCTTTATGCCAAAACACACACACACACACACACACACACACACACACACACACACGTGAAAAAGAACCAGAATTGCTGTATTAATATGTATGCAAACATCTTTTTTTTCACTTGAGCCTCTGGAGGGGGTTTCAGGGAGGGGAGAAGAAAAACTTACTGTGAAAATGCTTAGCTAGGGAGATTTACTGCCTGGTTGCAGATTCAGTATTGACATGCCTTAGCCGAAGAGAAACTTCAGCTTTAACTACTGATGGAGAAATAAGATTGTTTGGAAATTGGGGTGAGAGAGCTTTGGATGACTTTGTAGAACATGCTTTTTAATAGGATGGTGCCAATCATACAAGTATCAAAAGGCCAGTGCAGTATGCATCTTAATTTCACCTGTTCTGCTCGGAAACAGAACTTACAGAGTGGAGGCTGAGTCCCACTCAGCCAGCCTGTGTGCCAGATAACAGCACTTAGGCAGAACTACCTGCCTGCTCTGATTAAATATGAAGCACAGGGTTTAAGGTTAGAGTCGGAGCAATGAAAAGGAATCGGTCCTTTGAAGCACAGTTTGTTTGTAAGATTTTTCTCACTCTGCATTTTTTTACTCTTTCTCTCTCTCTTAGGTTAAATGTGAGTCTGTTTATTATTATTTTCTTGGCTATTGGTATGCTGCTCTTAAAAAGCATGAAAACATGGCAGGAAACAAAATCTAATTCCTTCCCCTTCCACCTGGAATGATTTGAGACTTTAATGATATTTCTCCTCTGCTTAGGCAATCCTTGACACCCATTGAATGTGGGTTCTGTTTGTTTGAAGACTCTGCTCATCCAGGTTAAAATCATTTTGTACTGAAGTGCTTGGCACCTAATGCATAGGACTGCAGCAGCTCAGAATTTTGGAAAATTGGAGCATGCTTGGGAGGGAACATGTTGTGAAGGTTGTAATTTGACCTTTGAATCAAACTCTCTGAGTGAAATTTAAATATTATAGGAAGCCTCGAGGTGGGTTTCCACCCCCTCTTCCACTCAGAACTATAAACCAGTCAGAAGCTATTTGGAAATTGAGCCAGAAAATGTATCTATCCTTAGCACCTTTGCTCAGAAATAAATTCATCACTAGAAATAAAGGTAGATTTATATTTAAAGCCACCCCCATCAATCACTCAGTATATTATTCTAGTCCACCTCCTTTTAAGTAGTTGAATCAGAAACACTTGACTCCCCCTCTCACCCAGTGAGAAAGATATATTTAATATTGCAAACCTTGCTAGCCTGTGTTCACTGGGATGGGATGCAGTTAAGAAATAGCAACAAAAGAAGCACATTGACAACTTTTCAGCCTTTGATAAAACCACACCAAGAGGCATGCTACAAAGGTAACAATACAGCATTATGCCAATTATCTTAAATCCTTTTCCTCCTTAAGCTCCCCGTGACCTGTTTTAGTGTCCTGTAACTTATCCTTTGGAGAGCTTACCCTCAACCAATAACAAGCCCAACTTAAAGACAACCCCCCTTACCAACCCCCACACACTTAAAGACCAGCCCCCCCACACACAAATGACTAACTTCTAGAAAACAAGTCATTTCTTAACTTTTTATTGACATTGGCAAATTAAAATAGAATAAATTAACAAGTATTTTTTCAAAAAAATGTTTTGTACAAAAATACTGTCAAAATTTCCTAAAAAGCTTTCAACACAGTAGTATCTTTTCATGTACTGAATATAACTATTAGCACAGTGTCAAAAATGTTGAAGACAGAAACAAAATAAAAATCTGTGAAATGTTTGCCACTGACTACATTCCACACACTATTATTGTCTGTACATATGGGGGTAGGGGAGACAGCCAACTTGAAAGTGAACGGTATGACTGATCCAGAACGGTTTGGCCCATATCTGTTTAATCTTCCAGTTTAGCATATTTGAAAACTTAGTCTGTACTCAAATGCATAGTTAAAAAAAAAATTAAGCAGAGATGGCAGAGTTTGTGCAGTAATATCTGCCCTTCAAAGTTCATGCAGCCAACAAATGCAATTTTTTTTTCCTTTCACTCATAAATCTGTACGCAGCGCAGTCATTTGAAACCATCTACAAAATCCACAAGATTAAGTTTGCCAAGATTAATATCTAACAGTTGAGCACTGGAGAAAGTAAGGAAACAAGGAGTCAAAACAAACAACAAAAAAGACCAAGTTAGCTACGTATTTCAACTACATAAGGGAGGTGAATGTCAAGGCTACAATAAACGAAACAAGAACAGGAAAAAAGAAGTGGCAGCAATCTTTTTTTTTTTTTTAAACCAATTTGTACAAGTTTATAGTTTACTTTGTTTCCAGGTTCTCAAACCTTTCAAGACCTGAAAAGTGAGATACTGCGTCTAAGGGAATGTTTTTTTAATTTATTTTTTATTTTATTTTTTTTTTGTTTTTTTGTTTTTTTTTTTTTAATTCACACCGAAGAAGTTGGGGGTGGGGGGTGAGAAGGGTGATTTCTTTCGCCGCCGGGCCGAGGTTAACCGAGTCAACAGCTGACTCTGCTGGGCTGCTGTTTGCACACGAAGTCCGTCATAAAATCAAACTCGTTTTGGCCCAGCCAGAGTTCGGGCAGCTCCTTGATGCGGTCCAAACCCATTTCTATCACTAAAGACATAAGCACTTCCTCGTCGATGAAATCAGTGTCTATGACATTGGGCGGCAGCATTGCCGCGGGGACGTGAGCCACCGAGGCGGGCATGGTGCTGCCACCTCCGTTGCCGCCCGCGCCGCTGCCGCCAGCGCCGCCCGAGGTGCCGCCGGAGCCGCCGGGGGTGCTGCTGCCGCCCGCGCCGCCAGGGGTGCTGCTGCCGCCGCTGTGCTTGGGGTTGCAATCTCGGAAGTGCTGGTTTGTCCCGTTCATCTGGTGGCCTGCAGCGGGGTGCAAATCCGGCATGTAGTGGTTGTGGGAGTAGGGGTGATGGTTGAAATACTGGTTGTTGAGCTTCTGCAGCTGCATGCTAGCCGGCAGGGAACCTCCCTGGCTGGCCACCGGGGGGCCCATGAACTGGGAGTTGTTAAACCTGGCGGCGGGGGCCAGAGCGCTCGGGGGGTGCCCCCCGTTCACAGTCCCCGGCCCCATGGCATGCCTGATGCCGCTCGTGGCATTCATGTTGCCCGCGCCGTAGTGTATGTGCTCGCCCATGAGGGCATTGAAGGCGTGTTGGGGCTGCTGCTGCTGGTGGTGATGCGGGCTCGGGAACTGCCCCATGCCCAAGCGGTGGGCAGGGTGGTGGTGCAGCCCGTTGGTGCCGTCGGGGAAGCGCCCGTGGTTCATGGCCATCATGTGGTCTGCCATTTCCAGTCCTGAAAGCGAAACGAGCAGACGCTGAGACCCGCGCCACACGTGTCGCCCACCAGAGCGCACCCCGCTCCTGTCGCCCCTGTCCCCGCGCGCACGTCAAGCTGCAGACCACCACCTCGGAGAGGGAGCCCACCGGCAGCCCGTGCACCCGAGCTCGCCACCTCGGCGGACCCGCACAGCCCGGCGGCTGCGAGACCGGCCCCTTCCCCTGCGATCCGGTAGGTGGGGGGGACCGGAGCCCACACCCCCCTGGGTTCCCCGAAGTGGCCTAATAAAGGAAGTGCCCTGGAGCCCGGCCGCGAACTTCAGGCATTCAATCAGCCCTCCTCACCCTGTGGTGGCACATCCTGTTGTTATTCCCCAGCTCCGCCTCACGCTCGTCCCCGGGGCCAGCCCTGCCCTCGGAGGACGAGGCTGGCAGCAGCCCTGGCCAGCTTCGCCCAGCCGCGCTCACCTTCCGTCTTTGCGATTTCTGCTCCGAACACCGAAGGCGGGCTCGTCGGGTCCAGGACCGGCTCAGCAGCACATAGAGGGGCAGCTGAGGGGCTGTGGGGTGCTCGCCGGTGCGAGGTTGGCGCCGAGGTCTTGCAGCAGCCGCTGGAGCAGATTCCGAGCCGTTCCCTTTTCTTTTTCCCCTCCGCAGCCCTCACCGCTCCGCAGGACCGCCCGGCAGCTGCCAACAATGAGCTGTGTTTCTTAGGGCTTTGGCCACAGTTAATATAAGGATCTCGGGAAGGGCGGAGCGAGAGCCTCCCCGGAGGCGAGCGGGAAGACACGGATCCCGGAACTCGAGCGCCCTGGAGCGGGTTCTCCAGCCGCGTCCGCGAGTCCGCGCGGCACGTGCGCAGAGGCTGCGCGTCCCGGCGCCGCCCTGCAGTTTCCCGGACTGTGGAGTCTCTTTAGTCTCCAAACGCGATGATTGTGCCTGCCACCTCCGGGGCAAGGAGCGAATCCTCCCCGCCACCCAGAGCAAGGAAGCGCCTACCGGAGAGGAGCAGGGAGCACTTCCCGCCTCCCTCTGGCCAGATCTCCCCACCCCCAGCTCGCTCACCCGGCTCACCTAGTGATATGTCCTGCCGTCTACAGGAAAAGGGGGTCCGCTCAGTCTCTCCGCCCAGCAGAGTTTTCTTGGGTGCAAAAGCCTCCCCAACCTACGAAGGCTGGCAGTGTTTTCCAGAGTTAGGGTTTTAAAGCCCCGGACCGATCCTGTCCTGTCCTCTGAGCGCGCTTTCCTGAGCCGCGCCTTTGTGTTTTTTACACAGGGAGCACGTAAACCTAACCGAGATATTTTTCTGCGCGTGGATGCATTCCCCGCAAACCCCTCCGCCTGCACTCTCTTCAAGGACAGGGGCTGGGGGCGGGGAGCTGCACGGCAGCGGCTGCAGGTGGACCGAGCGCGCTCGCGGGCCGGGTCGGCTCCACTGCCATGCTCGGGGATCCGCTCCGCGCTTTCCGGCCTGCCCCACGCTCCCGGAGTACGTGTGCTTCTGCTAAGTTTGCGTTTGCAGCTCTTGGTAGCTTTGGCATCCGAGCTGAGGCGTCCCTGCTCTGTAAACAAACCCAGCGATCCTCGTCCCCAGATCCACCTTTTTGCACATACACACTTACTTGCTTCTGCTGTTGCCCTTGATCCAGGAGGTGGGGGTGTGTGCAAACTTGCACAACCTACCTCCGGGCTCTGCCTGTTTGGGGTTGATTTAGAAGCAAACGGGTTTGTAATTAAGAAATTCAAGGGCTGAGTAAGGCTGCTGCTGCAGCAGCAGCAAAAGGGAAACAGATAGATAGCTTGGTAATCGCTTTGTAAATAAAGTCGTTTTGGAGGTGGGCACGTAGCGGCACGTCCTGTATGGCACGGTGCGCGCACACAGGGCTAGGACTCTTCCTTTTCAGTGAAATTGTTCAGTGGAGCAATAGACGGTGATAATAATAACCTTGCTTGCAGAACGAAGCACAAGGAGCCCGGTCGCCTATTTGGCTCATCGACTTGCAAATAAAACCCCTAACACTGGTCTAGGCCACTACCCAGTCGGAGCTCTCTTGCTTTGCTAGTTGTTTCCCCAACACCGGGATGAGCCTGCTCGGAGCGTGTATTTCTCTCTCTTTAAGTGGTGAAATCGAGTTTAGCGCTCCGAATAAGGACTTCTTCATACGGTTGTTTCTTCATAACTTGATGTCTATGGAAGACTTCCTGCTGTAAAGAGCTAGCACACCCCTTCCCCCTCCCGTTTCTTTTTCCTCCCTTGTAGTTCACAAGACTTTTTTTTTTTTTAAGGCTGTATTTCTTGAGAAATGGAAATTCGGATACATTGCCTGCCCCATTCAGTAATTTGACGAAGAGACTTAATTCCGATTTTTTTTTTTTTTACTCCTCTGTTTTCTTCAAGTTAGTCCAACTCAAACACCCCAAACAACAAAACCCTCTCTCTTCCTCCCTACCCTTTTTTCCAGGCTGTCCAGCATTTATAACTCTGTATGCAAATAATTTTGAAACCTCAAGAATGTTTACTTTTTGGAGAAGTGAGCCAGAGATACCTGGCTTTCAGTTATAACCATTTCCTATTTTGTCCACATACTAATTTCTCCTGTAGGTCATGAACATAAAGTTGAAAAGAAATCAAGAGATTTGGTGACGATCAAGAAGGGATACTTTCTATCAAAAAACTGCATTCAAAAATAATTGGCCAAGCTAAGAAAAATTTTTGAATAGATTATTTACTTCCCTTTCTTATTGTGCAGTGTCTTGCGACACAAGGAACAGCTTTTGAGTGTCTAATCTAAATTCCTCTCGCAGCCATTAAGGGAAGGTACCTCACAATCCAGCTCCAGTGTTTCTACAGATTGTTGGGCAATCCCTGGAAAGGTCACCGCCCATCCCCCCTTCCCCCACTAAAAGGAAAAATAAATACTTCTGGGTCCAGCTGGATGGGTTGCAGGATGCATTGCTCATTTATTCTCCCAAACCATGCTCTCCAGGTGCCAGGCACTTCTAAGTGCCCTAAGGTATAAACATGACAGGAACCCAAGGTTAGAAGGAGATCTCAGTTAGCCAGTCATCCCAGAGCACACAGGAGGAATACCATATCCTTCCTGTCTCAGGGGCACTGGGATGCTTCCCAGTGGACATGATAACTAAGTTAAAGCTCAAGGATGAGTAAAAGTTTGACTGCCGTGGCCAATGAGTTAGTTAAAGATGAGAGAGGGGTGTTACAGTTGGGTCCTAAGGGCCTGTGTCTCTGGGCTGAGAATTCAGATTGGATCCCGGAGACATGGAAGGATGTCTGAGGACTGATGAGCCTATGAGGTGGAACACGGTTTGAGAAAAGAAGCCTGGAAACAGGGTGTCCAGTGGGGGGTGGCAGTTAGAGTTATCCAGGAATACAGGAAGTTCCCTGAAGTTTCTCCTGGGAACTTGAGAAGGCGTGGCTTGTCTCAGATTCTGTCAGGGCTAGATGGTTGTATTAGTTTCCTAGGACTGACATAACAGAACACCATGCTTAAGTAACAACAAGTTATTGTCTGATGCATATTAGGGAGCCAGAAGTCCAAAATCAAGAGTTGGCAGGGTTGGTGCTGTCTGTCTTGTATCTTTTGGCACATTGTTGGCAGCACTTGGTAAATACATCACTGTGGTTTCTGCCCTGTCTTCGAACAGTATTTCCCTACATATGCGTCTCTCTATCCACCCCTCCCCTCACTTCTATAAGGACATCAGTTGTTCTGGATTAGGGCCTATCCTAATGATCTCATTTGTATATGATGACCTCTGAAAACATCCTGTATTCAAATCAGATCATATTCTGAGGTACAGGAGGTTAAGACTGTACCATAGCTTTTTAGAAAGGCTCAATCAATCTAACCCCTAACAGCAGAGAAGAACTAAGAGATGTAAGATTCCTAACACTAAGGAAGAAACTCCTTAGAGTCGTTCTCCCCACCCCCGCCCAGATGATCAGATAGTCTCTGTCCTCATTTCTGTGTCTCTGCTCAAATTCCACCCAGAGGTCTTGTTCAGTACCTTACCTTACTTCACCACACTTTATTTTTCTCCTTGGAGTTTGTTCCTTCCTGACATGTTGCACAGCAAACAAACGGTCTGTTAACTGCCTTCCCCCCACTAGAAAGGAGGCTCTAAGAGAGGAGAGAGCAGTATATTTGTTCATTGTGGATCTGAATCAAGTGTAATTAGGTGTTTGCCAACAATGAATGACTAAGTGAATCAATGAATCAGGGAACAGAGATTGATACATCTTAGCATGGCTAACAAGGGAGCCAAAATGAAAAGTGAGGAAAGATTCTTCTAGAGGTTACTTTTAATGATAGGAGTAAAAAGAAAGCCAATGGAGGGCTGGGGGGTAGCTTAGTAGGTAGAGTAATTGCCTAACGCAGAACCTTGAGTTCTAGCCCCAGTACCTTATAAACTGCATGGGAATACATGACCATGATCCTTATACTTGGGAAGTTTCAAGAGTTCAAGGTCATCCGTTGCTATATAGGATTTGAGGCCAGCCTGAGCTATGCAAGACCTTTTCTGAACTACAAAACAACAAAGTAAGCACCACAACAGTACAAGGATACTCCAGTGGAAAAGAACAGCTGCTCACCACAGTCTGAACCTTGGCCTGTTTTTCACTTAAGTAAGACTGTCTTCTGTTTACCGGAGAATGGCTCACCAGAGGTTCACTGGCTCCTTAGCAGAAGTAATGGGATCAGGTCACCACTGCTGTGGATTTTTGATGACATAGAGCTTTTAAGTGTGAGTCTTTAGCTTTAGCTAAAACCTGAGCAAAACAAACAAACAAAAAACCACCACCAACAAAAGACTAATGTAAACAACTTATTCTTGTGCGTGGCAGCACACATAAGCACATAAAGCACATTTTATGCTTTACCTAAATTATCTCCCTTCATCCTTAAAAAGTAGGAATATACTTTTTTTTTTTTAAAAAAAAGGAGGACTTTGAGTTTCAAAGAGGTTTAAGAAAATGCAAACAAAATGACATAAAAAATAGTACCTTGCTCTGGCTCTTCTTGGTGGTTGCTCAGTGAACTCTAAAGTGTTAGCCAATGCCATGGGTAAAAGAAGGCCCGCATTGTATTAGACGGCCATAACAAAATCAGACTGGGTCATCAAAAGAAATGCATTTTTTGGAGGCTGTAAGTCCAAGGTCAAACTGTTGGTAGGTTGTATTTCTGAGGCATCTGTTCTGGGTTTTCAGTCAGCCATCTTGCTGTGTCTTCATGTGCCTTCTTCTCTTGTGTGCATGTGCCCGTTTTGTTTTTTTGTTTTTCAGTAAAGACGCCAGCCAGATTAGATAGGACTGGCTCCGATGGCTCTCAATGTCACCGCCTCTTTAAAAGCCTTATCTCCAAACAGTAACATCCTGAAGCCCCGAAAAAACAGGGTTAGCGCTTCATCACAGGAATTTGGAGGGTGGCACAGTTCAGCCACAGTTCTCCTTCATGTGCAAATTCATGTTAGTTAATTGACAGTTTAACAGTAAACTAGAAAGAAGCAGTCATATTGGTTTTGAAGTCAGGCAAGGTCTGTTGAAAGCCCGAAGGGTGGGGGTGAGGGGGTGAGGTCGGGGGGAGGGGGGTGTTAGGAATCAGTGGCTGAATAATTTAAGAAAGGCTCTATCAAAACAAGATTATATTCAGCAAGACAAATTAGAGCGGCTCTGCAAGCACAATAACAGATTATGTGGGTATTGGATAGGAGATTATTGAGTAGATGTAACAAGTTCAGCCAAAAAGAGAAAAATGTGGATCACCCAGAGCTATTGGTTGGTTGAAATCAGAAGCACAAAGAAGATGCTGTTATTTAAAACGGGAACAACTTGAAGCGTGTTACCAGTAGGGCTATCACGTGGTGGGGCTGGAGATAATCCTGTTGCTGAATTTGGCTCTTCTTAAATTGGTTTGAAACGTTTCGTTTTAATAAAGAGTTACCAAAACTAAAGCAGATTCGTTTGTTTTTCTTTCTTAAAAAGAAATCTATTTTAAAGAGATGGGGAATAGAACTTAGAATGGCTATTTAGTTTGAAGAAGAGGAGACCGTCAGCTGGCTTGATACATATGTTTCTGGTGTGCACATAGGGAGGTGAACATGTTTTTATTTTTATTTTTTTCCGCCGAGACAAAGGAGAGAAATGCATTAGAGAAGAGAACTTCCAGTCTGGGGTTCCCAACCTGTGTCTTTTAGATCCAGAGTACCATCCTTCTGTTTTATTTTGTTTCAAAACATCGTTCTGATGTTAAAGGGTTATGAAAAAGAATGCTTTGAATAACACCTAAAAAACAAATCATGGAATTGCACTTGTAGGTGGAACTTTAAAAAGAAACATTTATCCTCTTTCATTTTCTAGCTGAGAAACCCAAGGTCTTGAGAGGTTAAGTGACTTCCTCATGACTCCATGAATACCAGGATGTCCAAACACAGTGTATACATATCACCAGAGGAGCCAGTCTTCATAAGGACATCAGTGAAATGGCTAGAGGGAGCTGAATGGCTGGATCAGCCTGTCCTGGGACAGGCTGGCATTCCTACAGGTAACCAAACTGTAGGACACAGTAATAACTTTTATACAAAAATGTGATGCCAACACATACTTTTTTTTTTTTTTTTGAGACAGGGTTTCTCTGCTGTAACTCTGGCTGTCCTGGGACTCACTCTGAAGACCAGGCTGGCCTCGAACTCACAGAGATCAGCCTGCCTCTGCCTCCCGAGTGCTAAGATAAAAGGCAAGCGCCACCACTGCCTAGCTCAACACATAGTTCTTAAAGTAACAATTCAGTTGTTACTTCAGAACTCCAATAACTATCTAATTTAGTATTCAGCTTAATAGAAAGAACAACCCAACAGCCATACGGAGTGATTGTGGAGGTATGTTTGTTATTGATAGCCTGAAACTATTCCTTTGACCTTATTAGTGCAAGCAAAGCACATCTATTGATTTTTAAGAAAATCTTAATTGATTTTTTTAAGAAAATATTTTATTTTCCTGGCTAATTTTGAAGTATAAAACTGAAATATCAAAAACCCCAGGAAATGGAATTTTTTTTGTCAGTTCTTGATCTTGTAATATGCAGTTATATCTCATATATTTAAATATGTATTTAGTCCAAAATCCAAAAGATATATTCTTAAGTTTGAATTTGTCAACAAATTATGCAAAAATGGGTTAAAGTAAGCTTCACAAACAAATTCAGTTACACAGGAATCTAAAATATATTTGATATACACTCTCATATTTTTTATGAATCATGCAAAAAGTTTTTAAATGACCTAAAAATGCTTACACGGTTCAGAGATATAGGTGAAGATGATTTACAAGAGAGGGGTGTTTTAAAAAAAAAATTGGCAAGTTCAAGCCAATGTTTCTTAAGAATAATACAGAAAACTCAAAAGAAAAATCGCCTCCGAAGTCTCAAACATTTAGTTAACTGATTTCTGTTTTTATGTATATGAAAATAGAAAACGACAGTGACATCCTTACATTTATTGCTCGTGTGTACCTACATTACCAGAACACATTTTACATGCTAACTAAAAATGAAATTGAAGAACCAATAACATCTGAAATGAATAGCATTCCCACGGCAAATTTTACGGTGATTCTAGTACCGCTGCAGCATGTGCTTTGTCTGTTGAGTTCAGTGCGTGATTCTTTCTTTGCTCCACTCTAAAAACTTACGTGAGGGGGCTGGAGAGAGAGCTCAGTCCGTAAACAGAGTAACATTTGTAAACTGCGTAGGTGAGTTCCGTCCCCAGGACTCATACAAATTTTGGGCATGATGATGCACACTTGTAATCCCAGTGCTGTGGAGGTGAAGGCAGGAGGATCCCCAGAGCTCACTGGACAGCCAGCGTGGCTGATGAGTTCCAGGCTGATGAGAGACCCTGTCTCTAAAGAAGAGGATGGCATTCAGGAGGTCACCCTCTGATCTCCGCAGGCACCCACACACTCGTGCATAAACACCTTCTACCCACAGAGCCAACCAACTAACTGGCCCCAAATTACCCATGTTAAAGATTTCTCCCCACCCCTTTTCTTCTCCCTCTGGGACAGGGTTTCACTATTTAGTCCTGGCTATCTTGGAACTCACTGTGTAGACTAGGCCAGCCTCAAACTCACAGAGATCCACGTGCCTCTGCCTCCTGAATACTGGGATTAAAGATGTGTGCCCCTACAGCTAGCTTAAATAAAAGATTTCTTGAAGTAAAAAAGAGAGCTCCTGAAGAATCAGGACTGTGAAGGTGACAGTAATGTCGATAAAATAAATAGTTTGGGTGATATTCACTAAAAATAGTGTGGATCTTATAATTATTATTGTGAATAGTTTAGATTAATGGCTGAGCTAGAAAAAGGATAGAAAGTCTAATTCATAATTCATGTTACATAATTCCTTCAAAATGCAGGGCTTCCTCTCTATATAAAATAAACATGTGATTCCCTTAAAGTTGTCTGTGAATTCATTCTATTAGTCATTTCTTTTCTTTTCTTTTCTTTTTTTTATTCATTCCAATACAAGCTTGGCAGAATTCTTATATGACCTGGGAAATAACTATATAAAAGTAAATATATTAGTATATAAATTACTTTGAGTTTAGATCATATTATCTGGAATGCTTGTAGATATAATTCCTCTTTTTTACACCCTCAATTTGTATTGAGCGGGGAGGGAGGGACTTCTAGGCTAATTTGCAGCCTAGCTTCTAGAATCAGTAGGTGGAGGTTCTGGGTAAGTATTCACAGGACTTTGAGATAATATTATCATCCGTGAGTGAACGAAAGGGACATAAACATTTAGAAGAGAAGATGAGAGTCGTTAGCAGGAAAACTCCAATTTCCTGGCCTTTTCTGGATCTTGGGAGTTACAGCCCAGGAGTCAAAGATACCAGAAGAACAAAAGCCCCACTGTAAGTCAGTCAAATAAGTGCTCTTCATCTAGGTCGTCTGTCCGACTAGCGTGAAAGCCTGTGGACCAGCTGAGCTGAAGACTCAAACCTTGGTTTATAGTGCACTGCTAAGGAAAAGGCAGAGGGACAGTGACTATTCCTTTTGCCTCCCTCCATCCCTGCTGGCTCTGTACTACAATTGCAATGGGTCTGTTGATGGCCTCTGAAATTCTGAATTAATACAGTCCTATTGGCTGCTACCTTTTTCTCTGTGTTATCCCATAAAACTTCGAAGCCATTTTCCTCTAGTCAGTCAGGTCAGGTCCCCATTGTTGCCCCTGCTATGTATGTAGTCATGGGTCATTCAAAACATGGGACTAAGTTTTGAGAAATGCATCATTAAGAGATTTCATCATTATGCAAACATCACAGAGAACATTTAAGTAAACTAAGAGCTAAGGTTTACTACATGATATAATCTCTGCGGACCACTATCTTACGCTTGTTCCATTGTTGACTGAAACATCACGGTAAAGTGTGAGACTGTGATACATTGTGTTTTCCTTCCAGAACCCTCTTATAGCGTACACTTAATATTTGTTGTTACTCCTTGGCCACCGTGTCCACTGTGGACACAGTGGCAGGGACCAAGGTTCTATCTTACACCGCGACCTACCTCCAACGTGAAGTGCCTAGCTGCGCACAGTGATCATGAAGCTGAAATGTCAAGTTCTTTACAACTTTTTGTTGAAGATATTGAGATATAGTTTTATGCTTTCTTTACAAAAATGATTCCCCACCCCCACCCCCCCACCCCAAATCATTTTTGGCTTGCTAATCTGTGGACCCTCTAGGTTTTCTCCATAAGAGATACTCCATGATGAGTAGTTTAGGAAGAACATTTTAGAAGCTAATCATTATGTTTTTTAATTTTTCAGTCTTTCTTTTCTTTACCATTGTCTCAGGATTCCAGATTTTTCCATCAGTTACGCTTGTCTTGGAGACACTGTTCCCTGTATCGTCATCATCATCATCATCATCATGATTAATTTTTTGGCGGCTTTATGGCTCCTTCAAAATACAACATCAGGAGAAAGAGAATAATATGAAAGAATCGGTCATCAGCATTATTGCTCCCACAGTTAAAGACACATTGCAGACACACACAGACCCAGCAGACCAGTCCTGGGCCCTTCCCTGTAATCTCAACGGATTCACGTGATCCCCAATTACCCGGTGTTATGGTGGGTTGTAATCACACCTTCTTTGAATTGTTAATTAATTCCAAAGCATCTTGATACCAAGAAGCAGTCTCTTTTTCTTGGCCTTTGTTGCTTGCCA
The DNA here is from genome assembly GCA_026225945.1 of Cricetomys ansorgei. Taxonomy (NCBI): domain Eukaryota; kingdom Metazoa; phylum Chordata; class Mammalia; order Rodentia; family Nesomyidae; genus Cricetomys; species Cricetomys ansorgei. The sequence goes on along the minus strand of JAMJFZ010000882.1, from coordinate 2,135,330 downwards.
GGTAGAACACGCAAGGGAAGTAAAGTAATCTAACGCAGACATAAAGAGAAAGGTTCAGAGTTCAGGAGGCTCCAGGAGCTCTGCTATCTGAGATTTTAGGCGATTAGATAAAGGGTGTAGCGTCAGAGCCCACACGTTCTCCCTCTTTCCACAGTTTTCCTGCCGGTTAACCACTCCCAACCCCCCCAGACCCCTGCCAGAAGTGCTAGTTCTGGAGACTGTAGCTTATATTTCTGTTCTAGCACATGAATTCGTAGCTTGGACCGTGTGACTTCCAAACCTGACATGAGCACATTAATTCAGGAAACCCATCTTTCGGTGGGATGGATCTCAGAAAATAAATATGGGTCAATAACAGATTAGAAACCATCTCAATCTCTTGAAATATGGGCTTCCAATTAAGCAGAGGCCAAAGTTATAATACACATCTATTTGGTAAGCAACAAGGTAGGTCCATTGACTTTACAAATATCCAATTAACGTTTTTATTTACTTACTCTTGAAGAAGGGGGCTTGCCTAGTTACTGAATGTGGGCAGCATCCCAGGAGTCTGAGTCTTCGGTGCTCTGCTGTGCTCTGCTGTGCTCTGCTGATCAGCGCTGGTGGTTGTCAATCAGATCCTTCTTCACTGTCAGGAGTGAGCAGTGCTGTGATTCTACCTCTGGTGCAGCTATGATCTGAAAATGGGAAGGGTCCAGGCAATGGAAGCTAGAAAGCTTTCTATTTTCTTTCAAGTCATCAAGTAACAATGACCTAAAAAATTTTGTGAGGTGTTTATCTAGTAGTAGGCACACAAAATGAGACCACAAAACAAACAAACAAACAAACAAACAAAAAAAGGAAAAGGAAAATTTGTCAAGCACATGCAAAATGTACCCTATTGGGGTACCCGAACAAAGCTGATGATGGAGGAGGTTACTGCATATGTATTTATTTATTTAGTTTCTTTTTTTAAAAATAGTCTCTCTCTACAGTCCAGACTGCTCTGGATCTCAATATATAGCCCAGGCTGGCCTCAAGTTTAGGGTAATCCTTCTGTCTAAGCCTTCCAAGTTCTGACATTATAGACATGAGACACCAAACCTAGCCACTACTTTTTTTTTTTTAATTTTTAATAGGGTCTTGCTATGTAGCTCGGGTTGACCTTGAACTCTCTATATAGTCCATCTTGACTTTAAACTCTCGACTGTCTTGCTTCAGCTTCCCAAGTGCTGGGATTACTGGCATGCACTAGACTCTGGGCTTATGGTGTACTTTGTGTACTAGATCCAGAAGAATCATGGAATCCCAGGCAGTTACTGATGGAAAGACCTGTAAACACCATCCAGTCCAACCTATTTCATTTAGGAGTTACAGAAATCCATGCTAAAGGAGGCGAAGTGACTTCCCCAAGGTCACAGAGGGAAAGGATTAGGAACAAAGCCTGAGGGAGTTGCAGAAGATTATATGAACTGTCTGCCCAGTGAATGCCCCGTTGTTTGTGTCCACTGATGAGCCTGAAAGGATCAACTGTACACCAGCTGCCACGAGACAACCCCACACGGAGCCAAAGCCTTTGCTCACAGTACCGACCAAAGACTGCTGTCATGGGCTTGTTAGGAAAATGGACAGCATTATTTTTACCCATCTAGACCCTCAGGAAAGCAGTTCTGTAGCTGAACTTGAATAGGGCCTATGTATAGGCTAACCTGGTGGTTGTAAGTGTGTTTAGAGAGATGAAGGGTTAAGGACGTTTCATTAGCAAAGCGCAGACCGTGTTCATGGCCAAGTTCTTAATATATTGCTTTCATATTGTTTCATGAAGCCACTTATGATGGACAGGAGCCCTAGGAGGTGGAAATCCATGACTAGGAATCATACAGAGTCCACTGATCAACTAACTCAACATCCTTCTACCTTAGTGTGTCCGCACTGTATCAGTCTTGCAAATGATCACTTGACCGTTTCTCTTTCCCTTCTCTTTATGAGAAGGATCTTTCAATTTCCACAATGTGGAGGTAAGGTAAGGAATCAATGGAATGTAGGAGTGTCAGTAGACACATGAGCCACTCTCTGAAGACCAGTGCTGTAGTAGGACCACATACTTGTAAGACTAGCTATCCAGAGAAATAATGCAGACTATGTGTGCAGTAGTGGCTGGGAGAATCAGGAATGCCCTATCTAATCAGTGCAACCAGACTTATCTTGGACAGGTGGGGGTGGGAGGGAGATGGAGGCTAGCTGTCATGACCCTAGAACAATGAAATCGCTTTCCATAAGCTACAAGGTAATAATGACTAGGATCATAACTCTTAAAAGTTGGAGTTCAGTAAGCTGCCTGAAGAGGTGTCAGCTTAAAGTAGGTGGTCAACACAGGGGCTGGATTAAATGGAATCCGAAGAGCAAGAATTTGGTAGCATTTATCTGTGCTGGCCAAAAAAGACAAAATTTGGATCCCTTCATAGTGGGAAAACCATTGCTTTGTGGCAACTGTCCCCCATTGTTGTAGTTCCATTTCTGTTTCTGTGATACAATATCCTAACCACTAATTAATAATAATAATAATAATAAGTATTATTAATAATACTAGTATTAATAATAATAATAATATTAATAATAATACTAGTATTAATAATAATAATAATAATATTACTATTATTATTATTATTATTTAGGGGATAAAGGGCTTATTTTAGCTTGCAGTCCCAGGTTATAATCCATCGTTAAGGAGAAGTCAAAGCAGTAGGAGTTTGAAGCACTTGGTCCATATCTGCAGTTGAGAACAGAAAGAAATAAATGCATGTGTGCTTATTTGTTTGCTTGCTTATGCTCTGCTCAATTTCTCTACTCTTACTTAGTTTATTCCTAAGCCTGCTTAGGGAATTGTGCCACCTACAGTGGTCTGGATCTTCCTATATCAATTAAAGTAATTAAGATAATTCCCAACAGAAATGCCTACACGCCAACCCAATGTAGATAATCCCTCACTGAGACTGTTTTTCCAGGCGTTTCGAGGTTGAGTCATGGTGTCAATTAAAGCTAATGGTCAGACCCATGATTACTCCTTTCTCTGCTCTGATTCTTTCTCTAAAAAGGACATATCTGATAAATAATTCAACTTCTAGGAGTTGAGGAAGGTAAATGCAAGAGGACATTCTATTTGGTGGCTACAAGTATTTCAGTCAATGAAAAGCATGTCCCTTTCTCATTAAAAAATGAAATTATATCTTGAGATGAATAAATATTTTACATTTATTTTTGCTAGGACATGCTAGCTATGTAAAGTCTGTTATGCATTAAAACATCCAGCTTCCATGCCTGAAAGGTGAGAATCATATTCTGCAACATAGCGACCCCACTGAAGTGTCACCCCAAGGTTAATTAATGGGCCTCTCTGTAGGTCAGACTGTTGATTATGAAGACCATACCATTCCCTTGGATACTATAACTGTTAATTTACTGCAAACAAGGTAGACCTCCTTAGAAATGGCTGACACGTTCCTCATTGTGCCATCCAGAGCTCTCAGGTAAGTCCGGCAAGGTAGAAGGGTATGCCTACTAGTGTCTTTCAGAACTGGGAAGGGAGTCCACACACAGGCTGTTTGGCTGGAACAGGCATTTCAGTGTAAAGTAGTTCTGCTTTGACTACAATTGTTTCAAGTGATTTTGGTAAGAATGGGAACCTTCAGTTGATTGGGAATTCAGATGGGAAATTATGTACTATTTTTATAAGGTTAAGACATTCAAAATTTAATTTAGCGAATACAGTTGGATAGGGTTATATATATATATATATATATATATATATATATATATATTCATCAAATCTAGGGGTGATAAGAAAACCATTTGTACATAGAGATGGCCTTGGTTACCTTTGGCTGCCATGCTGAGTTGCTCTCTTTGTACAAGTTTTGTTTAATAACTTACATATAGAGGAAACTCAACATACCCTCGAGGGAAGGAGAAGCAAGGAAGGAGAGACACCACCCCTGTCATATACACTGTCCTTTGGAATCCACACCACCTGAGGCTAGGAGAGCTAGAGTGACCAGACTGCAGTCAGTCAGCAACCAAAGAGCCCAGCTAAGTTTCCAGATAAATCTACCTGGCTGGGAAGTTGGAAGGCTCCCTGGAATTACTTACTGCTTTTCAAAGACAGTAGGGTGGAATATGAGTCCAGACCCCACTTAAATTTTTTTTTTTTTTTTTTTTTTTTTTTTTTTTTTAGTGCAAGGTTGTTTTACTGTTTTCCTAAATCCAGGGAAATGGCTCCCAGTTTCTTTAGCTTTCCACCTCTCTGTTGTCTCTTACAAGGAGAGGCCACAATCCTCAGCTCTATTATAGAAGACAGAGAAGAGGAGTATATCCAGCTCCCTTCCTCCTCTTTTCCAACTTTGAAGAGAAATAAGCTTTCAAAAGAGGTACTAAGACATAAAACAGCAAAAGACAAACCACAATGGATAATGCTTTCAGTAAATCCTGGGGCAATGCAAATTTCCCCCAGCTTCCTGGTAGCAGAGGAGAAGGGAAAAATCAATGCCAGAGAAGAGTTTAACGTTTATAAATCTAAGGCAACATTTTTGGTAACTATTATTACCTTTATCAGAGCAGTGATTCGGCGTTGTTTGTTCAACGTAGTACATTAACTTTTGACATATTTTCCAAAGAAAATCTTTCCTTGAAGGTCTTTAATTACTTCTGTAACATCGCTCAAGTCATCTTTTTCTTGAGTGAGTGGTGTTGAAAAAAATTTTTTTAATGGTTTATTTTCGTCTTATCCTACCATAATTCGGATAGGAAATTACTGGGAAGTGTTATCACACTCGCTTCTTATGCTTTAAATAACAATGTACTTTTCCTGTGCACATATGTAGCATGTACAGGTTTTTAACCACAGGGAGAGGACTTCCATTGTGTTTTATCCTTTAAAAATACATTTTGGCTGAATGTCATAGCTTAGGCCTGTAATCCCTAACTCAGGAGATGGAGTCAGGAGGATTGCATGAGTTAGAGGCCAACCTGGGCAACCGTGTGAGACCCTTTGTCAAGAAAGCACGCACACTTACGTGTGCATATGCGTGCAGGCACGTACTCGCACAGTGTTATTGCTGTCTGGGAAACTGGTCACTGAAGTCATCACAGGGTTATCAGCCGAATCTATGGTTCACACTTGTCTTACTTCCACAGGTAGATCCATTCTCCTCAATAAAGCTCCCATTTATATGTAGATCAAGGCACTTGGGAGCCTTTGTCTTTCTCTCTGTTTTGTTCCCTGTTGCCAGGTCAGAAGTCAGAACTTCCAACAGAGTGCTTAGCTTTGGATCTGGGTAACTCACGTTCTCCCAGCCTCCTGAGAGTGGCAGGATGACCATGTGTAGTGACTCCCATCCCCTAGTTTCTACTACAGAAAGTCACCCTTCAGTTGGGATCCTACATTCATTTTCTCGGAGGACCGCTCTGTCTCCGTAGGTATCCTGTACCTCCAGGGTTATTCAGATATCCACCTTTCTTCTTGACATGCAAACTTTAACAAAGCTGCCAAGAAGACCGAGGAAAGAGTATTGTGTTGTCGTGGCACAGACACGTTTACAAGAGACTGTACGACTGTGATGGTCTGACTGATACACTGGAGTGAAATTTTGTTCCACTGTAGAGAAGGCTATACAAAAAGGTATTAAAGAAAGAAGACAAAATCGCCCCAGGTTCCATAAATTTGACATTTTTGAGTGTTTTCTTCCAGGGTTTTTCAAAAGGACTTCCCAAGGACTCCAGAGGGAATTGGGGCTTGGGGGAGAGTCATATATCTCTCGGGCAGCGTTACTCACAAGGCCACGTACCTTGAACTTGCATTTAACTGCAATTGCTTTGTCAGTTGCTTCTAACTCTCTGGGTTGCAGGCAGCTGCCTTCGTACATGCCAGAAAGATGAGCCCAACATCAAGTTAACACATCTGGGTGGTCTTCGGTATGGGAAAGAGCCTCAGCTGTTAGCAGGCTTCAGAGAAACCATTTGGGCACAACATACTACTTTAAAATACTTTGACATTTTGCATCAGGTTCTGATGGCCTTTGTTGTTGTTGTTGTTCCCTGAATACCCCCCCCCCCACCTGACCATGCTAAATCTGTTGAACTTTCTCTTTCTAGGTCTCTATTGTAATCGGTTTTTCACTACGAGCCATCCTTTTAGAGAAGAGGGTGACTATAATAATTACATTCCCGACAGAACTAAATTTCTTTTGCCCACCCCAGCTCCTGCCATGCTTTGGTGGTCCCCCCACCCTTTTTCCTCAAGGCCCCCAACCCCCTTCTCAGCTCTGTATTAGTCTGAAGCCCAGAGAATTCTGGTGAAAGGCAGTCTGTGATAGGTACTTTTCTAAAAGCCCAGCTGTTGCGGGGTGGGGACTAAAACTGTGAAGACTTCCTTCTGAGAGCGTTCTTGCCTGGCAAGAAGACTGGCCTCCCCTAGCCTGTCTCTAATGGGACCCTGGGAAGAGGAAAGTAGTTTTCAAGCTGCATATGCACATCAAACAGGACTTCCTGGAGGTTGCTTAGGAGCCACTTGTGCATTTCAAAGAACCTTTATTTATCCCATTAGTTAAGTAACTACGGTGAAGCCTGGGGGGGTTCTCACAGGTGTGGAACTCCTTAAAAAGGACTTTCTCTACAGACTCCTGTTTTGCCCTGACAACCAAGTTCCCACGTTGGTTGCTATGCTGATTTCAAAGATGTTTTGTTGCTCTATGGAGAAAAGCAAACACCCCGGGAAAGAGAAATTTTCACAGAGTATTGTAGACCTGGTGTGAGGGGTTGAAACTAATGTTTTTCTTCCCTTGGAAGAGCCAGCTAGGAAACCTGTTATCGTGGAGTGTCATTAAGAGTTATTCAGTGTCATCGTTCATTTATGTTTTAGGGTTGTGGTGGTGGTGTTTTTTTGTTTTGCTGAGAGAATCTGTTCTACCTGGTCTAGGTTGCCCTTGAATGTGTAGCCATCTTCCTGTTTCAGATCCATGAGTGTTGGGATTATGTCATGCCCAGATGTGCAGTGCCAGTTGTTACAGTTTCCTAGTCGAGCTCCCGTCTCTGGCTTCCCAGTTCCCGATCCATACTTGATACTAAGCCACAGTGATCTCTCTAGCTTAAAAATCACACTTTATTAATTCCTGCTTTCTGCCTTAAAGTTCTTCAAAGATACACAGGAGACGGCACTAGCATCACAGAGAAACCCATTATGTGCTGGCTCTAAGCTCCCTGTCTGTTGACACTGACCCATGACGAATATGTTTTCTGAAAGCAGCAAATGACCAATATGTACAGGCAGCCACGACACAGGGAACAACTTGAAGCCTGAATGCTTGAGGGTAGTGGTTCTCAACCTGTGGCTCTCGACCCATTTTGGAGTTGAATGACCGCTTTACAAGGGTCGCCTAAGAACTTCTGCCTATCAGATATTTACATTACCACTGCTTTAGGGTGTGCTTGGGTTCTCAAGACAATTACAAGGGGTGATACTCTTGTCAAACACATTTTTTGGATGATAGGGAAATACAAGCTTTGAGAGCTTAGGTAACCAAAGTGGTGGAGCTCAGATTCCCTCCCAGGTTTGGCATCCTAGCCTGTGTCTGCCCATCAAACCACAAACTGCTTCTCCTGCTGAATGCTGGCTGTTTGTGAACACCCGGTCGCCCTCCATCATAACTTGCTCCTTTTTCTGTGTTATCTCTAAAGTCATGTCTCATTTGTTCAACTCACTGGCTACTTCACTGCCCTAAAGTCTCAGCTGTTAACTTCCCTGATGTCTTCTTTAGGTTTCCTAAGGGGAACTATCTCCATAACCAACCAGAGAATTAGTGTGTGATCAAACCTGTATTAGAGTATACTGGGCTCTTTTACAGCTCTAGCTCCCTGGCTAGACTGTGAGTTTCTCTGGACAAACTAATACATCGTTGTACCCCAATACATACTTTAGTGCCTACTACATAACTAGTTGGTGCCCAACCAATACTTGTCAAGTGGAATGAATGCGTAGGAATTAAGGCAATGTGATGTGCACAAGATTTTGTTTTCCTAGTTCATTCTTGTCTGTTCTCTAGTGGGAAAGTCCCTTGTATAAAGATTCCACCTCCTGTAGGGTCCTCGAAGACTGTAATGGACTCCTTGAGCTATTTTCAATATTTCAAAAAGGCTAACAGGAACTGATGCTTTTCCTTGAGAGAGGTCCCCGTGGGCTAAATAAAATGTCAAGTTTCTTTGCTTCTGGCTCAAATCATATCAACTTGGTGCCATAACAGAAATCCTTTCCTAATGGTCAGAGACTCTGAATGGCAGAGAGAACTGAGCATGATGAATAAAACAGTAAGGAAAGAAATGATCTGCTACTTAAATGCTGTTTGTTTTTTGGAAGAAATTTCTCAAGATCTGAATCACGAGGAAAAATCTTTTAATAGAGGTGATCATTTGTGGCATAAATATGGGAAGTTTCTGCCTTAATTAGCTAACAAACAGATTTCTCATATTACATACACACACACACACATCATATATATGTATACACACACACACAAACACACACACACATACACACACATATACCTATACATATATATGATGAACCGTCACTTATTAGCCCTAAGTTTTCTAGTCTCACAATTCCCTTTTCATAGAGCAGAGATTATCTTATGATTGAGCAAATGTGGCTTATCTAATGAACATTTAAAGATCATCCCCACTGACAATTGGATGTCAGTGACCTGGCTCTCTGTCATTTGTTGGCCATCTGATTTAGTATAGTGTACTGCGTCAAATTTATATTCTGTTCACTGCTTCTTCCAGAAAGAAAGAGAAAACAACAGACAAGAGAGCAAAGGAGATGAGTGAGTTTTCCCTCTCTCCTTTGTATGGCTTTTGGCCAGCATATTTTGATTATGGAAACTGCCAGAAGGCTAGTTTATTGAAATAAATTCCAAACTCCCAATTTGTCAGGTTTCTCGTAGACTGGCTTTGGAATACACCATTATTATAAATGATAATCACCCTCATCTGTGAAGGCAAAAAGGTCCTTCATTAGCAGTCCTGGCTCTGTCACAAACTTTTCCATGGGTTCATTTACTTTTCTGATTTATTATAAAATTTATAGTCTATAAACATTGACATAACCTTTTGGGTAGTAAACTCATCAAAGTTGTGGTATTCCTCATTCTTTGATACTGGATTGATATATCTCCACAGGATTGTAAATATTCTTCCCTTTTTTTTTTTTTGGCCTGGTAGGGTTATACTTTTCTTCAGTTTTGGACTGAGAAATGTCATAGTTTTAGAAAAGAAAGTAATCAGGTTTTCAGAGCTACAGTGCTGAATCCTATCCTATCTGAAGCAAATCTGTCATTTACCTCCTTGTATTATCTATCCTCCATCCATAGGCTGAAGTATAAAAACAAAACAAAAAAAAACCCCAAAATGGTTGAGTTCCATGATTAGAGGTTTTAGATAAGGAAATGGCTAAGTCAAGTGTTCTCTGTGTACACCAGGATCTGAGTTTGGGTTCTTAACATCATGTAAAGAACAGGATATCGCATTGTGCATCTGAAATCCCAGCACCAGGAGGCAGAGACAGGAAGATCCCTGGGGCTCACAGATAGTCTAGTTGAATCAGGGAGCTTCAGATTCAGTGAGAGACCCTGTCTCAAAAGCTAAGGCAGAGAGAGATTGAGAAAGACACCCAACACCAAACTCTGACTTATGTGGAGACACACACAGACACACACAGACACGCACTACACACACACACACACACACAGAAACACACACACAGACACATGCAGACACATACACACACAGAGACAAACACACACATACACACACAAAACCAAACCAAATCAAACAAAAGAGCACGTCTTTCTTTTATTGAATCCTCACTGATGACATTATCAACTCCACATTCTTTGATAGGACCTTGAAGATCTTTGGTGATGTATCTTCAAGGTCAATTTTCATTTTCAACTTCCTTCAAAGCCAGGGGCAGTTACTCTTTTACGAAAGTGCATGACTATTCACATCTTCTATAACCGCCACCTTCAGGAAAGTTTATCAGCCTTGTATCATAGCATCTCATATCTTTTTGTTTCTTTAAAATTTTTTTTTTTTGAGATAGTGTTTTACTAGGCAGACCAGGCTGGCTTTGAACTCACAGTATAGCTCAGGTAGCCCTTAAACTCACGGCAATCCTCCTGCCTCAGCTTCCCGGAGTGCTAGGATTACAAAGAAAGCCCACCACACCTGGTTCCATTTCTTTTTAAAACTTCTGTTACACCTAGCTTTTTCTATGTCTTTCCCTTTCATTCCTATGAGCTCATGGGGACCAGAAGACAGGTTAATCCTTCTTTTTTTTTTTTTTTTTTGTATGTCCAGGCTCAGTAGCTTATACTTACCAGAAAACTGTAAAATTTTCCCATGTGGGCACCTGTGAGAGTATCCAGTACACCAGGAATGATTGTGTCTTGTAGCCATAGGTTTGGGCGAAGGTGGTTAATTTTTTTGTCTAATAAATCACCAGTTCTTAGATCTGGAGGAGTTACAAGTATAACCTGGGATTTACTGCTCTAACAATCACCAAAGGATAAAGCTCAAACTCCCATTAGGACACTCCAGGCTTTCTGGGGTGTAGCCTTCACCTACTTCCCAGTTGCATCTTTACCTAATAACCACTTTCTCCTGCACTAACTACTCTATTAGGTGCTTCATCTTAGCTTCAGGAATCTTTGACATTCTCTGATGGTTCGGCCATCATCTGCCTGGCAGCTTCCTCTTCACTTTTTAAGGATGCTCTTGTGCAAAACTCTTCAGAGGAGCCTCCCTTTCTTCTCTCAGTTGAGATAAGAAACTCACTGAGGGATGTCAATGCCTGCCCACAGCAGTGACTGCTTTCTGTTACACCAGAGTACTTCCTTCCCAGCTGTGCACAGCTGGGCTAGGTTGAAGGCACCCAAAGCGAACATTGTATCATAGTCATCTCTAATCCTAATCACCCTGTGTAACCTTAGCGAATGCCAACTGAATTAAGCATCACTTTGAAACTGTCATAACTTTTAAGTGATGATTTATTAAGCTGTGTTAATCTCATCCTTTACTGTTTATTTAACATGTATTCCTGGGATTGGAAGTGTGTTTACACTTTAATAAATGTTAAGTTACTGTTTATTTAAATGAATATACCTGACACTAAATATTAAATTACTATTTTATTTGATATGGAATTACCATTTTTTTTCCAGTTCTAGGACCTGTTGCCCTGGCCCTATCGTTCTACTTTTGAAACAATTTTGATGGAATAGTCTAAAATTATTATTGATGTTAAGGAGGCTCAATTCCTCTCTATTGAGAATATTTTGGGAATTGGGGGAAAATTGTGAGTTGGTGATTTTCAAGAAAATGAAGTGACGTTTTGCCTTTTCTCAGTATTGTCTTTCCTTCTTGACCTCATTTTATCCAGCCTTCCAAATGCCTAGCGTTTAAGGAGAACTCAAAATAGGATAAAATGAGGAGTGGCCTGTTTTCCTTCAATAGGGCATGGTATGTTTCATGAATCTAGGCATCACTTCTGGAATGTAGACTATACATTCTCCTTGTGACCCTGTGGCAGGCTAGAGCCTTCAAGTCCTGCTGTTGCCCCAAACTTTGTGAGTGAAGTTAATGGAGAGGACAGTCTATTCAAGGTACTGTGGTAATCACTGTGTGACCTCATTGGTAGTGTCTATCTTTAGTTCTGATAAAGATTATTTTTAAAGGAAGAAACTAACCCAGTCTGTCATGGATGGTAGATCTGGGCTTTCCAAGCCTCTTAAGTCAGTTTCTCAGTCATCGCTAGTTTCTAAGTCACCCACTAAGTCACCATGACAAAAGGTACAGATAATTCAAGGTTCAGCTCCTTGACTTTGTGATGGTACGAAACAGTGTGTGTTCAGGAACTACTCTCTTCTTTTGAATGTTGATTGTTTTATAGGCTGGTAAGAGGTGGGAACTTACTCTCACATTGAAGGGCATTAGCAGAGCTTGAAGGTCCCAGTCAGACACAGGGCCACAAGGAGGAAGGAACTCACTCAGTGATGTCCTGTGTAGCTAAATCAGGATATTTGGTATGTTGGTCATTGTTGTTGTTTTCTTCTTAAGAGATGGTCTCATTATGTAGCCCAGGCTAGCCTCAAAATCTTGGCAATCCTCCTGACTTAGCCTCCCAAGTGCAGGAATAATGGTAAAAATCATGAGACTTGGCTATGTTAGGTGTTTTAAGAGCAATATTTTTAACTTCTGGTGTTTTTCTTGGGATATCACTCTAACATAAATCAAACCAGACTACCCGTAGACCTTGTTCCTTGAACCTGTCCCTCATTCCCATACAGAACTCAAGAGAGTAAAGATTTCTCTGAATGCCTGGAGTAGATGATGAGATGCTAAGCAAAAGACTTTGAGGATTACTGTTCCTCAGGGGCCGACTGAATGATCAGGTTCCTAGGATTCTCTGCTGCTGAACTGTTCTCTTTGGCTTCATGCAGGATCCATCATGCCTAGCTAACTGTTCTGCTTACTGGTCTAAGCCAGTAAAAGTATGGCTCCCCAGACGCATGAATGAAGAAACATATGTGACTGAATCATGGAAATCCTATGAACTTTAGTATAGAATAGATTTCTATCACATAGTCTTAGGTTCCCAAGACAGAAACAAGGTAACGTTGATTTTGACAAGGATTTTTTTTTTTGAGTGCTTCCCAAACTCACAGCTGATGCTAGAATGTATTTTCCCACTCCTAAACACAATACACTTGCCCTTATAAGGACTTTGGACATCTTGAATTGTTTTGGAAACGAGGGATATTCTGTTATTACAGTGGCTAATGAGTGTCTAAGGAAAGGCTCAAGGGCAAAATACAAGTCAACCAACGTCCTCAGCTAATAGGATGTCAATCAATTGCCTCAATGAGTGGGATGTCAATCACCTACCTCAGCCAGTGGGGTGCCAATCAGATGCCTCAATCAATGTGCACCAAAAAGCCTCAGTATTTTCGAAAAACCTTACTATCTAAGTATGGTGTTTAGACAACAATCAGCAATCTCTTCATGCAGGAGAGAGTTTGAAAAAGCTCCTGTGGATATGGTGCCTTTAAGTTTTAAGCCATAGGTTCAAATGTAACTCAGAGAAGTTACTATCATTTGATAATCGATCTCTGCAAAAAGGAGTTGGTGTTTTAATTCAAAATCCCAACTATGCCATTGTAAATATGGCTGCCACCTTTGACACTTTGTTGGCAGACATAGCAGAAAGATCACTCACAGTGAGCTGGGGCAAAATGAACATAAAATATTAATCTCAGCATAATAAAAGCATTCAAATTTTATTGGACTGAATCATCTTAAATCAAACTTGTGCTTGGGGTGATTTTTTTGTGTGCTTTATAATCTCCTGTGCTGATAAGAAATGTTCTACTCAGATGAAAATATTAGCAATTTTGTAATTTTTATCATCTGTGTTTTTCAGGACTTTATCATTTAATGTTTTTATATATAAAAATCATTTTGAATTTTTCTTTGAGTTTCATAGTGTTGACATCTAGCTTTCCTGCTAAGAATTTATAAAATATTGCAGGATGTGGTGGAACAAGCTTATATTCTCAGCCCTTTGGTGCGATAGGCACCAGGATTGTGAATTCAGCAGGATCCCTCTGGAGAGTTCAAGGCCATCCTAGGCTACATAACATTTTGCTTGAAAAACCTATGGAGTAGGGAAAGAATGAATTAGTAAAATGTTAATGGTTTCCTTCCAAATTGTTTTTCACTTTCTCACGCAACAGTCTCTTTTCAGAACAGTTAAATACACACACACACACACACACACACACACACACACACACACGCGTACACACGCGTACACACACGCGCACACACGCGCGCGCGCGCGCGGAGAAGACACTTCTAGAAAGACACTTCACTGGGTGTACTTGCATCCATTTTAATCTCAGCACTTGGGAGGCAGAGGCAGGTAGGTCTCTGTGAGTCTGAGGACAGCCTGGTCTATTTACAAAGTGAATTCTAGGATACTGAGACCTACATTTTTGAGACCCTGTCTCATGAAAAGGAAAGAAAGGAAGGAAGGATGTAAGGAAGGGAGGGAGGGAGGAAGAGAGAGAGAGAGAAAGAAAGAAGCATTTCCTTCACCCATCTATCCACAAATTCACTCATTAATTCACGCATTCATAATGCGTGGATACATTCAGCAGGATTAATGTACTCCTTGTTATGAGCACAGTGTTTGTTCAATTAGGTGCTGTAGGAGGATCCACAACAGCTGAACACATAATCCTCATCTTCAGTGAGCTTATGACCTGGTGGGAATGTAGTACAAAAGAGAAGCAAACGCCGAATGGTGACTCAACAGTGCCTGAGATGTCACAATGCTCGTTGTGACTATGTGTCAAGGGAATGCCTCGGACAGTAAACAAATACTCTGCGTTCCTAAGAAGGGGAAAATGCTGTGACCAAGAGAGGTTAGCTGAGCCCTTAGGAGGTGGCCTGCTTCTGCATCCGGCCTAGAAGGTGGGAAGTCCTGGGGAGACGGAAGGATACTGTATGCATTCCAGATATGGGCTCCAGGAGGCTTGCCCCAAAACCCAGAGGGTGGGAACAGGCTTCACACCATCTTCCAGAGGCAAAGGGTTTGGGCTTTGAATTTTCTTCAGAACTTAACATCACCTGTCAACATCATCTTGAAATAGGAAAATAGCAAAAAGCGGTGCTGGGTTCTGGAAAAGCACATGGGGCTCAATCTTTTACTTAGCACTCTGGGGGGAAGCAAGGGTCCCCAGCACTGATGGATACTCTTTCCTTGCCCTTTTTTTTTCTGCTACCCTCCTTCATAAATAAAAAACCAGACAAACAAGTAACACAAGTAACACAAGTACAGATTGTGTACTTCTGCTGTCACGTCTACATTCTGAATTTCCAGCTCTACACAGGGCTGTCCCCAGTCTGATTGTCAGTGAAGGGCATCTGATTTCATTCTGATTTCTATAGTGTTGCATTCCTTTCTGCCCAGCTGCTTTTGCCATACCTGCCCATGTTTAACTCTCTTCCTTAGGCAGGTCACAGACCAAATCGCTTGGTGGTTTCAGCTGTTTCTCAAACACATAATCAATAAAGTATTTGATTTTTTAAAAAAATCGCTTCCCTACATTCTCAATTTTTCTACTTTAAAATGTGAGCTTAAAGGTAGCATAGAGTTTTGTTAATATAGTACAGACATACGCTACACTGGGCACCCAGAAAAGACAACCTGCTTTTCTTTTACTAAATTGAACTTGTCTTTAAAGATAATCGTGAACATCAGTAGCTTGTGCTGGCTATGACCTCCAGACCTTTTTCTTTATGTCATCACAGAATGAATCCTGCAATTGTGTGGTTTGTTTTCTTCCCGTGTGAATTACACTGCAGAACCTCAGTCTGTTTATGTCCGCCTACCTCTCCAACTTATCAAGATCATTTGCACTTCTATCCAGTTTTCCAAAGTGGGATGTACCACACCCAGTTTGATGTCATGATTGAACTTAATAACCATATTCTCTCCCATCATCTAAGTCCCTACTAAAAATAGCAATAGGGTAAGACCAATCACTTTGGAATCCTATGAGCTGTGCATCTCTGGGTTCACACTAGATCATTAGTAATTACTACTGGGAAAGGCCTTCTAATCGCTCATGTGTCCACCAGGTGAGAGGGTGATTTCAGGATGTAGTTCCTTAATTGGCCAACCACAAGCAAGACAAAGCCTGACTGTCACAATACTTACAGCCAGTTAAGATCTGTTCCTTCTACTTGGTCTTTGTCAGTCTTGTCATGCATCTGAGGGATAACATTTGACTAATGTGTACATATGATTTCTTTTTAAACAAGTGTCTTTCTTTCCCGTCATCTGTGATGTTTGTGTGTGTTTAATAGGATTATAATAGTATTTCTGGACCTCAGTGCTAAGATACTGAATTTTATTTTTTTAGAATTTTCCTATTTTTCTTTCTTAAAGCACAGTGCAGTTTTTCTCTTAGTCCACACACACCTCTCACCTTAAGTTTGCAAAGATAATTGCTAGTGATTCTGTGATGGTTTCATTGAAATGTCATACCCTGGTGTTTGCCAGTAATTGTTTATTCATTCCACCATGGAGCTTCCAGGTCACAGATTAGCATATGCATTTGTGTATGATAATGATTTCCAATGTATTGAGTGGCGTCATCTGAAGCACTGAAAACACAAGTCTAAAAGCAATTTCTATGTCATGTTTGTCGCTTAACTGGGAGAGACTTGACAATTCAGAAAGAAAAACACAGAGGAAGGAAAGGTCAGTCATACAGCTGAGGCGTCCCTGGCAGCAGGCTGAATTGTTCTTTGGCACAACCTTTGGACAGTAGCCATTTTGATTCAGAGAACCATTGTAGGAAAAGCCTTCCTGAGAATGTTTGGAATGTTGGAGTTTTTGAGAAGAGGTCTGAGCAGGGGAAAGGGGGATTGCTAGGATAGTTGGAGGAAGAGAGATCATAGTACATGTACATCATGTACAAAAACAGATTGTTCTTGTCTCTCTTCTGCAAAAGGGATTTTCAGTGGCTTTGAAAGGAATTCTATGTATGAAGGGTACGTAAGGGAAGGCGTGTTGTTTAAAGGACTCAGCCCTGTTTTACCTGGCTGCCAAACAAAAGAAACTCCTAGTCACACGAGATTGGTTGCCCAACTCTACTCCCCAAGTCTTGGGCTAAGAGCTCTCGCTAGAGACCAGTGTTTCTGGTGCTTGAACTCTAGAAGATTGTTTTCCACAAGTTATCCATCCATATTTGTTACGTGCACCCTGAGTCAAAGATGGTTGTGGCTAATGTTCACAGAGGTGGAAGCAGAAGGCTGGCTGGTGTTTTGCTAGGCCATCTACAGACTGTTAGGGAACACGCATACCAAGGAGGCTCCACCTACTCGTGTGATCTCACTTCATCCATGACTCATCCAGCCATTGTCCATCCAGTGGCTAAGGCTGAAACCGGCCTGGCATGATGTTATCTTCTCTGTAGCCTGGGCTGGAATCCTCAGTCCTGGAATGGTTCTTAGATGAGTCTTTGAAAGAATGGCCATTGCCTCCAGGAAGCCCTGGTAGCAATCGGAATGTACCTACAGGAGGTAATGGAATGAGCAGTGGCCTCTTAACTTTCCCAACTAGCTCACAGAACTAGTGGATTATATTTCCTAATAAGCACACCTGGCCCTGAGGACATGAGATTTCAGATGTCTATCCTGTGGTGGAGCATGAGGGAGGCAGGGCACAGACAGCTTGGCATGACGAAAGTTCAGTTAGAATGCCAGGATGCCTGCGAAGGCAATCCTTGGAGTTAATGGGTCATCAGTGGTGGGCAGGTGAGGAGACCAAGGATGTGGGCTGTGGAAAGGGAACAAGGGGAATACCCGAGTGTTTTCCATTACAGTTTTCTTGTCTTTTCCTTTCTGTTTGCCTACATATCTGCCATTACACTTATAATAATAATAATAATATTAAATGTCAAGGTATTTTGCCTTGTCCTAAAGATCTCTGAATGAGGCTACTGTTTATTGTATTCTTTGCTGGGTGAAAGGTTAAGAAAAAGTGCATGCTTTTTTTTTTTTTTTTTTAAAGAAAATCTAGTTCACTCAGTTTTTAATATAGAGTAGAACAAAACACAATGAAGAGTATTGTACATTAATGGTCTCCATTTCTTGACAATATCAGACTCTAGCTTAGTGTTCTTACCATAAAGTAAAAGTAGATCTTCCAAGAATTGACCTATATCTTCTTTGGTCTTTAAAATAATTTTTTTATTGAAAACTTCTGGACATTGGTATGTGGTGAGGTTTGAGCCTCGGCTGCCATAGGGCTAATTATCAAAGTGTGTTTGCTGAATTACGCATCTTACTTACCTAACAAGCACACAATGGCAGTTTCTCTAGTGGAGTAATATATTCCACGGCGGGTGCCAGGGAGGGCGAGGGGAATGTGTTATCCTGTGGCTGATCAACCCACCTCTTTGATACTGGCTGGAAACAGAAGTTGAAACTTGCCACTAATTGCATAATTGATTCCTTCCATTCAATTTGTCCAATTACAAATTTTTGAGTGTAGTGTTCATTAACATCTGGGTGAAGAATATGGGGTTTTATTTAAATAGAACCTTGTTAATGTTCAGTCTCAATCGTTCTACTGTGCTTCCCAACATATGGTTGGGTGATTATTATTATTATTATTATTATTATTATTATTATTAATCTACAGTAGGGGGAATACTGTCACATACTGTATGTTGAAATGAAATTTCTTACAGCTTGCCATGAGGCTATGATCATGTATTGACTTTGCATATATGAATGAACAGACTTGTCTTGACTTGTCTGTGGTGACAGACCCCAGTGATGACTGGGACTAGTCTTGCAAGAAGTTACTGATGACTATGAAGCTACAAGTAACGGTCTCTAGGTTACTCAGGGCTACTTTCTCTACTTCTTGGAGATGCTTGAGCATTTGTTCGCAAATTACTGTCTGATCTGGGTCTCCTGATGATAGGCAATTTGCCAGTTCCTCAGGCAAAACTGGTATTGGCAACTGCAAATTCTCTGCATTATTATTTCATATTACAGTGATGTCAAGGCCTGGAGTGAGGTGTGGGGAGAAATGGCTCCCCAGTGTATGCAGTTTCAGGTTAATAAACGACATTTCTTCAGAAGTACCTTTTGACCCAATTTAAGAATTTGGGAAGGGATTAGGGAGGGGCCCTTTTGCAGAGGACTGGGTGTGATTCCCAGCACCCACACTGTGTCTCACAACCTTATAACTATCTGTAACTTCTTATGGTCTCCATGGACATCCGGCATACACGTGGCCCACATACATACATTCAGGCAAAGGTACTCATACACGCAAGATAAAAATCAATTAATCTTTTAAAAGGCTGTTTTTTGATATGCTTTTTTAGATTGAGGAATTGATTTAGTGTACCAGGAAGAATGACGTCTTAGGAGAGACCAACATGATGCTTCCCAGCTCTGTGACCCTGGATTTGGATGTAAAACCAGCCCCAGCCTCAGTGTGCTGTGCAGTAAAGGGGGAAGGATGCATTCATTTCTACTTTGAGGTCGCTCAGGGCAGAAAATGAAGATATGTGTTTGTTTAACAGGAATTAGTTTTTTTTTTACCACTCTGGAGGCTGGTTAAGTCTAAGATCAAGGTGCTAGCAAATTTGGGGAGGGGTACTCTCTGTTTCTAAGACAATGTCTTAAACGATGTGGAAGGAATAGAAGGGAGACAAGAACTTCGCTGGTATCCCACAAATGCCTCAGTATGTATGTGTGTGTGTGCATGTGTGTGTTGCATACATGTGTATGTGTTCATATGTGTGCACCTGTGTGTGCAGGGATGTAAGGAGGCCAAGGGTCAATGTGTCTTCTCTAACTTTTTTGAGATAGAACTCTCACTTGAACCCAGAACTAACTGGTTTGACTAGACTGACTGGCCAGCAAGCCCCAGGGGTCCTCTTATTACCCCCCACCCTCCAAGTGCTGGGATTAGTGGTATATGTTATGCCTGGCTTTTTACATGCGTTCTGGGGAACACAACTCAGGTCCTCATGATTGTGTGGCAAGCATTTACCTACTGAGCCATCCCTCCAGCTCCGCCCTCCAAATGACTTTATAAAATCATTAATATATCCCTACAGGAGATTCCTTCATTACCTAATCAACTCCTAAAGGCCACACCTCTTCAACAGTCACATTGAGTTTAAATTTCAGCATGAAGTTTGTCACTCGAACACTCAGATGACAGCAGGAGGCAGAGACTAGCACAGGGCTGAACTTGTAACCATCACACATGGAGCTGTGCTGTGTCTGAGCTGGCTCCTAACAGGCCTAGGAGCTGATTGTTGAATTTACAGAAAACTCCCCGTGTGGGTTGACATGACTTTGGTGCCTTAAATCAGTTATGGTGGAAGTACAAATCCGACCTCCCCCCACCCCTGCCCCCGCAGAGAGTTGGTTGTTGAGCATTTAAGAGCACAGTGCGGATAACAAGTAGTCTTTCCCCTTGCCAAGTCCTAAATTATATTAGGGCCCTCCTAGCCTTTTAAAACAAACCGTATAAAATTGAAAGTGATCCTATAAAGAGGATTAAAGTAATCACAGTGAACTTCAGTGGCTTTCCATCCTGTGGCCCAGAGAAGCTGTCAGGGCCCAGGGAGTCTCTGTTGCCACCCTATTGGGTGGTGAGTGCTCTGATTTTTGAGGGATTCTATTTGTTTTTTTTTTTTTTTGGCTGTGTTGGGTTAGTCAATAATGCCCTGACTTTAATAACCCTGCCTCACTTAAAAGCTATTTTTCATCATTTGTTAGCTGAAAAAAAAAATCAACTGTGAAAATTATGTAGAATGTTAAAGTAACTGGCTCCCAATTAAAGAAAAATCAGCACAGGATGGGAGCAGATAATCTCTCAGTGGAAATACAAGTAGCCACTAAGGAAAGGAAAAGACACTTGGTTACTTAGGAGGGGAATGCAACTGAGAACCATTGTGAGCTACAGCCATGCCTGTTAGGATAGGTTCGATCAAAAAGTCCAGTGATGACGAACGGTAGCAGATATGTGGAAGCAGCAGAACCTTTTATCTCTAAAGAAGTGAGAAACAGTGTAGGCATTTGTCAGACAGCTAAACCCAATGCTGCTGTATGGCCAGCAACGTACTGCTAGGTAGACATCCGTGAGAAATGATGAGGTGTATCCACACAGCCCTTCACAGGACCCTGCATGACAGCATTATTTGTAGTAGCCAAAAGGCAGCAACGATCTAAATGCCCATCGCCTGAAGTGGCTAGTCAGCACGGAACTCACCTCACCACACATAGGATGACATTCAGTTAATCAAAAGGAGTAGGCGACTGAAACATGTTACAACAAGAAACCATACGCACATCACGGCGAGGGAAAGATGTCAGTCACAAAAACCCATGGATTCCACAATTTCTGCCACATCAAAGTCCAGAACAAGGGAATGTGTTATTTTTGAGACAGGGTCTCACTGTGTAGCCCAGGCTGACCTTGGATTTGAGGCCTAGATCTTCTTGCCCCCACCTCCTCGGTGTTCAGGTAACAGGCGGGTGTCACCGAGTCCCACTCAGAACAGGGAACTTTTCCACGTAGAAAGCAGAGTGGGGGTTACTTAAGGCGAGGGTGAGACGGGGGAAGGATGGCGGCGCAGAGTAGAAGGTTCTGGGGCTTTGTTCTGAGGTAACAAAAATGTCCTGAGATTGTGATGTTGGTCGCACATATCTGTGGATGGAGAAAGGGCACTAAAGTGTCTACTTTAATGACTGAATTACGTGCTAAATGAGTCATGACTTAAAGCTGTCAAAACGCTTTTTTAAAAGCTCTACATTCTAGTGAGTTTAGGGTTCATTTTCAGACTGCGCATGATTTCAACCTAAGAGCATCTTCTTAAGCAGTGACTACATTAGTAAACTTAAAACAAAAGTAAGTCGATTTTTGAGAGGTAAACTGAAGGGCTCATCTCAACGGGGAGCGAATGGACAGTTGTGACAATTTTCCTTTTTGCCTGTATTCTAGAGAGTCTTAGGTTAATAAGGCCCATCCTAGGGGTCTGGGAGATGGCTCACTTGGCAAAGTGCCTGATGCCAATACAAAGACCTGAGCTTAGACAGCTAGGACCCAGCACCCATGATGAAAGTGCACATCGTAGCCACACCCATAACCTCAGTGGTGGGAAAGCAACAGGCAGACCCTGAAGTTCATTGGTCAACCAGTCTTGCTGAATTGGTGGGCTTCGGGTTCAGGGAGAGACTCTACTTAAAAACAAAGCAAAAAAAGGTGGATAGTGATGGGAGAAGACGCCAACACTGACCTCTGGTCTCCACATGCATGCATATACACATGAATGTGTAGCTACACACATGTGCACATGCGTAAACAGCATTTATCCAACTGAATTACAGATAAAAGCTTTGGTCATCATTTTAGATAATGACAGGGGTGATGAAAATTTCTCTCTCTGGAGGTTTAACATTCCTGTATGACATGAATAATTTTATTGTTTTTGTTATTGTTGGGAGTTTTTTCTTTACTCTCTCTCTTCCTTTCTCTTTCTCTCTCTCTTCCTCCCTTCCTCCTTTTCTTTCTTCCTTCCTTCCTCTCTCTTTCTTTCTTTCTTTCTTTCTTTCTTTCTTTCTTTCTTTCTTTCTTTCTTTCTTTCTTTTTCTTTCTTTTTCTCTCTCTCTTTCTTTAGAGACAGAGTCTCATTGTGTGCCTCTGGCTATCCTGAAACTGAAACTATGGAACCCACTATGTAGACGAAGCTGGCCTCGAACTCATGGAGATTTGCCCACCTCTGCCTCTGCCTCCTGAGTGCTGGTATGGAAAGCATGCTCTACCACAGCCTGCATTTATGAAAAGTTTTCATTTCTACAGACTCAAGGATAAATGAGTGTGTGTGTGTGTGTGTGTGTGTGTGTGTGTGTGTGTGTGTCTGTGTGGGGGGCGGTATTGACATTTACTTGTTGTCATTGGCAGAACATAAGATAAATGAGAAGAGGTGACCTAAAAATAGCAAATTATCCAACAGCTATGTGCGCTTATTTACTTGGGATTTATTTGGAGAGCAATTTTAAGCTATCTTGGTGCAGAGTGGAGAGCTGAAGACACTCCAGTAAACACTGACCCTTGCCAGTGCCTTACCCTTGATATAATGCTTTCTCCTGGTACCAGCACGATGCAAAATGTTCTGCTTCTCATGTTTTGCAGAGTTGCTATGAAAATATTACCTTGTGCCCTTTTTGAGAAAGAACTCGAATATATGAAGAGAAAAATATCTATGTCACTTGGAATATTTCATAAACCCAACTATTTCCCTGAAAAAAAAAAATCCTATGATTTAAGGGTAAGTCTATCCCTTGGGAATACTTAAATGTCACTCCCAAGATTAAAAGAAGAAGAAGAAGAAAGAAAAAGAAAAACCGTGTGTTATGTCTCTCATATGGTAAAATATGCTTTAGAGTCTATGAATGCTATTTTTCCTTAGCATTTGTTTTATTCTTTCTTGTGTTTTAATGGCCATCTTTCTGAGTTTATTTTTGTTTACCATGGTGCTGAGATCAGATTTTTAGGAAGAAAAACAAAGAAAGGAAAAACATTCTGGAGTCCTATGCCTCACCAACTCCCTGAACATAGTAAGATGCTCGAGCTAAGAAATACCCAGTTTCTTGGGCCCAACACTGCAGGAAGACAATTAGCCACCGGCCTCACCCTCTACCACAGTGTTTTCGGCCCACTGTACACCTGTCATTTATGCAGTCCTCAGCCTAATACGAGACATCATTTTCTAACAAGTACTGGGTCAATTCAATATACTTTGGCATCGTAGGACAGCATTCTTGTCTGACCTCCATCAAGTAGGTACTGAGTGTCTGGAAGCTTGGCATCCTGTTTCCAGCTAGCACAGTAGTCTATCTGAGCTAAGAATTTGGGGAAGAGGAAAGAGCAGAGAGGAGGGGAGGTCTAGCTGTTCCTGGTATCCAAGGATAGACTGTCTCTTGGAAAAAGGTAAAGGAGCATGTGCAATCGTTGGGAAGCAGAGAACCTCCTGAGTCAGGTGACTGCAAAGACCTTACCTCGGGAGACCCCTTGGCACTTGCCTTTGATTCACTAGCATAGTTAGACAACATCAATGTGAAATCTTGGGGGATGTTTCTGGATTGGAAAGAAGAGACAAATATCGAATGAAATTATAAATAATATTTATTAGATTCTGCATCTGTTCTTATTAGAGTCAGGGCTTTAAATACAGCCCAGGATTGAATCCTGATCCTTCTGCATCAACCTCCCGAGTGCTGGGATTACAGGCATGTGCCACTCTGCTCAGCTTTATAATATGGGTATGATTATTTCTCTGGTTAATTCCAATGTAAAATGGCTACCGTTTGTAAGAAGAGAGGCTGGATTTCACAGCGTCAAATAGCAGAAGCAAATTCAATTTTTCTCCAAGACTATTTACAGTTTCTACTGTACCTACAGCTAAGTTGCAAAAATTAAGATAGCTTATCATGGAAAGCATCTGACTTCTTATGTGACCCTTCTTATGTTCAAATTATTTTGAACTTTAGAATATCTCATATGAAATTGTGTCTCTTCCCACGATTTATAAATATTTTCATAGACGTGATTGATTGTTTCTATTTTTGCCATCTTCCATAGAAATCAAGTGTATTGGGGGCTGGAGAGATGGCTCAGAGGTGAAGATCATTTCCTGATCTTCTAAAGGATTCAATTTGATTCCCAGAACTGATGTCAGGTGGCTTATGACTACCCGGAACTCTAGCTCCAGGGCTTCTACTGCCTGTATACATGACGACATGACATAGTCTCTCTTTGTCTCTCTCTATCCCTCTCTCCCTCCCTCCCAACACACAAATAAAAATTTAAAAAAGAGAAGATGATTTTAACTGAATGCTAAATATTGATATCTAGAAGAGGGTTGAGTTTTTACTAACTTTAGGCGCCATAGTCACTGATCTCAGTCATATATCTAATTAATATACATTCACTATACCAAAGAATGGGTTGTATTTCAACATTGCTATTTAAATTGCATTTACTCATTTATTGTATATATATGTGTGTATATATATGTGCACATGTGCCATTTAAGTCTCTCCTTTCACCATGTGGGTCTTTGGAACCACACTTGAGACTTCGGGCTCGGTGGCAAGCATTTTACCCCCTGAGCCACCACCCCACCCTCATTATGATATTTTTGTATAGATGTATCATGTACTTGGGTAATATTCCTGTGTTGTTGATATCTCTGGCATCAGAGTGTATTTTATTTTTATTGAAATTTAAAAGCATTTGCTCGGTTTCCTTTTTGAAAAAAACAAAACAAAACAGAATTTCGATGAGCATGAGACGTCTTTCATTAAGACGTCTGAGCCTGACTCACCTGCCCCTCTTAAGGTTAGCATGGATTCAGAACACCCGCGAGTGCCTGAGACATTTCAGTTGCTACTTCCAATGAGCATTGCTTCCCACTTGTCTGTTCAGAGCTCCATGGGCCATTATTTTGCTCAATTACTAAGTTAGGATCCTATGTCTCTCACATCCGTCTGTGTAGACTTTGTGAACCAAAATAGTTTTGTGTAGTCAGCAAATTCCAGCACCTTGCTATTTAGTCCGTTTCTAAGGGTGTTAATAAAATCCCAGAGAACACTGCTCTTATATTGATTGCTGACATCCCACTATTAACTCCTTTCCATGTTGAGAGCTGGTCATTTATTCTTTCATTCCCCTCTATCTCTTAACCCACAGTTAACTCATGATTGACAGCCCTTTGCCTCTTACCCAGTGTTTGTCAAGTTTCCTTAATAGTCTCTTGTGCGGGACTTCATCAAAAGGCCTTTGAGAGTCTAAACAAATTGCATCCACTACTTGCTCTTTATCCACCGTTTTGTTGCCTCCATAAAATCCTGCATTAAAAAACTGAAGGCGCATAGAGGAATAACAAATCCTAAATGTTCTCTTAGTTTTAGACATGCTAATATATTATCTCTAGCTACTTTTTCTTCCTTTACAATTACTTTTCCGTTTGTGTCAACTCCGGGCCACCACTGAGCTCTGACAAGCGGCATTCTTCGACACATATTGATATAACGTAACTGATCAGACTTTTGAACTACTTTCAGAGTAAACAAATTCCAGTGGTTGGCTACTTCTGCATGCAACCCTTTCTTGCTAACTTTTTATTTATCTACTGCCTTGTCAAAGATTTCAGGGAAGTGAATTTTTCCCCAATTATTCAAGTATTTCTTTAGTATTTTGGTCTAATAATGTTGTCATACTACTTTCTGGGAAAATATTTGAGTTGTATTCACTCTTCTCTGATAATTCCTCATTTTAGACAGAAAAAAATGGAATTAAATACAGTGCGTGTGTGTGTGTGTATGTGTGTGTGTGTGTGTGTGTATATATGGGAGTGGGGTGGGTGGGGGGGTGGGAGCAACTTACCCAATGTTTCCTCTTGGTGTGACTGCAGGCTTGATCTTGATGGTGTTTTCAATGATGGCTGCTCTCACTGTGGTAAGGCTGTTGACCACGGTGGAATAGTCTAAGCACTTTGAGAAGAGTGCTGTGGATTGGACGAGGGCTGCATCCCAAGGGCTCCTGTGTTAGTGGCTTGGCCAGTCCTCAGGCATGGAAGCATAGATGTAGTTTTTGTAGTACTGGAAGGTGCTATGTAGACCTTTGGGGGAGAAAAAGCCATTAACTGTCTTACCCAGTGGCAAACCCTGCAAACTACAATGCCAACCCACCAGGCAAGACTTGCCCGCTGGTGCAGTAGAGGGTCATGACTGTGTGTAGGTAGCTGCTTGTGACTGGACATCAGGCTTGCTTCACAGGAGGGATTTCACACTGGTACTCTAACCTTGGTCAAAAGCCCATATCCGGAGAAGGTTTGGGGTCCAAGTGGAGAAACTACTGCTGTTGAATAGCTAAATGGGCTTAATATGCCTGTTGAATTGTCTTCTAATTTGTTTCACTTTGGGTGTTGTTACGATAGACTCATACCTGGTCAGTGTGCTGAGAATAGGCAACCATTGGATGTTCAGCCTTAAACGGGACACCTATGTTACCCCCTCCAAGGCTTAGGGAACATGGTGGAAGAGGGATCAGAAAGACCAGAGTGCAAGAGCCGGAGGAAGTATTGCGCAATGCTGTCTTCTGAATGTGATGTCGGCATTGTGCTCTTGAACTCTCAGCAGCTGTGATAACCTGCACAAGACCTATGCAAGACTGGGCTGGTCAACTGGCCAACGTGGAGAAGGCAGGGTGGGGGTATTGGGAAGCCTTGATGGCAAATTGTCCTGTGCTCCTGTAAACAACTCTAAACCCGAGTCACCGCAGACGAAAGCAAAACAGTCAGAATCCACATGCAAGTGGAAGAGGAACTAGTTGGGGAGAGAAAGAGGATCAGTGAGAGGGGGAGGTGACAAGAATGGGTAATAGGTGAATATGATCAAAACTTCTTATGTTCCTGTAGGAGAACGTCCATATTGAAATGCACCATTCTGTATACTACGTGCTGAATAAAAACTAAAGAAAAAAATAATAAAGAAGTGTCTTCTAGTGGGAAGTGGTTAGGCCATTGACAGCACTTGATAACACAGGGCCTGGGGTCTCAGCTCCTATAAGAGTGAGTTGTTATTAAAGAGCTAAGTTGACCCAGGACTTGGTCTCTGGCTTCCCATGTTGGCATATAATCTCTCCCTCTTATACATGTGCCTGCCGGGATGCCATTCACTATGAGGTAATGTAGTCAGAGGCATCAATGAAGGCTACCATGAGATGATACAGCAAGGCTGCCCGGCTGACACCCCGATGCTCAGCTTCCATAAACAGCAAGCTATATGAATGTCCTCTCTTTATAAAGTTTGCAGCCACTGGTAGGTTTTTGTTTTTGTTTTTGTCTTAGTAGCAGAGAACTAATACAGGAAGTTACATATTGACATTTACATTTACTTTGTGCCTCACAACAACTTTATGTGGTCATCGTTATTATTTGATTGTAAACTAACAGGTTTGAGAAGCACCATTTCCCTTGGGCCTCGGATGTTAGATTAGAGCCAGCTTTCAGGTTTGCATTCACAACCCCTTCTGTTCTTCCACACAGCCATTGTACGCTTCTGTTCCTTTGAGTTGAATGTGTTAAAAATTTAAACATTTTTAAAAAACAATTATTTGTAGTGACTTATACACTATGGATTTCAAAGTCTCTTAAGAAGACATGTGAATCTAAATGTGGACAAGACATCTCCTTACCCCTTGCAGCTCATACCTGCCAAATCTTTCCCTTTTGAAGTGAAGAACATTTCCATTTTGGATTAATATTAAGACTACATAAAAAAAGAATTTTGCTCTCTAAGGTGAGCTTTTCTTCATTATTCCAACAAGGCGTTTATACTTTTATCATTTTTTTTCCTATAAAAAATAAGTCTCCCTCATTTAAATTGTCACAGCTTGGGAGCCCTGCCTGGAATACATAATAACTGCTTGTAACACGTAAAATGAAAACAAATTTACCAAGAATGGTGGAATGACAACAAAGAACAAGAAAAATATAAGTACACGGAAAATAGTCTCTCCTACGCATATATTCTCAGCACCAGGAATTTTCATTGAAATTGTTGCTTCCTGTACTGCTCACCTCCTCAGCATCCAGATTTTTTTCCCTTTGGTTGGTGGGTAGGGAGTAAAGGTTGTTAAACTCTAAAGACCTAAAGAGAGAGGGGAATATTTCAAGAGTGGCTATTTGGTTTTTACTCAGAACGGAACATTTGGGAAGTAACAGAACCTGAGCAGAGCCCTGCTTGAAAGGTAGGTGGGTAGAGTTAGGTCTCTCTCCCAGCCTTGCACAGGGTCCACTGCTGGGGTACCACCTTTTGGTAGAACAGAAGGCTGTGGTTTTTCATCTCTGGTTTCTTTGCCCAAGATGGAAATAGCCCCTTTCACAATGTGAAAACTGTGAACATCCTTCCTCAGACATTCTGGTCCGAATTTCCAGGTTGGCAGCCACTGACATAGAGGCCATATTCTTGGGAATGTAATTCTGACTCCAGAAGGGGCTTTGACAAACCTGCTGATTCCTCTCTTGGGCAATCTCTCCCCATTCAGGGCCACACTGGTCTTGATGCCTGGAAATAAGAGACCAGTTTTTGCTTAGAGTCTAAGCCAGCGTGAGCCAATAAAGGAGAATTTGGAAAGGTTCGTCACATTTTCTCAAACAGATCATTTCTTTGTTGAGTTCAATCATAGCTTAAAAGGGTGCCATGTATATCAAGATGGAGTGGTAAGGTGTGTAAATGCAATTACATTCAAAGATGAAGAGATAGGAAAGCCTGTTTGGAAAAAAAAAATTGGATTTTGTTTGTTACTTTTAGGTAAGCTAGGCACTCCGTATTGAATTTATCAGCATAGAGCCTTTTAAAAATATTTACAATTTGCCAGGCACACCTTTTAATTCCATCACAGGGAGGCAGAGGCAGGTAGAACACTGTGAGTTTGAGAGCGGTCAGCCTGACCAGCAAAGTGAGTTCCATATCAGCCAGGGCTACATAGAGATACCCTGTCTTAAAAAGTAAAAGTTCACACACAACCTTCTGCTGATAGTTCAAGGCACATTACTTTTATGAAGTCTGGAGCGGGCACAGCCAAGGCCTTGGAGGGTTCTTTGCTTCCCACTTTCTGGTTGCAGGATCTTAGGCAAGATCCTAATCTCCTGTCTCTGAGCTTCATTTCCCTTAATTTTAAAATAAGGAAGTTGGATTTGATTTCCAAGTTCTCTGATAGCTCTAAAATTCAATCATTTACATCATAAACATTGGTAGAAACAAGGTTTGGAACACAAACTTCTTAAGCAGGGCTGGGAGCGGGGATCTTAGCTGTGACCCTTCCTTCCCTCCAAGGACGAACTTTGAGCTCTTCCACCCAGCCAGCAAGGGAGAGAGGCCTGGGAGGGAGGTCTCCTCTGTTCTATCAAGTGCTACAGACCTCAGCCAGCTCCCTTCCCCCTATTTGAGGGCTTGTGGATAAAAAGCTAATAATTCTAGGAAAATGGGTGGGGGCACTGATAAGGGAATGGGACAACAGGGAGCTAGGAAAGAAATGACTCCGTAGAGAAAGCCATGACTTCTTTGGTTAAAGGAGCCCAGAAGGTACGAAACCAGTGTTCCATGTGCTATACGCACAGGTGCAAGTTCTTAGAAAATGTTCCGGAAGTAGGAGGAGGGGCAGATGAGGTGGCCAATGGGCTGGCTGACGTGGCAGCTCTCATGGCAAACATAGTGGGGCACCATTCAGAAAGCCAAATCCCACCACCTTCCTTGTCTTTGTTTCAAAAGTAATTCCCGATTTCTCCCCCAACACAAATTCCTGACTGAAGGAAAGTAGCCCCTGGGGTTTCCAAGGAGTGCTTGGTTCAGAAAATGCCCCAAGGAGTTATTCCAGCGATCTTTCTTGAAAGTGCACTGAGTATCCTTGTATCATGAATGTATTTGTTGCTAAAATTCCTTCCCAGGGACAGGCGTAAGAAGCCTCTGTCCCACCTTTTAAAATCTCAACCACAAATCAAGGCATGATTCCACCAACACTTACTCTTGGGAACCAATGAGTTTATTGGGTTTATTTATGGAGTATAGTTAAGGGGTTACTTGTTGGAGTACAGGTTCCTCCCCCACCCCACCCCACCCCACCCCAGACACACAAAAGGTCCTACCAGAAAGTCTTTACCAAGCAGGAGGAAGGCTTTCCCATAGTCTCATAGACCGAACCACTTCCCGCTGGCCTTCTCTCAGTCTATATGCCAGGCCTTCCCTGAGACCTGCAATTAGGCAGCTTGGCTACAAGAAGTACGGTGTGGTTGGATCTTCAGGTATGAGGGTCTCAGCACCTGTCCAGTCCTCTATGAGGGGATGTAAACAGTCAACAGAAACAGCCAGGGTAATCTTTCACAATGGGGCACAGCTGAACTCCCCAAGATGGGAGTTGTTTGGCTCAGAGGTCAGTCTTGTACAACGGTGTTATAGACTAGCTTGTTAAAAGGTTTTGTGACAGTTGCTATAAGCTGGGCACCATTCTAAAGGCTCGGAAAAGTCAACCAGCCTTCCTGGTGCAAAAAAGATGGTAAGTACATTAGATAACACAGAGCTTGGGAAGGACAAGGAGATTCACTATTTCCGTCACCTTCTTTTACATTTTTTTCTTGACCAGCTCCCATGATCCCCAAAATAGTTTTCTTCATTAAGAGTTCGCCTTCTTTCATTTTTTTGTTATTGATAGAACAGTGTACTTCTTGAGACTAATTTACATGCTGTAATCGTAGCTTTCTGACTTCTATAATGTTTCTGTGCCTTGTGTCTGTTCAGTAACCCATCTTTCACATTTTCATGCTTCTATGGAGAACCTGAGGTTTAAAGTGTCACCGAAGAGCTGGTCATCTTGACTTCCCTATGTCGTTTTGTAGACTTGCACAAGAATTATTTTTGGAAATTTACCTGCTGGGGAAAAGTCATTTTAGAAATGTTAAACAGTTGTCTTAAAATATTTGGAATAAATCTGGAATTGAATGAGACTTTCTTCTATAGGTCCATTCCTGATAGGCAATTTCCTTCCTGCTCAAGGAGAATGATGGTTGCTAAGAATTTACATGTGCATTTGATTGTCAGCTCTGTGGTCCCACGTCCAGATCATCCTCACTGGCTGCAGGATTTCCTTATAGAACTGGCAACTTGCACCTCTCACAATAATGGGGATCCCCACCCCACCCCCACCCACAGCATGAAATTGGTGGTGTGAAATCTTTGTTCCTCCCTGGGCTCTGAGGATACTGAGGAATATTGCCACACACTGCTCCACTCCTGTTGCTTAATTTCTTGGATTTAGCATCAACAGAAGCTTCTAGAAATGGATTCCAACCTTGAATGTCATCTAGGCACATCTTTAAAGGACAGACAGACAGATGGACAGACAGACACACACACACATACACACAAATATGACTCCTAAAGTCATTCCCCTTTTCCTTGATTTTTGCATTTCAGTGTTTCAGTCAACCAAGCTCTGAAAAAGTTTTTAGTCCAGTACAATAAAGTGTGAGTGAGTGCTCATGTACTTTTTAAAATAATATATATTTTTATTTTTAAAATATGTTTTTAATTGAAATAGGATTACATGACTTTGTCCCTCTTTTCCTCCCTTCAGCCCCTTCAAGATACCCTTTCTCAAACCCCTCCCACACTTTTAAGTGGATGGCTTCTTTTTCTTTGATTGTTATTGTTATATACATATTGGTGTATGTGCAAATATTTATAGCTAAAACCTGCTGAGTCCATTTTTGTTGTTGTGTGTATATGGTTTCAAGGCTGACCGCTATGCTCTGGACAACCTGTAGATATTTGTCTAGGAGTGGGACCCCCTTAAATTTCCCCCTTGCACGTTAACATGTTCATTAATACTGCCATGTTCTGGTCTTCTTTATACAGCCATTTCTATTAGAGACTGTTTCAGAGGAGACTTTCTGGTACTTTAGCTCTTACAGTCTTTCCAACCTCTCTTCTGAGGTGTCTCTTGAGCCATGGTTGCAGGAGCTACGGCATAGATGTATCCACTGGGGCTGGGCTCTTCATAACCAGTTATCTCTGCACTGTGTCCAGTTGTGGTTTTCTGTGATGGTCTTCTTCTGCTCTAACGAGAGGTTTCTTTGATGATGGGGTGGTAGCTACACTTTTCTGTAAATTTCATTTTTCATGAATATAAAACCGTTACACTTCATTACCATTGCTGTTAACCCCTCACCATGTCTAATTTACAAAATGTACATGTTTATAGGAAACCACAAAGTATATGAAAGGGTAGTCTCCATTTTCAATTTTAGGCACCTACTGGCTCTTAAAAATATCCCTCTGTGTGTGTGTGTGTGAAATGTGATAGATTTAGATAGATTTAGGTAATAGATTAAGATCTCTGAATTTTTTTTCTCCATCCTTTCCCTATTACCCACTAGGTACTTGTCTTCTGCTACAGTGTCTAT
Source organism: Cricetomys ansorgei (assembly GCA_026225945.1). Lineage (NCBI taxonomy): Eukaryota > Metazoa > Chordata > Mammalia > Rodentia > Nesomyidae > Cricetomys > Cricetomys ansorgei. The sequence goes on along the minus strand of JAMJFZ010000882.1, from coordinate 2,102,670 downwards.
GGTGAAGCTTTTTTCCCCAAGACTGGTGTGTTGTTCGCAGTTGCTCCAGGCTCTGCACTCCAGCTCTCACTCAGTTTTCCTAACACTAGAAGGTATTAAGTAGTATTTTCTGCCACTGCTTATTGTACGGTGTATTCTAACTCCACATATTTTGGTTTAATGCTTTTTCCAAAACAATCTAGAAGGCTGCTTTTTACCACGAATACAACAGTGAGAAACCGGTGTATTTCTGCCTCATGATAAGCCTTTTGTTGTTGTTTTTTACAATGTACAAATAATAATGAGTTCCTGAGATTAGAATCAGGCCACGTGTTTCTGGAGGACTTTTCTCAAGAGGGACTTTCAAATACAGAGTCCTCTTTCTTGGACTTGACATTTTATCAGTTGCCCCCTTTTGCTTATGAGTTCTAAAGCTTAGTTTTTCCATCTCTTAGTTTCTTTTTCTGTAAAATGGAAGAGAAAGTGCCCATTGCAAGTAGTAAAAGGGGTAATGAGAAAAGCAAGTGAGCTAGAGCTTGGCTAGAAATACTTACTGAGAAAGTGTTGGTTTCTGCCCACCTGTCCCACCCCCAATGTCTTCTTTTGGCCATAAAGTCAAATCACACTGGCAGTGTGTGCTGTGGGTGGGAAGTACATCTCTTTCCCCACAATGTGGTTGCTAGATTCTTGAAAGCCAAGTGGTGAATGACAGCACCTGCCTGGTGGCCTGGTGTCTTGACCAGCCTTGTGGTGTGATTGCTTGCCCTTTAAAACTCACTGGTCTGCCAATCAGGCATGCTCATCTATCTTGAAAATGTCCTGGGGGAAACAGAAGGCTTCAGCTCAGTCTCACGAATCCCTCCTTCAGCCTGAAATGGTGGTTTCCAGAGCTTTCTTTGCTATTACCACCATAGACATACAAGTTTCCAACAAATGACCCCCAACCTTGAGTCAACAGATTGTCTCTTGATTTGACACTTGGGAAAGACACAATGATTTGGTACTGAGGAGGCAAGGCTACAGCGTGGAGGATCAGGGGCCACTCTGAGAAGGTGTCATGATCCCACCAAGATCTCTCCTGCTTGCTCTGAGTCAAGTGAGGAAGATGGCACTGACATCTTTTAGATGAGAGTGTTGCCAGGCAACCAGCACACATCATTCTCCTTGCTCTCATCTTCTGACAGGATAGTATTTGGCCCAGAATAGGGGTCTTGCATTGTAGCAAGCAAACATTGTAGGACCTCATCGAACACTGCACACGTTGCCTCCCATTCTTCTTTCAGCAAAGAATAACTTTTGCAAAATGAAGCAGAGATGAAGAACATCTGGAAAGGAAAGGGAGAAGAAGAAGAGATCAAAGACATTAACTTTGTATGGCTGCCTAGATAAACTACACTTAAATAAAAAGCACAGTGTAAATTGCTCAAAGAAGTAAACAAGTGCTTGTCAGTGGCTCTCAGAAACAATCATGCGTGGACTCCACTGGATGTTTTCTAAGTTGTCATTAGCATAGCTTCAATATCGGTAAGATACATGACTGTGTTTTTTGTTTGTTCCAGCTGCCACCCCCCCCAGCCGCTCCCCCCCCCTCAGTCACCAGGGTTTTGTTGGCTGTCCTGTAACTCTGTAGAGGAGGCTGGTCTGTAACTCAGGGATCCACCTGCCTCTGCCTCCTAAGTGCTGGGATTAAAGGCGTATGCCTCCACTGCCCAGTTTGTATTTTCATTCTATTAAAAACTCAGCACTTGGCTAAATTCTGTTTGCAGTCAGAATGTGCTGAGGAAACCCAGTAAGCCAAACAAAACAAAAAGCTGTATCCAGTTTAAAGGATCTGTGCACCTGTGCTGAGCGACCCCTTTGCATTGAAGGCGAGCTTTCAATATGCTAGAAATATTGGACAATGAAATCTGCAAGACAAACCTGATCTCACCAAAGTGGTGGCAGGCCTCTCTGGAGCTAACTGCTTTCCTAGAGCTGAACGCTGCTCCAGATAAGAAGAAATCTACCATCAGCATTCAGCACTTCCTGAATAGAGGGAAGGTCAGTTGCTGGTTTGCATGAGAGACCATTGTTTCAAAAAATAACAACAACAAATTGTTAGCTATAGTGGGCAGAGTGCATACGGGAAGGTAGGCAGCTCAGCTTCCTCCCTCCCTCAGTTCATTGGTTCACTCTTTATACCTGCTGCCTTTTTGCTGCAGAAGCAGACTTGAAAAGCACAAAAGGCTCTGGAGTCAAGGCCTGATCTTCCTCCTGTTCAAGGTCTTCCAACCCCCACTGTTCCCGGGGCTCAGCTGCCTACAGCCTGGCTGAACCCAGTCCCCACCACCCCCTGGCCTCGCCTCCCTGTCATTCCCGCTGCCTGAGGTTCTCCTCTCAAAGGATCCAGGTGAGATGACCTTTCTTTGGGGGAATCCTCAAGTACCCCAAAGAAGAGAGTTCTGCTACCTTTTGCTTTGAGTGGCTTTTGGGACTTTCTATGCCCAAAGCTTCCACCTTAGTGGCTCATTAGGTACAGACATTCCTCAAGGGCCAGGACTTAACCCATTTTTGTAGATGGTATTAGGAAAAGTGAAACCACTGACGCCCTTTTCTGCTCTCTTTAGATTCCAGTGATTCACAGTTTGCAAACAGGAGTCCTTTAATGTTTAACCCCCTTGCTGCTCCTCTGCTGTCGTATCAGATTGTATCCTGGTCTTAGGTCCCGTAAAAGTGAATGTTTCTGTCCAGTAGGCATTTAGCTTCTAGAAGCTTGGGCGGTATGATAGCTTTCATTTCATGTCCTAGCCAGCAGATTATGTTTTCCACATAGGCTTTCCTTTTGCAGCCAAGATTAATTCTCTAATGTGTTGAGATTCAGTGCTGAGTCAAAAAAAAAAAAAAAAGAGTTGGGGTCTGGGGCGAGGGCTTCCTTTGTGCAGTAGGCCCTGGGCTGGCATCTGCCAGGGCATTCCAGATTTGTCACCGTTCAAACCGCAGATTTTGGTTGGTGCCTAATGAAGGTGATTGCTCCTTCTAGCCGAGGACCTTGCTTGGAGGACTTACCAGGGTAATGTTTGCACTTCCTAGAAATCTGAAGAACAGTTTTGTGTAGTTCGGTGTGACTTGGTAATTTTCCACCACCAGAATGCCTCTGCCAGATAGGCCGGATCCTTAGGTTGGTAGAATAGCTTCTGAAAAGGCCTGGGAGCAGGTAAAGTAGTCATATGGATGTCTGGGAACCAACAACAGGAGAAGAAGGAGGGGGTACAGCAGTGCAGGAGATCTCTCACCAATAAGACTAATAAGCACACCCAGGGACTTGCTGCTGGTGCGTGTTCTATGACCTATAACCTATGATGGACTGTGGGTTTGTTGACAGCCCATGAGGTTAGGGTGGTTCTTTCTAGCAAAGGAAAGCAATACATTTTTTTTTTTTTTTTTTACAAGACAGCATGGGCACCTATGGACATAACGCAAAACCATAGCTCATTTTATTGCACTCAAGAGTCTTTGTCCTTTACATTCAATATCTTGTTCTATCCGCACAACAATCCTAAGAAACGGACGCATTTTATCCGCTTCATAAATTACCGGAATGATGTACAAGAATGTCATCTTATTTTACGTGTATAGCAGTGTTTTAATTTTCTCAAGCTTTTTTCTTTCTTTTCCCAAACACTGGAAGAAATGAAGCTTTCTAACCATCCTTCCTTTGTGAGAAGGAAAAAGGTGTTTAAGGCAGACTGAGGACCTACAGCAGAGTCACGGGACGTGGGCCACAGAGGCTTTTTTTTTTTACATTGGGATAGTAACACAGTCAACTGCCATATGTCCATCGTCATGTCTGTGCTAACTCATTACTCATGACTATTAGATGACCAGTCTAGAAATCTGAGAGAAGCCTGTTAAGTCCTCTTTCCTAGCAGTGTGGCCATGTAGGACACTGAATGGACAGTCCTTCGTTTCAAACAAACTCACATGGAACAGAGGAAAGGTAGCCTCATACTATCTGCCTCTGAGAGGGGTCTGTCCGTGCATGTGGAGTCTTAGTGCTTCATCAGCAGGCATCTGTCCCTGTGTTGTCTGAGCAACTCATGGTCTGCTTTGCTGTTTTGACACTGTCTTTGCCTAGGCCTTCCCTGCCTCCTAGAAGGGACAGAAATTCATTCCATCTAGTGGGATGGGGGATGGACCCGGAGGCCAGGAAGTAGCTCTTAAATATGTTCTTGTGACCTAGATTCATGCTCAGTGCTTGCTGGCTACCCCTCCCTATCTCCATTGTTGCCAGGCCCCAGGCTGAAAGCAATAGGTGGCTAGGACCAAAGGTTGTGGGTGAGGCTTTTCTCTCTCTGGTTTCCTATTGTCTACAGGAGGAAGAAGACAGCCAGAACAGGGCAGATACAGGCAGTGTGTGCATAAAGAACGGTATGCTGGGGGCAGAGGTATTCTGTTAAGGACAGAAAAGCTCATCTCAACCCCAGCAAAACTTGCATACCATACGCCCCAACAATAAAGAGTCCATGGTTAGTGGAGTCTTATGGAAATACCTTGCCCCCAAAGGCAAGACTCTGTAATAGAAATATCCTGAAAACCCTGTGAATCTGGACAACCTACCTTCTGACTTGTTGATCATCCTTTAAAAATACACCCTAGAGCAAACAAGGATTCAGAAATGAGGTTGCAAAGGCTAGAGAAAGAGTAGAGTAGATTTGCCCTGCTGGTAGATTAGAGTTGATGATTGCACAAGAGGCTCCATGAGACGTGTGGGGAAGTATCCATGGTGCAGAACACCTGTGGTAGTATAATCAAAGGCAATAAATGACATAGACTTTCGAGGAGATAAATTATGACGAGCCAAATTGGTGGCTAGAAGTAGACTTACGAGGCTAGGAATGGAGTCCAGCGAAGCAGATGTTAAGTATTCAGAATTTAGCACAGCACTTAGGGTGAGCCCTTAACACATTTCACTTGCAAAATTAGTTCAGATTGATTTGGATATGGACATGATGGAAACCAGAAAACAAACACAGGCTCTGCTGAGGTACAAGGTGCCCAGTGCAAAGGGAGAGAGGAAAAAGAGGATGCAGATCACTCCTAGAAACATTTTTTTAAATATATTTATTTAATTATTCTAAGGAGCCCATTCATTTTTCTTAGGTTAGAAAGGCATAAAATAAAAGATAAAGGTACTACAAAAAATGAAGTTAGCACACAAGGTTCAGTTAAAAAACAAAACAGAGCAAACAAACAACCTGGTTGTTTTTCCATGTTGAAGAACGTTCTAGAATACAATGGCATAATTCTACTCTTCCACTCATTCCATGACCCCTGTTACTTGCCTCTGAGCACAGGGAGAGCATATATAATAACCTCTGCCCTAGGGGACCATTTGTCTCTGCCCTAGGGAACTCCAGGAGAGTGTTCTAAAGGGGACAGGAGAGCTCTGCAAAGCAGGGAAGATCTATGTTGACTTTTAAGCCAAATGGTGCTAACAATGCTAACTGCTAATGTTGCGTGATGTTTGTGCTTCAGAAAGCATATCACCCTTCCCTGATTTCTGAAAGACTTTGGGCTAACCGTTTTTTTTTGTTGTTGTTGTTGTTGTTTGCTTTGTTTTGTGTTTTTTGTGTTTTTGGTTTTTTTGAGATAGGTTTTCTCTGTGAAACTCAGGCTGAAACTTGCTATGTAGACCAATCTGTCCTTGAACCCAGAGATTTGCCTGCCTCCTCTCCTAAGTGTGGGATTAAAGGCACACACCATCACATCTATCTATGGGCTGACTGTTCTCAATGCTATGGTTGGAATGTGCGTGTCTCTCTGAGTTTATGTGTTGGAATCCTCATCTCCAAGGTCTTAGTTTAAGGAGGTAGGAAGTCTGGGAGATGACTGGGTGGGTGGGTGGGGTTGGAGTCCTCATGAATGGAATTAGTGCCCTTCACTGGTGCTTCTAGTCTCCTTTGGAACACCCCTAGTTTCTTCTGTCACATGACGCTACAGTGAGAAGTGGGTCCTCAGTACCAGATACAGAATGTACCTTGTTTTTGTATTTTTCCAGCCTCCAGGCTATGAGAGATGTATTCCTGCTGTTTATAAGCTACTGACTTTATGGCATATTTCAGTAGCAGCTCGATATGCTGTCACTTAGCCTCTCCCTGGATACTCCTTAGGATTTACTCCACTCTTTTACCCCCATATCTGGAACATATCTCCTCCAAGGGGCCTATCTCCTGCTTGCCCCTCCTACGTCCCTTCCCTGGTGCTAATGATTTACTCTGCTGATGGCTGATCAACTCAGGAATTGGAGCGGCATGAAGTTAGGGGTGGGTCAGAAGGCATAGGAAAATCTCGCAGAGTTGGCGTGTTTGACTAGAAGCGGAACTGAAGGTAATTCTCCAGCCTTCCCTCCACCTCTGTTCTGAGACTCACCCGTCTGTAGGTGCCAATGGTTGAAGCCTAATGCCTTCACTGGATTCTGGACCTACCGACAAGTGATCTACAAGGCATTTTAGTCTTCAATGCCTCACTAGACACTTGTCTCAGCCAGAAGCTTCCATGTCTTTCTCCCTCTACCCCAGGCACAAATGTGACTATGTAGTTTACCCTTCTCCCCCTCACGCAGCCGTCATTTCTCATGGCTTATAAGATGTACTAGGCACCTTCTGCCTCTGTGGCAAATCACATGAGGGAACATCTGAAGTGAGAAGGGATTTATCTTGGCTTATGGTTTTGGAGGTTTCAGGGAGTTAGACGTTGACTCCTTTGCTTCGGGATCTGTGTGCAGTGAGGCAGATCATAGCCGGGAGTATATTTTAGACCGAAGTGGCTCATCTCACGGTCCACAGGCAGGCAGAGAGAGACGGAGAGCAGGGCTGAGGCTGGACAGACCCTTCCAATGTGCATTCTCAGGATCTTCTTCCAGTCGTGCCTCACCTCCAATAATCCTTTCAGTTATGAGTCTGCCAATATGTTAATCCATTAATTATGCCAGTGCCCTCGACCCAGTCATTTCCCAAGAGCCTGGGCTCTAAACATCGTATAGAGGACTAAGCCTTTCACACAGGAACTTTTGTGGGGACACCTCGTGTCTAGAATATAACACAGGCAATCTCTAAACTCTTCCTATCATACATCCCTGCTTACAATCTCTAGACTGTCCACTTCTGTAGACAACTGCAGCAGAATTAGAATGTGTCTTCGTGCTTTCAGAACAAAACCCTCTAGAAAGTTCTCCATTCTGCCACTGGAAAATTTGTGCTAAGACAACAACCGGCTGCATTACTCTTTGCCAGCAGGTAGACTGGACGCTATGATGATGGGTGATACCGATCATCAACTTAACAGGATCTAGAACCACCAAGGAAACAATCTTTGAGCACACGTGTTTGTGAGGGGTTTTCTAGATTAAGCTCGTTGAAGTGGGAAGATGGACTTCAGCTGCCGGCTTGAATAAAGAGAAGTGAACTGAGCAACAGCATCCATTGTCTCTTTCTGCTTCTTGGCTGTGGTTGCGGTGTGACCAGGCTCCTCAGGCTCCTGCTGCCCTGCCTGCCTGCCCCAGCGGGAGCTGGACCTGTGAACCAAAATAAACCAGCCATTTGTCAGGCATTTTGTCCCAGTAGCTAACACAACATGTGATGTTCTGTCACCGGACCCAGTTCTTAGCTGTCTCGCTCTGTCTTCCCCTTGACTTCTGTGAATCAGCCTTGCTACACTTCTTCCAAGATGTTTACCGCTGTCACTCATCTTCTGCCCAGCACCATTCCCCGTTGGGCTAGCTCTCTCTGTACTTGTAGACCTGGTTAAGTGCCTCTTCTTTATTTGCTCCAGAATCCCACAGGCAATACACTTATCTTGTAACCTCTGCTCAAGTATAAAAGCTCTTTGTTACATGTCATTTTACACTCAGAGCCTGAAACATAGCAGATGTTCAGCTAATCTTTGCTGGATAAATGAGGGGTGTATAATAGATCTATTTCCCAGGTGAAGAACCGGAGGTTAACTCAGACCTCAGAGTGATACAGGAAGTCTAATTCAGTCTTGTTTCCAAGACCTCGTCTATGCTCACCGAGACCATGCAAACACACACAATGGGATGGAAACTTTCTAGCATGAGATACTGTTCTACAGGCTTTTCTGTTTTCCTACTGACCAGTAGCATTCACTGACTGCCTGGAAACAAAGAGTACATGTGGCTGATTCAGGAAGGAGTAGGCTGAAAATGGAGGGCCCACATTTAACTTCTGTGAGCTATTTAACAATCATCAGTTCCTCTCAGGTGGTCTCCCTCTCCATAACATACATGGGAGATGACATGAATCTAGGGTTCTTTTTAACTCTGTACTGTATGTCACGTGTCACAGTGCTCTTTAAGCTACTTCCTTGTAAAAGACTCAGCAAGTGACCAGTAAAATGTACCAGCGCGTACGGTATATTCTGAAACTTGACACGAGGTACCCTAGATGGCACGCTGCTCTCAGATATAGAAACTTCCACTGTTCCTGGACGTTTATCAGTAATAGAGATTCCTGTGGCCATTTAATTCCTGTTTAAATGCTCCTGGTTCCTGCCATGGAAGATCTGACACAGGATGGAATGAATTGTGAGTACAGAAAGTAGCACAGGTATCTCCTATAGCCAGCCAGCCTGTCCTGTGGGTCTGTATTCGATACATTACTACAACTGTCTACAGGAAATGTCCCAGCCTGTATCTTCTAATAGGGAAAGGACTCTAATAGGGAAAGGACTCCAGGCTAGTCCAGTGTAGGGCCATGTTCAGAACCATAGACCAATCTTCTACTCGCTTTGCTACCAGCAGTTCCCGATTGTGTTGTAGGAGACATCATTCACAAACACAAACAAACTAGAGGCCAGTTAAATACCCATGGCCTTACCTCATGCGTAAGACCTCAGTTAGAACCATGGTTTTCAACTGGGAAATTCTGAGAGAATGGAGCAACCAATTCCATTAGAGCCAGAGGTAAAACAATAGCTGAAAAGACATTGGCAAGAAGCCCTGAGGTAAAGTTAGAGCAGGGAGTTATGGTAACTTGAAGTTATAGAGAAGCAGAAACAGAGTTTGTAAATATTCAGAGGTTGCTCTTAGGAGATCTTGTGGTATGATGCAGTCTGGGTAAAGAAGAGCAGATCATTAAGAAAAGAATGGAAAGGGGCCGGTCACAGGGCTTATACAACCCTATTATGGCATCTGCAGAACTGTCTCTGGATCTGCATAGCTCTCTGGTCTGACTCCATGCTCAGAAAGGTCTGGCCTACCACACTGCCTGTCTTTCCATGGGGTTCCTTCTCTAGAAACATTGTGTTGGCAACCACTCCTTATCATGGAATATCTGAACTAGCTACCATAGGGCAGGGCTCCCTATGTCCTGACTCATTGGCTCTGGCCATCGGTTGGGCTTGCGGATGGCTAGGTTTCTGGGTCACTCTTCTTCACATTCATGTAACATTTTCATTTGCGTACTTAGCTCCAGTCGTCAACAATGAAGCCCCTACATTTTGGTATATAAGAAAATATTGAACTTGAATTTCCATAATTTAGGCCTTATGGACTCCAAGACAACTCTGGATGACCCTCAGGGCGAGTTGGGAAAGCCTTCAAAACTATATGTAGTGAAAGTGTGTGCCATTCTCCTGGGAGAGGACCCATCACTTTAACATTCTCAGAGCAGCCTGAAACCACCCCAAGGTAAAGGTCACTAGTCTGTGAGGCAAGAGCTCAGACTCCAGGATCAGTAAAAACATGACTGAAATCTAAGCTCTGCCTGTTGACCTCTCTGTACCTCATGGCATCTGCGAAATAGTTCTGATACAGTAGCCCCTCCACCAAAGAGCAATAGAATTCAGAAACAGCCTATAGAATGTATTTAGCCTAACCTCTAGCGTGACAGCAAACTTCCAATGTACAGTATCTAATGAATGCAAATGATCAATTTTCATTGCTACATTTTTTTTTCAAGTTCTGGGAATCTATATTTAATTGTTAAAAGTGGAGTTCTTTGGAAATGAATTATGAGATTAGAGGAAATTCTCAATAACCAAATATAATTTTCTTAACATGGAATTTTTTAATTTTCTAGTAAGGTATAGCAGGAAATACTACAAAAGGCTTTACTCATATTTTGTATGATTTATGAAATATGTATGAGCTAAAATGATTTATTTCATATTGATGAGCATAATTTTATATGCTATCATAATCATTAATAAAAATTAGATGAATTTTAAAAGCTTGCGACTGGCATTTTCACTGGGTTTGAGGAATTGTTACCACTTAAAATACACACATTTAATACCCACTAGTTCATTATGGAGGGATTCCAAAAAACCAAATGAATTGATTAGGGTTTTATGAATGCTTCAACATGGCTGCTCTTGATATATATATATATATATATATATATATATATACACACACACACAAGCACACACACACATATGTGTATATATATACACATATATACATATATATACACACACATATATATTTACACTATTGGTTAATTTGCATAGTCTGGAAAACATGATTCGCAGCAGGACAACCCTCTGGCTAGCTGCTTTATGATAAGAACAGATATAGTTTAGTAAGCCTTATAGAAACCGGTGGGATGGAGATGATGGCAACATTCAGCATACAAACAGAGGAGAGATGGATGTTAGTTTCTCTCTCAACTTCAAATAACCCACAGTGGAATCTGACTTCTCTCCCTCATGCCTAGACTCTGGAGCAGTAGATGGTAGGGGCACACAATCCACTACGACCGACCATCCAGATGGTTCTAATAGCCCCATCCTGATGAGGCCCCTACGGTAGAGAAAATAAATCCTCTAAATTCCTGGTGAGAGGACTTTAACTTTCGATTTGACAGGTGGTTAGTCAAGTGTATGTGAATAATCACCACACAGGGAACAGCATCAGCAAAGCAAAACCCAACCCAACTCATGAATGTCAAAAATGTCCTGTTTCCAAAATAATGACGGGCAGCCTGCCTCTCAGAGGGTTGGAGACGCAATGTTTAGTGTTCTTGTTGCACTGACTGGGAAGTACAAACTGGAGACTTCTCTGGCTCCTATCCAGCCACTCAAGCTCTGCTGCATGGCTCAGTGATTTGCAGTTGCTCTAGGCCACAGGTATTTGGCAGAACCATGCCTGCATAAGGACAAAAGTCCTGCCATTTGGAGATCTGTGCAGGACTCATGACAATGATGATTCAAGTGATGCTGGGAAGGATTTTTTTCCTGGTTTCTCAGTGGATACTTGTCTAGCTGAGGCTCTCAAGTACCTTCTGAGAGTGCAGCTTCTCTTCTCTGGGAGAACGCTGCTCCTTGAGTCTGTTGTCTTCACCTTTATCATGCCCAGACTCTGGACCAGTCGCATCATTTTGGAGGCTGTTGCCTAGGAACTCTGTCCAACCACACCAATAACGGACTGTGACCTTTTTCTTCATCCTTTCTCAAGAGAGTCCCCACCAAAGGGGACTGTAGGAGAGGAACTATGTGCTTGGCTTCTCCATGTATGGTTTCTTTAAGCAAGACTGATCTACTCCCTCTCCTCTCCTCTTTTCTATTGTTTTCTTTCAGAGGGGGACAGAGAGAATCAAGAAATCTGGGAAATCCCTTCGTGTGTTACTGGTAGAGTTGCCTGTTATTTTGTAGAAAACATGAAATTGGTTTTGTGTTTTTATACAGGGGCTCGCTATGTAGCCTAGGCTGGCCTCAAGCATGCAGACATCCACCTGCCTCAGCCTCCTGAGGACCATCACACCTGGCTCCTTTGTATGGTCTTGAACAGCTCCCAGTATCAGGGCTTGGTTTGTCTTCCTTTTCTATTAGTATTGCCTCTTGGCTTGATCTCTCAATCCTGAAGTTAATTCCTGAATGTGAGGCCCAAAGCAAATCAGCTTGAGACTTTGAGATTGCCGACCAAGCCAAGCCTAGAATTAAATTGGATTTAGAATGACAATAACTGTAGTTTCTACAAGCTCTTGCTAGGTAGAGAGGGGAGAGAGAGGTCTATTGTACAGCTTTGTGCTATGTCTGTTTTGCTAAGCTGGAATTCTCTTTCTCACAATCCCTTTTGCTGCATGGCTTGAAGTTATATCTAGGTACAAGAAATACTTGACCAAGATCTGGAAGGTTTAAGCGAAACAACAGCAGCTGTATTTTATCCTCAGAAGAGAGACATACTGCTCCAGGCACAATGGAGAGTCACACATATTCATGCTAATCTGCCAGCTCACCTTGGGGACCATAGTTCACCTAACAACCACTGGGCCTTCTTCCTTCTTTGAGTCTTGAGCCAGGCAGAGATACAACTCAGTGGTCAAGGGAGTTGGCTTTCCTATGTTAAGTGACCTGGTTATGGATGAAGGGGACAGACATCACTCGTTTGTCCTCACTGGTTCCAGTTTATTCTTTTAGTTTGTCCTTTGTCCCTGTTCTTTTCTCTGTTACCTCCCACTTTCCTTCCTGACTGTTGACTCAGCTCACAGAAAGATTATGTTTAGCAGCAGACAAGGAAGCCACGGTCTTATATAGACTTTCTAGCTTCCTCCTTGTTGTAAGGTCTAGTGCAGTTGTTCTCAACCTTCCAAATGCTGCAACCCTTTAACACAACTCCTCATGCTGTGGTGACTCTCAAGCATAAAATTATTTTTGTTGCTACTTCATAACTATAATTTTGCTACTGTTATGAACAGTAATGTAAATATCTGATATGCAGAGGGTCTTACAACCTGAAAGGGTTGTAACCCACAGGTTAAGAACCGCTGGTCTAGTGTATACATAATAAATCCATATTTTTTATGACTCTCACTGGGGTTATGTTTCTCTAATTGAGCCTTGCTTTGTACAGTTTATGTTTTTGAGACAGGGTCTCACTGTGTAGCCATGGCTGGCCTAGAACTAGCTATGCAGACTAGGCTGGCCTTGATCTCAGAGATCTGCCCATCTCAACCTTCTATATTCTGTGATTAAAAGCATGCACTACCACACTTGGCTCCTTTTCTTTTTTTTATTAAAAAAAGATTTTTATCTAATTATGTGTGCACATGTGTGTGTCTTTGTGTGGGTATGTGTAAGTGCAGGTACCCATGGAGTCTAGAAAAGGACATCAGATTCTCTGGAGCTGGAGTTATAGGCAGTTGAGAACTGCCTGATGGGGGGTGCTAGGAACCAAACTCTGGTCCTGCAAGAACACTGTGTGCTCTTAACAGCTGAGTGATCTGTCTAGCCATGTACACTTGTTTTATCCTAAATAAACACCAGCATCCCTTTCTGAACAATAGCCTTGGAGTTGGGTGCTACTTACACTGTCTTGAGAAGGTATGAAGCTTTCTGTAATTTATATAGCATCTCATTAAATATATAAAGCTGAGCTTGTCTTGTGAAACTCAGGTATATTATCTACAAAAAGGATATAGCTGTAGTTTGCAGGGGGCATACGAGGGAACAGACCAAGAGCCTGATTGGGTAAACATATATAGATATAGATGAGTATCATACGTAGACATAAACATATATAGACATGTATAGATATTAAAGGGCCAATTGAGCACCTAAATGTATGAGAGATGAGGAAAAGATGAGAGAAGGTAAATACAAATTCAATGTATCATAAATATCCATGGAATGAAAGATGAGATATTTTTAATTAAAAAATGACAGTATCAAACAAAGATAAAAAACATTGAATCTCTTGTTTTCAAAATTCCCAGTGATAGCTGTTTTCATTTTCAGATGTTATTTTTCCACATTGATATCTTCCTGTTCTGTAGCTGAAGCACATTATGGAGGCTTTTTAGATATCTTTCTTGGCTTTTTCCTCATCTATTTTTTTCTACGTGTTTTCACTGATCTGGATCTCAAGGAAGGCTATGAGTACTTTAAATTAATTTTTAGGCCTTTGTTTAAAATGTGTTTTGTTTTCTGCTTCAACTTTTGCTTGAATACTGGTCCCGGGAGGGAACTGAGCTGTTTGGAAAGTGAGTCTGGAGAGCCGCGGCCATGGTCAAGGTGAGCGCATGACAGGAGTTGTTGCCAAGGGAACCCTCAGGAAAATGTTTAGGGGGTAAACGTTGCCGTCACATTTAAATTTCTCGACGTGATTCTTGCCTAATGGACTTGAAAATTTGAATAGTTCTGATCAAGACAGAAATATCCCAGGGACTGTGACAGTGGACGAGGCCTGTCAGAGGGCATTGCCAGGGATGACACTGCAAGCTGCTGAAGAGAAGGGAAGGGTGGCACACGGGCACGGTGACCAAGAAAAGTGTCAAATTTTGGATTTCACATGAAGTAAAAATCAGTTAACTACTGGAGAAGGCCGTCTCTGTGTAGCTGCCACTGAGGTCTTACCTCCCTCAAGGGTTGTTTGACAGCTAGCTGTGTACAATCTGTCCTCACCTTATCTTAGTGACTTTTCTATTGCTGTGAAGAGACACCATGACCAAAGCAATTTCTAGAAGAAAACATTACGTTTGGAGACTGGCTTACACTTCAGAGGGTGAGTCCACAACCATTACGGTGGGGAGCATGGCAGCAAACAGGCAGGCAGGCATCATACTGGAGCAAGCAGTAACTGAGAGCTTACATCCTGGTCCTCCAAATTGCAGGCAGAGAGAGAGACACTGAGAATGATATGGGCTTTTGAAACCTCAAAACCCACCTTCAGTGACACACCTCCTCCAACAAGGCTACACCTTCTAATCCTTCGCAAACAGTTCCACCAACTGGGGGCCAAGCGTTCAAAAATATGAGCCTATGGGGGCCATTCTTATTCACACTACCATAACTTTAGCAAAAGGACACAGTATTTCAGGTGGTTGGCCTTCACCCAGCCTATCATACTCTCATTTCTATTACTTTAGCTGAACATTCTCCGAGGCCCAAAGGATTTTCAGAACAGTAACTTGAAAACTGTTAGTGAGGAACCACTCAAATTTATGTGTGCATCTGATGAAGAATTTTAAAACTTCAGATTAAGTCAGGCAGTGCTGGCTCAGGCCTTTAATCCCAGCAGCACAAGGGAGGCAGAGGTAGGCAGATCTCTTGAGTTCTATAGCCTGGTTTACAGAGTGAATTCCAGGACAGCCAGGGCTACACAGAGAAACCCTGTCTTTAAAACCAAAACCAAAACCAAAACCAAACAGCAAAGTACTGAAGAAACAAAGTGAAAAACAAAAAAAACAAAACGAAACAAAAAAATTCAACTTCTGGGTCATATACTTAACATTATTGCTTCCATTGATCTCTTGATAATACTCATGACACTAAGAGAGGAAAAGTTTTCATTGCTCCCACAGGGATCGTGCTGGGTTGTAAGCAGTTAATTCTTTCCAACAGCCCTAACATGCTACTATAGTTTATTGATTGCAAAACATGTCTTTCTTTCACAATGTAGCTTTTGTGAAAATGAAAGTCTTGCTTTTGATGGTGTGGCATAGTTTATTTTATTTTTATCTTATTTTTTTACATTTACTTATTGTGCTACTGTGTGGGCAAATACATGCAAATACCTCTCCTGTATAGGTTAGAAGATAACTGTGGTAGTTGAGTCTCCCCTTCCTGGGGGCTGAACTCAAGTTTCCAGACTTGGCTGCAAGCCTCTTTATCTGCTGAACCGTATGAAAGCCCTGTGGCATAGTTTAATTGGTATCATTCTAAAATTTCTTCCTTGAATATACAGTAATGGAGATTTTAGATTCTGTGAGATGTACTATTAATACGCTCATTTTACAAGCAAAGAAATGAGGTCCAAAGTTTAGTAACCTGCCCAATATCTTGAGATCCCAAATTAGGACTCTGTGCTCTTAGACATCTAGTGTCCCACTGGCATTTGGCCTGTATTTTTCTGTCCCTAAGGGGTGTACCCTGAGCCTCAGAGACTACCCGAGGTTTAGAGACTGGATTTCCTCCACAGCATGGAGGACCACCTCTGAACAGACAACACAGGTAGGGGCAATATGGCAAGCATTCTTCCTCAGTCTGCCATTGACATGGCTGGAATTTGCTTATAATGTTGTGTATATTTTAATTCAGCGCATGCTACTGTCTGTCTGTGCAGGTAAGAGAGCTCTGGCATGCATATTACCAACATGGGTAGAGCTATCCAGAAATACAAATTACCCAAGAAGAGGACATTGCCCATTTTAAAATGTTGCCCTCATTACTGAGAAAAGAAGAGGTTAGCGAGCATTTGCCAAGGACAGTAAGCAGCTAATGGGGCTTCCAAGATGGTCTAAGAAGTGCAGCCCAGCAACAGTCACTGTCAGATACCAGATGGCAGTGATGGGTACATAGGAATGGGTCAAGAGACCTTTGTTACTGAATCCAGCAATTTTCATCAGGGTTCTTATATCGTCCCATGCCTTCCCCATGACTTATTTAGTCATCTACACCCTTTCTCCTTGGGGATTATTCCACCAAACCACAAAGATTAAAGTGCTGTGGGCTCAGTATAGAAAGGAGGAAGGAAGTGAGCTGTAGCCTAGGCCATTGTGCCTCAATTTTTCTACCCTGGAGAGCCATAGCTGCAGAGAATGAGATAGACTGCATCCAGGTTGGGAAGAAGTCCAAAGCTGGCCAAGACCACGAGTGTTTGGCAAATAGGAAAAGACCATGGGTGCAGCTGGACTCTGAGGGGAAGTTCTGGAGGCCAGGAAAGGGAAGTGAGCCTGGATCCCCAAACAGGAGCTCTGTGTCATTCGGGGCCACACGAGGCATTGGTGGGGAATGGAAAATGATTATGAAGACCGACTAGTTACTGGGGTAGGGATTGTGCTTGATGACTGACTAGGTACTGGGGTAGGGATTGCACTTGCCCTGCAATTGTAAAGGGTTTGTAATTTTTCTCATTTCCAGACTGGGCTATTTTAGGCAAAAATACTGTTGTGGTTCTCTTCTACTTACCTCTGCTAGGAATCCACTTACAGAAATGTTTCTTCTGCATCTTAGGATGGAGGTAATGGTGGTCACCTTCTTGGCTCACTAAGGGGCAGGATATAGGCTGTAGTAAGGTATGAACACCAACTTTCAGAGTGCTCGTTTCTAATATTTGTCCCACTCACAACTTATTAACAAAATTGGCCCTCATTAATAATTCTTTGAACTAGCAGAGCAGTCCTAGTTGATTGAAAATTATTACCAACCTCTCCAGATGATTAAACAGCACATTTGGATTTTCATTTATATTATCAGTTTGATTGAACGATGGTGTGTATATGTGCAAGGGCTGTGTATTAATATGGTATCTCTTAAAAGCAATATTAAACAGGGACGAGAAGGTTGCACATTGCTCCGTGTCATAGGAAAAACAAGAAGTCTAAGCCAAGGGAAAAAATGAACAATCTGGGTGCCCAAAATAAATTATGAAAGACAGGCTGTGACAGAGATAAAGTTCCATGAGATGTAAGGACTGAACACACAGAAAAACACTTACGATGTCCCAACCATAGCATCAGAGGACTGCAAATTCTGGTCAGCATCAATAAACAAGCAGTATAATTAATCTGGAACAGAAAGAATACCACAGATGTTTAAAATTATTTTTTTTCCTACTGACTCAGTCTCCTGCATACTTGCAAATTGAAGGTTGTAGATTAATAGCCCCCTAGGTTCCCCGCCCAATGGGACTGGGTCCAGGATTGTGTTTGTACTCACTGACACCCCTTCCGATTCCACCTCTTTTCCCTAATCAGAATATAAGAAAAATTAAAGTTTTGTCTCGCCTTGGATCTCCCAAGCATATTCTGTGAAGGATTCAGACAAGAATAACAAACAAAAATTCCCTCCGCAAACTGCAGCATCTTGAAGGAAGTGGCACAGGCCGTGTTCTAATATCATCCGATGTGGTGCAGCCCCATTCCTAACACAATGGTGGGAATGTGCTCCCACCTGGTTCATCTGATTTCTGGTTTTACTCTGAGTTTACATCTAGATCAGCTCAACAAACTTCCATTGCTAGAGGAAAGATTATGCGAACTTGGAAGTTTGTGACACTGAGATGATATTGTTACTATTGCTGTTGTTTTTAACAGCGCCAGTGCGAGTAGGCTAGGGCTTTCACGGAGAGGTAAACTAAGTTACCAGATCATTTTCAGGTGACTGAAGGTTTCCTAGCGGTCACAGACAAACTAAGAAGATCGTGGCTGGTGATTTAAATTCTGAAGAGAGAATTTTCTTATTGTTAAGTAAACATAACCCAATCGGGGGTTTGTTAGAGATAATTATCAATATTCTGGTGGCTTGAGGAACAACAAAAGGAGAAAGGCTTTATTAAGAGAGGGTACATGGGCAGTGTACAGGCTGTGTTCTTTGCTAATATCATTCGGTGCGGTGCAACCTCATTCATGACACAACGGTGGGAATGTGTTATGAGATTCCCTCATTAGGCTGGTTCCAAAGTCCCCTCTATTTTCTCTTTAAGCTACAACTCTTGTTAAGCATGACACTCTTTGGGAAGGGTGGTAAAAGGCAGAACACCCATCTCATGTTTTGAAGGCTATCCTAACAGAGCGTGCGCTCAGGCAGTGGCAGGTGACCTTCAGCCATGGCAGGGCCAAAGCCCTGAGTGTTCCAGGAAAGAGCAACAGAAGCCCCGGCCAGATTCTTTGGAATCTGAAAAGTTCATCCATTTCCTGTGGTTTAAATGCTGAATCTCATGGGTCCAGCTACCCCACCGACACTGAAATCGGCTATCACTTGCCAAACCATGAGTTCCTAGAAAAAAGCTTCATGAACTTCATTTCTGTCAGCTCAGCCCGAGTAAAATGTCTGGTTCTCTTTCTATGAAATAGAATTATAAAATAAAATATGTCAAGAATTAGTGGGCAGTGTACTAAGAAGAAAAAGCTCTCGCTTTTGAAAATTATATACCCACGGTATAAACATAATTAATAACTTAAAAACACATTTATTTTTGGTCCACATTTAAATTGGAAGGGTATTCTGATCTAAACACAGAAAGATACAAAGGAAAAAATATTCAGAGATCCTAAGGAATAATGTCCTAGTTAGTAGGCAGAATAGGAAAAAGAAGCCAGGTATAAAAGTCACTTAGGCTATGGTCTACTGAAAATAAACAGAAATGCACTTGGCTGTTACATGTGGACTACCCCACCCCCCACTGCCTATGTACCCTCGTTTAATAAATCTCTTCTCCTTCTGTTGTTCCTCAAGCCACCAGAATATTAGTAATTATCTCTAACAAACCCCACGATTGGGTTATGTTTACATAACAATAAGAAAATGTTTCGTGAAGGAATTAACTAAAGCACCAGGGTGTGGGCATTAATTTCAAGTAAGAACCAGTTATTCAGAGTGTTTCAATTAAATGTTTATTTTAGACCAGTAAGCCCAGTGCAGTTAGAGGGTGTTTCCCCCCTAAAGGCCCTGATTGGATACAAACTGGTCTCCCCAAGGTGCCCTAGGACTGTCTTATCTTTTAATACATTTTCTCTCGATCTTTTTGTCCAAACAAGGAAATCAAAGTAAAGTTGGGGATAGCAATATGGTTAGGAAGGCAGGATGTGGTGTTGGACAAGGGACACACATTCCTATGAAAAGACAGGATCTGCAGAGGAGAGAATCATTAACCACCACAATAAGCTCAGAGAAGGAAGGTAAGTTAATCTTCCTTATTCCACGTACGTCGGCATAGAGATGCACATGGAACAAACTGATTTTTCATGTTTTCCATAAACTCATGATCTGTGGCTGAAGAACTGACTGAGCTTAACAAATTTAATTAATTCTTTTCTAGATTTTCCAGAAGAAAATAATCCAATGTTCTCAGTTTCCAAAATTAATCTTTCATATTGCCCATTGCCCATTTTCTATATTTCTCTGGCTTGCTTAGAGTAGGTGTAGTTTTTGGCAGACTCTGCCTTAGGGAAGTTCTCTAAGACACTGTCTGGCTAAAAGGCCTGGACTGTGTTTCCAGCTAGAGAAGAAATGCAGAGGTTGTCAACACAAAGTGTTAGCATCTTCCTGGGACTCTGAGAGAGTCTAAGAGAATCTTAAGAGCATCTTAGAGAGCTGAATTCACCCTGCCCCACACTCAGTTTGAGGGACAGAAGGGTCTGGCTTTTGTGTTCTGAGCATTTTCCTCAGAGTCATCTAAACTTGCCTCCTGTTCTTTAAACAAAACCCATGAGGTTGTCCTGACTCTTTCCCTCCCTTTCTCCCTTCCTTCCTTCATTTTTCTGGAATCTTTATTTTCTAGCATTTAAAGTTTGCTGGTTTTCAACTTTCTGTCCCAGATCCAACTTTATCTTAATCCTCTAATCCCATTTAAGCATTGAGTTCCTTTTCATTATCTCCTTGAAGGTGGTTTTGTGTGTGTGTGTGCGTGTGTGTGCGCGCGCTCGAGTGTGTGTGTGTGTGTGTGTGTGTTTTGTCTTCTTGTTTTGGTTTGGGGTTTTTTTTTTTTTTTTTGGTCTTGGGAAGTTAAAACTCTCCTGCTCCCTCTTTTGTAAAAAAAAAAAAAAAAAGGAAAGAAAGAAAGAAAAGAAAAGAAAGAAAAAGAAAGAAAAAAAGGCAACCAAATGTGGATTTTATTTGGACATTTAAAACTTAGTGTCTTCTGGTTTCTATGGGGTTGGCTCCTTTTACCTTTTCTTTTTCTTTCTTGTTTTTCTTTCACTCACCAAACTTTTTTAAAGTGGCCCATACTTAGTGTCTTCACATCTCATTAATTCCTCAAACCATTACAGTCTGGCTTCCACCAGCCACCACTCAATTAAAAATACTTTCTTGCCAGCATCCTCCCAATTGGTTGGTTCAATGGCCCCACTTTCCCTTGTCATCCTACTTGACATTTATGCAACATTTGACACGGTTGACCAGCTCGTCCTTATTGAAACTCTTTCGTTTCTCAGCCTCTTTTATTTCGCCGGCTCCTGCCCCTCTCAGCTTTCTTCGTGGGCTTCCTTTGGCGCTTCCTCCTGCCCTTTGATGTTGTCTTTCTTGGGGATCTATTGATGTACTGCTCACATTGCACTCTGCCTTTGCTCTAGTTTCCTCCGTCAGCCCCTGCATGCCCACGAAGTTCTCTGGCTCCCAACTTCCCAGCTGAACTCAATTCCTATGTCCTAAAGCGTTTAGGACAACTTCTTCCACCAGTTTGGAGCAGTCATTATAACGATCACTGTACATTAGTTCTGATCACCAGCCTCAACTTCTCCGCAGTTTCACACACTGTTTTCTTGGTTTACTACGTTCACCATCTGACTTGGAGGATGCCCGCTGGTCATCCAAGAACAGCTCTTTGGTTACACATTCTCCATCATCTCCAGGAATAGTGATTTCCTTTTCCCATTCCAAGTGTTTTGGTAGACCAATTATAGTCATGGAATTCCTATTATAATGACCTATTACATTCATGGAATTCTTAGGTGCTGCTGGCTTATCTAAGTCTTGCATGTGGACTGGGCCATTCAGCCTACACAATAGCTTCAGGTTCTGAGGTTCTTATGATCTACTGATTTGGAGTGAAGAACCTAAGACTCCCCCATAATAACGCACACAAGGTAGAATTTCACAACTAGACAGTCCAGAGAACACACCGTGAGTCACACTTTGTTGCCTTCCCAGAGAGAAGCAGCTAGCTTTCACCATCTTCCTACTGTGTGTGTGTGTATCTTCTCCATGTTATCTCTATTCAGGTCCCAGAAATCCTGGTAGGAATTAGTACAATTCTAACACCGTGTAATTCTGACACCTACTCTCTGAATGTGAAGACTGAGGCATGGCTAGGTTAAGGAACTTGCCCAAAACTGCAGAGCCCACAGAGTAGCCAAGTTGGAATGCACTTTGCGTTATTTACCTCTATTACAGACATTCCCAAATTGCTCTGTAATTAACCACTTAGGTGCTTTCATCTTTCGCTCTTCTGTCGGCAACTTGAAGGTCCGGATGATGTCATTTTCCACTTTTTCTTCCCTTTTATCAGGTCACAAAATGCAAGTTCAATAAACGTGGGGGAAAAGAGAGCCTTGCAAACATTTGGACTGCTGCTGTCTCCGGGTCCTTTTTCTAGGGCAACTGATATGTACCCAGTTTATTTTATATTTCCCGTAGCAAATCACTTTTGTGTGCAGCATTATGAAGCCTGGAAAAAATGCTGTCTCTGCAAAGTTTCTTTCTTTTCTTTCTCCTCTTCCTCCTCCTCCTCCTCCTCCTTGAGTAAAAAATAGTTTCTGTTCCCAAAGGTAAAATAATTGCTACCCTGACAGATTGTATCTGAGCCTTTCTCCCTTTAGCATTTCTTAGCTGCATGTCCAGATGGAAGGTTTACTTGGAGAGACCCTTAATCTGTTCAGAGACAGACACCACATTTCTGAGAATATAAGCCTACAATGAACTGAAGCCACACTGGTTTGAAAGAGGACATTTTCTGCCAGTGAGACTGTATCTTCTGGACTCAAGTGTTTGGCATCTGCACTCCCCTCCCCCTCTCCTTCATGCTCCTTTCCTTTCTTCTCCCTCCCCAACCCCCCCAAACCTCCCTTATTCCTGCCTTCCTGCCTTCCTGGCCTAATAGTTAGGTTTCACTGAACGCTGACGTTACCACACACAACCCAGTCCTCACTCTAGTTCTGAAGATGTAATCTCTTCACTGACTTGAGATTGGCTTTGCAGACTTTTAATTATAAATTATGTTTTTGCATTAGTAGAGTACACGATGTAGTCATTTGCTTGTTTATACAATTACAAAACAATAATGATATTGCAGAAAATATTCGAAGTGGGAA
Organism: Cricetomys ansorgei; assembly: GCA_026225945.1. Lineage (NCBI taxonomy): Eukaryota > Metazoa > Chordata > Mammalia > Rodentia > Nesomyidae > Cricetomys > Cricetomys ansorgei. Next base: position 2,079,943 of record JAMJFZ010000882.1, on the reverse strand, counting down.
GTTTTATAAAGTGAAATTTAAAAAAGTCTCTTTGCCATGTCTCTTCAGTTCTATTCCTCAAATTTTGTTTACAATTCTTTTTCTATGCATTATAAACACAAATGTGCATCTCTTTCTCCATATATATATATATATATATATACACACATACACATACACACACACACACACACACTCAATATTTAAATTTCATGAATAAAAATCAAGTCATACCTTTGTCTTGAGCACATTTCTTTTATTACACTATATCTCCATGTGTGTATTAATAAACAAATGTCATTCCATGTGAAGGGGTATAGACCTTGCAAATCAATTCCATTTAGGACACTCAGGCTGGTTTCTATAATAGTAAATAGGCATATTCCCCTGCAAGATTTCTATAGCTGAATCCACTGGAGGCCAAGTTCCTGAGGTGGGACCATGCATCCTGATTCTGAGCCACTCTCTTTGTGGTAACTGGTACGCTACAACCTACAACGGCCTTTCTTTACCTCCCATGTTTACAGCCTTCTACAAAAGACGTCTGCAGTCCCAGCGCTCCTTCTGTGCAGTTGTATGTTTTAAGCAACATAGAGAAAAGAGCCCAAATCTGGTCCCCTAAAGATGACCAGACAACAAACTTGCTTTTCTACTTTTCCTCCTACTTTATCTGATTTAATCATGTGTAATTTTCCTGGTTGTTATTAATGTTTAAGTCCATTTCTTCCTTCCTTCCTTCCTTCCTTCCTTCCTTCCTTCCTTCCTTCCTTCCTTCCTTCCTTCTTTCCTTCCTTCCTTCCTTCCTTTCTTTCTCTTCTTCTCTTCCTTCCTTCCTTCTTTCTTTCTCTCTCTCCTCCCTTGCTTCTTTCTCTCTTTCTTCCTTCCTTCCTTCCTTCCTTTCTTTCTTTCTTTCTTTCTTTCTTTCTTTCTTTCTTTCTTTCTTTCTTTCTTTCTTTCTTTTTCTTTCTTTCTGTTTTTGCTTTTCAGAGTACATATAGATTTCTTAAGGAAAATTGAAAAAGGAAATTGACATTTATCTGTTTGTGTGTGTTTGTTTACATGCTTGCTACAGCCCAAGTGTAGAAGTCGGAGGACTTTCAGGAGTCAATTCTCTCCTAGCATGTGGGTACTTGGAATCAAACTCAGGTCGTCAGGCTTGTGCCTTAGCCTGTGGAGCCACCAGCAAGCCCATGTCTCACTTTTTAATTATTGCTTGAGATTCATACTTACTCCAAATAGTTTAGACTTAGCTATATTTTCCTCATTCCTTCATTCTCTTGTATTAGTCCACTCCGTTTTAAATTTCTCTGATTTCTAGATTCACAGTAATTTTTTTTCTTGGCTTTTGAAAACACTTTTCTGTTTTTCTTTAGTATTTAGTCTCGTGAACCTAAACTATGAAGGAAAACTTTTTTTGTTGTTGTTCCTTTAGGTAACGCACTTTTTCTTCTTGAAAGATATTTCCTTTTTTCCCCTTTGTTCTTAGAACTCCTGTAGTCTTACTAAGGTTTACTTGTGTTCATTGTTTACTTTTTAAAAATTTTCACCTGTTTTCCAAAGGAACATTCAGATTCTCAGCTTCTAAAATTCTCATAGCAAAGTCAGAAAAGTGTGCTCTTCTGTTTTGCTTGCTATCAGTGAGAAAACCCAAAGCAATCAGCAGGGAAAGAAACATAGTTGTATGCCCTTGAGTTTGAAAAGCCTCTACAGCTCTGTCATTGGATGATAGCTTATCGTGACCAGCTATTCTATTTTTTGCTGCTAAACAGAGCTTGAATACTTGGAAGTAATATGTGCTGGCATTTTTTTCTGGTCATAAGTTTATATAATTATTCCTAGCCGGGCATAAGGATGTTAGATTATAGAATTGATAGAATCCTGGGGCCTGGGGGCAAATTGGTTTTCTGTGCCCCAAAGCCTCTTTTCACTGATTTTGTTGGAATTATAATTTTGCCCCAATTGATATCAAGTCATTTAACTATTTGTGGAACTCATTTAGATTACATTTTTTTTGATCATACAAATTCCTGAAAAAATATTCAGAATCTATAAAATTACTTGCATGATATCAACAACAACAAATATCTCTAGCCTCCATAAACAAGCTTCCATGTACTCAGGGAGAACTGAGATTTCCGAGTGAACATTTGTAGGCTGCTCTTTACTCCGGGCGGCAGTGTGCCAGGCTCTTCCACTTTATACAGGCCTGGCTTCCTCTAGTTCTCACAACAGCTGCATAAGGCAAAGACTGTTATTACTTCTCATTTACATAGGAGGAAAATAAGGTTGAGAGAACTCGCTGAGTCACACAACCAGTAAACAACCTGGCCAGAGTCTGAATCCAGGCTGAATGTTCCTCAGGACATCAGTCAAGAGCTGATCTTTGCATCTCGCTTCTCTACACCAGAGAAGATGGTCTGGAAATAGTGGCTCCCAAAGGGATCAGCAGGGGAGAGAAAGGAGTGTATTCTAACAGAGGGTTTTTTTTTTTTTTTTTAAGAACAATGTAATTGTGCAGTTGTAGGCTGTTATGTATGAATGTAAGTATTTCTGTGTGGGCTGCCAACTTTTCTGAGCCAAGGCTGATTTGACACTGGGTTTTATAAATATACTCTGTACACAATTATCTGCTCAGTGATGGACATCTGTAGCTAAGGTGGTTGAAATAGCAGGGCAGATGGACATCTGGTTATTTCAATCATGGAGACATAGCTTTAAGATCTGTTACCATCTATTTAGAATTGGGCTTTAAATTACTGTGGATTTCAGATGAAATTTATCTTAAAAGCACAATGTGCTCCAATCATAACTACTTATCAAAATAATTGATGGTAAAGTTCCGGCCAGCTTCTCACATTTCCATTTCATTCCAAGTAGGGTGTCTGCTTCAGAGTAAGCCTGTGACAAGGGAAGAGGACAGAGAATGCCAAGGGGAGGGGGAGCTGGGGAGCACTGCAGAGCACAGTTCAATTTCCAGCTCTCAGAGCATCTCTGTGCACGGAAAGGCATCAAGAGCCATTTGAATAGTTACGAAAATGCTTTTCACAGAGCTGTTTAAAATTTAACAGGTGTCAAAGAAATTCTACCAAAGAAACTCAAGTGCATTTTGAGGGTGTTTTATGTCCAGAGTTATTGCCTGACACAAGGACAGAATGTGAGACCAACTTTTGTCATCCAGGGAGTGCTTAAATTCTAACTCCAGGGTTCAATTTCATCACGTTCCAGAAATATCCGGGATCATTAAATCCATTCACTGTAAAAGAATACATCAACTCCTATATAGATTTAGTTCCCAGAGGACATAATGAGAAACTTGCTGTTGTGAGTTGTATTATTGTGATTTTATTGAATCAATCTATGGCTGATTGCTGCATGCCATATTTATCTGTGGGAGCCAGTGAGATGTGCTAGGTGAAATTCCTTAGTAATTTGAGCACCTCTCTATTGGAGTGATCTTTGACCACAGTGAGGCTTTGGTATCTCTTAAAAAACAAAGGCTTTATCTCCTCAATCTCACCATGAATTCCATTTGCCTCTGAATTACAATCAAAGGCAAAAGAATAATTTGATTCCCCTTGAACTTTTGGATGCAATCTCATGTTGATGAGGAATCTTGAGCCCTCTAAGTGAAAAGCCTGCTTTCCTGCAGGATCACTGCCTCTGTGTGTGTGTGTGTGTGTGTGTGTGTGTGTGTGTGTGTGTGTTCCACTAAAGTTGTTTACAGTCACAGTTTGGATAAATTTACTTCAGTTGGTGGAAAATTATCTTAGCTTCATGGCCGTGAGTTTAGGGCGTGGAGAAAAGTGTCATGGAAAACCCTTCTTATGATAAACAGAAAAAACGTGATCTGCTACAAAGCCATTCAAGACAAAGGCTCGGTTTCTGACTGACTTCTAGCCTGGAGTCAGGCCTGCCAGTGGGACTGCTGACGATGGTGCTTGGATAACATCTAAGTGGGAACATCTAAGAGGGTACAGTGGTGAACTTACAAGTTACAACAAGCTTCCTGGAACAGGAGCAGTCTTCTCCCTACTGTGGCCCCTAAGATTTTCCTTCAGTGGCCTTATGTTACCCAGTTCTCCAAGCCTCTCCTACAGCGCTTGACTGTTTATTCACGCGTCTCGTTCCTCTGTTATCTTTGCCTCCACAACCGGACTGAAAGATCCCAGAGATCAAGGTCCATGTTTGACACTGTTTTTATGGTGACTGCACCATCTGACAGTGTGTGGCCATCATAGGAGATTTCTCTCGATCCTTATAAAATGGAGGGAAGTGGAGCCTTGGGACCCCTGAACACAAACCGCTTTCCTCTGTGGCAGACGCTCGCAACCTACTCCTCGACTAAGGACTCTTCCTGCTTCAGCGGCCGTCGTGGGTCCTTCTCTTGAGAAGACGTCTTCATTTTGGGAAAAACCTTGGTTGTTTTTCTCATCTATAGTTCTTTGCTTTTTCTTCAAGATTTAGCTAGATGGCATTCATTTATGTTTAAAAGTTTTTAAATCATCAAGCAACAAGCTAATAGTTAACAAGTATATATGAGGAGGTTAATGATTAACAAGTATAATAGATTATATGGGGTGGTTGCCTGTCTCAACACAAGGTTTAATAATAAACATATGCTTATGGGCCTCATAAGTAGATTTGCAGTATATCAATACAGTTTTATTGAGTTTGACAACATAGCCCACTTTCTTTATTTATTTATTGGTGGCCATTTTTGTTTGAAATCCCCAGCTCCGTCTTTGTTTGCAGATTCCTTCTCTTCTTTGAAAATGTATATAACCTCTGATTCCAAAATCAATAAGTAGTTAGTGTATGGATTTTGACAAATACAACAGGACAGCCAGAGAAATCACATCCATCCATAACCTTACCTCTAAGAGATAACATTTCTAAAGCAATTTTCTTCTAGACTTTCCCTGCACATATGCACATGACCCTTGCTCCATAGGCTTGAATATGGAAGGTGTGTTTTCTTTTGAATCCAAGTGAAACCTGACCCTTTTCTCTCAGAGTCTATTGCAGCCACTTTGCCAACTTTGAGAAAACTTCAAATATTTTTAGGTTTTTTTTGGGGGGAGGCTATAATTGACTGGAAATTAAACATTAATCCATGACAGCTAGATACTTTAAAATAATATTCAGCCTCCCATCTAAGAATATGGCCTATAAACTTCATTCAAATTTTCTTTCTTTCTTTTTATTCCTCTCAGTTAGGATTTGGGTGGAGTGAAGGGAAGAGAGACAATCTGGAGACCCCCACTTTTCTAACTTTCCTGCTCTGCGGATGAGGATGATCTCGAACTCTTGGTTCTCCTGCCTCTTCTTGCCATGTGCTGTGGGCCACACACCTGGCCCACACCACCTTTAGATGCTTAACCTTTTCTTGTTGCTGTCGTGAATAAATATTTTTAATCTTCATATTTCTTTCATTGTCATTCATTCATGATTTTTTAAAAATATATTTTCTTAGCTTTGATCTGTATTAATAAATGTTCTTATTAGTCATATTAGTTTTTCAGTTCACTCCCAGGGAATTTTAGGTAGAAAACATCGTTTTCCTTACCGCAACATCATTTACTTTTGTCTCATTGCATTAAATAGATAATAGAGAGCGATGATGGTCTCTTTTCACTGGAAATAGAGTCCTGCCCTGGTGCTGTCTGCTTTCTAGTTCCTGGGTTCCTGTGATCTTCCTGCCTCAGCCTCCAACTAGCTGGGCTGATGGGTGTGTATGCTCCGTGCCTGACATCTCTGGTTTTGAGGCAATGACTCAGAGTTTTATGGACATAAATTAGTTATTACTTCATATAGGTGTTATTTTTTTTCATACTGGGTAATGAATAGTTACTTTAAAAAAATGTTCCTTGGGTTGAGTCTCTTGAAATTTTGTAGTCGTGTGCTGAAAAAGACACGTATCGCACCCAGAGTAAAAGTATCAACACAGGCATAATTTACTGGTCATTGATGGACAGGAGTGGGGTGGTTATAATAATTGACTTATGCAACATTTGTTTACATGTTTCTATTAAACCTATTTAACGTAGTTAAACTAAATGGTATAATGTCATTTATATTTTTGTTTTGAGCACATATTTGTAACATCTCATACTGTCTTCTGGAGGATTCACAATCCATAGATAGGTGTACTGAAACTTGTTAGACTAATAATGATTACATAAGCAATACTAGTAGCAATCTAACATTTGTTGAACACTTAAGATATAGCTGGCAGTTCTAAGAATCTTATGTTATGATTTTAACTTATACAACAGTCCCTTGAGGTATAGACTACTATATAAACCATTGAGATTGCTTAAGGTGTACACCAGAAAATGATAGTGCCTCGATTTATACCTATTTGGCCCAATGCTCCTTTCCAAAGATGGACATCTTGTTGTACAAATCGTGCTGGTAAACTTCCAGAAATGAAACTTTAATCCTGATTTACAGCTATGTAAGGTGGTTCAATACACAGAGTGAGTCAGACTCGTAACACATTTTCTCTGCAGTAGTATATAATTTTTATTTTTGTTTGTACTTCTCAAGATTGAGTTTTTTTTTTTGTTTTTGTTTTTGTTTTTTGTTTTTTTTTTTTTATGTGAAACAATCCTGGGAGTGTTTTATTAACTAGTATTTGACATCTTATATAACTAGCGTAACTTTACCTGTGTCATTATTTTTCATTTCTTTAGTTTTTGTTAAAAATATTGCCATTAATAATGTTATGGGGAAATATGTGTTCTTTGAATAGTCTGCCCTCAAGGAGTTGGGGATACAGTTGAATGAGAGGGTGCATGTCTGGTGTGTATGAGTCTCAGGACTTGATCCCTCGAAACTTTGAAACAACAACAGAATACTCCTACGCAGCAACTGCTATTTTCCCCCTGTGATTTTCTGGTTAAACTGTCTCTATGTAGAGAGGGCAGGGAGCTAGCTCGCAGGGTAGGGCTTGACCATGGGGGTGGGGCTGTGCTCCAGCTGCTCAGAGCAACATGACATGCGTGGCCACTGAGAAATGGTAGCTACCTTCTTCTGTGAGAAGTGAGTGTGTCAAATAAGGTAAAACAGGATTAAGTTTTCTTCCTGGGCTAGAAGTTTACTGTCTTCCATGATTAAAAAGTTAATAGAATTCAGAAGTCTCTCAAACATTTTTGGTTATCGCCGAAGATTGCTAATGTTCTGACCATTTCAATAGCTTATTTAACCAATATGAAATAGACGATTTGAAAAATCTTAAAAATTTACCCATTTATTATCTACATTAAACATTTTCGATTTTGAGTGCATGACAACAGAATTATCATCTTAATGCTGTTTTGAAAAGCAAATGTAGTTGACGCTTCTAGAATTATGTGACTGCAGACACATCTGTGCTCCTTTTCTTCGCTCTGTATGTCTGCAAACAAGTCAGATAATCACAGAATAACAGCTACCTCCTTGACCCTCTATAAAAAACTGCACTAGCAAGACCTCTCCTTCCTTATCAGACGTTTCTCTCATTCCACAGTGCAAGTCAACCAACAGAATGCAAATTTTCTTTAATTTGCATAAATTTCTTATCTTCTATCAACAAAGATTAATAGTTTTTGGAGTTGATGTTTTTCAAAGTCATCATGTTCCTTCATGGAAAAGAATTAGCTGCACTTTTTTTGTCTCTCCCAGGTGTGTATGTCTTTCATGTTGTAATTGCAGGTTAGTTAGGGCCACAAAGATGGATTGGCTGGAGAGCCAAATTTCATTACTCCTACTACAAAGACAGGTCCAATGGCAGATGCAACAAATTTCAGCCATCATTTCCATCAGGATCACAGATGGTACTGATGTGGACGACATCTGCAGCACAGGCCAGAGAGGGATGCCTGGCTTCTTATAGAATCAAGGCAAAGGATATAGCAATGAAAGATCTAAGGATGCCCCCAAGGAATGCCATGTGTGCACAGAGGTCATGGTAAGTCAATTGTGATATAGGCTTTTCCTACAGTGTTTCTGGGAGAATGTAGAATGAGGAACAGTTATGGACAATTGTACAAACTTAAAGAATCAACTTCTAAGGGAGAGACATGTTTATCAAGCAGGGATATGGTCACAGAAAGTTTGGGTCCTCTTGCATATTCCTGAGTGAAGTTGTGAAGTGGTAGAGGAAATAGAAAGTATCCCCTGAGTCTGTGGGGAAAGTTTAAGTAGAAATACTAGCTCAAGACTAGTTGAATACACTGACAGTAAAGTGAATGTTTATAGTAGCTTGTAGTCTTGTTGGGGAGCCTTCATGTGGTAAAACACTAGCACAAGTGAAGGTGTAAACATATCATTGAAATCCTCGTTTTCAACAATCTCAGCCTGTAGTAAAGTCCATCCTTTTCTTTATGATGAGCTATGAATATTAGTGCAACCATGAGCGTTTGCCCTCATGAACTCAGTTAATCATCATACAGCCGAAGAAGGAAGGATTCTATCCAGAGTTTAACAGCTTTGAAGCTAGAGGGTTGGGAATGAAACCTCACCCTGTAGGTTCAGAGTCCGTACTGCAGGATAATGATGCAATTCTTCCTTGTAAATGCCTATAAAGCTGTATCCCAAGTATGAGTATGCATTTATTTCCTTTTCTCAGAGTCCCTAATGCTCCATGCAATTCATATTTTCTAGATTGCCCAGCATGTGCTAGACCTATGGTATCTTTTGTGAGTGGATATAGTCTCTCAGGTCAGCAAAGAGGGTCAACTCATTGCATAGATGTTGGGACATTTCTTTAACTGCAGTTTTAATTCTGTGTTACAAACTGTCAGGTGACTTCAGTTAGAAGGTTTTCCCGTCTCCGTTTTCTTCGTGTGCATTTGTGTGCTCTGTGCATGTGTGTTTTTATGCACACTTGTACATGTGGAGGCATGAGGTTGATATCAGGAATTTTCCTCCATTGCTCTTCCATCCTATTCTTTGAGGCAGGGTCTCTCAATCAAACCTAGGACCCACTGATTTGGCTAGTCTTGCTAGTGAGCTTGCTCCTGGGATCCCCAGTCTCTGTCTTCTGAGACTGGAATTAATTACAGGCAAGCTGCTTGGCCGGCCAGGCATTTATATGGGTTCTGGGGATCCAGTCTCAGATTCCTTCCTTTGCATGACAACCCTTTAACTGCTGAACATCTCCCCAACCTCAGTTAATAGAATTTTAAGGAAGACTGAATCTTCGGCACATAAGAGGGACCCAAGACTGTCTAGGGTCCCAGGCTAGAAAGTTTCTAGTTTTTTTGTTTGTTTGTTTTCTGACATGGTTTATGTAACTCTGTCTGGAACTCATTGTATAGACCAGGCTGGCCTCAAACTCACAGAGATCTTCCTGCCTCTGCCTCCTGGAAAGCTCCCGACTTTTGGAGTGCAGTGATGCTTCATTCCAAGGGGGCAAGTGGAGACCTGGTACCCCAACATTGTGTCTCAGAAGAAGCGATTCTTAGGACATCCATCTCACCTGCCTTTTCTCAATGGCACAGCTTTCCCCACTTACCTTCTCCACAACAAAGCTTTCTTCCTCTTTACATGCTCCACGTACTGCGTACTGCATCATAGTTTTAACTACTGCTCCCTGCTGACGTAGTTGCATACCTCAGATTCACGATCTTTGAGAGATAGTGTTTTATGGAACCTGGTTGGGGAAGGTTTAGTGATGGTGTCTGTGTGAGGTGAAAGCCAGTTTGGAGCCAGTCACCCTGAGTTTAGGAATGGATCCCTGTACACTAATTAGAGGCCAGGTTGTGATGTGTATGGATCTTCCTTCAGGAATTTCTGGGTGTGTCAGGTACAATGAGCATCTGGGAAGGGTGCAGTGAAACTGTCAGACTATTTGTGTGATTTCTCTAGGATAAGCATGCCATTGGCTTATTTTCACATTGAGTACTCATATTATCCACATCAATCATTTATGTGGCTAGGTAAGCTGGGAGACAGAGGAAACAAAGTACTTGAGCAGAAAGAAAAGTCAGAATTTTGTACATTTTACATTTTAACAAACGTCTGAAAAACAGAGCTCTTAATAATGTGGTTAATTTCTCAGTGTCAGAGCAGAAAGGAACCCCAGGGATTAGCTAGACCAATGGTTCTCAACCTGTGGGTCATGACCTCATTGGGGGTTGAAGAACCCTATCCCAGGAGTCCCCTTGGACCATCCTGCATATCAGACATTTGCATTACCACTCATAACAATAGCAAAAATTACAGTCATGAAGTAGCAATGAAAATAATTTTATGGTTTGGGGTCACCCCAACATGAGGAACTGTTTAAACAGGTCCCAGCATAGGAAGGTTGAGACCTACTGCTCTAGATCATTTCCCAGCCAAGAAACTAAAGCAGATGGATTCCCGACACTGATGCATTAGTGACTAAAGGAAGCTACCCGTGCCCTGGGAGCAGCGTGTTCTGAGACCCCTCTGACATGGACTTTCAGAAAGTCCTCATCAGGAGAGCTCTGTGGTGTTTTCCTTCTCAGCTTCTTTCTCTACCTGCTTACTGTGTATTTATTTATATGTTTATCCTTCTGTCCTTTTCTCTCCCATTAAGACACAAGTGTCATGTAACTGCTTGGTCTCTCTTTTCATCTGTTTTCTCTCCTTCTGGCTTTACTTGAATTGAAAGAAGAGTCAGTGGGATGCTGGACTTTTATATCATAACCCCTGTTATCTTTTACATTTAATACAGTTTAAAAGTCAACTTGCTTTACTATGAACTTTCTGGGAGCACACGTCTTACTCAGTGAGTGAAGGTACGTGTTGACATGGAACACAAATATGTGTATCTCTTGGTATCCTGGGTGCATCTCGGTGAGCATTTCCAGTGTTTTATAGCACACTGCAATGTTTTTCTTCAGGAAACTCCACACTTTAAAAATCCTACTTTTAAAAGAAAATTAATACACCATTGTCAACTATATAGGCAAAACAAAACAAGATTGAGACCAACGTTTGAAATAAAATTCCCTTCCGGATACTGAAAATGGTTTTTTTTTTTTTTTTTTTTTTTTTTTGGTCAGTGCTCAGTGAAATAATGGAGTTGCCAAGAATACATGTACACATTTAGGAAATAATTGATTATAAAGAGTAAATAATGATAATATAAGAGTAAAATTATGCCAACGTACAACATGGCTTTCTAAAACATGCAATTCAGTCATGAAAGCAGACTTCATGCAATACATTTCAGTAAGCACATGCAGAAGTAAATAATTGTGCAGGCAGTAGGAAAGCATCAAAATCAGAGAGGAGAAGGTCCACATCTTAGCAACTACTGATAGCCTCTGCCATTCTTAGAGCTGGAGGAACTAAAAGTATGTAGTTACTAGAGCCTTAAGACCTTTGCCACTGGGTAGGAGCTTGTTGTTGTCTGGACGCATGATGGAAGATGCTAGAACTGCAAAGAAAGGAGCCCTTGGCCAGAAAGCGGTCTAGAGAGGAGACACAGTCATTAGCAAAAATAGAAATGGGGAAATACTGTTTCCTCCCCAGCCCTCAAATCTTCCCACTTTAGTGCCTGCCATTGACCAAACCTAAATTTGAAAAGGATCCTGGGAATTGTAGTTTACAGAGTATGTCCCTGAAGTAGCACAGAAGAATGAAAAGGAGTTTTGAGACTAAACAGGCAAATGATCAAAACAAAGGCTACAAGAGAAGAAACAGGATGCTTCATTCATGTAATAAATTTAACATAAAATATTTTATGTATACTTATAATAAGTTTATACACACTTTTTCAGGTATATTGGATAAGAACATTAGCATGGATTAAAGCACATTAATTATTTACCAACTTTTTTGGATTCAGTTATCCTTTTTTATGTCAGTGAGCAACTAAATCTTTTTAGGATATATTTTACTTTTCAGTTATTTCTATATGTCTGCATGGAGGTAGGTAAGTTCACATGAGCATGTGTGTCCAGATGCCCCAAGAGGCCAGAGATGTTGGATCTCCTGGGTCTGGAGTTACGGATAGTTGTAAGTTGCCCAAGGTGAGTTCCTCTGGAAGAACAGTACATGACCTTAACCACTGAGCCATCGCTCCAGGCCCTGTGATTGATTCTTTGTTTGTGTATTATTTTAGTAGCATGGCACCTAAACCAAATACATTCCTTTGTTTACTTGAGGTTTAGGAAGTATTGTATTTGTACTAAAAAAAAAAAAGTCACTGTTCTTGAAAGATGTCTTTTTCTGACTTGTTTTTAAATGGTCAATTGTATTGGTGACTTTAAGGCTGTGTTTGTAAGCATTTCTTCTCTCTCTCAATAAATTAGAAACCAAATTAGGCATAAATGTCACTTGACTTTCTCTGTTTCGTTCTGGCTTCTGAAATACTAGAGGCATTTCCGTGTACTATACAGGGATTTACAGGAGACGGATGAACTTTAGGGGGTCTGTGGACGAGCATCGGGAGGTGAATTTGCAGGATTATTATCATTTATTGCTTTTCATCAACTATATAATTGAGATGGCTTTCCCGGTGATTTATACTACCGTAAAATACGTGGTCTTGTTTCTATTAATTATGATTTGGAAGATGTAGTAAGTATAATGTTAATGAATGTGTTGAATGATGTTGGATTAATTGGAATGACAAAAATGCCCTAAGCAAAGAGTGATAACTCGACACTATTGGCAAATCCAAAGATAAAGCTGTTATTTAGTTTGTGCCATGCCCTGTCCTTAGAAATGGAATTTATCCAGCGCAGGAATGTAGATATAATCTTTGATCATAATTTCTGGCATTTTTTTTAAAAGTAAGCTTTTTTTATTATAGAAATTTCAAATGTATACAAAGGTAACTCCCAGAGCTACAGACTCACCTTCAACAATGATCAATTCATGCCCAGTTTGTTTATATGTCATAATCCTCTCCGCTTCCTTTTCCTCTCTCCCTGAGCTCCACTGTATTATTTTAAATTCAGCTCCAGACAGCCGATCATTTCACCCTGGTTTTAACAAGCCTTTTGTTGGGGCAGGCGCAGAGGGAGGAGAGCTGGTAGCTTTCCATTTAGTAATGATACAGGAAGATCAGGACAAAGTTTCCCCCCTCCCCCACAAGAGTGCCTGTCATTGGTGGGCTATGGTGATGGAAATTACCTGGGCGGGCTGGAGATGAGCTCAGCAGTGGAGCACTTACCTAGCATACATGAGGTCTTAGGTTCAATGTTCAGTGCCACAAAAATAAATTATCAAGGGATTACATATCCTTTGGTTTATCGAACTAAACATAGGCACTGAGTAATGACCTTGTAAAATGGACATAATTCTTAGCGTGGGAAACACCAACTTTCAGAAGTCATTAGGATGCAATTTACAATCAAATTCATGGGCAACCTTCTAGCCCAAGGTAGGACCAGAATGGAGCTTGGGCAGATGTCTTTCCTAGATAATTGGGAGTGTCACAAATAAGTTCCCAAACCTGAAACTCGCATTTATGGATAACAGTCATAGCGAGGTTCTGAAACCCTCACGGTGGAGCAGGGAGTGAAGGAGGAAAGGAAGCAACGGCAGGCTGGAACTCCATTCTCACTTTGTTTAGCCCCCTTTGTCTATAGCTGCAGTTATTTTCCATTTTCATAACTACCAGGCCTGGTTTTATTAATCTCTCCACAGCTCAGGTTCAAATAGAGCTCCACTATTTGATATTTCTATAGACTTGAATGCAAAGCCCCTCACCGTCTCTAAGAGATCTTTGCAATTCTCAAATCTATTTTCCCCTCCCACTTTCCTAATCTCCTCAAATGGCACCACCATCCACTTATGTTTTCAGCTGGGAGTCAGAATCTTCTCTTCCTCAGATCATCTGGTTGTCAGTTCTTGTCCTGTCTGCTTCTGGAAAAAAAAATCCTTAAATGAATCCTACCACTGGTGCTGCTCTTGCCTTAGTTTAGTTTTTAACATTAGCGGTGGGTTCATCTTAGATGAATCCACTTCCCACTCTGCTGTTAGAGACAAACTGAGTATGAAACATCTCTCCAGTCTCGGGTTCTCGAACTTACCCTTTCAGATGATGAAGACCGCAAGCTAGCTCTCCACTGGGCTCATCTCCTGTTGTCCTTTAATGATTTGTGACCTAGCCATATGCAGATATGGTTTGGAAAAAGCTAAGGCGAGGGAACTCTGCACTTCTGATAAGTCGCCAGCTCATGTTGCTGATCATGATTCTGCAGCAAAGGCCACAGGCACTCTTCAACCATTTCTTAATTGGCGCTGACTTCTCTTTTGTTGCGGTTCGTAGTTTAAACTGCTTTATGGATTCAGCCATTTTGTTTAGCTCATCATTCATATTCTCCCCCCAAGTTATCTATTTGGCAAAATCCTTCTTTCCCTTCAAGTTTCAATGTAAACACACAATTAAAAAAAAATCACCCCCCCAAAAAACAACAACAACAACAACAACAACAACAACAAAAAAACCAAACAAACAAAAACACATTGCGTAGAAAACTTCCTTGAACCCTCAGGAAGACTTCATTGGGTACCTCTTCTCTGACACACATCCCTTTCCCTACAGCGCTAACTAATTGCATTTTGGGGTTCCTGATTGTTTTCCAAAGCATTTCCCAGACTTTTTCACAGTACCAGGCACGTGGGAGAAATTCAGAACTGTTTTCTGAAATATAGATAGATGAATTTCTCCATCAATGATTTTTTTGCTATTGTCCTTTGATATTCCCAGTACACTACCAGGGAGTAACTATTTCTAGAGAGTCCTAGAGGTTTTGTAAGCTACTGGCTTTGGAGATTAATTGTAATCCCATTTTAATAATAATAATGTGGCTACTATAAACCAAGGGTTTGGGATTATCTTTGTATGAACCTCATGCCATAGTCATTTGGGATCTTGGTTAATTGATCATGGTTTTAGCCCGCAGGCTGCTAAGAAACTGATTTTTCAGCTTCTTGAGTAAGTGTCTCTTTCTCAGGGGACATTCACATTAGATCGATGTATAAGTTAAGAAAGTCAGCTCATTCACTGAAAAGTTATGGCCCTGAAAACCGGAAACTGGAATTCGCACACTCAATCTTCTCTTACACAGAAGAACTTTGAAGAAAGTAAAGTCATAGTTTTTCTTGTAAGGTGGAATCTGAACAGCAAGATTTAGATAAACTGGTTATGTATCAGCCTCAAGTCACATTGTCTTAAAATGTTCAAACTGTCCTAAGAATGATCTGGTCAGTAGGACCAGGGGTAAAGGCTGTGATCTCACCTTCTGCACCATCTCCATCCTGGGCAGGATTTTCACTAGGATGAGAAATGTGAATCCTGAAGTCTCCGATGGAGAATATCTTTCCCTAGAGTGCTTGGTGGGTCTTACCACACTTGTCTTTCGGTCTCCATATTTTTCCCCCGGCAATGGGCCTCCTTCATGTTGAGTTATTTCTTTATTTTTTACAGGGCAATGATTTCTTTATCATGGTAAATTTGCATGATTTCCCCTGATACTTGGCTTGTTACTTTCCATCACTTCAAAGGCCTTGGAGGCCCTTTCCAATAAATCCACATGAGACCAAAATAAAACCCTTCACCTTTAGTGGAGAGGGTGGTGGTACTCTCACCGAAGAGATAGACGTCTGTCAGATGTGAGGTGGGGGGTCCTTAGTGTCTTCCAGTCCCATTTCTTCATTTGTAGAAGACTTATATGAAGGTGAGCTCAGGTGCCTGTGGAGGCCAGAGGACGGTGTCGGATCTTACGGAGCTGGAGTTACACTGCTGTGAGCTGCCAGACGTGGATGCTGGGCACTGAACTTGGGTCCTCTGCAAAAGCTGACCCGCCTCGGCAACCCCTTAGTCCACTTTCTTACCAGGAAAAGGAAGAGAAGAATTTTCATCTCCTTTGCCAAACACCACAAAAGATTTAGAAATCCCTCTGAAGTTGGTTGGGGAAGTTTATTTTTAGTTATGTTTGAAATTGTTTTATGTTGGATGAGGAGCTGTCCTAAGTCTAGAATGTTCTGTATTGTCTGCAGGTGTTGGATTTCTGTGGGGGTTGTTCAATTGCTAATGATCTGCACGTGCTATCAGTAGAATACCTGAGGAGTTCTGAAAGAATGAAAGCACCTGAGCTCCACTGTGAGCTAAGGCGCTGGCCTTGACGGTGGTTCCCTCTGCTGAGGTGTGACAGGGTTTCCACCTATGATTATGCCTTCCTTCTTGGTGAGCCACTCTAGCAGCAATGTACTACACTACATAAATTGGGTGGAAGTACCCATGGAATGGCAACAGTGTCAGCTCACCCCCCCCCCCATACAATTCTCCACAAGGAGGACATAACGAACTAGTAAAGGATGAAGCACAGCCATCGCTGATGTGTAGAGGATTTTGTGGCCTTAGATCTTTGTTCCCATATCCACCACGTTAGATGCACAGTCCTTGTACTTTGCTGTGAAAGTGAGGAGGAGCCCAGAGATGGTGGTACACGCTTTTAATCCTAGCACTTGGGAGGCAGAGGCAGAGGCAGGCAGATCTCTGGATCTTAAGCCAGCTCGGTCTACGGGGTGAGTTCCAGGACAGCTAGGGCTATGCAGAGACACCCTGTTTTGAAAAACAAAATGAACCAAAATCCTAAAAAGCAAACAAACAAATCCAAAACCAAGCAAACAACATCAACAACAATAATAAACAACAACAAAAATACAAAACAACAAGGAAAATGAAGGACGGGGAGGGTACTGTTTAAGCAGAGTCCAGAAAGTAGTACGTGTGCACGCGTGTGTGTTTCTGTGTGTGTGTGTGTGTGTGTGTGTGTGTGTGTGTTTGTGTGTGTTTGTGTGTGAAGGGGGGGATAGAAAGAGGAAGTATAGACTAGGTCTCACTGGATTGTAGAAATGTATGTAAGAGACCTGTTAACTCATGTCTGGAACACTGTAACTTCCCAGCATGGTTGGACAAGGACAGTGGCCAGATGAAAAAAAGTGTAGGGAACATTAAAAAAAAAGTTTTTGGAATAATGTAACACTGAATGTTATGGCTTCTTTTCTCTGCTGTTAATGGCAGTCCTCTGTTGTTGAGAGTTTTCCTGGACCCCATCCTGTTTGCAGAGACGAGGTGGAAGGCATTACAAAGGGAGACATTTCTACTATTCGTAGCCAAACAGTATTCAGGATCATTATTCCAGTTCCACTTAAGTCATTTCTCCTCAAGTTTTATTATATAGTTTCTCTGCAAAAAATCCTATTTAATACCCGACCTTCCAGATTTGACTTTGTCTTTCTTCAATGATGCAGTACGCGTCAATTTTGGGGAACTTTTTTTTTTCCCCACTAAAGATAAAACTTCCCCAAATTTCAGCTAACTTTGCTCTCTATTTTACTCTCCCCTTCCCATCTTAGTTCTCTGAAATCATTTCCTATGTATTTACATCATTATCATTGATTTTCCATTATTTATTAAGTCATTTCTCACAGCTATGGATGTCATTACTTGGCTGAAGAGGAAGAAAGCATTTCACAACAGAGTGAGGAATCCCAGTCTCCCACGGGAAGGAAAGTGTAGCTCAGTGGTACAACTTGTGCGTGGCATTTACAAGGCCCTGGGTTGGATTCTCAGTGCCTAAACCCAAACCAGCCGAACAAAACTCAACTGGTCAAATGGCACTGAAAGCACTTGTAAGAGTATCTCTTGGCAAAGATTTTGAAAACCTAATCTTTAACCAGAAAACTCAGTATGTGTTTGATAAGCTTGTCTTTGAAATGAATTTTTATAGTAATTATTTTCTTCAAGATGCCAAGAAAAATAATACAGAGTGATTTAAAATATGGAGAGATTATTAGATGTATTATGGCTTTGGTAAAAAAAAAAATCCAATTGATGAATTCGGATGTAGTTACATTTCTGTCTTTCTCTTTGGTTCCCATCTCATGTCTGTCTGTGAGGCTGTGGACTAGGTATGAACTTCTGAGGAACATTTGGTCTTGTTCAGAATCTCATGGGACTTTGACTAGAGAATGTTACTTTTTAACCATTATTATTTTTTAAAATTTTAGGTTTATTTACTTTATTATTTTATGTGTATGAGCGTTTTGCCTGCACGTGTGTGTGTCTCTGCATCATGTGTCCTTGGTGCCCTAGAAGATCAGAAGAGGGTGTTGGATTTCCTGAGGATCAAGTTACAGATGGTTGTGAGCTGTCATAGAGGTGCTGGGAACCAAGCCTTTGCAAGAGCATCAGCTCTCTAGCCCTAAAATGTTACTTTTTATTTCTTGGATTACTCGGGATTTTATAGGTGGAAAATGCCATACAATCATGTTGGCAGTTAATCCCCATAAATAACTTCATGATTTGGCTCATTTTTACTATTTCCATTTTATAGATAACACTGCAACAGAATGGGTTAACATGGAATTTAAATTATAAACTATAGTTACAAAATGTCTCAGACCGTTGTACGGTTTAAATTGTGGACTACAATCTAGTTTCAATGGACCAGATATTGGGTAAAATGTGAAATAGCTGTGAACTCAGGCATCTCTGAAGGTTGTCTGTTTTGTGTGTGTGTGTGTGTATGCCAGAGGTCAGTATCAAATATCTTTCTCTAAGGCTTTCCATCTTACTTTTCTGAGAAGAGTCTTTTAATGAACCCAGCTCTTACTTTTTCAACTACTCTGGGTGACTAGTAAGCCCCCAGATTCTCTTGTTTCTGCCAGTCTGCCCTGGGGCCACAAACATGTACTGTAGCACTTGGCTTTTACATAGGCTTAAGGGATCCAAACACTGGTCATCCTGCCTGCACAGTAAGTTCTTACCCACTAAGCTCTATCCCCAGCCCTGGGGTTCAGGTTTGTAAGAGAAAAGTGTGGAGATTTGGATTAAGCACAAAATATTACCTAGAGAAAACTCCTAGCAGTGACAAAGCTGCAGGTCCCATCGGCCCAATGGTCTTTCTCAGAAAGAGAAATCAGCAGCAGTGTCATTGCTTAGTATGAGTTCTTCATAAACACCATTCCCCAGTCTGCTACAGGGCCAGGCATAGCTACTTTCTGCATTCTTCTTGGAGTTTTAATTCCAATGCTGAAAATATGTCTACTGGCTTCTTAATGGTCACTCAAGAACATACATACTGCTGTGGACCCGGAGACTCAGCTTTGGAGTAAGAAATCTAGTGCCTTAACAGTCCTGATCTGTTTGCCTATGGCCATGAATATGAGCTTTAGGACACTTGCTCCAAAGTGAATGGCTATGGGGTCAATGTATACCCAGTGTGGGGATGTTGTTATGTCCCTATCACAGGATATAATAACACAGCTTCCCAATGAGAGCCATCTCTGACTCCAGCAAGGAAACAGAGAGCACTGAGGAAGGCCACAGGCTGTGCCCTGCTCTGACTGCGCCTCAGCAGGCTAACTCTCACTTCTGTCCTATGGAGGGAAAAAATAACCTTGTCAGCACCTTTCCTTGTCCCATAAGGCCTGTTTTGGACTTCTGACTAGCATAAAATGAAGTCAGATTTGTGGTAACTTTTTATAGCAGTTATGCGAAACTAAGGCAGATGACTTTGCCTTCATAGCTTCTTTCCTCCGTTTAAAAAAATTAAAAGAGTTGTGTCCTTTGATTGTGTTGACATAAAGGTGAATATGTTATTCACATTAAATATGAAAATCATTTTCTTTGGTTCACAAGCTCCCCTTTTTGGATTTTAAAAGAAATGGAAACATATTTATGGGCACAAAAAGGTATCATGGGCTCCAAGTCCAGTGCCAGGTATGTCTGATGGGTAGATTGGATCTACCTGTGGGCACCTCTATCCAAACTATCCCTGTCACTCAGCTCTTGGATTCAGTATCTGCAAACACATGCCAGCTGAAGGATTACAGAGAAACTGGCTTCTTGCTCTGTTGTCGAATCTCTTGGCATTTGAATAGAGGGGGTGGAGTTTCTACAATATCAAGGACACACAGCCTGAGCAGAGAAATGTCGTTCTATTCTTAAGCCATATGACGTCAGAATAGCCCCTCATTGTATACTCAATAAACGTAATACCTTCTCTGTGAGTAAGGAATCACAGCACAACTTTTACTTCTACTTTTTTTTTTTTTAAAGCACTTTAGTGATGATATTTTTGTGTATATTTCTCTTCCTCTATACTGCAAGTGAAAGATAGACTGAGTTAGTTTTCAAATTCAGAGACGAATATAATAAGAACACCATGATTCTTTATATTTGAGTCACCCCACGGTTTTCGGAAGCATTTCGTATACATTATTTAACAATTTTTAATTAAAGTTTTTATTATTATTATTGTGGTAGGGAAAAATATGGCACAGTGTGCCTGTGGAGGTCAGAGGGCAATTTGAGGGAATCGGTTCTCTCCTTCTCAGGTCATGGACTTGGGTAGGTGCCGTCTAACCAACCCCATTTTCTTTCGATCTAGTCAATTAAGATGTTAGTCAATTAAGATGCACAGTGTGTTATAACTTATTGATATAAAAAACATTTTATATGTCTTTTTACATTTTATACATTTTAGTAACAATATTCCAACTTTAGATAAATTGCTGTTTTCTTAAGAGGCAGAGGCAGGAGGATCTCGATGAGTTTGAGGTCAGCCCGGTCTACAGAGTGACTTCCAGGACAGCCAGGGTTACAACAGAGAAACCCTGTCTCAAAAAAACCGAGAGAAAGAGAGAGAGAGAGAAAGAAAGAAAGAAACACTGAGAATGATAGCATATTTGACTTTTGTCAGTTTATAATTTCGCCTATGCTCCAATATGTAGGCAAAATTGGAAAACAAACTTTGTGCTCCTTAGCCGTAAAAATCGCTTCCCACACTTCACCCCTGAGAAAGAGGATACGATTCAGGCTTATGCCTTACGAGTGTTAATTCTGTGAATGGGAAATTATAACAAACCCCATAGTATTGTCTTTCTACTTTTCCAGCAACTAGAAGTCAGAAAAGCACGACTTGTAGCTAAAAAGCAAAGCTAGTTTTTGGTGGGAGTTGAGAGACCGGGTGGAGAAACCTGAGACCAGAGTGTCTCACCACCTAGGAAGTCCACTACCGACAGACATTTTCCTGAACTGTGGTCCTGACTCAGGACTGGCAGTCAACTATTGTTCAGCACTGCTCTGGAAAAGCATGTGTCAAGAAGGATTTGTTTCTAACGTTTTTCAAGGGACCGGCCAATTCAAGCAGTCTGCCTAGCAAGGTCATCTGTGGCTGGTAGCGGGTCCTTTCCGCCACCGTGAGTCTGCTGAGAGGAAAGATGTACGGATAACTACTACTCCTGAACTCACGCCTGTGTGCTCCTAGCACAGAACTTCCCTGGGACGCGCTGACCCTAGCGTTTTACTCCTACCTTCTTGCAATTGTGTGGCCTTCCTCACCAGCCTTCAAGTGTCCCGGTCAGACCAGTTTAGTCCAGCTCCGAGAAGATAAACTCACATATCCTGTCAAACCCTGTCAAACTGAGTCTTATTTCACAACTTAGGTTTTGACAGGCTGTCTGCCTTCAAACCTTGAGGAGTTCTGTTAGTCCGCTCGAGGCTAGCCAAGCACAGCCACCTACAAGGGAAAGTGGGGCGTTTGGTCCTGCTCCTCAGGACTTCTTTCTACCACTGAGCCCTTCCTTGCCTGCCTGGGGTTAGGTGCCTTTTCTATAGTTGCTTCCATTCGGGTTACACCCTGCCCCACCAGCAGGCCTGAGGATGCTTCCTGCCTGATTTCCCAGAAGTCTTAAAGCCTGGCCACCAACACGGGAGGCATCACATCACGCTAAGCTCCGAGGAAAGCCGGCCTTGCCCAAGGTGACCCACTTGGCATCTGAAAGAGAAATCCAGATGGCGCCTAGGGATTCTGCCTCCATTTCCCCAGAGACCACCCCGGGGGATAGCTCTTGCAAACAAACCCACCCTACCACCGTGGAGGTGGAGGATGTCAATAGAAATCCCCAGAGGGAAGCCGGGCTCTGCCCTCTGATCCTTACTCCACCCCTTAGGTGATTTACCAGTTGTCTGAATAAAGAAAGTAGTACTGGGACCTGGGCTGGGACCATAAGGTGTGAATGAAGGCTTCCATGTGGGAAAAAAACAAGGGTGGTTCTGAATCTCCGCCTCCCTCACCCTCCCTCTTTCCCTGCCCTGAGAAAATTATTTAAGCGTAAACATTCCTTTTGAAATTTGGGATATCTTTGTGCAAGAAAAAAAAAAAAAAAAAACTACTGTATTACTCGATGTTGATGGCACTCACTTTGAACCTTAATTCCGAAAACCACAGAATTTTTAAAATGCTGTAAATAGCTGACACGGGTGTTCTTCAGTGTTTTCAAAGGAATTGTGTTTGTAATCACCGGGCGGGGTAAAGTTGAATTGTTCCCAGCAGTAAACAGGAGTGTGCCTAAGGAGATATCTCGACTCACATTCAGATTAATTAATAATGGAAAAGTTTCAGGGCATCAGGAACACTTTTTTTTAAAAAATCTTTTAATTTATTACGTTATTTTATATTTTAAGTTGTTAAATATACGTTCTAGTTCTGAGTACAGATAAATGCCTGACATATGGTCTCAGCCAAATTCCAAAATGTAGCAAAAAAAAAAAAACAAAACCAAAAAACAAAAACCATGGCCTGAGAATTTGGCAGGAATTTAAAACAGTTCAGGTCAGTGTCTATTTTCTGTCCAAAGAAGAGTTTGTGCATTTCCACTGGACTAGGAAAATAGCAGGAAAACGTGGGAATAACAACTAATATTGTAAGCCTCAGCGCCGACTGGCCAAAGAATAACGTTGGGAGCAAGCCAGGAATTATCTCCCGAACTGCAGTTTGGGGTCGCAAGATGTTTGGGGGACACTGGGCAAGGGAGAGTGGACTACATTGTTACGAGGAAATTGCCTTCTCTCTTCTAAAGCTCTCACCTTGCAAATCGCCCCCTCTGAGCACAAGCATAGCCTACTTGTTAACTCTTCCCCTGCTAGCTAACCTTTTCAGTCATACCCCCCCTTCATCACTGCAGAAAGGCCTTCAGAACAAAGCAGTGTTTTAAAGCCTTTCCCGACTAAAAGTTCGCCCCTCCCCCTCTTTTAAAGAGGCAGTGTGGGGTGATTTTCTTTTCTCCTTTCTTTCTTTCTTTCTTCTTCTCCCCCCCCCCCCCTTTTAGTTTTGTGTTTCTGTGATCTGAGGTTTGTGGAGCTGTCCCTGTTTGAGGGTTGATGGATCTTTCTTCGGAGATACCATCATATCGCTTGTTATTGTAACACTTATTGGTGATAAAGTTCAGAGTAAAAATTAAGCAGCTGCAATGTAGCAGCACAAATTAGTTTAATGTAAGCAGTCAGGAGCAGCTGGCTGGCTCAGGACTCGAATTTAGCTGTGGGGGGAAGGGTGCTGTGACGCTGACAGTGGTTTTTTTTTTTTTTTTTTCCTTCCCCCTCTACATAAACATTTTTTGGCTGTTACAGCTTTTGTGCTGATCATGTGACAGTGTCCCTAGGCAGATAATTTATTTCTGTGGCTTTCATGAGCAATCATTAACCTTCAGACACCGAGTTTGCTTTCTGCATTTGTGGCATTTGTTATTATTATTATTGTTATTATTATTATTATTTTGTGTACTAACTAGTTTAATTCAGAAACTGTCAGGAGAAAATTACAACCAATTCATAACAGGCTGCAATGCCGAACACTGAACGTTCCTACTAAAGCAGATTTTGCTTACAAGATCGCTCTCATAGCTTTGCTGGGCATTTGGGGATCCGAATTGTCATTTTCATTGTGGTTGTCATAGGGAGGCTCCTTCTATGTCCCCTTCTGATTGCCAGGCCTCTGCAAGGTGGCCTGGCAGAAACTCCACTTGGAGACCCCTCCTCGGCAGTCCTTACTTCCTAGGACACTGGATTTGCAAAGGGCTTGGGGATGGGCTTCTGATGTTGGCCATTGTGTATGTTCCTTCCTCCTTTAACAGCAGCCTTCAGCAAATAGTGTGGCCATTTGTAGTGAGTAAGTGGAGCCAGGATATGTCAGGACTGAAAAACAAAGAAACCAGCAACTGTGTCTTGCATTAATCAGAAGGGACAGAAGAGTATCATTTCTGACATCTACTAATCATGCTGACCCTGTTTTTTTAATGTATCTGGTGCATCCTTCTGCGATCTGTTTGTGTTGTCTATCCCTTTCTCCAAACCAGTAATTCAGGAGTAATATGTGCAGGGCCACTCTCTGGTGTCTATCATACATGATATCTTAAGACACTTTCAGAATGCCGATTATCTTGTGGGTATTGTGTGGGCCCTGTTAGATATTCATTTATTCATTCTCTCATGGTGCACGGCTGGGGTGGGGGGTGCGACTCAAGATTACTTGCGCAGAGGGATTTGATAAAGTGTATTTATAAACCCCAAGGAACTGTGCTTACTGCAAAGCAAGAGAAAGAAATCTCTCCTGTTCCATTTTACTTATTTTTGAAAGATTTCGGAGATGGGACCTATCCACAATTGATCTTAATATTTCATAAAGAGAGATGCATAGGTTATTGAATACAACACAGAGATTCCATTATTTCATAATTGTGATTTGAGAGCTAAAAACACGGCAGGGGGCTGGATACTGTCTGTCTTTAAACTTTTCAAAGCACCACAGTGGGGCCAGATAGATACTAGACTGTAAAGAAGGCAGAACGTGATCAAATAACACAAATGTGAATGCCAAAATATTTGGGTGGGGCTGGAGAAATGGCTCAGATGGTATAGGCACTTGCCCTGCAAGCTGATGAGCTGAGTTTCATCCCTAGAAGGGCCATAAAGGTAAAAAATATAGAGCCCACTCCACAAAGTTGTCCTTTGTCCTCTACACGCGTACCTGGGTATGCACACTCAAGCACACACATCAACACACACACATAGACACATACCAATAACAACAACAACAACACAATTTAAAGAAACAAAGTATCTGCCGTGTCTTTGGTGTTGCATAAGGTCCCCTAGGTGTAGTTAGTGAGACTTGCATGTTGAGTTTTCTGTGCCTGGTGGAGAAGTCAACCCTGACAGTGGCCGTTACAGACACACACTGGCCTTCAGATGTACTGGGGAAATAAGGCAAAAAGAGTTGGGAAACGCCACAGGAGGAGGCTACTTTCCTAGGGCCAAGCATTCACAGTTCATTACTCAGGATACTTCGTCATTATAGTTTCCTTTCCAGATTCAGCATCCTGTGGTGAGCCTCCCACTAGGAACTCATCCTCATCCTGCAATGCCCCCCCCCGCAGTTTATTACATGCTTGAAGTTGTTTCCTGTCCATTTTAGCCCCCCTTTTAGCTCTAGAAGCCTTGACTAAGCCCATGTTCCCCTAACCTCTATTCTAGAACACTCTCCTGTTTTGAATGTTTCTCTCTCCATCTCAAGCCTTATGTCCAGAGTTACTGCATTCTAGAAGCTTCTACGCATTCGGTTCCCTGACCAGATGCAGTCCAATAGGGGTATCTCACAATCTGCTTTCACTCCTAGCACTTACTTGTTACCCTTTGTTCACCTCTGTCATTTTAGTACTTGAAATGTTTTCATTTCCCCCCCCCATTTCAACCCTACCCCCAAACCTATCATCCACTGACCTACAGTGATTAATTCTCCAACGCTAATTTTCTTATTGATATAATATACATGAAAAATAGCCCTCAGGATGCAGGTTGTATATTCATGGAGCCAACCAATCTCAGGCAGAAATATTTGAAAGGAAAATTGTATCTGTACTGAATGTACCCTGACTGTTTTTCCAGTCACCAAACCCTGGACAGTATAGAGTTGCAATTATTTACATAGTCTTTATGTTGTAGAGGTATAGTAAGTAACCTAGATGACTCAGAATGTGTGGGAGGTTCTATACAGGCTATGCAATTGCTATCCCATTTTACAGAAAGGACTTGCACATCTGCAGATTCTGGAATCCACAGAGATTCTCAAGCCCCTTCAAGATGGTTGTGTTGAGGGAGTAATGTGGAACAGACTCTCTACTAGAGACCAATTTGCCGTCTTTTACAATCACTGTGTATGTCTGTGTGTGAATGTTTATGTGTACACACATGTGCACATGGTCACATGCGTTCACACGCCACCCCTCCGAGGGGCCAGGACTTGCTGCAATTGTTGTCCACTTTATTTTATGAGGCAGAGTCTCTCACTAAACCTTCAGCTTGACAACTGAGTGAGACTGGCTGGTCAATGAGCTCTGCCATACCCCTTCTCTGCCTTCACACTGCTGGGATCCTAAACTGGCTTTCGATGTGAGTGTTGAGAATCCAAACTCAGGTCTTCATAATTGTGCAGCAAGTACCTTATCAACTGAGCCATCTCCCTAACTCATTATTTTAAAAAATATATATATGACAAAGACCTCTAAGGCCTGTATCATTATGGGTCCCATTTTATAGATAAAGAAGCTAAAGACATTCAGTGACATGTGCTTTCCCAGACAGAAAGTGACCAGATCAAGATTCTATCCTGGACATCTGGATTCCAGATGACAGTTCTTACTCATTATATTCTGCTGCTCCCGAGCTATTGTGACACCTACCTCATACTTACTGTGATTCGCTTGCTCAGCAAGGCTGTTTCCCATCCACTGAGTGCCAGGTACAACTGTTACCTGCGCTCCAAACCTTTCTATTATTGGCTGAAAGACAGAACAGGAGCAGTAAGGGACAAGTAGAAGTATAGTGCTTCTACTTAGCACTACAGTGCTAAGAACCTTTTAAGGAATACAGAGACAGAGACAGTAGATGTTAGAGGTTAGGGTGGGTGTGGGAGAGATCTGGAAAGCTCTTCAGAGAAGGAGATATTTGCACCTCAAAAGAAAGATCTATTACACATGCCTGATAGAGGAACAGGGGAGACTTCTTATGGCAAAGCCAAGGTTAGGCGAGAGGCCAAATGTTTTTCTGGTCATTAAATTTTTTTTAATTGAAAATAAAATTTCATACAGTGTATTTTGATCATTACACCCCCTCCCTGTTTCTTCCAGATTCTTCCTGCCTCTCTTCTCACCCAACTTTTTGTTTTATCTTTTTGTTTCTGTTTTAAAAAATAAACAAACAAGTGGACAAAACCAAAAACCAAACCAAAACACCAGCAGCAACAACAAAATAACTCTAAGAAACATTCTTACTTTATGTTTATCGGTGTTTTGCCTACATATATGTCGGTGTGAGGGTGTCGGATCCCACAAAAACACAAAACCAAAAATCAAAATAAACAAACAAAAGACAAATAAGACAAAAAGAAAAAGAAAAGAAAAACCCAAACAAAAGCAAAATGAGACAAAACATCTACAAAAATGCCACTGAGTTTGCCTGTATGACAGTTACTACCTAGGGATAGCGTGTATCTTGGTAGTAGTACTCTGTCCCCTGTTGGTGATCATTTCTAAACTACAATGACTTTAATCAGGTATTGAACTGGGACCAAAGATGAGATTCACTTAAGATACGGGAGAATAAGTCAGAGTGATGTCTGAAGGAATGATATCATTTATTCATTCTCTCATTCATTCTTACATTACCATTTATCGAATAACATATTCTAACCCCGTACTGAAAACTTCCTGTGAGAACAAAACATCGTCCTTGTCTTTAAGGAGCTTAGTCTAGTAAGGCAAAGATAAGGGAAAATATAAAGTTACTACTGAACAGGATCAGGGAAACTAGAAAACCACGCACCGGGGCTTCGGTTGTTCTGAACAAGGAGCGCCTGTCTCTTTCTGTGCTTAATCAGGGAAATTTCATTTTGGCGGTTTGGGTTTACTTGTGTTTCAAAAGATAGAGTATGTACTGACCAACTTAAGAGTGTAAGAAAGCACATGGCAGGCAGGCAGATGCACATGAGTGAAGGAGTAGTGGTGGGAGGTTTGACAAATGCCAAGAACTTCAAATGCCATCATGGGAGCTCCAAGCTCTCCTGGGGTGGAGGCTGGGGGTCTGGGGGTCTGGGGAGAGGTGCAGGGCACCTGGGGAGATTGGAGTGTAGATGTGGATTCAGATGTGGTGAGATGACCAAGGTAAGAGTCACCAGCTGTTCAGAAGATGAACTCTGAGGAGCAAGAGGGAAATAGGGAGAGCAGCAGGGAGTCCATGGTGGTTAGCTGGGTGTAAAAACGGTTGAGATCTGGTCAAGGTAGTGAAAATGAAGGGAGGAGGGGGTGTTTGTTTATGTAGGCTGAGGAGAGACTGGGTGTGGAGAGGGTGGGAGAAGCCTGACCTGTCCTCTACCTGAGCTCCTGGATCCTAGCGGGGATTTAAGCAGGAAGAAAACACAACAGCAGTTACTTCTATGAAGTTGCCTCCGAATTAGGGAGTGTGAAACAGTTCCTAGGATAAATACGTGTAGGTTCCTTTGAGCCTCTGGTCAGCAGGTACACAAAGAAATCCAGTCTTAGTGTGCTTCTCATTGATGACTCCTTAGTGAATACATATTGTTGACTCGTGAGTACCGATGGCACAGTGGCTTGCACCCAAACAAAACTTAATGTTTGTGTGTGTGTGTGTGTGTGTGTGTGTGTGTGTGTGTGTTTTTTCTTTATGTGTCCAAAAATGGCTGCAAAAGAACTAGAGTATTTATTTTGGATCTGCAAATAATTATCTAGTAGGTTCCTTTACACGTTATCTGGACATCACAGGCCGATGGTCTCACCTGAAGAACAGTGCGTGGCTTTACTTCCTGAGAACGTGCGCTACCAACTGACAACTGAACCTTCTCACCTATCGGAGCATGTCTATGAGTGACCGAAAGATCAAGAGCCCCGATTTGGGAGCAACAAACGAACTTCAGTGAGTGATGAAATTCGAATAGTCTATCCACAAACAAAGATTTTCTGTGTTCACTCAATAGAAAATTTTGCTTTCAGTAAGCCTTTAAGATATGCAATGTATAGTGGGTTCAAGGCTAAAGTTGTTACATAATAAGACCCTACCTCCAACGGTCAATCAAGGTCTAGGTTTGTACTTAGAACACTCCCTGAGACTGCACAAGGCCATGGATTTAACTCCTTGGCACTGAAAAGAGGCAGGGATGGGGAGATTCATCAATGTGGCACGTACACGGTGTCAGAGCTATTGTAGTGGCAGAGTCAGGGTTGGCAGAGTGTGGGTGACATTGTAGGAAGCTCACGAGAGGGGCTTTAACCTCCACAGCTTCTCTATACTGCCTGCAGTGGGATATGCTGTAAACTGGGCTCCGAAGGATAGATGAGAGGGCCCAGCAGATTAGGTTCAAAGTCTTCACTCTGTGGCGACCATGAGAGCCAATGCCTCAAAGAAGTCAAAAGCTCCAGGAAAGAGCACGTGGGTGAACTTTATAGCCACGCCTGGGAAGTACCTGCGCCCCAAACTCTGGGCTGAGGTCTTGGTAGGCACAAGGGTACCTATCCCAGCCTCCTACTCGTAGATCTCTGTGTCTCTGTCACACTAGGGCCAACATAACTTTTTAAAAACATACTGACTTTAAAGAGTCACACTTTGGGGCTAGACGTTTTTGCCTTGATGCTATTTTCAGTTACGTTTTGGTATTTCCTTTCTGTACAAATATCATCACACAACCCCATGTGTCTGCTGCTGACTCTTGTCTATTTTTCCCTACCACAACACCATTTCCAGCTGTATAAACGAAACAGAAAACAAACAGAACAAGACAAAAATTTGAGTTGGATTCAGGAACCATTAAGTGTTATTTTTTATTTTCTTGGCAGAGAGTGTTAGATATTGTGCTACAACTGGATATGTTGTGACAAATGGCCCCAGTATGGCCCCTATACTGTTGTACCTCGAAGTGTAAGAAATATAGGCAGAGGTAGGCTGGAGCTAGACATGAGGACCACTATTCCTTGACTTAATATTGGACAAATCATGTTACTGCTTGCAAACATCTTCTCCTTCTTATAAAGTATTGAATTCTCATGTCTAGCTTCCCATGTGGCCCTTTACACTCAATAGTTTCATGATATCAATTACTCTTTCTTTATGACAGGATGCTATTGTGGCACTTGGTTGTTATAAGAAAGCATGGCTTAATGGATGTTGTCTGAATTGCAGAAAGCTCTGAGCACCCAGCCCTGTGTATGCACATATTCCCTGAAGAAAGTAGCAGGTGCCTGTCTACGTTCACCATGCCACTGGAAACCCTGAAGTATTTGGAGTCTGTAGAAGGATTTATGGGATAGAGGGAAAAAGATGCCAGCCTTGGAAAAAGGATTTGAGAACACCAGCTGGAAAGTGGATCCACCATTTGCCATTGTTAAGCTTGGGTTTCACTGAGTGATTCCATCTGAAAGCCACCGCTGTGCTGCTGTGAGCGGTGGCACAGCTCATATACTGTTCAGGGACCCCAAGAACATCTTAGAGGGTCTGGAAGATCATAGTCAAGGCAAATGCAGCCCTGAGTATTGGTTGTGTGTGCAATAACCTCTGCCTCAGAACCCCCGGCTTGCTCAGATACAGATCTATTGAAAGCATGAGCTGGAGCACAGATCCAGATAAAAATTGTTTTTCAAGTAAATATTAGATAACTCCCCAGTGGAGGCTGATGGCTTCTGTACTGCTTGCAGTACATATGCAGGTGCAGTTCACGTCTTACTATCAGAAGAGGGAAGGTTAGAAAGACCTTAATATAAATGAAATCACACTGCAATGTGGTAAATGGCTCCAAAACTAAGAGAGAGGTTCTTTTCTTCTCTTCTCTTCTCTTCTCTTCTCTTCTCTTCTCTTCTCTTCTCTTCTCTTCTCTTCTCTTCTCTTTCCTTCCTTCCTTCCTTCTTTCTTTCTTTCTTCCTTTCTTCCTTCCTTCCTTTCTTCTTTCTTCTTTCTTTCTTCCTTCCTTCCTTCCTTCCTTCCTTCCTTCCTTCCTCCCTTTCTTTCTTTCTTTCTTTCTTTCTTTCTTTCTTTCTTTCTTTCTTTCTTTCTTTCTTTCTCTCTCTCTCTCTCTCTCCCTTCCTTCCTTCCTTCCTTCCTTCCTTCCTTTCTTTCTTTCTTTCTTTCTTTCTTTCTTTCTTTCTTTCTTTCTTTCTTTCTTTCTTTCTCTCTCTCTCTCTCTCTCTCTCTCTCTCTCTCTTTCTTTCTTTCTTTCTTTCTTTCTTTTAACCACATCCTGTTACATATTTTTAGGAGCAAAAATGACATCTGTTACCAAGAATAAACAACCAACAAACTTCTCTTTCTTTGTCTTATGGGTAAAGATGACTGTATTTAAATTAATACACCACCAAGATACATCAAGGAAGGAAGCAAGCTGAATCTGCAGGATGAGGCATGGAATTTGGGCTTGCTACTACTTTTGATTGACTATGTAACATTAGGCGTTTTTTTTTTCTTTTTCTTTTCTTTTTCTTTTCCTTTTCTTTTTTCTAGCACTTTCCTTGGATGCAGATTGCACACCGAAGCG
Source organism: Cricetomys ansorgei (assembly GCA_026225945.1). NCBI lineage: Eukaryota > Metazoa > Chordata > Mammalia > Rodentia > Nesomyidae > Cricetomys > Cricetomys ansorgei. Next base: position 2,048,609 of record JAMJFZ010000882.1, on the reverse strand, counting down.
ATTTGTGTTCTTTTTCCTCATTTTGTATGTTGATACGCCAGTGTGGACATAGATGTGGTTAGTTCTTCTAGGGAACGACTTGTTCTCAGCGTAAGCCCACTGGGTAGTATTTGTGGAATATATCAAAGTATTTGAAACTGTGATTGGCGTTTAACCGAGTTACTAAAAAAATGCTGTAAACTTTTGTTCTTTTCTGACCTCTTACTTCTTGCTCTTTTCACAGGGGATTTCTCTTTCATGTACAAGCACGAGGGAACCAGGATTTGAAGATAAACTCCTGAGGCTGAAGGATGCAGTGTAGAGCTGGTGACATGTCTTTTGTTGGAACCTAGAAAGAATATGTCAAATCATTCTACTTCCTCAAGGCAAAAATGGCTTTCCTCCACTCAATAGTTCTACTAATTGAGGAAGAACTGATACACAGGGACATGTCTAAAGAGATAGCAAATAAAACCCCAATGGATTTCTTTTAGAATTCTGCATCTATGTTGGATCTCATGGTTTAAAATTTTTCATCTTCTTCACAATTGTCTTAATCTCTCTGTAAGTCACCAGCAGTTGCTTTGGGTTGTGTTCAGTGATGACCATGTGTCATCGGAAGACGTTGTTCTCTTGTAGTTGTTTAAAGCTGTGACCAATAGTATGAAAATAAACCCTTGAGAATACAACAAGCTAAGGATTTGTTTAATCGGCAGAAAAACAAACACGAATAACCCAATAAATGCATAAATATTTACAGAGTTTAGCTGTGTCAGATAGTGAAATAAAATGACACACCGCCTTGCTGGTTTTCATATCATAGCCAGGAAGTCCTTGGGTAAAGTAGAAAGACCTTCTAGGTAACGAAAGCAGTGTGATTGCTGACCCTTGTCTTGGGTTAAAGTATGTAAATTATAGTCTAAGCAAGTCATAGGCATTTATTCCTTCAGTCCTTAAATCCGAGAGGTGCCCAGAATCCGATCTTGGCAGCAAGGAGCTGTGTCCAAGCCTATATCCCTTTCTAGGCATTGCCTGCTTCCAGTGACAGGCCAGTATCTGCTCATGGCCATGCCACCTTGGAACTCCGTGGGGTCAGCTGGAGTTCTTTAGCTTTCCTTCCTCTCCATCTCCCCTTCCTCACTGCTTTATGGTGCTTTTGCTGAGAACACCTTCTTATGCAAATTCCTCTCTCTCTGAGAAGCTTGTTCCTGGGGAACCAGACCAAATGCTACCAACATTATTACTATTATTATTATTATTATTATTGTTATTATTATTATTATTATTTTTATTTTTATTTTTTCCCATTGTAGAAGTAAAGAAAGAGAGGCATAGAGGAAGTGTATTCATCCTTCAGTCACAGGTACTAGTCAAGGATTCAGACCTCCATAATTCAAATCCAGAAGGTACATTCTTACCCTTCACCCTGTTCCAGAAAAAGACAAGGAAAACAGGGCTATCCATGTGTTCGCTCTGCCTTTTCAGACTTGGTATTACTCTGTGTCCTCTCGCATTTTCTTGCTTCAGCAGCACTGGGTTTCCTCAAGCCTCTTTTAATGGTCACAAATAAGTGAGCCAATGACTGAAGGTGGGGACAGTGGGAGCTTGGCTAGCAGTGATTAGAATCTAGAAGAGAAATTTGACCAAGGTAACTGACTTTATGGTTAATTAGTAATTGATGAAATGTAAATCTAAGGTTCTCAGCTTGGGGACAAAATATTTTTGTGTTCAGCTCAGTAATGTATTCTTGTAGTGAGGCAGATGAGAAATAATGCTTCCTATGGAAATTCAAAATTGTTTTGAGATGAGAACACTTATACAAGAAGAAATAATAGAAAGTGATGTAATATATATTACGTTGTATATAATATACATATATAGAGTATGCATATATATATACACACACACACATTCACACACACACACATTCACACACACACACATACACACACACACACACACACACACACACACATACACATATATATATATATCTCCAAGAGTAAGACAGTATGACACACTTTCAATGTATCTGTGAGAGTATGCACATGCAATTAAGGGATTTTACTGCAGAAAATAGTATGTTTAGATGGAATGAATCACTAAAAGGTCATTGTCAGCTTGGTTTTACGTCCTCATGAGTTGAAACAAGAGGGAAATGCTAGTTGCAGACTAAGCCAGTGGGAAGAAGCATCGCCATGTTCCCAGCATTTATCTGAGAGGAATGCCACTCCCAGTATTTATGGGAGGAGGAAGGAGAGGTAAGGTCATACTGGCTCTCCTGACTGGTTAGCTGTGGAACTAGAGGTTGTGATCTCAAATGACAACTTTCTGAGCACAACGCTTGTGGCAATATGGTAGATCAGGTGGATCATGTATTGGAAGAGTTTAGGAAGCTCATTGGGCTGTGAAGGGCCTTCACAATCAGGAGAAACACAGATCAGTAGTCAAACTGATGAGAACTTTGACTTGAACTGTCACCGGAAAAGCTGTCTATTTTAACTGTCCATTTCCCTTGTAAAATGGGAATAACCTAGGTCTGGAGAGATGGATCAGCAGTTAAGAGCAATGGCTGAGAGGATCTGGGTTCAAGTCCCAGCACCCACATGACAGCTTACAACTGTCTGTAATCCAGCTCCAGGGGATCTGACACCCTCACACAGACATATATGCAGGCAAAACACCAATGTATACAAAATAAAAATAAACGAAATATTTTAAAAGTGTGAATAACCAAACATAACTGTTAGAGACACAGCAAATCTTAAAAATAACGAGTGAAGGGGCTGAAGAGACGGCCCCGTGGTTAAGAGCACTGCTCTTCCAGAGGACCCGGGTTCAATTCCTAGCACCCATACGACAGTCCACAACTGTCTGTAACTCTAGTTCTCGAGGATCTGACACCCTCGCACAGACACGAATGTACACAAAACACCAATGCACATGAAATAAAAAATTAGAAGATTAAAAAAAATTAATGCATGACAAAAATTAAAAAAAATAATAAGGAAATTGACGTGGCGCCTAGCATGACTAGATAGGTCCTGTCACTCAGTGGGGAGCGGAGATGTCCAGAGAAAGCTGAGCAGAGGTCAAAACTGAGAATGGCTTGTAGTAAAATGACAATGCATGCATGGTACATTGAGGCACTAAAAACATGGTGGGGTGGACAGACTAAGGGAAGGGGATTTAGGAGTTGCTTGTCTATAAAGCCATGTAGTAAGGAGAGACAGGCTAGAACACACGGCTGAAGGTGACGCGGCTGAGAAAGACAGCATGGAGAGGCAAACAGTGGGAAGAACTAAGGATATAGATCCCAATGCTCAGGGGAAGGTGCGTGGCAGATGGGAAAAATGTGGATGAGAAGAATTGAACCTGGGAAAGGAATGAGCAAAGTCAAGGGTTCCTTTGATTTTTTTTGATCTTGAGATGGTGAGATTTCCGGCTGAAGCTTTTCTAGCTAACATCATGAGAAAAAGAGTGAAAAGTTGTGACTTAATAGATCAGGTGTTATTTTTTTCATAGAAGGGAGATGATGTCACAGATAGGGGCATAGCATCACAGACTGGGGTTCATGGTAGGTAGGACCAAGATAGACTCATGCAAGAAGATCACAGGGTGGTGGCTTCTCACAAGTCCTTTCCTCTGTTGGTTAAATGTCTACTTCATGTGAGATCTATGGACTCAAGACTCACCTGGTGAATTTTCTCCCCCATTTTTCCACTTCACTCTTGGAGGTTGTTTTAGAGTAAAATTCCAAGGTCATCATATCTCTTGCGCTCTCTTGCTATAAGAGCAGCACAAGAGAATTCTTCTTCGTCACCACGAATTCAAAAGACTGTTTCTGTTTGTCCAGAGGGCGTAATAAAGACATGGCCTACTCTCTCTGACGAAGATCACGATTCCCAGAAGCCAAATGTATTTCTGTGAACTGTGAAGGATAATGACGTAGTTCCAATCAAGCTCTTCATGCTCACGGTGTAGGGACCAACCTGACCCTATTACCAACGGAAAAATCGAGGGAGAAACATGCTATTACCAACGTTCTCTTGGCCAAAAGAGAAAATGCTATGAATAAGTAGTTGCCCCCAAACTCTACAGAAGCTATGATCTCCATCTTTTCTCCTGGAGGCAAATAGATGCATTTATAAATTGTGAGACTAAGGAGCTGCAATAAGTGAATAAGTGAAAGTATTGGCCATGCTGAGCCAAGTGGCCTTTTCAAAACTTAGAATTTATTATAGTCCAATAACAGATTCCAAATTCCTCAGGCACATCTGCTAGGAAGAAAATTCATTATAGGCTTATTAAACAAAGTTTACTCTGAGCCCCTAAAATGTATTTATTTTGCTGAATGTTGGTGATATCTCAGGATTTCCCTGCCCTAAGAATGGTCAAGGTCAGAGTTTGATCCAGGTTCACCTAAGAGTTAAGATGAACCAAGTCCCAGGAGAAGCCTGTCTTGGGTCCATCTGTAAGCCATAATGAATATTAATGAGTTTTTAAATATATAGTTAAAAAATGGGTTCTACATGCTAGTAAAATATATTTGAGGTGGGAAGAAGGAAGAACTTACAACCTTACTTAAAATTCAAAAATTAAAATTGCATGGTGATTTTTCTTTAACTCCTTAGCTGCTTAAATCTTAATTAATATATATATTATATATATTATAAAGCCATTAATATAAATGTTCCTACTGAAGGATTGATAAGTGCCCCGGAAACTTTTTTTTTTAAATGTGAAATTCCCTCATTTAAGGAAGCAAAAGTGCACTTGGGAAAGAAATGAAGTACAGTTTCATGCCTGCTGAACCCTAATCCAGAATCTGTGCTAGAGCTTCTTGTCATTGGTGACTAATGTGTGCGGGGCATGTTTATGTCCACATAAAACACTGATACAGTGTAGTAGGGGCTGCCGTCACACTACAGCAGCCTCTCATGGACACCCATTCTCCAGCTCCCCTTTTTGTTCTGGGGAGAGTGGGAAAGATCCCAAGATGGCTCATTCAATTGCCTCGATTTTCTTCTGTTTGGTTTACATGGGAGTCTGAATTCAAATGTTTATGCCCAGCATCCTTTTCGAGAGTGATATTTTACTGGGGACCGCTGGTTGAAAGAACTCATGGAGTGAGAGTGAGGTATGGAAATGGAGGGAATAGTGCTCAACTCTTGCTGCCTGTAAGGCCTGCTGGTCTCACTCTGTACAGCTCTTACAATCTGGGAAAGAGGAAAATTCACCCAAACCCTTACTTCAAGACTTTCTGTTCAAGAAATGAGAATCAAGATTTTAACTCTGCAAACAATCTTTGCCTCTCACACACTATACCAGGATTGACTGGAAAAATCCTGTTTCTCCATCTACCTGTACATGCCCCAAGTTTTCTACGCTTGGCATAAATTAGCAACAGCCCTTGTATTTACTAATACCCAATGCTGCATGTAAGAAACACCTGCTTTTATAAAGAATATTTAAACGAACTGGACAATGTATTACTTCTTTGAGGAGAATAAAAGCACGTTTCTTATTAAAGGACTAATATTTTGGGGAAGGTTGAGTAGGATGAATTTTTAAAAAACCTAGCTGTTTACACGCAGTATGCTGAAAAGGAATCAAACTCAAAACAAATTCCTTTGTTCTGAGCCCAATTATTTTCTCCCTAGTATAAATAGGCAGTTTGCTTTGCTTCTAACTCTTCTCATTTTATTTTTTATTTTTCTGAATTGGTTCTTTGATGGCTATCATTTCCACCAACCCATATATAACCTTATTCTACGTGTGTTGCTGCATCATGACACCCTCTTCAATATGTATGGCTAACTCACTCACACTGAACTCAACCGCAGCACTCAACTCAAGCACCAATGAAGTTCACCTAGTGCACTTTTCCTCTGTGAGGCACATTGCAGACATCTTGCGTGGAAGAACACTGCACAGCACTTCTTCATTGTGTTTGGGGACATTTAGAATGGTAACATCAAATACAAACGCATGAGCCTATATAGAGGACGGCAAAGCACTTGATTATAGTATGAGAACCGAAATAAGAAGAAAGGTTTATTGTCATCTTGCTCGTAAGCCCCAGCTAGGGATGTCCATCTCTGTGAATGGCTCAGAAAGCATCCTGAGTATTGTTTTGGGGTTACAAATAAATATCACTGAACAGGTGACTTCATTACTATAGAATTGATTAATAACGAATACCAACCGTATATTTTCTTACAATATTTTTGCTAACTACATTGAATCAGCCCATCTTGTAGTCTTTGATCATGCAATGTTTAGTGTTAGAATGCTACATTGAACCAAAGAAAACAAGATTTCGTTTATATGGTCGGTAGTAATAAGTGTCTTGAAGAAAAATAGTGTAAGGGGTTGGTAATGGTCAAGAGAATCACTAGAGATAAAGGGTATGGATGACCTCTTTGACAGCAGTTGCACAAGAGTTGAATGACTTGAAAGGATCAGCCAAGTCAGCCAAAAAGCAAAGGAAGATTATGTTTTAGGGCCCTTACCCTGGCCTTGTAGTCCTGGGAGGGACTCCCTTAGTGGTGTTAGATGTTTGTAAAATCTCACAGTAGGACACTTTAACAGCAGTCAGTTAAAACTGCTGCTTCTTTGTCCAACTTCCTATTTGACATGCCGTGCCTTGTGTTGGGTAAAGCTTGACTATGGGAATTTGGGGGAATTGGCCAAGACAGGATGGTACGGGTAATTGTTTAACCTCTAATTTTTCTGGTTGTAAAATCTCTAGTTTGTATCACGTTATTTTCTGTGGCATAGATGCTCCTACCATGACCGATTTCAGGAGATCGGGACAAAGTGACAGAAAGTGAAGTTACGCAAAGACGCCTATCAGCACTCCATTATACAGTACTTCCACCACAAGGTGAGGTTGGCAGAACTCAGCAGCTTCTTCAGATCATTACATTTTCTGTAGCTTAGTAGTCAGGCTGAGGTTGGCTTTTTTTCTTTTACTTTCTTTCTTTTTTTTTTTTTTTATAATTTTACCAGACTACATCTTAGGTAGTATTACATACATCTTCCAGGAGATTTATAATATATAATATTCTCATGTTAAATAAACTGCTTACCAACCTGAAGTCAAAGGCCAGATGTAAATGATTTCCTGAAAATATTTCTGGAACAATGGCTATAAAAAAAACAGTTGAAACAAATTTAACTCTGTGAGGACGAGTCTTTAAAGGATGTTTGTACCATGACTACAATCTTTCAGAGAAGTAGCATTGCTGAGCACAGGGATTCTGACCCTGGAATCTGGCAGCATTAATAAGGTAGAGAATGTCATTTGTAGTCATTGGTGAATTGAGGTTCTACTGGAACAATTCAGAATCTTCAATGCTGAAGTTAGGGGATTGAAGCCGGATCTAAACAATGCCTTGATTTTTATGGTAAAAGGGAGCATTGTCTGTCTCTGATGCTATATGAAAAGAATAATTGATAAAGTTCCAAGGGACATTTTTTAAAGCTTTTTTCTCTATGATTATTTTGTGTTTGTTTATGTGCCTCACTGGCCGTCTTCAAGGGATGTTTTGTTGATGAGTGTTTTCATGCATTTGAATATCTGTGAGTTGCCCTCTCTAGTGAGGTGTTAGAGTTCCTAAGTATAATTTTCGGCTTTGTCCACTTCAGATACAGGGAGTCTCCATCTCCCTTGTAATCCCATGTACTCCTGAGGAGTTATTGTGCAAGCCATGTATGCCCCGGTCCGGTTGAATCTAACAATCTTTTATCTCTGGTTCTCCAAGATTACCTATTCTCACCCCTACCACCATACTACTAATGCTTTAACAATTATATACAAGCCAACACACCCTCACTATTTTTGCTGCGACAGATGCCTCTGGTATAACAGTGCATATTTTCAATGTGAGGACCTCTGATTCAGTATGAGAGAATGGTACATAAGGACCCTGTTTCAAGGCATGGACTGGGAAGGAATGGTACAGGAGCTGAGTGTCTGAGCAACAGGACTGGGATCAGCTAGTGCCCATAACTAGGTCCAAATGGAGTGAGGATGTCCAAGAGACAAGGAAGGATAACTGAATTAGCCAGCTGCCTCTTTTCTAATCAACTGGAGTCTAATTTAGGAAACTGCGTGCCAGTTCTACTAGAATGTTTAGGCTTCTATAACCTTCTTGGCTATCAACCAAAGGATATGTTTCTAAGGCTTTCTTGCTGGTTAGGAATATTGTAGAGAGGCAGAAAGAACAGGGATGCCGAGATCTGTGTACCTGGGCTCCCGGGATCTCTGAGGACATTGGAATGTCTACATGACCGTTCCCAGCATCTGGCATGGGTGACAGCTTGCCTCTGTACCTGTTGGCTCACTGTTACATATTTCAAAGCCAACTCTTACAGAAACCCAGAGTAAACCAGCCCCTTAGCTCTATTAGATTTTGAAGTTGAAAGTAACTTAAATGTTTATTCTAATGACTGCAACATATTCATAATGGTCCAGCCAGGCGACATTCCCTTAATTTATTCTTTACTGACAATTAATCTCATAATTTAGAATACAGGTGTGAGGAGGACATGGTTGGTTTTCTGCCCAGAGCTCTTCAGAACCTTTTGTAGACTGCTCCTTCACTGATTTCTGTATAGACTACTCTGGCAAGCTTACACCTGAGGTTGTTTTCAGAGGCTAGTCCTGAGATGACTTTAGCTACACATGAGCCAGAAATACCTGGAGCTCCTGTCCCACAAAAACTCTCCTGGGTGGGGTCATTCAGAGACCCTTGTCTCCTCCATTTTATGTGGGACAGAAAAAGCCAGCTTCTTTGCTTCAAGTCAGACAAACTCTGAGGCAAAAGATCACACGCCAGAAATTCTCTAAGATCTGAATGAAGCCACCCTCTGGCCCTCTGAAACTTTGCAGAGATCCTGCCCTTATTTGGAAACTTAAAAACATCCCTTTTCTTTTCCCTATTGCTCTTCTTCTTCTTTTCCTGGCTTCTGTTTCTTCTACTCCCTTCTTGACTCCTCCTGGAAGAATTTCTTCATAGGTCATGTACATGTGAATTCTTTCCTCAGGGTCTGGTTCTGGGAAACCAGTCAAGGGCCAGCCACAGTGAGCACATGGACAACAGCTACGGAACAGGACAATACTCCATACCATCCATGTTCTAAGGCTCAAAACTTGTTCTAGTTTTGACCCTGAAAATGCCATCAGGTCCTTGCTTTTTCTGGCTGAATTCACAGACTTCTTAGAATTAGAACTTTGTTGGCATGGGTAAGTCCAGATATCTTACATCTTTCCCCCCTCCCTCCCTCCCTCCCTTCCTTCCTTCCTTCCATTCTTTCTTTTTTCAGGGTTTCTCTGTGTAGCCTTAGCGGTCTTGGCTTTCTAGAACTCATTCTGTAGACCTGGCTGACCTCGAACTCACAGAGATCCCCCTGCCTCTGCTTCCTAAGCGCTGGGATTAAAGGCGTGCACCACCACCGCTGCCCTGGCCAGACATCTTTTCTTATTCTTGTAATTCTTTCTGGGCTTAGAATCTTTCATTCCATTACTCAACTTCTTAGGTGACTTCTGTCACAAATGTCCTGAGCACCAGGAAATACTTTGGCTTTTACACGTTTGACCCAATGCCTTCAGTCAGTGTATCTGGGACCTGCCAGTTGATGCGGATCTACTAGTGTTGATATTTTCCAGGATTGTTCCTGAGTTGGCTAGATCTTGGCCAGAGTTCATGACAAGCCACTGATGGAGAGATTTGAGAGCCTCTGAGGACGGATCCTCTTTTTCCTTCGTATTCAGCTCTATCTGTTGCTTCTGCCTCCCAGCTGGCCTTGTGGTAGACTCCCTATCATGGGCCCTGACGAGTGAGTTGGCAATGATAGAGCTATAACTATCCAACCCTTAGCATCTATTGTAGAGCTGAGCTTAGTAATCGTATATCGAGCGAATAAATGAATGGCTACTCGCCTACATCATTTTATAAGAATATATTAACATTCAAATCTCTTTATTGGCATGCCCTAAACCTTATTGCTGGTACTTAATATTTAATAAATACCACATGGGGGGTTGACATAGTTTTGTCAGAGGGTACTAAAGAATCTTAAGCATGTTCCCATATACAACCGGAAGCATCTAGGCTATGTGCTTCAAGATTATGAGCTCTGGTTCAGGCCAGCCTTATGTTGTATCTTTTGCCCCATATGTTCATAACAAACACAAAATAATGAATATATTTTGTTAGTATGAGTAATTAACTCAAATACTTTACTGTTTAACCTTTACTACAGCTCCATGAAATTTAGAATATTATTGTCATCCCATTTAGAGATAAGAAAATTGAGGTTAATTGGCTCATTACTCAGCAGCAAGACAGATTCGAACCCAGAAGATCTGCCACTAGAGTATGATATTTGGTCTCTGAAATATCCTTTCTGTGATGATGTGACATGCTGGGACTAAATCGGATAAAATAGGGAATGACTTTAGCAGAAAGCTTTCCATAGTAGGGCCTTAGTAATTCAGGGGAGAGGGCAGAGTCCCTGTCTCCTTTTCCTCCAAAGTTAATATTCATGTGGTGAAGTCTGTGCACCTTGTCTTCAACAATTACCACTTCGAAACCTCCTTCTTTATAATTTTAATATCCCTTGCATCATACTGTTTTGTCTGTAGATATTTTAGCTTATATATGTAAAAGAAAGGATCCTCCAGTTTGGAAGAAGGTCTTGCTATGTAATTCAGACCACCCTCAAATTCAAGATCTTTTTGCCTCATTTGTCTAAGTGAGTTGTGAGATTAAAGAACTTTCCCCACCTTTCATAGGTATCTGAGGTATGCATGGCTGTGTATATGTGCGCGAACATAAATGTGGGTCAGCGAGTAATAGAAATATACATTGTGTAGTTGCATGATAATGTCCTTAGGTAACATAGTACCATGTATAACAATTACACACAAGAAAACTTAGAGCATATATAAAACTCCACCCCATGCTGTTATCATATCTAAAGGTAATGATTGATAATTCCTAATCACAAACCATCCCAGTCATATTTCCAATTTCCAATTGTTCCTTCCACACTCTTTTGAATTAGGGTTAGCAAATTAGAATATAAACGAGGTCCATACAGTGTCACAGGCTGTCTATCCTGTTCCTTTTAAGCTATGGGTTCCCTTCTTCCTCAGAGGAACAAGGCTCTTTGCTGCATAGGGCTTCCAGAATATCTTTCCAGGTTTGGATGTGTGCACCCCAGGGTGATGTTTAATGTATTCCTCTTTGCCTACATTGTTTCTGACAGTTTTATCTAGAAGCATGGTTGTACTGTTTATTTATTTATATTTGGCAAGGTGCCTTCGTGGGGGGTATTATCTGCTTCCATCTGGAGGTGCACATGTTCTGATGTTTCTCTTTGCAGGATGTTGGCAGTCATTGATGGTCACGTCTAATCTGTTAACTCATTAGGGGTCATACACAGTGCTACTTTATTTATTATGCAGAAGATTCCCTACAAAGCCACACTTTCCTAGTTAACCATTTGGTAACCCCAAGTCTTAGTTCTATTAGGGAAAGTAGAACAAATGCTTGATTCCATCTGTTTATCAGTTTTAAAGTAATGAATTTGCTTTTGTGTCACTCACAGATTCAAACTCTACCTTCCACCCATCACCTCTTCTATTTGAAATGAAACAATTTAAACCTGTAGAAAATTTTAATAGGGAATTCTCCTTACTGTTCTGTTTGCTCACTGTTTGTCTTTTCTGATCTTACTTTGTCCTGTCCTCTGCATGTGTGTGTATCTATGCTCATATGTACATACATATACTCCAGAGTAAATTGCAGATATCTTCATGTTTATTTCTAAGTCCTCCACCATGCTTCCTAAGAACAAGGGCTCTCTTCTCCATGATCCCAATACTATTATCACAGAATATGACTTTAATATAAAGTAATAGTAGTTAATAATTAATATACATTCAAATTGCTTTTTGTTCCAGTAATGTCTTTTGAAACTATTTTTAAGAAGTTCAATGAAGGCTCATGCATAATGTCTCATTATGTCTTCTTCCCCCCCCCCTTCCTTCTTTTGGTTATTTCTTTTTGTTGGGATGAGAACCAACATGCCTGAGCCTGAGTTTGTAATTCCACACTATTCTCCTGGAAGTTGGTATGTGCATAGTGCCCAGAAGAGGCAGGTGACTTTCCGTTGTGTCATGATGGCTTAGGTTTATTCTGATATGGGAGAGGCACCTTTTCTTCTTAATTGTGACATTGAAATTATTAGCAGATGGTGTCTAATGTGCTCTCCACTGTACAGCATTTTTGTACAACCCCCTATACGTCTGTCGAGTACCGTTATACTAGCCAGGTGTGGTGGCTGGTACCTGGAATTCCTTTTGAGGTATCAGAAGTACTGCAAATTCAAGGCCAACTTGGGTTTCATAGTGAGTTTCAGGCCAGCCTGGGCTACAGATTGAGACACCGATTCCAAAAACACACGCCAATGAAATCATTGTATTAAGGAAGTGCACACACCTTGACTACTGTTTTAAAAAGCTACTTGAATTGGTTTCATTGTTCTCGCATATCAATTTGCTATCTGCATAGAGTTACATCAGTTTGCTCTCAATCTTAGATTTGCTTCTTTTTAGTCTCTTTAAGTTAATAAAATATCCACATGGTTCCAAAGTTGGGGGGAATCTTACATTAAAAAAAAAAAAAAATTTAGGTCTCAGGAGATGGCTCAGTCCATAAAGTGCTTCCTGCAGAACAGGCATGAGGACATGATGACTTCTTAGGAACTTAAGATAAGTTCTTAATAAGTTGAATGTGATCATATTTGTCTGCAACCCTAGCACAGGAGGAGTAGTGGAGACGAATGGATCGTCAGAGCCCTCTGGCCAGGAGGTCTACCTGATCAACGAGTGCAGGATTCAGTGAGAGACTGTATTTCAAAAGGTAAACTGGAGAGTGATGGAGAAAGATAGTCCATGCGTATCTCTAGTCTTTGTACCCTGTGTGTACACATACACACACACGCACATACACATACACGTGCACACACACACTGCACACACACACGTGCACACACACACACATGCACACACACGTGTACACACACACTGCACACACACACGTGCACACACACACTGCACACACACACACACACACACACATACACATACACTGCACACATCCCCCCCACCCCCTGTGTACTCATAGAATCCTTTTCTATGCCGATGTTCCGGTCTACCAGCCACAGGTAACTCTGTGTGAATTTCTGGCTTATCTGCCTCATACACAACCCAGGATACTGTATATTCTCTTTGGGTCTTGATTTCTCTACATCAAAACAGATCCTGGAAATCTCTCCAAAACTATTTACAAAAAGTGTCCTCAATGTTTATGCAGCGTCCAGGTCCCCACTGTGTGACTCTTTTGTAGTCTATTCTCCCTGTAATTTAGAAAAGGGCTTTCAACTGTTCTCCAGAATTCTGATAAAACTGAAAATGATAACAGTACCGCTAACTTCGTGCAAATGTTCTTTTGGATTTATGAAGGTAGATTCAGAGAATTGGGACCAGAGGGTAGATGAATATGTAATTTGGTTAAATATTATTAAATTCTCCTCTGGGGTTTGTAGGGTCCTGCATTTCCACCAGCAAGACAGGAGGGAATGTGTCTGCTCTGAATTTGGGCCAATCTGATTGAGAAGTATCTTAGTATCAGGTTAGTGTAGCTTTCGCTTGCATTTGCCTTTTATGGATGAAGTTGTACATCAGAACATGTGTTTGTATCTTTTGTATCTTTTATTTTGATGAACTGTCTCTATAGGTCTTTTCTTATCTGTCTATGAGATTTTTGGTATTTCTTTCCAAGGAATTTTAGAGATACTAATATGTTGGGCCTTCATCTGTGATAAATATTTCAAATATTTTCACTTAGCTTGTCATTTGTCATTTGGTCTTTAATTTTATATATGATTTTTCTTGACATGTCAAATGATAAAAAAAATACTTTCAACATTTAGATTTTTTTATTTTTTAGAGACAGAGTTTCTCTGTTATAACTCTGGCTGTTCTAGAACTCACTCTGTAGACCAGGCTGGCCTCGAACATACAAAGATCCAGATGCCTCTGCCTCTTGAGTGCTGGGGCCAAAGGCATGTGTCACCACCACCCAGCTTAGATAGTCTTATTGCGTTTTTTCACAGTTAGAATTGAATCATTGTTTTAAGATCTACCCCCTCTCCCCATACACACACACCAGGTTTCAAACATATTCACTCAGGTTTTCTTCTACTTATTAAATGAGTTCACACTTTATGTAGAAATTACTAATATAGCTGGAGCGCACCTTTAATCCCAGCATTCGGGAGACAGAGACAGGCAGATCTCTGTGGGTTCTAGGTCAGCCTAGTCTACAGAATGAGTTCTAGGACAACCAGGACTATACACAGAGAAACTCTGTCTCAAAACAAACAAACAAACAAACCACACAAAACCAAAAAAACCAACCAACGAAAAAAAAAATCCTAACACTAACATTCTAACATTTTAAAATTCTATTCTAGTATTCGGGTCTGTATGTTTCTTTCACATGAGATCCTATTTTCCCACACCATTTAATAAGAGATCTTTCTTTTCCCTATTGATATGGTTGGTGATATCATGGTTACCATCTCTTTTGACATTCTGCTTTGTTCCCTTCTCTGTTTACATTCGAGTATCACAATTCACAAACTGTAGATGTCTAGCTGGGCAGTGGTGGTGCATACCTTTAACTCCAGCACTTTGGAGGCAGAGGCAGGAGGGTCTCTGTGAGTTTGAGGCCAGCCTGATCTACAGAGTGGGTTCCAGGACAGCCAGGGTTACAACAGAGAAATCCTGTCTCTAAAACACCAAAAACCAAACCAAACCAAACCAAACAAAATTGTAGATAGCTTATTGTGATTTCGTATCTGGTAAATGCCCCATCCCCTAGGGTCTAGCTAGTTATTCTTGCATGTTTGCTTTTTATGTGAATTTTAGGATCTGCTTGACTAACTCCCACAGAAGTTTATTGGATATTTGTTGGAATTGTATTACATTCATATATTTACAAGAACAAACAGGACTGATATCTTTGTAGCACCAAGTCACTCTTGCCAAGAGAAAGGGGGACTATGATGCTGTGAAGTCTATTTTGGTCTCTTTCAGGAGTGTTTTACAGTATTATGGTTTTCAACTGAATTTTGTATTTTTACTTGTTAAATTTATTCCTGATTTTTTAAAAATCTTTTTGTGGGTCTTCAGTTTGGGTTTGTGTATTTGAAGGCTGTTAATTTTATTTGTTAATTTTGTATCCTGATATCTTTTTCATTTTAATCGCATTTAATTAATCTGTTTATTTGGTGTGTGTGCACATGTGCCCATGAGGATGTGCGTGCCTGCTCCTGTGCCACAGTGTGATTGTAAAAGTCAGAGGACAATCTGTGCCAGTCCGTTCTCTCCTTCTACTTTGTGAATACTGGAGTGTTGAGGAAGTTTGTTTTTAGTTATACATAAAGAAATTGTTTTATGTGCTGTTGGGTGAGGGGTTACCCTAGGTCTTGGCGATTTGTATTGTTTGCAATTGTTGGATTCATACGGGGGAAGTTTGATTGCTAATAATCTGCAGGTGCTATCAGTAGGATACCTTAGGAGTTCTGAAAGATTAAAAACACATGAGCTCAGACGCTCGCTCGGAGTTCCACTGTCAGTGCGATGTTTGCTTTGTTGGCGGTTCCCTCTGCTGAGGTCTGGCAGAATTTCCAGATATGAATATTCCTCCTTATCTCTCTTGGTTAGCCACCACAGCAGTGTACTACTACACTGGAGAATCAAACTCAGATCATCAGGCTTGGTGCAAGCACCTTTCCTTACTGAACAGTATCACTGGCCCTCAACTATTTTATTCTCTTCATCCTATCACCGAGTGACTAACGTCTTACTGGAAGGCCATCGAATGTATACAAGCGGAAAACTTAAAGTCTTGTTTCCTAGTCTCTATGTCTTCTTGCTTGGGACTTGCTTTCTGACCTTTGGCACCAGTGCTCTTCTCGTTGCTAATGGGATCCCCAAACTACCTTTAGCTACTCTTTTTTTCCTTAAGGTACTTGACTAACAAAAGTAAAATGTACTTAACTATAGGCTTGACCCCCGACCTCATTTTAAAGGTAGTATTACCTACGCAAGGAAGGCAAAAACATGTCTCAGTTGAAGCTGTCCCCCTTGCCTCCAAACCAGTTCTTCCAGTTCATTCTAAGGCATTTCCTAGGTGCTATACTTTTTTTTTTTTTTTTTTTTTTTTTGGATTTTCAAGGTAGAGTTTCTCTGTTGTAGCTCTGGCTGTCCTGGAACTCTCTCTGTAGTCTAGGCTGGCCTGGAACTCACAGAGATCCGCCTGCCTAGGCTTCCTGAGTGCTGGGATTAAAGGCATGTGCTACTGCTGCAAGGCAGCCCTGGGTGCTCTTAAACCGCAGCTGACCTTTCTTCTTTCAGCTTTGTAATTTCACTCCTGTAAATTTTTGTACTTTTTCTAGTAAGAGGCCATGCCGCCTTCACAATCCCTTGTGGGATTCGTTGTTCCTAACATCGAAGAACATCTTTTTCTCCTAGTCCCCAACTTCTGCCCTGTCTGAAAGTGGTTCTCGGAGAACTTCTCGGTCACCCCTGCAGGAACCATAACCCTCAGAGGACATTCCCTGAGGCATCCAGGGAATTTTCCTCTCATGCCTTCTGCTACCACTCAGACTTAGGGCTCCATAATTTCTTTGTCTCTTTTTCAGACAGAATCTCGCTGCCTGGAGCTTGAGATCCTCCCTGTCAGTCTCCTGCTGGGATTTTAAGTGTGGTCTGTGGGTTCTAAGCTTGATCCACCATGACGATTCCATGATTTCTTAGAACCTCAAAGAAGCTGTCTGAAGGCTCTCTGGTGACTCCTCCCCGCTGCAATCATTTCACACAACCAAGGACAAAGTATTTGCCCCAAGCATAGCTCTCATTAGGTTGTTTTCCCCGCTCAGAACCTCTGTGGCTCCACAAATTGTAGAATCGGGTCCTTACTCTTCCCTGTGACTTTCAAAGCCCTTTCTGATTGAGTCTTCTCTGTATCTCGTATTTTCTCTTCCACTCCAGTGTGAGTATCCCACCCACCATTTAGATCTGACTTATAATCCTCCAAATCGACTGAAAAAAAAAAAAAAATTCCACACCCGTCTCAGATATTTTTCTCTTTTATTATGTCTCCTTTACAAAATTCTAACTGTACTTCAAAGACCATTCCAAATACATTCTCTGGGAAGTTTTTTTTAAAATATCACAGTCCAATGTCCCCTTTATTAGTCATCTGACTACTTTTTGGTACCTATTTGACTACATCCACCATCCACTTTTTTATCGTCCTTCTTTATCCTGCTGCCTCCCCCAAAAGAATATAATCTTGAAGGCGAGGTTTTCTCTGCCGTGTGAAGTAACAAGCATCATCCTTAATACTGTAAATGGTTCAGTTAAAACTTAATACTTCATCATTCAGTAAATTGTTAACACATTCGACTGCATGTAAGCTGCTGATTTGTTTAGCATTCGAATTGATACTTTTGGCCTTCTAGCCTCTCGAGTTTCTGTAGGAGGGTTTACCTAATGTTTACCTGATACTTTTGCTTTTTTTTTTTTTAATTTTTTTTGTGAAACTACATTTTCTACTCAGTCTTTCCTAGTACAGTTTTTGTTGGATGAGGAGCCTTAAGATTCCTTTAAAAAGCTTTTGAAATCAAGTATGGAACGGACCCTATAGGGTAATGGTCACATCCTATGAGACATAGGCAGGAACTGTCAGGAATTCCTGAGGGTGGAGAGGACCACAGGACCATATAATCAGGTGACATGACATCAGATCCATGGTGCAACTCAAAACACAGCTGTGGGGAAGGAATCTGGAACCAGCCGTGAGTCTCTTTATCTGCTTTTCCCATCTTTCAGGTAAAGGTGATGTGAGCTTTGCCTTCCTTCTCCTGCACAAATAACCTCACCTTTAGGACACACAGCTTTCCCATATTTCTTTGGAGGCTAGTCACATTTTATTCATTACCGTCTTTTTCTCACTCAACCGAGAACTGTGTGCTTTCTGAATACTCTTGACTGATACTGCGTATATTGCTCACAACACTCCAGTCAGGGCACCAATTAAAAGGGAGCTTTTGGTGTTAAAAATAATAGTCAGTAGTTGGGCGTGGTGATACAGATCTTTAATCCCAGCATTTGGGAAGTAGAAGCAGGCAGAACTCAGTGAGTTTGAGGCCAACTAGGGCTACATAGTGAGACCCTGTCTCAACTATATATATTAATGGGTTGGAGGAATAGCTTAGTGGAGAGATATTTGCCTATCACTGGCAGGGCCCAGTGTTTTATCACTTATATTATTAAGAGAACAGAAAGTATTTATGTAGACATCTAAGGAGGAAGAAATTGAACTGGGTACCATATGCCCCAAGTTGCATTTAGACTTTTATGCATCTGCTTATGTCATCTTATTTCTCAGAGTAAGCTAAGTACAAAGAGTGTAGAACTAGAAATGCTTCTCATTGGGAGATGAGGCGGTTTTTTGATCCAGCAGAGTGTGGATATGGTTGGTTAGCACAGTGCAGGACTGTTTACACAGAACCTCTCATTTGAGGAACTTCGAGTGCTTCCTAAACATTGGCTCACGAGTTCTTCCAGCATCTTTAGAAGTTGAATGGGCTTATTGTTCCTATTTAACGAATGGAGTCATTGGAAAAGGGAGGGATTGGGCCTCATTTTCATCAGCCAGTGATCTCCATGACTGTATAAGTCTTGCAAAGTCTGTTGATTCTTGTCAAGAATTACACTTTACACATTATATTGTGTAAATTATAGATCTTTATTCTGATTTAAGTTTTTTCTTTCTTAGCATTAGACGCTGAAAGAGTCATCACACAGAAGCTTCCACAAGTATTCTCTGTAATAGTGTCCGTGTCTGTGTGTGAACGCGTGTATTTGTGTGTGCGTTACGTGTGGAGGCTAGAGGATAATTAGTGCTGGGTGTAATGCTTTAAGACATTATCCATCCTCTTTTTTGAGCTCACTGCCAGTGAGCTCCAGGGATCCTTCTGTCTGTGTCTTCCCAGGGCAGGGATTACAAGCACACACCGCCATGCCTACCTTTTTTTATGTGGATTCTGGGAATTGAACAGAGGTCATCATGCATACATAGAAAGCACTCTACTGACAAAGAGACCTTCCAAGCCGTCTGTGCCTATGCCCACTTTCCCCCTTATCCATATGGCATGAGCGAATGCATGTGTATTTTCATGTTCCTGCGTGCACTTTCGTGGGTGGATGTGCGTGTACAGAGGCCTGGATTTGCTGATTGAGGCAGGGCCTCTGAATCGAACTCAGAGCTCACTGATTCAACTAAACAAGCTAGCCAGCTGGCCTCTTTATCTCTCCCTTATCTCTGCCTACAGAGTGCCGTACCCGCCCTGCTTTTCGCTCAGGTTCTCGGAATCCGGTCTCTGGTCCTCAGGCTTGCATGGTAGAGGCTTTTCCAACACAGCCATCCTATGCCATTCTTGAATTGCCCACCAAACTTCTGCTATCACAGCGGGCCTACTGGTATTTGCTTTAGCCTATATAGTTAGAGGTTAGGGTTCAGTCAGTTTAACTAACAAAGGCACAGTTACAATCCCAGATTTGAACCAATACTAGTTGTAGACGTGACTACTTGTTATTAAGCTCAGACACTCCACTCTGTAGAATATAGAAAGTAGTTCAGTGATCAAGCAGCATGTATTGAGCAAAACAAGTCATGCCAACAGGACAACGACCCTCTGACATGAGTAAGAAATGGCAGTTGGCTGACACTGGAGAGTGTGCTGTGGGTACCCAGGCTATGAGAAGATCCTGGTTGCCCTCTGAAGAAAACAACACTTAGATGACCACACACGGATTGTTAAAACCCATTTCTAGTTCTTTATCTCCATCCTCTTCTCCCTTTCATAACTCTGAGACAAGGAAGACAATGGGAATGATTAACAGGCCAGGTGATCAGACGTGCTGATGGTTCTCACTGAGAGTTCAGTTACAGTTTTTCTATGAGATATTTGTTACTGTGTTTTAAGCACTAATAGATTTTTTTTTAAAAAAAAGTCTCCATAAAACTGAACCAATTATCTTTTCTCTAGCATAGGCAATAAGCAAGTGAGACATAAGCCGGATCCCTGACAGTTGTCAAGGGTTGTCTTTGTTTGTGAGTTGTTGTTTTGTTTTTGATACAGAATCTTGCATTGTTGCTCGGGCTGTCCCAGTCTGAGTACTGGATTATGGGTGTGCATCATGATGCCTGGCTAATCAGAAAGTCTTGACATAGCTGCTAATGCCATGTGGACAGGAACATCAGATGACAGTAATAGGTGAGCATCTTTGGAGGCGTCATTGAAGGCAGAACTGGCCCAGAGCAGTGGGAAGGGTACCTACCAGAACCCTATTATCTCTCTGAAATTTTTAGAATCTCAGGCTCAGCAGGTAAAGGTGCTTGCTGCCAAGTCTGTGAACCAGAGTCCTACCCCAGGGTTCCGCAAGGTGGAAGGAAACAACCAATTTCTGAAAGTTGTCTCTGACTTCCGCATGTGTACCACCGTATAGAATGAACACACACATGAAATTTAAAAATTCAATACATTATTTTTTTTTAAAGAAAGTTTCAGAATCTCCATGTTTTGGGCTTGACTTGGTGTGGAATAAAGCTAAAAAAGTCCAGTTTGACCACCTTTCTGTGCGGGTACGTAAACATGTCCCGTTGTAAAGAGAAGCCCCAGATCACAAACTCTCTCCAGTGTCTGTGCTTGCGCCTTTAAAAGCACAGAGAATATTTTGGATCTGATGTTCTTGTGCCAAATCATTTTTGGCTCTCATTGTACTTGAAAAACATGTTTTGGAGAGTCTGTGTAACATTTTGGGCGGGGTGGTTTCTAAAAGGCTCAATCTTAAACACAAAGCAAAGCTGTAAGACCAGTGATTAGCGCTGATGCAACCTCAGGGCACTGCTGCGCATGCTCTGCTCAGGAATGCTAAACCCAGTACTGGGCTGACACATCCACGTGTTGGTAGGAGAGGGGTAAATTGTGCTTGGTACACATTTTAAAGTCTGTATCCCAAGTAAACCCCGGAGAAGTTATTTGATAATAAGAGTGTATGCGCATTTCCTCATCAGCTTAAAAAATGTAATAGCTTATTCTAATAAAATAATGAACTATAAATTACAATTAAGACCGTACTTGTGTGCCTACCACCTACAGAAGTAAACGCTGTTTATTTGTGTGATTATTATTCTCATCCTTTTCTGTTTTCACAAACTCACGCGTGAGCATTTACACACTCCCTCAGAGAGCAGTTTTGTTTTTTTACAAGTTTCCAGCTTTATAAATGAAATAATGCGCTCCATGCTTTTTTTCTGTGATTTGCATTAATTCAAAATTTTCTTTGTGAATTCATTAAATGTCACTTATGAAAAGTCCTTCCATATAGGTAGAAGAAGAGATTCAGGGTCCCTGAAGATATCAAAATGCTCAAGTAACTATGTATAAAATGGTGAAGCATTTGTGTATTATCCAGGCACAGCTTATTTTGCATCTTTAAGTCATCTCTTCTATAATTGCGTGCCTGACATCATGCAAACACTATGTAAATAGTCTCCCCCTTCATTGTTTAAGAATTAAGTTAAGGGGAAAAGTCTGGGCATGTTCACTACAGATGCTCCCTTCCCCCACCCCCTAATATTTTCCATTCTAAATTTGTTGATTCCCCTAGAAGTGGAACACACAGATAAGCAGGGCCAACTTTCTTGATTGTGTAAATATACCACAAGCTACTCAGGCTATCTGTTTACTTCCCTTTGACTGATAGCCAGGCTGTTTCTAGGCCGTTGGGGGAGGGGGCATTCTTGACTAAGTCTCTTGGTGTTCACAAACAAGATTTTACTGTGAAGAGTACTGAATTGCTGGCTAGTGCCATATGCATTTCTGTTCCTTTGCTAGATAATGCCGAATTGTTTTCCCAAATTAGAGAACCAAACGTCCACACCCACTGATGGTGTGCCCGTAGTTCATTGTTTTATATCTCCTTCCAACTTTGGGATAGTTAGACTTTCAAATTTTGGTTACCTCAATGGCCACAAGAAGGTATCTGGGCTTTAACATCATTTTTCCCTGGTTACTAAAGGGATCGAGCTTCTGCACAAGCTTAGTAGTCATTCATATTTGTCTTCTGGCTAAATATTTGTTTTGTTTGCTGAGTCCTTGACATTCTCTTGTCTGTATTTAATTCGAGTAATGCGTAGTTTGCTCTAGCTACAAAGGTTTTCTTTGGTTAGGTTCCTTCCAAGCTTCTCTTTCATACTCTCATCTTTTCAATTTCTTTTGATATTGCCTGTTACTTCTTTACAGTTTTTACTCAGGTAAACAGATTAGTCTCTGCTTGGTTATTAAAGAAGGAAAATTAGATCAATTGCACTACTCAGATATTTCTTCAAGCAAAAGCATCAGAAGCCGTTGCAATACATCTGTGCTAATTACTTTTAAAGTCAAAATAGCAAAGATAAACTTCTCGACAAATCTACCATCTAGCGAGATAATGGCAAGTAATCTTAGACAAATGCATTACTTGATTTGTTTAACCAGATTCTGGCAGAGTTACAGAAACACCCCAGTTTGAAAAGGAATACATCTCTCTTTCTATTCCCTATCTAATTTCCAGGGTGTGAGGGGTGAGGGGAGAGGGGACAACGAAAGTGTATGCTTATCTCTCCTTTCCTATAATCAAATTTTGGCTCCCCTACTCCTCACTTGAGACCTGATGCTTCAAAGGTCACGGTGACCTTGTAATTGCCAAATTGAATGGCTTCTGACTTATGGGTGTGTCAGATTAAGCAAATAAAAATTCAGGATTTTCAGATGAATTTTGAATTTCAGATAAACAAATAGTAACTTTTGATTATAAGTATGTCTCAGATAGGTATAAATACACACCCCAAATATTTGTCCCTCAATTCCTCTTCAAGCACACTCAGTTGAGCAGAGTGCTGTCAATGACTCAATTATTTACACCAGCAATTCCATCACCATGATTGTCGTGCTGGACTGGAACAAATGTGTGCAAGCTTCACATTATTTGTGTGATGTATTTATAGAAGAGTGAGCTGTGATTACATTTCTTTCTAATCAAATGCTTTTCTACTGGTCTCCTGGCTGAGATTTTCTCTCCTATTAGAGTCTCTCTGTGTAGGATAATAGGAAGGACATTGCCTACTGACAGATTATCCCAGCAAGAGGAGTTGAGACTCTCAGAGGATGGATCTAGGTGAGAGAATCTAACTCAGGGAAGCAGAAGGCTAGGTTCTGGGGAAAAGCTTAGAAATAGGCCTGAGGGTTCTTGTTCCTTTGTGACATGGTCTCATATTTCCTTTGTCTCATCCTTAAATCCCATGATGCACTTGTGTTTTCCCCAACTCCTCCTGTGGAAAGGAATGCAAGTGATTAACGGATATCACGTGTGTTCGATTTGTTCAGTTTGACTAGCACGACTTACGGAGATATATCTGCAACAGTAAATGTGGCTCATCTTCCAAATTATATTTTGATAATCTGTTTTTGTGTATTAGTGCTTTGAAAAGCACTTAAACATTTCAAGAGACAGTCACATAGGAAGCTATATTTAAAGTTATAAATAAAGACATACTTTGAAAGCAAGGATCTAGGAGCTGAGGGTTTTGATCAGAGGTAGAGAGCACCTGGTGGCATGCCCAGGTTTCAGGGTGTGATCCCAACACAGGGAAAAGGGAGAAAAATGTAAGGGTCTAAAAATACCTGACCCACTAAGCAAAGGAATGCACTCTTACGAGGTAGGTCTTTCTCTTATCTAAAAAGTCCCCACAGACTAGTCTCTGTGGGGAGCAAATTTGAGAAACAAAGAATGTGGCCTTTCCTCCAGAGACTTCAGATATGTATTATCAATGGATTCCCCATTTATACATTTGCAAACTGATGGCATTAGGCAACTCACCCACAGGCAGTTGGGGGCTCAGGCTGAGACAGGCCCTGCAGGTTGTTTGTGCATGTAATGTTAGCAAATAACAAAGAGACATCTGATACAGACTCACCCATAAAATTGGGGTTTCAAAAGCACAAATAATGAGAGAGAGAGAGAGAGAGAGAGAAAGAGAGGGAGAGAGAGGTGAACCCTGTGTTTGCTAACATTTTTATTAGATATGTACAGAAATGAATGTCCACCCTGTGAGAGTAATGTGGGGAATATCTGCATCACTCACAAATCCTCTCTATTCCTTGACATTCAATATTCTGGTTTCCTTGTCTGACAAGGGCATGGCTTTTCTGCAGTGATAGGAGGAGAATAGAGAACTGTCCATATATTGGTGACAGTATGTGGAACTAGACTCTGAAATAAAGAATAAGCATAGATTCAAGGGAGTGGCTTACAGAGTATCTCCCTAATGGTAAGCTAAAATACAATAAAGTAAAATAAAACAAATATCTGGTGTTTATATCATTGCTAGACTATAAAATTGCTACCATGGATTTTTCATAGTTTGGATAAAATATGCACCAAAATATCTTAACACTCACTGTGAAAACACATGAAGTCCAACTTATGCTTGGAGTTGATGTCCTGGAAATACTGTTTTAGCAACAAACTATGCCCCTGCAAACAAGACACGAGAGGCCCAGAGTGCACTGCTGCTGAATTCAGCATGTGCACAGAGCTGGGTCTTCACTCTGCTTCTCATTCTTCACTGGACTCTATTCTGAGGCTCTTAAGCAAGAGGTGATGGGAGACAGTATTGTATTCATGAAGATTTCAAAGATGTGGGGGTTTCTACTGGTTGACCTATTTTGCCAGTCATGCATTATGTAATTCAGAGTCTCACGCATATAGCAGAGGCATTAATGCATAATATGTCCTTATGTATGTGCATTTATATGTGTATATATGTTTTTGATGCAAAGGCATATTTTTCCTAGAGGACAAGGCAAATGATTTGACTTTCATCAGCCATGCATTTTCATACAAGATTATAGTAAGATAACATGAAGAAACTACTCTCCAGATTGAAAATTCTTCACGGAAAGCATATCAAGTTTAAAATTGAAGGAGGGCTAGGGATGGAGGGCTCAGTTGTAGATTGCTTGTCTAGCATGCATGACGTCCTGGGTTTACTTAATCAACAGTATTAAGTACAACTAGACAAAGAAGCACACTTGTAATCCCAACATAGTAAAGGAAGGAGGAACAGGAAGTTGAAGATTGTCATCTTTAGCTATATAGTGAGTTCAAAGCCAGCCTGGGAGGGGGTGGGGTGGGGGAGACCCGGTCTAAAAGAAGAAGGAGAGGAAGAAGAAGGAGGAGGAGGAGGAGAAAGAAATTAAGAATTAATTTTATAAAATATGGTAAATTCTATTATTGGCACCTTATCTTGCTAATCACATAAGAAAGATATTTTAGAATCTTAGTTTGTTCTTTCTGGTCACTAATACATTAATGTTGGTGCAAAAAACACAGTCCCCTAATTTGCAATTTGGAGAAGGTTATATAGTGGCTGAACCTAATTCAGTGTAGTAAAGAGCTATATAAGAGTTCAGGCCAGCCTGGGCTACATGAGACAGTATCTAAAAAAACCAAACAGCTAACCAACCAATCAATCACCCACCCAAATAAACAAGCAATCAAACGGAAAGACAAATGCATGCTTTCCTGAGAAATTGAAGGCAGTAAGAGGGGACAAGGCTCCCCCAATTATTTTAGTCATTTGTTCATTTCTTTATTTGACACATTTTTATTAAATGCCTATTCTGAGCTTGGCACTGTTTTATGCGCTTGTGCGAAATACTGTGTAAGTCAGAGGTGTCTCTTTTACAGCCTGTATTTTAGTGAGGGAGACAGAACAACAAACAGTCCCAGAGACAAACAGAAGATGATGTCCCTGGTGAAGAGTGATAAATAGACAATAAAGCAGCAGGACTTCGTGGGAGGGAGCTGAGGATAACCTCGAGAAGTTGTTTTGGATCTTTGGTCTGAAAGGTAAAGAGATACAGCTTAGGGAAGGCCTGGGGGTGGAGATGAGGAGTATCCTGGGGTGGGGCGTGGGGGATGGGGATGGAGCAGTGGAGTCTACTGTGAGTACTTGGTAGAAGTTGAGGGTAAAGAAAAGGACAGGGGCTCAGCTTCAAATACCGTGGTGGCGAGGAGGCTGAATTTCCGAGATAAGAAAACAAAACAAAACAAAACCACCGGTGAGTTTGAAGCACTCTGACTATTGTGTGTTGAAGAATAGAAATAGAAACAAGGGCTCTAGAAGAGAGGCTACAGAAGCTTGTACCGGAGTGATGGAGGGACACAGGTGCTGGTCCCTGAGAGCTGCAGGAGTTGGTGTAGGTAGTTGACAAGAGTCCAGGGTTCTGTGAAGTTGGTGATACTCTCAGGTGGATCTGCGGGAGCCTACAGGACTGCTTGTTGATCAGTTGATCAATAAGCAGATTGAGAGAATGCTGATAATTGTGCAAAGACATTTGGAACCTGCTTCCACAGACTACCTGCATGTTAGATATTTACATTAAGATTCATAACAGTAGCAAAATTACAGTTATGAAGTAGCAATGACAATAATTTTATGGTTGGGGGTCACCACAGCATGAGGAACTGTATTAAAGGGTGGCAGCAATAGGAAAGGTGAGAACCACTGATCTCGAATGTCTTTATCAAAGCCCTGAAAGTTTGAGATAGTAATCCTAGCCCAAACTGCCTCCTCTGCTTTACCTTTCAAATCCTTCCTATTTGCTCTTGAAACTCGGTTTGACCCTCTCAACCAGTTGGGTTTTCTGTCTAATCTATTTGAATTTCATTCTGGGGACTGCTATGTTAGACTGTTTTTGTACTGCTTACCCGACTCATCCTTCTAGGAGAACAGGCTGTACATTTACAACAAACCAGAAGAACTCTGGGAGGGAAATGCACCCCCACCCCCCCTGCCCCCACCCCTGTTATCAGAATGTAGCCAGTCTTAAAGACTGGTTATCTATTAGTCATTCGGTATTCTAAACATGTGGGCGTGTGCTCTCTACCTGAGGGTGGCTGGCCTAAAGTGACAAAGTTTATTCCAAATAGACTGGAAATTCTGGAGGGATTAGACTTTTTGGCAATTCAACCGGAGACGTAGTGCTTAGGCCAGGATAGTCCCTGTCTTGTAAATTCACAAAGGTCTGCTTCAGATCTTCGAAGAATGTACCAGTGAAGTGAAGCGAGAGCTTTAAGGAGGAATACAACCAAACTCAGAAGTGAACTTGATTCCTTAGAGTCCTTTAGGGAAATGGTGCACCTCTGAAGCAGTCTTCTACTCCTTTAGCAAAATCCTTCAGGGATAGCTCTGGGTGGACTCCTTCTTTCACTGATGATCCCTTCAAAATTAATTGACCGAAGTTGGGGATATCATAAACTTTAGGAAGTCACAGACACGAGACACCTTCAGCCTGTGCTAAATTTTAAGTGTAGGACGGGAAAATTTTAACAACTCCTAGATCACATATGTTGTGGATCCATAATTCCTAGGAAAGAACCATAGGTATTTACCACGACTTATCTATGAAGAATGGGTCCTTGTAGTATTAAAATGTGAAAATTCTTAAGTAGATGATATGATAGTTATGCACAGAATACCACACAATGAGAGAAGATTTTGTAGTAGAACTCAGTGACATGAAAAATAGTTCAGAATATAAAATTTCGTTAAAAAACTATAAAGTTGTATACCCTGATTAGTTTTGGTGGAAAGCATATGTTGGCACTTATACAAAAAGAATAAGACAGGTAATCAAGGACTACTTCTGTGCAGTAAGAGACTAAAGAGGCTTAGTCTCTAGTCTTCTAGAGTTTTCCAAATGGCCCTCAATGACAGTAATGATTTTGTAATAAACAAGAATTAAATGGGGATGTCAATATCAACCCTAATAAGCTTCTTTGATGCGTCTTAATTTTGTAATTGTTAAAGAAATATTAAGTAGGGTGTAATATTAATTTTACAGAATTATGGTAAGAATTATATTAGATAAAGTGATGAACAGAAAATTCTTAATGTGGTGTCTGGCACTTAATTATGTTTTCAGTTATTATTGTTATTATTTTTTTACCTAATTTAATCCTATTTAGGCTTAGTCCCCGAGTGAAATTTTGCTTTAAAACGAACAAACAACTCAAGAAATATTATCCTACAAAGGATGAAGATTTGCCACTATTTAGGATATTCAAAAGAACACACTGCTGGCCGTGAAAGCTATCTTGAAAGAGACAGACATGACGCGCTTTGGGCATCAGGAGGAGCACTGAAGTGGGCTTGGGACCCTTGGGTCCAGTGTTTGTCTGGACCTACATAATCTGATGTGTTTAAAAACCTATTGCTATATATCCATATTAGGAACATAGATAGATGATATAATATCTAACTCAAAGAGAGAAATTAGTCTGTCATGCCTCTTCAGGCAGATTAAAAAAAGAAGTGTCTTGTCAGAGTCTGAAACGTGAAGCACAAGCCCTGTGGCTTCCTCCTTGCAGTAGTCTCCAAGAGACGTCGAGATAAGGTGTGAAGGCACATCGTGTTACCCCTATCTCACATCCTGGGCTGTTTATCATCAGTGCCCTAGGCCCTTATCCCTCAGCAAGCACAAGTGCACACACACCCGCGCGCGCACACACACACACACACAGGCATCACTCTAGTGGGGCTCATACTAGATACAAATACAAATACTCATACAAAAATACATGCCCGCATTCCTCCCATTTTCCTTTTCTCCTCCATCTGAGTTGCGAGCTCTCCCTGACACTGCCCCCCCACCCCCAACCTCTAGTTTGGCATATCCCATAGGCTGTCACCGGTTTTTTTTTTTTGCTTATCTTGCTCCTGCTGTTTCTTGAGAGACACCCTGTCCTGGCTTCTCCCAGCCTTCCTTTCTTCATCTTAGACTTTCACTATTGATGGGAACATAATGCCTCCTTTCCAGGTTTGTTGTGGGCATTCCATTGTGTAATGGAAGGAGAGCTCCTGGCACATACCAGGCACTGGATAATGGAAGCTATTATTATGATTAATTATATTATTTATTCCCTTTTGTACCCGCAGGGCCCGGCATAGTGTCTGATGTATGATGAGTAGAAAATAAGTTTCTAGTGAATTAATGAGTTAACTTAGACACTTTCAGAATGTGGCTTTGAAGTAAAAGAAGAATGTTGCTTTGTGATGTTTGTAACAGGAGACTGAGGGTAAAAAAAGCCACTTTCTTTGAACAATCTGCTCGTGCTCCTTGCTGGTCACCATCTTCCCTTGGGCTAAGCCACTGTTTTCCCCTTGTAGATAGGGCTTAACGGGCACAAGAGAAGTTTCACTCTGACCATGTAACCTACGCAGTATACTGTTCACAACCCATTCTCCTTCAGCTTTGGTAACACTGATGGTCTGTTCTGATCCAACAAGCAGTTCATGATCTAGATGGAATTCAGCTGACTGCTAACACCAGAGTCCCTCTGCCTCTTAGCATTCACAAAACCTGTGAGCTGATTTGCATGTCACCCCTACCTTTCCCCGACTTCCTTTTAGAAAGATGTTTGTGAATTATTTTAAGCCAGTTGAATCACTCTGAGAGTTACCTGCTATTTTTGAGTTATTGAGGAAGAGTTGAGAAGGAATGATTTAGGGATCTGAGACAATTTCACAATAACATCCCACAGAAACTCTGAACTACCACATTTGTGGTAAATTCTGGAAACCTGAGAGTAAATGGGTCACTTGCTCTCAGGTACCAAATTCTTGACTGTTCAGCAGGAGGATTCCTTGCTAAAGCCATGATGGATGGAGGTAGATGTGATTCACAGGCAGCTGCCTGCTGCCTAAGAGATTCCCTTCTCTTCCATCTGTGAAATGTGCTTTCTCTTCTCTCTGTATGGCCCCTTCTTATCAAGACCACTCTTTTTTGCCCTTGTCAGGGCTCCACTCAGTGCCCTGTCCTCCAGGGATGATGAAACGGACCTAGCTTCCCAGGTGGACACAGCAGACCTCCCTAGGTAGGGCACTAAGTAAGAGCACTTTGACTGATAATCTCTTGTTCTGTCCTTTCCTGTCCCGTCCCATCCCTTCCCTTCCCTTCCCTTCCCTTCCCTTCCCTTCCCTTCCATTCCCTTCCCTTCCCTTTCCCTTCCCTCTTTCTTCCTTCCCTTTTTATTCCTTTTTTTTTTTGTTTTCAAGACAGGGTTTCTCTGTCATAACTCTGGCTTTTCTGAACTCATTCTGTAGACCAGGCTGGCCTCGAACTCACAGAGATCACCTGCCTCTGCCTCCCGAGTGCTGGGCTTAAAGGCGTGCACCACCACCATCTGACTAGTCTCACTTGTTCTTAGGAACATTTTCTGAGACCTTAGCTTACCAACCCGCTTACATTTCCCTCTCAGATCTCCCTACCAGTTCTATGAAGTAAGATATGAACTTGTTTTATCCTAAGTTAGGTAGACCTTATGTCAATGCCATCTCAGTTATGCCTCTAACTTTGCTCCGATCCCTCCTGATTGCTCATCTTTATACAGAAATCTGGATTTCCTTGATCAACCATACTGTTTCATTTTGCCACCATATGTCTCTCACATAGTAGTTTCTGTCATTATTTTCAATAACAGTACTTGGTTAGAATGGAAGGGCCATGTGTAATTAAGACCCAGTCAATACTTTTTTGTTGTTGATGATGAAACATTTTGGCCTAGTCACAGACTGTCCCTTCTTTAATCCAGGTCCTGTAAGTCATGTGAAAACATCAATAGGACATTAAAAAGCTGATGAAATCAAGACTGATTAACAAACTGAAAAGTTGGATTTGGTGTTTAAACAGTTTCTCCATACACGTCCTACCAGGTACTTATGGGTGAAAAAACACTTAGCTACTTAGGATTAGGAGTGCGAAAAGGCCACAGATTTTTTCTTTTTTCTGGGTTATGGCATCTGGATAAAGAAGACTATTCTACAATGTCAAGTCTGCTTCAGTCTTTAGGGAATTTACCACCCCAACATACACTGATAGTTTTTTGCAGTGAAGGTATGTATATACTATGCTCCCTCCCTGGTAATTCTTTTGACATGTGGAATACTGAGAAAATCCAACACTAAATTTTGGAGATGTCAGCCAGGTAGTGGTGGCTCACGCCTTTAATTCCAGCAATCAGGAGGCAGAGGCAGGAGGATCTCTGTGAGTTTGAGGCCAGCCTGTTCTACAGAGTGAATTCCAGGACAGCCAGAGAAAGCCTGTCTCCAAAAAAAACAAAACAATAAAAAAAATTTTTTTTTTTTTTTTGGAGATGTTGCCATGATGATCATGTCACAAGAGAAAAGGATGATTGTCACTTCACTGTTATCATTTCTGATACTAATTAATAGTACAGCCAATTTAGAGGTTTATATTTTATCAGGCTTGTTAATATGGGTATGAAGAACTTTAAAATCTAGAAGGTTTTTTTTTTCTTTTTAAGGAAGTAGATTCTTGGAGACGTTACATGCATAAGATTAAATGACTAAAGCATTGCAAATCCAGACCATCAGCACCCCATCAAGTCCTGTCCATGCTCCATCTATGTGCTCTTGGGCTGGGAGATAGGAAGATTTCACGCTAAGGTTTAGTTTATTTGTATAGACATCTTCATGGTGCTTTGTTGATGTACGTTTACAGACGAGTATGTGTGGGCAGAGTCAACATGTTCTATGTATATGGGACACACGCAGAAAGCGTGTGAGTCATTGTGATGAGAGCTTTTGTTCCAGATCCTTCCGAACCACTGCTAATTTGGCCATTAGGCCTTAGTGAGCCAAGAAAATTAAACAGGATGCTCACAAATATTTGATGTGGGAAGACGGGCTGCAGACTGGGGAAGGCTGGAGGAAGAGCAGATTTTCACCTTTTCATACCTCAGTGGGTCATGTGATCTAGTAGCTGAGCTCCGGGCTTCTTTGTCAGTGACTCCCCCTCTCTCTCTAAGTGGGTTCTGTGATATTTCCTATCTCTAGGGAAATATATATTAACAGCTCTTCCTGGCAGAGAAATCTAAGAGGAGAAAAAGAAGATTATGGGTTGCCCTTTCTTGATCTGATTTGCTCTTTCTTATAGGGAAGTATGGCACTTCATTGTCTTCCTGAGCACCGATGGACTTAGGAAGGCTGTGTGAGTGAATGCAGCAAAACGGAGAAGAGAGAAAAACTAAGAAATATGAGGGAGATGGTTGACAACCTTACAGATCAACATATGCGTGTGCGCGTGCATACACACACACACACACACACACACACACACACCAGTCTCTCAGATCCTTTACCCCTTCTCCTTCTTTGAGAGAACCCTAGTGGGTCCTGGCCATGTTTCTCAGGCACATTGTGCCTCATGGGACTTCTCTTTGGACCTCTCTATAAAATGCTGAAGGGAGGTAAAGCTCAACAGAATCATCACAGATTTAATTTTTCCCTTTTGTTCCATTTTTTTTTTTCAGGTCAGGTTTTTTTTTTTTTTTTTTGGTCCAAAGCACAGGTCTTCCCTTCTCCAGGAGCCTTGAAGATATCATTTCCTGTCCATGACTATAAGATGGCTTCATTTGTAACAAAATTACATGAATGAGTTGTGGTAAGTTTTTGGCAGGGTCTGGAAAATAATGGTTTCATTGAAACATGAATCATTACAATGCTGCTTCCTTAACGCAATTAACTCAAGGCAGGCCTTACTGTTGGAATTAAGAGATTTCCTCCACAAAGCTCTCTGCCTTATGTGGGCTTCCAGGGCAGGGCTGGGGCACCGTGAGCACAGACAGTGGCTTTAACAGATCATCTTCGTTTCTCTAAAGCATAGAAAAAAAAAAAAAAAAAACCAAAAAAAAACCCCTCTGCTTTCTCACAGTCTTCCCATGGAGATCACCTGGGGTTCCAGAGCATCAATAGACTAATGAAGGCATGTAGAAGTAAATACCCCAAACAGGAAAACAAGGGAAAGTTGAGGTACATCATTGCCTCTGGGGGAGGGCTGAGGAGTGTGAAAACTGTTAATGTGGTGAGCACCAGGGTCTGGAGCTTTGCCTATAATATGCTCTAAGATCATCTTGCTGTAAGTTGACCTGCAATGACGGGACACTTCATATAATCAGCAGTGCTGGGTCTGGAGACACACTGACAGTGTGAGGCTTTAAGGGAATTTGAGCAACACAGCTTTGCTCTGCTGTGACATGGACTGACGTAGAGTATTGATTTCGAGTCGCATCAATAAAAAAAATGACATGTCAAACTGTGCTCGATTTTAAGCATAGGTGGACTTGATAATGCTTAAGATGCTGTGAAAATTAAGATGATTTCCTGTCTAAGAAATTAAAGTCTAACAGACAACAAGATGGGAAACAGGAATAGCAACTTTTACTTTGTGTTCTCTAAACAAAGGAAACTAATTTTTACCTTTGCGTTACTGCCCTCTGACATTGACTTCCTTTCTGTTGGCGGTTACTATTTGATGATGAGAGATAAGGAGGGGTAGGACTGCTCTTCTACTGTAGAGAAAACCGGGCATCTGGTTAGAGGAAATAGGGCCGGTCAGGGAAGAGACATGGGAAAGTTCCCAAGTACCTTTTTCTTTTAGGGTATAGCAGACCAGTTTTAAAGTACAGCAATCCCTATTTTTCTATGGTTTCATATTCTGAAGATTTAGTTCTTTGTGGTCAGCTACCATCTGAAAATGCTAAATAGAAGATTTCAGAAATAAACATTTTTTAAGTCTCAAATTACAGGCCTTTCTAAGTAAGAGGATGCAATTTGAACCATCTCGCTCTGTCTAGTCCAGGATGTGAGTCATCCCTTTGTCAAGTGTGTCCATGCTCTATATGCTACCTGCCCATGAGTCACCTAGTAGCCATCTAGATTGCCAGATGACTATCATGCTATCTCAGTACTTCTGCTCAAGGAGCATTCATGTTGTAGCCCAATGCTATGTGAGATGCTTTTGTCATTCATGTTATTGTGTAGGCATTTTGTCAAGAAGGAAAGGGTTGAATCCAAAACAACAAGATATTGAGACAAAGGAAGCTCATACAAACATAACTGTTATTATGGTATATTGTTTGGAATTGTTCTATTTTAATATTGTTATTAATCTACTACTGTGGGTAATTAAAAAATTAAATGTTGTCTGATGTATATATGTATAGGAACACACACACACAAACATACAAACACACATACACAAGCACACACAT
Source organism: Cricetomys ansorgei (assembly GCA_026225945.1). Taxonomy (NCBI): domain Eukaryota; kingdom Metazoa; phylum Chordata; class Mammalia; order Rodentia; family Nesomyidae; genus Cricetomys; species Cricetomys ansorgei. Next base: position 2,014,294 of record JAMJFZ010000882.1, on the reverse strand, counting down.
ACAAACACACATACACAAACACACATACAAAAAACACACACATATACATACACAAACACACACACATACACACACAAGCACACACATACACATACAAACACACATACACAAACATACACACAAACACACACACACACAAACACATACACACAAACACACACACACAAACACACACATGCACACACAAACACACACACAAGTAAGACTTAACATATCTTCAGTTTCTACTACTCACAACAGATCAGCGCATGTACCTCTTTATTAGGTTCAAAATGGTAATATTTTCCAAGTTTCTTATAAAGAAAAAAAAATTAACTGGATGTGGTGATGTGCATTTGTAATCTCAGCTATTTAAAAGGTGGAGGCAGGAGCATCATGAGTTCAAGGCCAGCCTAGGTGACTTAGTGAGACTCTGTCTCAAGATGAAAGTTGAAAAAGTCCCAGAGATATCAGCTCATGGAACAGCACTAACCTAAGTTTGTGAGAGACCCTGAGTTCAAGCAGTACGGTCCTCTCAATTACAACAACAGTTGAACTTGGTTCCTTCTTTCTGGTATGCCATCTAATGTTCACACAGGACAGCATTCACACTGAACAATGTCCACAGAGCTGAGTTAACCTCTGTCCCTATTTTCTCTATGATAACATACAAAGTGGGGTGGATTTTGAAGGCTATTTTAGAAAGCTACACTTCATTATTGTTAACAATGATAGACACACATATGGCTCACTATTCCACAAATTCCACAGGAGAGCTGACAGTCTCCCTTCCACCCCGCTTCACACGGCTGCCTGCCATTTCTTCTCAAAGACAATATCCTTTCCGTTTTATTTTGTTTTTTTTTTTTCAGAGATGGTACATTAGAAGCTTCTAAAAACACTTTCTATCTTGTAATAGGTCATGAGGATCAAGCTTCTTTGCACTGGAAAAATTACTTGGCCTCTCTTTAGCCAGAAGATGGAAGCCGAGCTCAGGTAGAAAGTGGCTACACCTCACAACAACCTTGAACGGCAGGCAGAGCCAACTTCATCTTTCTGGGGCAGGAAAATGGTGATTACAGATGACATCTTCCATTGCCCCATCAAATAGGCCACGATTGGTGGAGCCAATGACCTCATGAGTGCTCCTAGCTCACTCTGTCGACCATGCAGAGATGTGCTACAAACCCACAGGGCTTCTCTGGTGTCCAGCTAGATGCTGAGTGTGAATGAAAATTGGTTTTCTGTTTTGAAATCATGATCTAAACTATCTTGTGAAGGCACGAAGAATTTTACTATTCTACTAACAGCATTGGTAATTCCAACATGCGTTTAGCACATTGAATACAGCTACATGCCTATACACATGGACCCACAGACCTTTACAACTTTCTCATGTCCTCTTGGTCAACTCTAGGGCTCGTCTAATAGTCACCAAAATTCACATATGCATGCACTCAAGAGGAAAGGGTGGATTTGTTTCCTCTACTATCACAGTGAAGCATAATGAAAGGGGGTGACTCAAGGTAAACTTGCTGGAAGAGTCTAGCAATTGCTCATCATCTTTGATAGTTTATATCTGCAAATGTTTTACCAGCTTTATCCATATTCTCAAAGATATTCTATTTCATTCTTGAGATATTACCTCTAGCTGCCCCAAGGAAAAAGTATCCGAGGTTGTGATATGTCAATTTCTAGTTGCATTGTTCTTGTTTGAGCCTCATTTGTGTACATCTTGATGGAATCCTAGGTTTTTGTTTTTTTGTTTTTTTTTTGGAGATAGAGTCTCTTTATTACATAGCACTGGCTGTCCTGGAACTTGATATGTAGACCAGACTGGCTTGGAACTCAGAGATTCACCTGCCTCTGCCTCCTGAGTGTTAAGATTAAAAGCCTGTGTCCCTTGACTCCCAGCCTCTGTTTCAAAAACACTTTTACAATAGGAGTCATCAATAGTGTCTGAAGCTTTAGACAGGAGGACATACACCACCATGTCTTACTGGGTTGCCACTGAGAATTGATATGTACCTTCCACATGTTCTTTACCTACCCTAGTCCATGTGGAGAGTTTTACAAATGACCCGTGGGAGAAAGTCACTTCTTCTAAAGGGCATTTTCTCCGAGCATGGACTGATTTCCCATAACAGATAATGAAACTTTCTGCTGTTTATCCATGGTCCTGCAACCAACCCTAAGGCACCTAAAAGCCAAAGTGCATAAGTATCAACGCATGTAGGATGGACTTCTCCTCTTGTTGAGTTAACAGTATAGGGAGATATTTGACCTGGGTTAGTATTTATTTCTTAGAGATACAGTAAATAAGCTTCTGAATTGCTTTGCAACTTTGCCAAAATGTCTCGAAATACACTATTAAGTAATTTCTCAGTCATGTAATAAACAAGCATGTAATAATTTCATTCTTGTGATGTTAAAATATTATCTGTAATGTCTCAACTCTTTCCATTCTCCCCTCTCTTTGGAAATGTGCCTGTCATAGAATGAGTAAGTTCATTATCCAGACTGCATAACACTGGCTGAGAGACACATCTGGGGGCGACCGGGAGACACATCTGGATGCTTCCATTTGGTTGAGTGCCAGAAAGAAGGCAAAAGTACCTCCAGTACTTTTTTTTGTGTGTGTGTGATTGTAGTGCAAAGTCTGGGGCTGCAGCATACAGGACAAAGAATTCCTAAGCATGTTTGGGCAGAGTGCTCACATCTATTGTGAAAACTTCAATGCTTGGGTTCCCCACTCTTAACAATGCTTGGGTTGACACCTTATTTACAAGGCAATGGGTTCTCAGACTCAGATGAGATTGGAAGGATGAGCCCACCATCATCTTTAGGAGAAGGAGGTGAGAGTACTCTCACTCTCTCAGCTTCATAAGGGCTGAGCAGGAAGGCAGGCCATTCTGAAGCCAGGAAAAGGACTCTACCAGGGAACTGAATTGGCAGGCACCTCGATCTTGGACTTGTCAGCCTCTAGAAAATGTGAAAAATACATCCCTGTTGTTTAAGCTACTGGGTTTGTGGTATTTTGCTATGGTAACCTGATCCAATTCAATACTCCAGTACTGCTTAGCTACTGAGACTCTGATGTACCACTTCAGCTTGTTGCTCTGTGTGGCTATTTGCTCTCATGGGGGTGTGTCTTGACTGTGATCTAGAGAGCCTATCAAGTGAAAAGCACTTGCTGTTCAGTGGAGACAGTTGATCAACATTTCTAAGTTCAAAAATAATATAGGGATCTTTAACAAGGAGATTTCATTTTCTTATCGTATTTCACTGATAATTATTCACAGTATTAATCACCACCATGATCTTAAACTAATAGAGAAGTGAAAAATACTCTGTATGCTGCCAGAACAAAGGACCCATTATCACACATGCATTTGACCAAATCCCCAAAATATATAAAACAGAATGATGAGCCCTAATGTGAACTCTGGATAAGGCAATAATGACACAGTAGTCTTGGCTTCTTGATCGTTAAAAGATGTACCAATCTGGAAGGCTATGTTGACAGCGGCAGGGAGCTGTGATTAGGTGGGCCGAGGCATATCAGAAATCTGTGCATCTCTTCTCAATCACTCTGTGAAGCAAAAGTTACTCTAACATCTTTTAAAATGTTAAGAACTCCTTGACTTTTTTCCCCTAGGATATTTTTTTCATCTCCCCCTCTAGTCTTTATTTTAATTAATTTAATTAATTTCAATACTGTCTTAAACTGACCATTGGCAAGAAGACTGAGTTAACAAAGGGGGGGTCCTTTGCTAACAAAAGGAGCTCCACAACAGGAGCTTGTGGAGGCCACTGGAGAACTCCTTGGCTAGATCTATATTCTTACATAAGTTAGAATTTATACCCAGAATTCAGATTCAGAACCAAGACTAAATCCTGCACAGATCCAGGGGACTTAGAATCTGATCATCCTGTTTAGGAACACTGAACACTATACAGAGAAGAGAAATAAAAGATTCCTTTAATAGGCATTTACTTGCCTTAATTAAATATCTTATACTACGATGCAAATTTGCATTAAGGCAGGGAGAGAAATGGGGCTAAAATATACATACATTTTCATATTGTATTTGATAATCAATTTTCCATCAAGTAAATCCTGGGAAATTTCTCCTCAGGAAAGGAGAAAGGCAACTCATAGTTGGTGAAACCAACTTAGAAACAGAAATGAAAGGTAGGGAAGAGAGATGACCTTCCTGTGGAGCAACGAAAGGAAAAAATGCTCAAGCTCTGGGTTAAACCAAATTCTCTACGGATAATTTTTGGCCTATGAGGACATGTACATTCCTCAAATCTGTGATTGTCACAAAACTTTCTGTAGGTAGGAGACATGCCAAAAAAGATAAATTCATACATTTGTACAAGTGGGGCCAAGGGTGGCAACTAGGACATTCAAGGGGTTTTGGGTAACAGTAAAAGCTAATATTCATGTAGAGGATAACATCTACCACTTTCTGTTGTAAGTATTGTCTTTTGGGTGGGTGTTGTGGTACACACTTTAAATCCCATCACTTAGAAGTAGTGGTAGGTGGATTTCTGAGTTTGAGGACAGGTCTAGATAGTGAGTTTTAGGCCAGTCAAGGTTTATTCAGTGAGACCATGTCTCAAAACAAGACAATGATGACAGTGAAGAAGAAGAAGAAGAGGAGGAGGAGGAGGAGGAAGAGGAGGAGGAGGAGGAGGAGGAGGAGGAACAAAAACAACAACAACCACCACCTCTTTGCACTTGGCATTCATTGCTTTACTTAGCCTTGTAACCACCGTGTGAAATTGGAGTCGTTTTAATCTTCCTTTCGTGAATGATGAAACTGAGATCACAAGGGGTTAGTTGGATTTAAATCTAGGGAACCTGACTCAGAACTTGTGTGCCTCCCTACTCCCCAAAGAGCTTTGTCAAAGCCAGAGAAGATGAAGGGAATGGAAACCAAGAAAGAAACCAGAAGTCCAGAACATGGGTCAATAAAGGGAACATGCGTCAATGAGGAAACTCTTCTAGGAAGAACCCAAACACAGCAAAACAAAATGGAATGATAGAAGAATCTAGAAAAAAGATAAACATTATTTGATTGGGCTATAATGAGCAGTTTACATTTATTTACATTTACATTTATGAGTCGTTATTTTAGGAAAAAACCTAAGGAGAGGATTGAACGGCACAATTGGCAGAATGAAGGTGGAGGGTTGGGAGAAAGACTTTAAGAATAAAGTTTGGGAATTAATACCCATGAAGTCAAGACTGGGGTAACTGAAGTAGATATAAAAGTTATTCATTATTGATGAAAAATGACAACCATTTAAGATGCAGAAAGGAGACAGTGCTGACCTCTCTTAGTAATGAACTCATGGCACATTCACCCCCAGAGTGACTGTGGAAATAATTTATATCTGTCTGTGTTTAGCAAATTCTTAGGAATGAGTATAAGTAACTCCTAAACACAAGAAATGAACCTAACCCACCATAGCAGTCCCAGGGAAGCTGATCACAGCTTTCCCCAGACAAATGTGTTTACGGAGAATGAATGCAGAAGTAGCCTCACTGGGTCTTGAAGTCAGACTCAGGTCCAAATTCCAGCTCTCCAGTTCATAGAATAGTTACTTCATCCCCCTGAGCCACAGTTCTGTCAACTGCCAACTGCAGGTAATCATACTGCACTGGGCAATTGGGCCTGGCACATAATTGGCACTGGAAAAAATGTTGACTGTTATTATAATGAAGATGACCCGACATGTGTCTGCCGGGTGAGCTCAAAAAAGCTAAAGGATGCTGAAGGTTTCAATTTGATTTTGCTATGAGCTGCATGTCTCAGACTCGACTCTCAGCTTGTGTTTATATCTCTGTGTACACAATGAGAGAGGGCTGTGACCTCTCTTTTTCTTCAGAAAACACATACTTTTACAGTAGCTTGCGTATTATTTCTGGATTACCTTTTTAAATGACTTGCAATTATCTGCTGATCTCCTGTGTAACTCTTTTGAATTGTCTTTTTTTTCCTTTCTAGGTTGCTTGGTTTGTTTATGATGAACCCTCTGTGCCTACGATCGAGCGTTTGCTTTTCTTCTGAGAGTAGGTTCCTTTGGACTCAATTGTGAACCCTTTGAGCACAGGGCCCAAGCATACCTTAAATAATGACAGCTATGCAACAATTCTCAGACAGATCTCCTGCAAAGGAAATAGCAAAAGCTGAATAAAAGACAGTATGGGATGTGTTTGTTATGATTCGCATACTGCCTAGAACTTGAGTCCCTGTCCATTTTGCTTCACCCAAACATGTCCGGTGATCTGTACACAAAGGCCGGGGGTGACACTGGTATGCATTTTGTTGTAATAAGATCAAAAGTTGGAGCTGGAGAGCTCACCTTGGTTGGCTTGGCTGTGAGATACACCCTGGTGAGCTTAGCTATCATAGTCTCCCAGAAAATTACTGCTCCAGAAATTATCTTTTGCTTTTCTTTTATATTTTGAGAAAATGTCTCTCTACAAAGTCCTGAATGTCCCAGAGCTCATTATGTAATCAGGCTGGCCTCGAACCCACAGAGATCTGCCTGCCTCTCCTCCCGAGTGCTGGATTTAAAGACAGGGCCCACTATGACTTGCTCTGGAGAAAGTTTTGGAAGGAGGCACGGAGAACAAGCAGTTGTTCAGCATCTGAGATTCTGAGCATCGCTCTGTCATTTTTATATGCTGACATTCACCTGAGAGACATTGATTACAGACTAGGATGTGTAACATGGAAGACAGACCACCAACAAAGCCCCCGCTCCCCATCGTCTCTGTCTCTCTCTTTTTATCCTTTGCTCCAGTTTTTCTGGTTGCAGTTGCAAAAAAGGAATGAAAGAAAGCTCATTCTCATTTTAATCTTAAAGACTTTGCAAGATGGACCTTAGATGGCACCTGGGCTGTACCTGGGCGCCTGGCACGGGACCCTCTTTGAGTTGCAGCTTCTGCAGGTGATGTCACAATGCTTGCTGAGGTGGCATCTACTCAAACACGTGATCAACGCCCAAGTTAGCTTTAAATTTAAAAAGAAAAACGACGGCAACACGGTTTTAATCAAGCAGGTATGTGAATCACAGTGGGTTGAAGTTACAAATGAAAATGTACTTTGAAAGAGATACATGACAGGGGCAGAAGGATCTGTACTTTGGCCAACAGCCATAAGGTAACAACCTGCATGGGACAGCTCCCTCTGCATTATACTGTACTTAAATAAGTGCGTTGATTTGCTTTTCCTTATTTCTCCCAAATATTAGTGAAACTGCACAGGTTATCCCCTTGGCGTTCTTTTTCTTGCAACTAGCCATGTTTAGTTAATGTTAGTTGGGAAACATTGTTGGTGTGAGAGAGAGAGGAAATGTGGGCAAAAAGGAAAAAGGGCTTTCCATTCGGAGGCGAGTCCGGCTTGTTCATTACGGGAGAAAGCCTTTGTAAATCTGGGGACACTTGTACGATTTACAAATGGTTAAGCGTTTGTCTCGGGGAGTTTTATATTTATTTACAAAACTGGATTTGATTTTAGAGAAGATAAAATTGTTAATAAACACTCAGCAATGAAGGAAGTTTCCAGAATACCGGCTAGCTGCTTCTGTCAAGAGTGCACTGGTTTAGGGTGGTATGCTGGCTGGTTCCTGCAACGTGAGTTCAAAGTCCTTTTTCCTTGCTCAACTTGAATACCACACAAGACCTGGCTGCACAGGCAGTTTTGTTTTGTCTTTCTTTTAACCATTTAACTAAGAATTCTGGATATACATTAACTCTCTGCCACTCCTGCCTGTTCTCAGCTATTTTAACTGACAGGGACTAAGCACCATAGTGCTTTGAAGGATGTCCTATTTGATGGTGAAAATCCTTGTTTATCTTACAAAAAAGAAAACAAACAAACATTTTTTCGTATCTGTCAAGGCTCTAATCTTGCCCTTCTGAGTCTCTGTATCCTTTTCTTCCACAGTTTAGGAAGGAACAATTAAGCAATCCGGCCATGTTTTCTTCTGAAAGTAGGAGAAAAAAAAAGCTTCTAGAGCTCTTGTGCTGAGTCATTACCAACACAGATCCTCTTTCTCGGCTGCCCAGGACGGCTCGAGCACTAAGCCTGCAGAAGTAAATGTGGGAGTGGAAAGAAGGTTGAAGGGAAACCTTTTCCTGAGCAGAGCTTTATGGTCTTTAAATTGTGGTCTAGTTGGATTGAATTTAGGATTAGACTGCAATTTGCTTAGAGCGGATTGTGGCATTAAACCCTTCTAATAAACCCCTTTAAATTTAAGGGATATCTATGTTTGAGCGAACAGTTCTGTGCCTTCCAGACTTATTCTCATCCATCCATATCCATAGACATCATTGTAGCTTGTTCCTTTTGCACCCCCTCCGGCCTTCAAGCTCAAGGGCAGCCGTGGGGGTTGTACATGTCCCTGTTCTGAGGCCCTGCGTGTGCTGGGATGAGAGACCAGTGTGTCCGGGGAAAGCTGCGTTCCAGTGAGTACCAGACACCCAGACCACATCTTCTCAGGTATGTGAAGTCAGAGGGAGGCAGAGACAGGAACACCGAATCCAAAGAAAAGTGTTTGCCTTCACCAGCATCGTTTCCTTCAGACGGATATTTGAGGATCTCCCCATTTTTCTTTTCTTTTCTTTTTTTTTCTTCTGATGAAAAAACCTTGACCTGGTCTTCTTTCCTTCATGACTCACACAACAGGCATGGGAGAAGCTCCTTCACATTCCTTCCTGTTCATCTCTGACTTCCCAATTTCCTCCTCAGTGGCTACTTTTTATCTTTTTCTTCTATAGCCCCTAATACTCTCTGGTTAACAGAGTCTGGTATCACATCCTCATCAGTGCCTCCTTCTCAATGCCAGACCCCAGGAGTCTCTGAGACTAGCTACAACTTCGAATCTTGTTCTTAGTGATGCACATCTGTCCAGCGAACAAGGAAACTTCTGGCTTCTGCTTGCTGTAGAATGATACATACATTTATGCTGCTGTTGATAGGTCTGGTCCAACACCTCTCAATGTAGGAGGGCTTAGTGGTGGGGGTAGAGGAGAAAAATGATGGTTAGAAGCCCTCTGGTAAACAGAAGTTAGAGCCTGTGAAAGATCAGCACATTAAAGAGCAGCCTGGGATCTGTTTTGCTGCACCATGGAGTAATCTAACCTCCTTATCAGTGCGGGCTAGTCACAAATCCAGTTGTGTCGGTTTCTGCATGGAGTTCCCCCCACACCGCCCACTTCTGTGGTACAGTTGAAATACTAGTGGTTTTACGTTTGTTTTATTTGGTGGTGATTGTTTTGTACTTGTTGCTGGGGGAATCAAACTCAGGGCTTTTCTACATGCTTTGAAAGTCCTTAACTTTGCATTCTTTGTAGAAAAAAATATCAAATATATATATATATATATATATGTATGTATACACACACGCATACACACAATAAAAATTAATGAAAAAAGAGGCCATGAATTTGAAGGTGTATGTGAGAAAGTTCAGAAGAAGGAAAAGGAAAGGAAAAATGTAATTGAATTACAATCTCAAAAGTTACTCTGTTCTCTTTCTGCATAGCTGTCAATCACGTACATGTGCTACTTTCATAATGCATCGTGTGCATTATAAAGCAACACGTATAAATAAAAGGAGAATATAGGTTAATAATAGAAATTCAAGTATTTTCTCCCATGCTTAAGTCCATCTTTGCTATCTGATATGTGATGACACTACGGTTTGGCAGCTGCTGTTTCAGGCATAGTTTCTCTTACCAGACCTAAGAATTTGGGGCAAATCATAGCTCTCTTCCTTGAATCCAGTGGTGGGGACAAGGGGTTGGGTAGATGCAGAGTGATGAACTATCTACTGTTTTTCTCTGCTTAAATTTACTTTTCTGATAATAGAAATTTTTTTTCTTCTTTTTTCTTTTTTTTTTAATTTCCAGGAAAATCTACTATACCGTCAAAACATTTTGATTCTTAACATTAAGTGGAGGTGACTTGTTACCTTTGAATTATGGAATTTGGATGTAGGAGGGGACCTCTGGTCTAGTTCTTGCCCTATGACACAAGGCAACTGAGTCATGAAGAAGATAGTAGACTTCTTAATGTGGGAGATAATGGTTGTTTTCTACAAAACTGACCTCTCACCGCCTCTAATTTGTTTACCCTCCTTAGAGCATCCACATACTTGAAGGCAGCCCCAGGGGCTGTGTCCTGACAAAAGAATTTTGCAGAATCCACCCACAGGCCTTGCTAAGTGAGTGGGATTATTATACTTTGACTGTGACATGGTTTGGCCAAGCTCTTTAGAAAACTAACTTCCTTCCTTCCTTCCTTCCTTCTTTCCTTCCTTCCTTCCTTCCTTCCCTTCCTTCCTTCCTTCCTTCCTTCCTTCCTTCCTTCCTTCCTTCTTTCCTTCCCAGATGGGAATGTTACTCTGTTCCTTGTTCTGGACCTACCATCTCCACATTCCCCACAGATACTTTAGTAGCCACCTGAGGACCACGGGACTAGCAAGACGACAAGATCTCGCAGAGTGCAAAGATGGTCAAAAGGCACGTAGTGACAATTTTAACCACAGCGAAGCTTCCAAGCTCGGCCTCAAGCTTCACACAATAGAACACACTCTCATTGTTCTGGCCACTTTTACATACATTGTCGGTTATTTTTAGCTAAGCACATACTACCTGGCATACTGATCTAAAGGTGGGTGGGGATGGCAGAAATGGAACAAGAATCTGGAGCTTTAAAATAACAGATACTCCATGGCTTGGTTTTTAGTTGCGAAGGATGGCTTCAAAGATCCCATCCTGCTCAGTAAAGGTGGGTTGCTGTCAGGACCTTTGGCCACTGTACATCTAGAAGGCTCCAAAGGAATAAGAATATTTGATGATCAGAATCTTTTTGCTTCCTCACTTCTGCTGAGTCTTAAGCTGTAACCCCATCTCTGTGGGCTTCTCTTCAGGGAGCATGTATTTACTTTTTGATATGAGGTGTCTCACACAGACATAGCAGTCACGTTCTATTTTTCATCCTTTGGCCATATATTATTTATCTACATAGGCCTGAGCCCACACTAGTTTGTGAATTAGTGGAAAAGTGCCTGTGTACAGAATCAGGATGGTTGTATGTTCAAAACCAGGCTCTCTCCACTGCCAGTCTAGGTTGTCTTTGCTGTTGCCCCTGAGCTGGGGACACTCAGCAATAACCTGGGAGTGTATAAAGGTAACGAGTGGTTTCAAACAACCCATAGACACCCATAGTAAATGGAAAAGCTTTGGTCAACATCTTTAATGGTTTCAGTTGGTAAATTATTAACAGAATATATGTGGAGTCCTCAGCATTTCAAACAAGTTTATTTTCTGAACAAGAAAAGGTATCTCATGCCAATTCTCAAGCTGTAGAAAGGTTCCTTATATGTCCCTCTGCTGGGCTGTGCTAGGGGCCTCTTTCTCATGAAGGAACGTGTTTACACATGGCTGAAGGCTCCTGGTGTCCTATGCAGGAACTGCCATGTGAATAGCTTGGTTCAATTCCATCTCTCCTCTCCTAGCATGAGGGAAATACACCGTAATTTGAACAAAATAAACATCTTGATTATGGTAAACGCTCTAGCACTAACTGACTTATTAATTTCGGGGAAATCACCTAACTTCCCTCCATGTTCGTGTTATTTGTGTTATACCTATGTATTTGTGTTGTGCTTATCTGAGAGAACTTGTGAGAATCAAGTGACATAAGTTTTGTGGATACGACTGTGACGCTCGCAGTTCTCACCACTGGGTATTGTTTGCGTTGACATTTCTCCTTTTCAGGAGACTGACATACGCCCATTCATGTGTCCCAACTCTGACTGACTCACAAGGCCAGGAGAGCAAGTCCACATGCAGATGAGTGGAATGACCTGCAGGACACATTTCCTGGGAAACATAGTGTGATGTTGTTTTCATGCTAACACTGGAGGGTAGAGCCTGTCATTATTTCTCACAGCCTTGTTTCCTGGCTATGACCAGACATCTGTGTATCAGTGAGTATTCAAGGGAAAAAGGACAGAGTTCAGAAGGACCAAGGAGAATGGGGAGCTAGGCTTTTAGAAAAAAGCAGGGATCATTGCGTTGTTAGGATCGCATCCGTAGCATTACACTGGCCTGAGTTTGCGATGATGAAGTATCTGGCCTAATGTCCTCACTAGCACTTAAACAATATACTCAATATGTAACGTACTTAATATGTAACATAATCACTATGTAACATACTTAAATGTAACATACTTAAATGTATTGACTTGATGGAGTGAGGTGGGTACTTACCACACGGAGTTAATGTGATTTCTAAATAACACAAAAAGTAACCACCACATGGTAGTGATGGTGGTGGTGGTGGTGTGTGTATGTGTGCATGTGCTTGCATGCATGTCTCTGCGCACGTGTGTGTGCATGTGCACATGAGTGCGTGTGAGTGAGTGTGTGTTTTACTATTACTCTGTTTCTGCTCCCTTCAGGGGCAATGCATTTCACATCGCACCCACGGAATACCTATAAAGCACAATACCATGCTGCAGCGCAATGCACCCTCAAGGTGCTCAGAGACCAGACCCAAGAACAGAACACAATGTTTACAGTTGCAAGGTAAGGCAACTAAGAAGCCAGGGACAGACCAATGTTAACAGCAGTGCTGAGGTTTTGCAGAAGTTGTGTTTCACAGGCTGTGCCATGGAGAATGACTTCTTTTGAGCCTGGGGGGTGGGGTGGGGGTTCAAGCATAGAGTCAACAAGAGCAGCTGCATGCTGAGAAAGGAAGAAGAAACCAGACCTGTTCAGGCTGTTCAGCCAATGGGAACTGACTTGATAGTAAGGTAGGTAGGGCCAGACATCCTTTTCATGAAGGCTGTCCTGGCTCCAGATAGACTATCAGTCATTCCTCAGGAATTCTTGCTACTTAAGGGAGCAGCTGTGATGAGCTTGCCTGTGGATACTCCATTAACTCCTGATAAACAGTGTGACTTGTTTTTCCTCTTCCTGAAGAATTACCCCTTGATCAACAGCATTTACTGAAATGTTTAGATGTACTGGGCTTCCAGGAAGATTATGAAGGGCTGAGGAAAAGAGCGAGGGGAGATGGCTCAGTCAATAAAAGACTTGTCTTACAAGCACAAGGATGTGAGTCTAATCCTCAGCACCTATGTAAATGCAAGGACATGGTGGCTGGTGGTACACATGTGTAATCCCAGCTCTGGGACAGTAAAGACAGGTAGATTCTTGGGGTTCTCTCGACACTCACTGAGGTCAAATCAGCAAGCTCCTGCTCAGGGATCCTGTTTGAAGAAAGAAGGTGTGTGGCTCGTGGCTCCTAAATAGATACCTCTTGCCTCTAACATGCATATGCGTGCACACACACACACACACACACACACACACACACACACACACAAATAAACATGAAGATTATGAGGAACACAGAGACCCTGAAGGATATGAAAGATCCTTCACCAGAAGATCATTCTAGTGATGGCAAAGGGATAAAGTACATATATAAAGATAACAAATCTTAATAGAAAAGCAGTACTGTCCATTTAAGAGGGAAGGAAAAAACCAGTACAGTGTAAATAGGAAATCGTGACAAGCCCATCATCGACAAAGGTTGGGTTGCTGCGATGTGTGCAGAGCAACGTTTGGATAGCCTGAAATCACGATTTGACTGTGCCTTGCCTAACATACCAAGGCCCTTTAAGCTGTGGAGAGCACTCAGCATGCCACAGAGTTTCCTGTTTGCCTGCCATGGCACCCATCACATTTGTTCTTGCTCTGTCAGGGCACCAGTAATGTGTTTGGTGCTTTTTTTTTTTTTTTTTTTTAAAAAGCTTAATTCTCTTCCTCCTTTATCAGATTCCCCACTTACTTGTCTCATACTGGCTCTCAGTGTGAGGTGGACTTGTCCCCCACCACCCCAGCCACCCTGCCTCCGCCGTAACACATCGTGGCTGACAATTCTTTCTTGACCTGCAAGATTTTAAAAACTTTCTAGAGCAAGACACTTGGATGCTCCCTGCTTTGGGCTGAGTATTGGACAAATGGAAGCCTGACAGCTCAGTTGGCTCTACTTGCAGTTTAGGATTAGAATGAGGAGAAATTTCAATGTAGACACAAAAAAGCGTGGTGTTAGTCTTGAACAATGAGGTTAAATCAGAGCTAAAGTAATTTTTTAAAGATTTGTTTATTTTTTTATGTGTGTGTGTGTGTGTGTGTGTGTGTATGTCACATGTGTTAATGGGTGTTAACGGGGCATTGGAGTTATAGGCAGTTGTGAGCTAACTGATGTAGGGGATGGGAACGGAACCCTGGTCCTCTGTAAGAGCAGCAATCACTCTAAACCACTGAGCCGCCTCTCCATCTCCCTTTTTAAAGTTTTTATATCTCATAAACACAACTGATACTAATAGTGAAAGCCAACAGTATTGAGTCAGAAGCTCGCCAGGTCTTTGAGATGGTAAGAAGTCAAAAATAAAAATAAAATAAAAATTGGAGAGTATGTCCACGGTGAGAGTGTTCAGCGACCTGAGCTGCAGGAGAGCAGGGGCCAAGGACCTTGTTCTTCTGAACAATGCAGATTTGAGCACACTGCAGGCACTCACCTTGAGCTGTGTGTGGGCACCCAGTCCCCAAAGGCTTCCTAGATGAGAAGCTGCTTTAAGAGGAGACAGCCTGACAATGTATAGCGTCTAGGGCTGGTGAGATCCACTCTGGCCCGATATTGTCCTTGCACTGATCACAGGTTTGGTAATTTTTTTTTTCAATAGACATCTTTGTGGTATTCTGAAAGAATACTTCTCATGGCTTTTGGTTCCTGGAGTTTTCTTTCTCTGACCTCTTGCCATCAACATTAGACTTAATTTAAAAATAACTTTAAAATTTCATTTGTATTGTATATGTAAATTATAACATTAACACATATGCACTCAAATAAACACATATTCACTTTCTAAATGAAATATAACTTCTCATAGGAGAGAAAACATTACATCAGAAGTCTGTGCTGTCACTTTGTTATAAAAATATCCCTGCCCCATCCCTATCTTTAAGAAAAGAAGATATCCGTCTTGAAGCTCAGGTAACAAGGAGTGGGGACTACAGATGTCTTTGGCAACAAAGGGATCATATTTTGTGTCATTCATTCATCGCTTGCCTTGTCTCCTTTTTAATAACCAGAGAACGGAATAGAATAAAACACAACCTCCAAAAAAAAAAAAAAACAAAAAACAAAAACCAAAGCAACGGCCACAGTGGTAACAACAAAAACCAAACAAACCAGAAGGCTTGGGTGAGGTGATAAAGCAATTAGATCTACAAGTGAGATTCGGGGATGCGATGTGGCTTCTTTACTACGGAAGAACTGTGTCATGCGTTGTTATGAAGAAAGCGGGCATCAGAGGAGAGAGAAGGCGATGAAAAGCTGCGGGTCATAAGCAGCGTTTCTCAGCTGGGCCCCATTAGCGTGTGGGACCAGGCGGTTAACCACAATCTCTAGGTACAGTCAAGGACTTCTGATAGTGTTTTAAATAGGGGACAGACTCTGCTTAATTATTTGTACATTTCATTTCCTCTTCTAAAATTCTAAAAAACAAATTTTTTTTTTAGACTTTTTTTTGAAAGAGGACTTCTTCCTGTTACAGTTTATAAATGTCTCAAAGTGTGGGTGTCTGGCAAACCACTCCAAATTCACCCTCAAAGCATTCTTTACTTTTGGACTGCTCTGACTTTCCCTTTGACTTACGCACACGTGTCCGTAGCTCCTTGTCCTGGGTTGTCTTTAAGCTGGCTCTCTCAGGTGAGCTAATTAATTCTCGCAGCTCCACTTGCTGTTGTCCTAGTTTATACACCCATCACTGACATTCAACAGCTCTTGGCCCTATGTGTTACACAAGACCAGGAATCTGCATTTAGATCTGTTTTTGTTATCTAAAGAAAATAGGATAAAAATTGAACTCAATTCTCTTTTGCAACACCAATGGCACCATCATTTATTGAGTTTCTCTTTCTTTCTTTTTCTTTCTTTCTTTCTTTCTTTCTTTCTTTCTTTCTTTCTTTCTTTCTTTTCTTCTTTCTTTCCTTCTTTCTTTTTTTCCTTCTTTCTTCCTTCCTTCCTTCCTTCCTTCCTTCCTTCCTTCCTTCCTTCCTTCCTTTCTTTCTTTATTTCTTTATTTCTTTCGACAAGGTTTTGTTGTTGTAACTCTGGCTGTCCTAGAACTCAGTCTGTAGACCAGACTGGCCTCTAACTCACAGAGATACGCCTGCCTCTGCCTCCCAAGTGCTGGAATTAAAGGTGTGTGTCATCACCGCCTGGCTTTATTGAGTTTCTTAATTTCACAAATATTTGAGTGGCAATTTATTCCTTCCTATGCTAAGGTCTAGTGAAATAATGGTGATTGTGTAAAAATACCTTTAATTGAATTGCTCATATTGTATAAGTAAATTATAGTATTTAACATATAAGCACTTAAAATTCATGGGATTTTTGTAGTATATAGGGTTAGAAACATATAGTAAAATAGTCACATAACTACATAATGACTAATATTAATGATCATGACAGAAACTTCAGATTCTTACAATTGTATGATATAAAATATTGCTCATTCAGCTGATTACTTAATTTTTTTCCTTTTTTATTACTAGGGATTGAACCCAGGACACATGCATTAAGCACCTGGTCCACCACTGAGATACATCACCAGCCTTTATTTTCTTTAACTTCCATATCAACTCAGTCACTAAGACCTATTGAGTATTTGCACCTCCATGTTGTAGCTCTGGTGGGAGGGGAGGGAACCACTTCTGAGTTGGTTCCTCTGGGTTCTCGGGCCCATTACACATGGCAGTTGTGCCAGTGTTCTATAAGTGTTCAGTTTTATCTAGTCACTCCCCTACTTAAAGATGTTCAGTGTTCCCAGTGCCAAGTGAACCAACTGTATCCAGATTACTTTGTGTACATGGTTTCGTTGTGCTAATTGAAAATTTAGCACTCAATCCCATATTGAGCTTCACACATGCTGTTCTCCACGCCAGAATGCTGCCTGCCTTTCCTTCTGCAACCTGCATCTTCTATATATAAGTTGCTTTCAGACTGTGAGCACTTGGGT
Organism: Cricetomys ansorgei; assembly: GCA_026225945.1. Taxonomy (NCBI): domain Eukaryota; kingdom Metazoa; phylum Chordata; class Mammalia; order Rodentia; family Nesomyidae; genus Cricetomys; species Cricetomys ansorgei. The sequence continues at coordinate 1,997,188 of JAMJFZ010000882.1, read as the reverse complement.
AGTGCTGGACAACAGCAGAAAGGCAGAAGAAACAGAGGATGAGACAGGGATTTGCTCTCCTTTCTCACCATGCTCTCTGCATGGGACTTCTATGTAACATGTCACTCAAGCAAAGGGGTTCAAGAGGAAACAACCACAGCCACAGCCACAGCCACAAAACCCTTGAAAAACCTGTGTATCACTGGAGTTTCTGATTAGGATTCTCCTCCCCTCCACATTGACTCTGCTCGCCTACCTGCAGATTCTTGAGCATGAATTCTACTTTTAATGCATCTGCCTCCTTGAGCCTTGGTTGGTTGTTTTCTTTCTAATTTCTTTCACATTCCCTAAAGTGCTTTGCCTTTGCATAAATGAATGAATAAGTTGATGAACACATGGATTCCCTGTGTGGTGGAAAATTCCTGCTCATAAAATTATGTTTCAAATCTATCCCTCTCCCTTTTCAGCAACAAAATAACTGGAAATAATCAGCATATGCCTGCATTTGACCTCTTCGCTGGTTCTGTCCCTTTTCCTTTCTTCCAAGGTTTATATTTGCTTATCTGGGACAAGGAGGTTCAAATGTTGTATCTCACAACTCTTAGGGCAGAATGGAAATCTCTTTTTAGGAGCAAGGCCTATCTATTTTGCTACGTTGTCATAATATGAGTTTAATTGGATCACAAATATTGTTAACACTTATTATTCAAGCCCATTCCTGAATTGTAAGAGGACATTGCTTTATCCCAAATTCCCAACAGGGAACAAAGAACAAAGAGAACAAGTCCCTGCAGTGGTTTCTTCACAGAGCCCAAAAACCCACATCTGATAAGCTATGTAATTTGCTATAGCAATTTGTGCCAAAAATAAAGGCACACTTCTGCAGAGTCGCACATTTCTAAGAAAAACCAAGCCACGCCCCATGCTAATCTAGCTCCTTTTCTTTCCTTTTTGAACGTGATGTTTATGGATAGAAAACACCAGGCTGCACATTACGTCCCATATCTTTGGTGTCTTTTGGCCAAATAGCTGTGCCCATCCACCTCTGGTTTCCCCCTCAAGCCTCTTTCTCTCCACTGGCTCACTGAAGCCCACAGGATAAGCACAGTCAACAGCAGTGGTCTGTTTTACAATGCCCCAGTAACATGATGTCTTTAACAGCACAGCAGATTCTTGGCTGAAGGCCCTGGTTAAAGGAAGAGTCTTCGAAGTCATCAATTTTAATGAGCACTGCGAGTATTCCAGTAAACTAGATCCCTTTATTTCTGTTTGCTTGACAAAGAAACCCGATACATCCAAGACATTTATTCTTTTTCAGTTCAGCACCAGGGCAAGGAACCCACTTCTTCACCGACAATATTAGGCCCCCAATGGTGATAAAAATTCCTATGTAGTCTTTTGGCTCCAAATAGTAAAGGAGTCTACAAAGTGGGGCATGCCAGCAACGCCACAGCAAAACCTCAACTGCAGGGACACAAACACTTGAGAAAGTCTGGCTGCTTTTTCCCTTAGAGGTGATTGTTAGGGGTCCCTTTCCAAGCAAGGCATCTCAAGTTTTGGGTTGTTCCGTGAATGTGAAAACAGAAATAAGTTTCATCTGAAATAATAAATTACAAGGAATGTAAATTTGATCTGTGCTTTTAAGGGTGAGGGACAATTGTGTGTGTGTGTGTGTGTGTGTGTGTGTGTGTGTGTGAGGAGGGGGAGAGAAGAGGGAGAAAAGTAGATGAGCAGTCAGTTCTAACAATGAATTACAATTTGGGGGAGTTGGGAGAGGACTATTTCTGAACAGTCACAGAAGGTCACACTAGAGGCTGCCCAGTGATGTGCAAGGCTCCTGAGATTAAAAAAAAAGAGGTGAGTTGCTTGGAATGTTTGTGTTTCAGAAAACAACAACCCAGGCTTCTAATCTGTTCCATCGCCCTGCTACCTCACTGAGCTCTGATTGCAGGAGGCAAGAGGCAGGTATTTGTTTTAACTTCTTAAGTAAGACAAAAAGAAAATCTTTGTTCTAGTCAGGGAATCATCATCATCAGGATCTCCTAAACTGTGTCTTGTCTTATGACGTTTTTAATAGAAATTCCTATTTTGCTTTGTTTAATTTTTTTTTTTAATGGAGAGAAAAACAAAAAGTCACCCAGCACTCCTCAAACAACATCAACTAGAATCAACCACGGGGAAAATTATGCAAACGATAAGGTAGTAGCAGGTCTCCATCAAAGTGGCCCTGGAAACCCCAAACTTTGAAGTGCCCTAAAAATACCACTCTTTAATAATGATTGACTGGTTTTCAGAGGCAAGTTATTTCTAGGCTGCTGAGTTGGAGCTGAGCGAAAAGCAGGGGGGGGGGGGTAAAATGACTGGCCGGGGGTGGGGGGGGTGGGGGGATGGGGGGCGCTCGCTTTGCCGGTTTGGTTTTTAAGTAACCGGTGAGCACAGTCAAATGAATGCTTTTCCTTTCGAATTAGCATGGCTTCGGTCACGGAGGGTCTTCCATCTTTTCCTGTCAGTCCTCAGTTTATCTTCATCAAATCCCAGCAGGAAGATTCAGATCTTATGACTCTTTGTTTTACAGTTTTATCGTTTACCGGAACTTCGGACACGGAAAAATAGTGAGAAATTCACCCAAATTTTTAGTAAAGCTACTAAAGAAGGAGAAGGCCCCGTCTCTATTTGGGACAGAGAGGAGCAGAAAGCCCTGGGGCATGGTGTCTCTGCATAGGACAGTGTTGGGACTATAATGCGATCGTCCCTCAGGCAATGTTTTGTTTGTTATTTTGTCTCTGTTATTTTTTTTAAACAGTTATTGATTTCTATTTTATGTGTATTGGTGTTTCGCTTGTATGCGTGTTTGTGTGAGGGTGTTGGATCCTCCGGAACTGAAATTACAGATAATTGTGAGTCGCCACGTGGGTGCTGAGAATTGAACCCCGGGGCCTCTGGAAAAGCAGCTGGTACTCAACCGCTGAGTCACTTAGCAAGTGGTCTGTGTAACTCCAGAGCTTACACCCTCCAGGTCTTACATTTCGCTCTGTTTTTGGTCACTGTAAAGACTGGGTAAAACGACAAGCTTGGTTTCCTTAAAGCCTAACTCAAATGTGCTTGAGTAAAAACATTGCACCCATGCTACAGTTGAGGTGAGGCCCAAGGCGGAAGATAGAGAGCTTCTTTCCCGGCACAGAGGCCTAAAGCCATCAGCATTCGCACAGCCTATATTTCACAGCAGAGATCTCCATTCCGCTGCCTCAAACCCTTAACTCTCCACCTTTAGCTTCTCACAATTGGTGTCGAATCCTCCCCCCACCCCCAGACTCTCTGCTTCTCGCACTGGGTGGGGACAACCCAGTTTTATCTTCCAGCAGTGGGACAAAGTGGGAAGGGGAAGAGTTAAGCAACTTCAACGAGGAAGCTTTCTGGTTGTTTGTTTGTTCCTTTATTTTAAAAGGGAGACTCGCCAACCTAGCCGAGACATTTTGTCTAAGTTACAGCCTGCCATTCTTTCTAATCACCCTTGTTCTTTCTGAATCTGCATTTTTACAGAGGGTAGATAATCTCTGGCTTCGTCCTCATTGGCTCGGCTCAGCTTCTGGTCCCCGGGGTCTTGTTAACTGTATAAACTTTTAGCTCCTCAGTCCAACGCTGGCTCACCCAGGAAAGCAAAAAAGCAAATTGAACAATTAAATTCAAGCTGTAGCTTCCGTCATGACTCAAGAACAGAAAAATGTTTTAATAGTCAGTGGCACATAAAGTACCATTAATCATCCAGAATTTATGATTTCCCATTGGAGGCCCCAAACAACATCCTTTTGCCCAAATCTATTATGATGGTGAGTTGAAAAAGCTTTTCAAAAGTAACCATTTGATTGACTCTTCACCAGGGGTTGAGCAGTTTGAGAAATTCTTTTATGAAAATGAAAGAAGTTTCAACGCTTTTTCTTTTTTCTTGTCTTCTTCGTGCCCACCCTTTGCGTCTCTTCCTTGGCTTAGCAGCCCCATTGCTGTGTCAGCTTGCCGAGATCTGTGGCACACTCCCACCCCAGGAATCTGAAGCCTTGTGCTGAGTCCTTTTATTTCTCGGAGTTCAAGCTATCGATTTTTTGCATTCAGAAGACTTAGAGGCTTAGGCTATAGCCCCAGATTTTTATTCTCAGGGCTGTATGGAGGAATTAGGCCATTTTGGGGAAAGTCCTTTTCGGTCTCATTACCAGGGATGCTTGACTAGACTATCCCTGAGACATTAAGGATTATTGGGCTGTTCACACCATACACAGAGAGGATTTCTCTCCAGTGTTCCTAATAGAGTAAATACTTGCAAGCCTGTCATAAATTCATTTGTTGGTAATTCTAAGATGAACAGGATAATTGATTTGGGGGCTCCAAGTAGATATGTTTCAGAACAAACTCACATTCTTCATTTCCTAAAAAGAGATTTCTACTTTCCTTTCTGCCCAGAAATCATTTTCAAAAATCTATATGCAGTCATGACTTTAAAATCACTGCTTGGCCTTGGGGAATGTAAATTCTTGGGGTAGTTGTACTAGCATTTAGCTAATATAGTTAGAGTGTAAGTAAGAATTATGTGAAAAAATTATTTTTCTCTGTTGCGATTAAAAACTCCAGTAATCCAAATGCTCCATTTGAAAGGAAGCTGTTATGGAGACTGCATTTGTTGTAAACTGTCCCAATATATTCTATCCACAGCCCCACAGTGTGGAACGATATTGTCCCCATTACACAGATGAAGAAACAGAGTCTTAGAGAGATATTTGGTCTGGATAATGTGAAAAAAAATGCAGCAACTGTAGCAGCAGCAACAGCAGTTCTGGGAAGGTAGATGTGACTCTTAAGCCTAGTCTCTTTCCTGTTCTAGCCTGCTGCTTCCGTAGACAGATGGGTGAGGAGGCTCATCTGACTGCCACCCTACTGCATAGCCAGGCAGCTACATTCCACATAGAGAAGTATCTCCTCTAGTGGTCTGCCAACAAATGGTGTGGAGGGCCCTTACCCTTGACTCACAGATCTCATCAGGAATTCTGATGATGAGCTTCTCATTGCTCTCTAAAGATAATGGGGTGAAGGGGTGGGGGAGGGGGAAGAGGCTACTGGAGAGGCCACTTCAGTATTTCAGCCAACGGCAAAGTATTTGAGAGGAAGACCGAGCACATCCTGGCATTGTTGTACACGCATGGCGAAACAGGCAGAACCACCCTGAGCTTTCCTGTGACTTTCAGTTTGAGGTTATTCCAAAGGCTACTGAGAGAAACTTCAGCTGGATAATTTAGAACCAGTTCAAGACGGCCCGGAAGAGGTTCTAGACCTCTGTGTGATTGTAAAACAGAAAAACCCATTCTCTGGGATTTCACTCTTTACCTTCAGAGCTCCTGGCTCTGGTATGGGCATCTTTATTCTCCCTCACTGGAGTGCCTTCCAGTAAACTATTACTAAGAAAGAACTAGTCAATTCTTTCATCATTTACAGCAAACAGTGACTTTACTGATGGAATCTTAGGAATCAGGCAGGGACAGCCCGAGAAATGAAATCTCAGAGGTAAGGGAGGTTTCTTTGCACCCTTTGATGTATAGGACCCAGGGAGTGCCTGCTCACACACTGATAGGGAAGACTGCTCTTGAACAGAAAGGGAAGAAGACTCTAGAGGCCATGGATGGTGCTCCACTGGAATGTGTCTCCATGAAAAACGAAACAACAAAACCAAGAATTCCCTGATTATCTATCCCTTTATCCCCAATCAAGTCCCACTATTGCAGCTGTACATTTACATGAAGGTTGATGGTGTGTGTGTATGTGTGTGTGTGTGTGGGGGGGGATTGTTACCAGTAGGAATATTTTTTTTTCTCTGTATGGGTTCTCAGCCTCTTAGTGCTAGACCAAAATTATGCTTTTAGCTCTTGCTTCTTGGTCAAAAGTCTTTTCTGAAGAAGAGCGATCATAAAACATTAGTATTTTAAATGTTGTTAGCCTAGGGAATGCCACCTCCAAAGATGGCATCTTTTTTGAAAAGTCTGTTGTCTGATGAAGTTTAACTGAAACTTTTTCTGAGTCTATTGTTTATGGGAAGCTTTTTCGACAGGCCAAGTTGCATGGCTCATTTAGGAAGTTCCCTGCAATGTGTGCAATCTTCTTATTCCTTTATGTACAGAAAACATTTACCTGGAGCATTCATCTAGGGGATTACGTCTCTGGTCTGGAGAAATGTTTTGTAGAAACAGATGGCTCAGAAACACTGCAGATTATCTAGAGACTGACAAAACACTGAACATTGCATTCTGTGGTTGGGTAGGTAGATGGCATGTTTCTCCCCCATCCCCTCCTCAAGAAATAGCCAAAAGATGGCATGTTTCTCCCCCAATCTCCTCCTCAAGAAATGGCCAAAGATATTTGTGGCCATTGTAACTAGTTTCTCCACATTTTTCTCCAAAGGGCAGGGTGAAAGCTCTTGAGAAATACCTCTGTATAATCCACCTTTTTAGAAGGATCTTCTGGGGAACATGTATGTGGGTAAGCCAAACTACCCCTCCTAAAAACAAAGAAGCTCTAGTTATCATATTCATGATTTGCTTTCCCTCCTTCCCTCCTTTGCTTCCTTAATACCTACCTACTTCCTCACCTATTATCACGTTGCTTTCTGATTGTTCTGTAATCATTTCTCTAAGTCAGATTGCACCCACTAGACCGCATGCTATCTGAGACACATGTGTCTGTATTTTTTTGTCCTTAGCGTCAAGTGTGAAACTAGCTAAGTGTCAACACTTGTCTATCGAATGACAAATTATGGAATTTTGATTTTCAAAGAATTACTTCCCTAGAAATAGGATACTACTCTGAGTCATCTCAGAGAATTTTAGGCGTAGCAGAGCCAATTATTTGACCCAAGTAAGGCTAGATTATCAGCTAGGGTTAGATGCCAATCTTCCTTACTGTAAATTCATCGATCTGACACACAAATACCATCAAAGACAATAATAGAAGCACAAAGGTGAAGACTATTAGAAGAAGATTCTAGAAAGGCACATGCCTCACCAAGAGTAGCTTTTGGGAAGGCATGCCTATGTAATAACATTGACTGTTGTACTTTGGAGATCCCTATGGCATTTGGATTAATGCCATACTGTTACTACTTGGAAATTTATGATGTTTTGTTTGTCTGTTGTTTGTTTTTAAACAAGAGATCTGTGTTTTCATTTGGTTCTGGTCTTGTGAGTAAAGTAGCAGGTCCTGGGAGCTCATAAGACACGGGGAGCCATAAGGGCCGAGGTCATCATTGCACATGGTGTCTATGGACAGCAGGTCGGTAGAGAGAGCCTTGGATGTCAGAAATCATGTGGCTCGAGAATGGGGAATGACAGGACTGGGGTCTGTGTCTGACAAGAGCAAGCCTTTTGGGGAAAGGCCTCCTAGGAGTACATAATGCAAGATCTTTCCCCTCTGAGGCCATGGGAGAGAAACAGAGGCTAACTTACAGGTTCCCAGGGCTGGGATAGCCTCAGAACAGGTGAGGACACACCTGTCAATTCAGAGTAGAAAAACCTGAAGGGCAGGAGAGGAGTTTTAGGACTTTCTAATCTTGTCCCTAATTAAGGCCGCCACGGGACAGCCAGAACCATTCCTATGAAGACGTACCCAGGGAACGAATATTTTGGCTAAGGTTGGAGCATACATGAAAGACTGACAAAAACCTCACCCTGTTTCCTGAGTAGACTACTAAATAAAAAGGGGATCAATAAGTATATACCAAGGACAATGACTAGGACAACTTCCAGTACACCACTTTTTAACAACTTTTACAGGTTTGCTGCTATTCTTTTGTGTTGTTATGTTTTGTTTTGTTTGAGACAAGGGTTTCTGTGTAGCTCTGGCTGTCCTGGAACTCTGATCTGTAGACCAGAGCTGGCCTTGAACTCACGGATATCCTCCTGACTCTGCCTCCTAAGAGTTGGGATTAAAGGCGGGCGCAGCCACCACTCAGCTGCTGCTATTCTTTATATCTGATTCTCTACATTATCTTCAAACGGATGGGCTTTCGTGTTTATGGGAGGCTTATATTACACACTGATGTTGACCGTGGGGAAATGCCTGCCTTGGGGAGATAAAACAAATCTTAAAATGTAGAGTTAAGAGGGAAGAGATTCTTTGTAATGTTGAACATCTAGGGCCTATACAGAGAAAGAAAAGGTGTCCTGAGGTTGTGCAGTGACTTCCAAGCAGTCACTAAGAATGGTGTGAGGGACTTTGATATATCTGGGGGTGGACAAGAGGAAATCCAGATGTATGAGGGTCTTTCAGAAGGTGCTTTAAATGTGCTCCAGGATGGACTGTATCCCACTTCCGATGTATCTAAGTTTGATTAACTTGTCAATGATGGAAGCATGTTGTCTCAATCTAATAGAAATAGTGCTTCCTCGTGAAATACCTTCTTGGTGTGCTGGATGAAGAAGCTGAAGTTGAGCCCAGAAGTCCCCACTCCCTGTGAGCTGCCTTCCTGGAATGATGGTGTGACTTGCCTCCAGATACGCTACAGGACCATTAGGATTTGTTTAGCTTGCCAATCCCCGATACTCTGATGGCTCCGGTTTAACAGATACCAGCCCTCAGGAATCTGTGCTGCATCTCTAGGACTTGGCAAGATGCCTCCACTCCAGTGTGTGCTGCCGACTATGGGAGAGACAGGAGAAAAGAAGACAGTAGCCGGGTATGAAAGTATCCAAAGGAAAGACTATGATCTGTGGGTCAGGACAGACATGGCAGGAAGGTAGACAAGTAAAAGTAAAATTAGGTGCTTGTGAAAATAGGAAGCAAAGACAAATGGATGAAGGGTGTGGGGAAAGTCAACTCTAATTCCTGTCCAGTTATTAGGGACAGTGAGTGTGGCAGAGAAAAAGCTTATAGAGTTGTGGTGACTCCAGATATTATCATTATCATCCTTTTACCCATCCAACCAATAACAGGAATTCACTAAGAATATTTATGAGGTGGGTGTGGCGGCACATGCCTTTAATCCCAGCACTCAGGAGGCAGAGACAGGTGGGTTTCTGTGAATGTGAGGCCAACCTGGTCTACATAGTAAGTTCCAGGGCAATCAGGGCTACATAGTGAGATACTGTCTAAAAAAATAAAAAGAAAAAAAGAAAAAAAAGAAGATTATTTGTGACGTTAGCACACACATGTGAACACAGAATGAGTGCTAACAGAATGAATTCAAAGAAAAGATAAATAAGATATTTTTGGAAAACACTAAGGAGATACAGCTCAGTCTGAAAAAAAAATTTCAAGAGAAAGGTTTACTCTATTAAAAGCATATGTGATAGGACAGGAAACAATAGTACTGTGTGCAGCTAAGATGTACATCTAGATGGAAAGAAAAGCAAGGGGACAAGTGAAAAGAATATTAGTTATCCTGCTGCAATGGTATGTGTCACACAACTCAAGAAAGGGGAAGATACAATGCTGTGTTCTTGGAGTTAAATCTGGGTGTGAAGTAACCCTTTGCAGGTATGGGGAAGAATGACTACTAAAATCATAGTATTTGACAAATACATAAATTTTCTGTTGACATGTTTATTCTCTAGAACAAACAAGCAAACAAACAACAAAGAATATAAGAAAAGTAAATGTCAACACGGTCATTGTAAAAGAGTGGGAGTTTCGGAGTGTAGAGTATCAGTGAACATCTTGTAAATGCCCTTGGCCATGGACAGGAGGGTCCACAGCTTTGTGCTTGGTCTGCAATAAGATGAAAGTTAAGCACTGGAAACTTCCACCGCTGTTCTTTATCACAACAACATTTTTTTTGTTTTATTTTACACAATTAACTCTTATCCTTTGCCACAGAAGCTTTGATAAAGCACTGTCCTCGTTTGTGATAAAACAGAATTCAAAAGGCGTGCTGTTCTTTGTCCTAGGAATGAATGCAGTGTGTTAGGACAAGGGAATCTAAAGAGGAATTGAAAGAAATGGATAATTGGAATATGCATTTGAGTGTTAGTGCAATGAAGAAAATCGTGTCAAAATGAGTGCGCTTGTCTTTGAGGCTTTCCTGATTGGGGGGGCGGGGGGCGTGTTACTGACACTAGAGGTATTTTTATTTAGATTATTTTATTTAGTGTTCACTCTTCAGATAAATTCTATTCTAAATTTCAGGGTCAGCAAGCTACAGCTAGGATTCAGTGGCTTTAGTAGATTGAATGGTGGCTCCCAAAATATATGCATGCATCCCAATCCTCAGAACCTCTGAGTATTACCTTGTGAAGCAAACTACCAGATCTTAAGACGAGAGGGTTATCCTGTGTGAGTCCTTCCTGTACATATACTCTTAGAAGAAGATGGAGGAGAAGACATCCAGAACAAAGGAGGCCATAGAAGATGACCAAATTATATCGATGCGGTCACAAGCCAAGGATGTCTAGAGCCCTCATAAATAGAAAAACATAAAGTCCCAGTTCTCCCCTCTGGCCTTCAGAGGGAGTGTGGTCTTCCCAACACCCTGATTTCGCCTCTATCCCGCAGATGTATGAGAGCATCCACTGCCAGTGCAGTGTTCTAAAGTAACTTCTGGACAGGGAGGGGCTGATGTTTTAACCTTCGACTATTACCTGCCTCATAACAGCAGATTGATTGTACTGTTCTTGCATAAGATGGTTGGAAATAAGTTGAAGGGCTAGGGAGGGTGCAGAGAGGTTACCACCAGAGAGGTTATGGTATGGTCTCAGAACCCGAGTTTGAATCTTGGTTCCTCTCCTCACATTGCCTGACTTCTCAAAGTCTCAGATTCCCCAGCTGTATTTTGGCCACAAACCAGATTTAACAGGGTGATGACCAGACTAGAGTTAGATCCTATGTATATTCGTTTTTGGGAAACAGTTGACATTATTCAAATAATAATTCTGAAGCCTCTTTTCCTCCTGGAAAAGACTTGATGCAGGTGATAGAGCAGCGAAGTCATCAGTTAACCACTGTACTGAAGCTGCTTTAGCCACCTCCTCTGCCTAGAAGACAGCAAAATGAACATCCTCTTCTCTCCAGCTGAACAGTCCTGGAATCACATGTCTGCAGAAGCAACAAGAAGCCCATGAACCTGTTGAGCAATTTCTGTTTGAAAGAAAACCTCAGCAGCTATGATGCCAAAACAAAATTGTTGGTTTTGGCAGGCATTTTTTTTTTCAGTATTCAGATAGACAATACTAAATAACTCTATTCAGCAGTCCAGTTCATTTTAACTTGTTTACTTATACCATGCCTTGTTCCAGAAAGGATTTGAGGTGGATTACCTATTAATACCACACAAGATAAAATAAAGCGAAGAATAAGTGGGTGGAGAAAGTAGGGCAACAGGAAAACGAGACTCAGAAAAATAAATAAAACCAGAAGCAGGTTGGACACATTGTGATCTGTAAACTCATGTGTGCATACCAGCCCTGGCTGCTAGTGTGTGTCTAGGTTTTCTTGCTATTCACCCAAAAAGGCCTCCTGGTCAAAATCCCTGATAATTTTCTCTTTTGGAAGTCATTCATGTCTTTCTTGAGCACTGGCTTTGGGAGACTTCTTCACTGAACACAGCAATGCAATTTAACACGGATTCAAAAAATAATGAATCCTCCAATAAAGGATCCAAGAGATTTCTGTCTTAGCTCCTCGATGTGTGGTAGACTCGCTGTAACTTTTATGTTTACAGAACCAGTGATAAACTTGGTGTACAAGACCAATGAAACGGGTCGCTAGAGGGCACGTCTTCCCAAAAGGATGGCTTTGGTTTCAAAACTGTTTACCTATTGCTCCTTTTGGCACCAGTCAGGGCAAACTTGAGTTGTATCTGCTTCCTATCCCTCGCTCTTAAGACAGCACGTGCTCATAAAAGAACGATCGTTTTCTCTTCCTTAGAAGAGACAGGTTTGTTCGGCTCGTGGAAAAATGTCATGAAATTGCTAAGATTCGAGTTAGAAGTGTGATTGGAGCACGGGTCTCTGTTTATAGCCACTCAGTCACTCTCTGCACCCTTATGCACTCAGCTCTGAGGGTGGGGCTTTTGCAGCTAATAAATAATGAAAATTGAGGGGGAAGTAACTGTGACCCTCCAAACTCTCTAGGCTTAAATGATTTTTCTCTCTTTAAGACATCTGGTAAGAGTAGGCAAACTTGTTCTATGAAGCAGTAAATATTTTGAGGTTTTTGGGCCATGAGTTCTCCACCATAGCTATTCAACTCTGCCATCGGAGTGTTATGCTTGTATACAGACAGTTGGGAAGATAGTGAGTACAGTTGCATTCCAATAAAACTTTATTGACAAAAAACAATGGTAGGAGACTTTGGCTCCTAAAACATGGTGTGCACACCTCTGACCTGTGATGTAAAGTTGCTTAAAGTTTCACTGCATCCAAAACTGTTTTACAAGAGAAATCCCAGCTTTTGACAGTCTTTTTCCTTGAAGGTGATAGGAAGACCTTCCTCATAGGGGAAAAAAAAAAAGACCTTAATTTGTGAAATAGATCATTGCCACTTACAGATCAGCTATCTACAGCATAGTGCCCTCCACATTGCTAAAGGACAGCAAGAGGTGACGTTCTCTGCTCTTTCATAATGCCTCATTGTATATGGTAGCTGAGGTCTGGCTGAGACAGAGAGAAAAGACATAGAACTCAACGGGTTTGCTAATAACCCACTTCAGACATTTTAATTTTCAGTCCTTTATCAAGCCACATTACCATGAATATTTATGCATACACCATATTACTCTCTCGTCTGGAAGTTCCCTCACAGAACTACATGGGTTGACACGACTCCCTTGTCTTACTAAGCACTGTATATAAAAGTGGCCATTTGGGCAGCGTTTCCTCTTCTGCAAAATTGTTGCTAACCACACTGCCTAATAGATTCATTTGTGCCTGTTTGTAAAACTCTACGTGTGATCTCTCTTAAGAGTTCAGTGGTGCATCAGAAGTGTATCTCTTGTTATGTTTCCTGTTATTAACCCGGGAGTCCATCAACTGCTTCCCCCTCGTTTAATCTTTTCTGGCTCCGTAAACACTGTGTGTACAGCTACCCGGATTATTTTCAGCTTCGTTTTTCTAACCCCACCAGCTCTTTCTTTGCACTCTCGTTCTTTTGATCTTTTTCTGGATTTGATGAGTCTTGTACTTGTATCTTAAGGTGGAATACTCCATGAGTGTAAATAGCAAACAAATACTGTGGGCTGATTGAAACTGTTCGAGACCACAAAAAAGATATTTTCCTTTGTGTTTAAGAGTACAAGAACAAGGAAGTGATAGCCAAGCTGCTGGGGGCAGATGGTGTGATGATAACAGCGAACAGAGCTATTAGCTTCAGATTTTGCTTTCAAGTTCTGCAGCAAAGAAAGTGGTCTTCGCGCAGGACATAAGGGTAAGAAAAAACAATACTTTCAATGTATGTGTTTGCTTTTATTATTTTTTTTGGAGGGAGGGACATGGTTTTTACACTTCACCTTGTTTATTTTCACCCTGTGAAGTAGTCATAGCAGTTATTATTATCCTATTTTGTTGGGGAGGAAATTATGACTCAGCCTTATATGACTTGTCCACATGCACAAACAATGCAAAGAGGGGGTTGACTGTGACTCTCTACAGATGACTGGACAGCCAGACAGTCAGACAAAGCCTGGCTGCTACAAATGAGCTCTAGCTGTGAGCTCCTGGTGCGAGTTGTGCCGGGCCACCGAGAAGACTGGAATGCTGGGTAAATAGCACACGCTCTAAATAGTGTCATTGGATGAGTGAATATGAACTAATGATTAATCTCAGTAATTGCTGAGAGTCTTGCAGAAACCAAAAGATGAATGACTAATGGAGATGTCAATTCATTTTTCAAAGAGGAGGATAGATTTTAGAGTCTGAAAATGGGTCAACTATTCTCTCACAGTGAGCCCAGAAAAAGACACGGGTGGATTTTCTAATGTAATGGTTTGTGAGTATTAACAGAGGAATGCAGTGGTTTGTGAGGCATGGACACAGGTTCAGAAGGAACTGAGTGAGTTAAGAGTTAAGTCATGCTAGGGTAAGTGATCTTCTTGCTTTTGAAATGGAGCAACTTATAAAATTAGAAGGTGGACTAGGAAATTGTCATTTTTGCAATAATATCATAAAAGAAGAACCACTTACTGAGTAACTGTTGTCAGCTAAACAAGTGAAGCCTATTTACCTGTTTCACTTACCCACATAATATTGAGTGGGCTGGTTAGTACTGTTTATCTCCCTTTAAGAAGATAAGAAACAGGGATCCCATGAGATCAAGTAGCTTATGCAAATTGCTGAGCTGGAAATAAAGCCAACTGTGTCTGCCTCAGAGCTGCTGAGGGCAACAACTACACCATATTACCTTGACACACAGCCAGGCTCAATGAGGTCTGCGTCTAAGGTGAACGGTATTCAGGTTGGGTCATAATAGCTTCAGATACAGTCATACAGGTTACAAACAAACGCAGAGCGTGTTGGTAAATATTTTGGTTTTAATCTGCTTGGCACTTGAATCAGTGAATTGGCTAAAGACAGAAAACATGCTTAATCACCTCTGCAGTTGACAGAATCAAGAAAAGCCAATCATATCCCTACTATTAACTCCCATTTGCATAATGTTTCCCATTTTATAAAATATTTTTGCCATGTGTGCCTCGGGGGATTCTCACAATGCTTCAGCGGAATATGACTGCCAGTCCCCACATCCTCTAGTGTTTTTCCAGTGAGCTTAACTGAGGTTCATAAAATCAGGGAGCCCAATGAGAGTCATACAGTGGTGAATAATTCGGGACTTCTGTTTTCTGTCACAATGCAGTAGATGCAAAGTCATGACCAGAACCAGTATCAAGACACGCTGTTGTGAGATCAAAACCAGTAAGATGAAGACTGATAACTGTGGAGTTCAACACTGGAGAGAAAAGTGTATGTACTTGGGTATTTAACGTGAGCCAGCACTGTATTTTGATTATTGATCATACTAATTTAGTGTTGGGCTAAATTAATAAAGGTATCATATCTGCCTCCCAGTAAACAGTGTCTTCACTGCCGACAGCACCATTCGAAACATCCATGACACCTGTATTCTCTGAGTGCAGAATTTATTTAGGAAAAACTTGAACTAAAAGAGTAGTCAGTCCACAGAGGCAGGTAACATTTGGAGAGACGATGGACTATATTGAATATGGAACACTGCAAAGAGATGAGAAATTCTGATGTTCTGTAGAATTTCAGGATAATTATCACTGGGCCAAGGAGAAGCATTTGTTCTCTGATGCAGGTCAACAGGTGTTAAGCGTCAGTCAGATTTCAGATTGATAGAACTAACATGGCAACGGAGCTTCCTGACCGTGCTTTTCCTTAGTCGTTACCACTCTGTGGCACACAGATGAGCGTCATGAAGTTTTAACGCCACCTCATGAATGGCCTTCCCCAAGAGGCTAGGTGGTCTTTCTGCCTCTTAGAAGTCAGTTGCAAAGTGAATTAAGGATTGAGGATGTAGCCCAGTGGTAGTGGTGACCTAGCATGCGCGTGGCCTTGGATTTGATCCCTGGCATTTCCTAAAATAAACAAACAAAACAATACCGACAACAATGACACCAAAATAAAGGACAAAAGAATTATCCTCCGAGAATGAACAAGCTGATCTTTATTTTATTTATTTTTTAATTTTTCTTCAATTATTACTTAGCATACGGTTGATGTTCAAAAATATTTATAGAGACGAATCTTCAAAAGAGAGATGAAAGGACTAGAGGCTGATAGTAAAACATGGGGGGAAAGACATGGAAAATGTAAAAAGTCTCTTGCAGCCCTCTGAAGAGATCAAACCTGCTGATACCTTGATTTCAGACCTCTGCTCTCCAGAAATGAAGAAGGACATTTCTGTTGCTTAAAGCACTCAGTCTGTGTTGCTTTGTTACGGGAGTCCTAGCAGACTCATGTTCTGCTTTATTTCTTAGCCTACCACCATGACTAGACAGAGTAAACATTCAATAACTATTTTTGAGTGAATGTTGAATAAATGAATAACTAGAGAAGTAAATGAACATCTGCTACCTCAGGAAAGTCATCTATTTTTTCCCCCTAGTCTCTGTTGTCATTTGTAAAGCGACATCTCCTACACTCTGGAAGATTTATCTAGTTCTCGTCTATTCTACCAGTCATAAAAAAATATATATGACATAAAAATTGATCATATATTAGAAGTATCCAGGAAGCTTATTTAATCTAAATCTCTTTTTTTAAAAAAATAGACAGACGTGGGTTTTAGAGATGGTTGAAAATTTAATTTGACCTGAGGCAAACGTCTGAAACGAATCATTTCCTGAGATGGCTTTTAGAGTTTGATCCTGTGTTTTTCCTTGATGAATTTATCTATTTATGGAAATCAGGTCAGTGAGACTGTGTGTGTAATAGGCAATGTGATTTCACTACACCTCAGGCCCAACTATATATCAGGGTAGAATCTTCTTTACTGAGGAAATGGGCTGTCAGCAAAGCAATGCTGAAGGAATCAGATCAAAATAGAAGGTAGAAAATCATCTCCATGGTTGGGCAGTTGGGTATATCAGTAACTGAGATGATATTAGATTTGCTCACATTGCCCTCAAACACTGAGTTTTGAAGAATGATCTGGATGAAGTAACAATGAACAGAACTGCAGAGTCTTCTCTGGGTATGACTAGATTCATTAGCCTGGGTTCTCTCTGGAAAGTACCAGGTGGTCAAAGGGAGCTCAAATTTCCAGTCCCTCAAGATGGCTGTCCTGAGCTGTCCACAGAGAAGCTTCCTCAGAAGTGCAGACCACCTTTTAAGAATTTACTTCTCTGATTAGATGTTTTTTGCCTTCCAACGGAAGCATCAGAAGCATCGTTTTCCTTGTTCCTGCTCTTCAGATGAGAGACTGGAAATGTTTGGGTGGCCACAGATTTATTTCCTTGCCCTTCAAGTCTGTTGATTTCTTCCACGTGAAACTCTCTGAGTGTCTTCTTATTAGACAATTTTACCACCTACTTGGCCTTTCTCCTACTTCCAAACTCAACATTTCCTGAGCTGGATCATAAAGGAAATTGGTCACAGTGTACACAATTCAGATTCAAAGGCAGATTATAATATAATACCTGTTGGTGGTCTGCAGGGCTGGATGAAGACATCATTTTAAATGATGATTTGGTACTTTGACTTTACGAAATCTCAGATTTCTCTTGGATTAGTTAGTTTGATGATTGCTGTGGTAAAATATCTGACAAAAGCAATTTAAGGAAGGAAAGGCTTATTCTAGCTTACAGGTCTGTGGGATGCAGTTTATCCTGGCAGGGAGGGTACAGTGGCAGGAGACAGCTGGTCTCTGTGTCCACAATCAGGAAGAAGAATGTGGCGAATCTTACTTCTCAGCTGACCTTCTCCCTTTAATATTGTCCAGGACCCCAGCTCAATGATGATACTCCCTACACTTAGGCTTGGTCTCCCACCTCAACTAACCTAATCTCATAGACTTCTTTCCATGGTGAGTCTAAATCCCATCAACGGAACCATCATATGAACCATCGTACTTCGCCAACTTAGTCAAGATCAGAAAGTCCATCCTAGTGCTAAACATATGAAACCCAAACCAGCAAATGTACTTTTTAAACTGTTACTGTCTGAATATTGATGCCTTCCCCTGTACAGGTTGGAACTTAACATACAATGTGATAATATTAACATGGTAATTAGCTTCATCTTTCTATGACAAATACTCGAGAACTTTTTTTTACAAAAAGGTTTTAGTTCATGGTTCCTTGGCTAACTACTGTGGACCATGTCGAATCAGAGAATTCCAGCAGAGAGGGATTATACAGCAGAATAGCTCACCTAATGGCAGTCAAGCGGAGAGATTCAGAGGAAAGGTTTGGAGACGGTATATGTTGATCAAAAGTACATATCTTAGTGTCCTATTTTTTGCATCTAGGCCTCACCTCCTAAAGTTTATAGCACCTCTTCTAATAATACCACTACCTGGGACCAAGACTGTAGGACAGTGGTTCTCAACCTTCCTAATGTTGCAGCCTTTTAATACAGTTTCTCATGGTGACAGCCCAACCATAGAATGATTTTTATTGCTATTTTAGAACTATAATTTTGCTACTGTTCTGAATCATGATGTAAACATCTGATTTGCAGGATGGCCTTAAGAGACCCCTGTGAAGGGTCTTTTGACCCCCAAAGGGGTCAGGACCCACAGGTTGAGAATCGCTGCTGTAGTGAAACCGTTTTTAATTCCAACCATAACATGAAGTGATTACACCATGTAATGTAATGAGTTCAAAATAAATACCTTTATAAAGCAGTCAGAACATGTACACTTAACCCCTTTCCATAATATCAGGATATAACTACAAGGTATTCACCAGACATTGAATCTGCTGACTCTGTGATCCTGGACTTCCCAGACTCTAGAACTGTAAGATATTAGGGTCTCTTACTGATGAATTACCCAGGCTAGGACACTTTGCTACAGGAGTCCCAGTGGACTAAGTTATTGCTCCCATCCTCATTTTTGCAAATAGCTCAGTGAAGATTGTGGCCTTGGTGCATGCAACACTGTAAGTCAGTACAGTGACAACTGCAATGGAAAAATCCGCTTTCAGAACAGAGACTCTTTGTATTTCAAATCTTTGGATTATGACGAGCAGTTAGAAGATATGGTAAATATCAACCAATTGGACTCAATTATAAGACAGATTAGGAAGAAGAAGTAGTCTGAGCAAGAGATCTTTTGACTTGTAGATCAAATATTTTTCATGTTGAGACATAGTTTTATATCTTTGTGATTTTAAAAAGTTATTCCTTTTTGAATCATATCTGCTTGATGAAGGGACAGAAAATATAAAACAAGATAGTTTATTTAATGAAGACCTTAGAGCTAGGGAGGGAAAAAGGACTCAGACAAGAGAGCATGTCCCCTGGGCTCCTCACTCAGCACTCTGTGATTAGCTGATCATGAAAGTAAATTAAATCTGGTTGAGAATTAGAATGTTGGTCCCTAAGCTCTTAGGTAAACTAGGCTCTTATGTTATTATTCTCTATCATCTAATGTTATCAATCTCTACGGTGATTATTCTGATTTCTTTGGAGAGTAGAATAATGGTCTCCAATTGAGGGTCTAAAGCCCATTGAGAATCTTCTGAGAAAAGTATATGCACAGACATACAAGTTCAAGTAATTCAGGGAAGTCACCAACATGGGGACAGTATCCTATGCTATAAACTATTCTTCTAAGACCGGCTATGAGGTGTCTTCTATTTCTTGAATGTTCTTTGTATTCCAGGCATTATTCATAGAACTTCATATGGCATGATGATTACTATTGATTGCCAATTTTGGCAGAATCTAAAATCATCTAGGAGACAAACCTCTAGGCATGTCTGTAAGGGAGTTGGTAGATTAGGTTAATTGAGGTGAGAAGACCTACACTAAATGTAGGTGGCACAATTCTATGACCTGAGGGTCCTGGACTGAATAAAAAGGAGAAAGTGAATTGAGTATCAGTCTTCAACTCTATCTCTAGTTCCTGACTGTGAATGCAATGTGACGAACTGCCTCAAATTCCTGCTGGTATGCCTTTCCCACCACGATGGATAGTACATAGGACTGTGACCTCAAATAAACCTTTCCTTCCTACAGGAGCTCTGTCATACATTTTGTCATAGCAATGAGAAAATTAACTAGTACACATCAACTACAGGATTTAATTCCCATCAACACACTTGTGGTAGGGTCTATTTTTGGCTTTATTTTACAGAGTATAGATTAATGAACTATAATAAACTATCAATTTATTTAATAATTATTTGTTTCTTTTTTGTTTGTTTTTTAGAGACAGAATTTCCTCTGTTGTAATGCTGGCTCTGCAGCAACCTGCAGACCAGGTTGGCTTCAAACTCACAGAGATCTGTCTGCCTCTGCCTCCTGAGTGCTGGGATTAAAGGTATGTGCCACCACCACCTGGCTAATAATTGTTTCTTAAATAGTGACTGATGCTAGGTATGATGCTTGTTGCTGAGGATACAGCAGTATCCCAAGTGGGCCTAGCCTTTTCATACTCAGAATGTAATTAGCATTCTGTATACTCAGAAATGTGTCAGAACAGATAGGGGATGGTGTGTTGGGCACTAATAACCACATAAACATTTGGAAGAGTTAGAAAAGTCTAAAGAAGGAAATCAAGCTCCAAATAGATGAATGAAAGGCACAAAATGAGAAGCTGCAGAAGATGTGTGCAATATCAGACAGCCTGGAGGAGTTAAATCACGCACTGGAGGCTAATGCTGTAGGGCAGAGTCTGAATTCAAACAGACTCATTTGCCACCCAGAGTCCAACTACCCCAGTCACCACAGTTCAGTTCTTTAAACTACGATGACTCTGAATGCTACTTCTATGCTGGCCTTTCCTCATCTCCTCCATGCTTGTGAAGTATCCTGCTCTAAAGTGCCCATCCGTTGTGAAGGACCAATGTCTGGGTGGGCTCTAGGTAGAAGCACAGGGAATTCTGGGTAACCACTGAGTCCTTTTGTTTTTGTATTCTACGTCACTCTAAATATTGAGAGATTATGAATCAAATCTAGTGCCTCAATTTGTTGAAAAAAAAAATCTCTAATTTCTATTTAGAAAAAAAATTACCTACTTGCCTGAAGATTCCATCATTGTTCTGACACCTACAGAGCCCTGCCTCAAATCATCAGGACTTTATTTTGTATTTCCAGAAAGGTAGCTTGGTGACTGATAGACCTGGGGTTGGCCTGCTGCCCAGAGAGCAAGGTTAGGCAACCAGGTTAAATGGAACTCCTGCTAGTTCTCCAGCCAACATAGTTGGTGCCACCATGGGAAGAAATGCCAAACATGACAAGCAGAAGCACAGTGCTAATTTCAAGGTCTGTTTGAGACACAGGGCTCTAGAAACAATGCCTGATATGCAGAAATATTTGAAATTGGCAGGTTAAGAAGCCCTGTTCTAAAAGCTTCTGGGAGATGTCAACAAGCAATGGGAATAAGCAGACAGCGTTTATGACAATAAAAATGTGCTGGACGGTGTGTTGCTTTTTTTTTTTTTTTAAATGAGCACAGCGAGGGGCTGAAGTGGACAAGATGTGACCACGGGTTTTGGGTTTTGGCCCACGCCATCCAGAACGGCTGATTGGGTAAGGCTGAGAGCAAGCATCCGTGTGTTCATGTAAACGCTTTTGGAATGCAGTGTTCCCAACAAAAGAATTAATAACTTTCAGCAACCTTCACTTCTGGACATGATGGAATTAATTTTTGAATCAGGGAAGCAAGATGGTCTGTGGGTCTGATATTTTCATTTGAGAGCAAGTGGGAAGACAAAAGGAAACAGACTTCTTGGCCAGCGGAGCAGGAGTGACCTTCCAAGTAAGGAATTTCAACAGGGGCTTTCAGCTTCAGAAGGGAAGGAGGCCGGGGGAAACTATGCATGATAGAAACTCGACAGGGATGAGCACTTGGGGGTGACAAAGAAAGCCTCCCAAGATCCTGTGAATACACTACTCTTCCTTATTATACTTACCAATTCCAAGGGCTCTGATGTGCCTGTAATACTTTTTACTTTTCAAAGCAGGAAAACATAACTGCTGACTGTTTTATTCACCCTTTCTTCTCTCTCTCTCTCTCTTCTCTCTTTCACACAGGGCTGGCATGCCAGCACATGCTTGAATGCTCTCACAGTTACATATAAACTTTAGAAAGAGGCCCTCTTTCCCCCTCGCACCCTATAACTGAGTTTGGAAAGGCTGGGAAGAATGCACGAGGGAGCTGGAGCTATTTTGTTAGGTGGTGGCAGCGTTAGACGGGAAGAGCAGGCGATGGAGCAAGGCGAGCTTGCAGGGCTGGGGGTGAAGTGTACAGTGAGGGTGGACCATGCAGGGCAACAGGGGCATTTGTTATTGCTTTGTGTTCCTCCAGATACTTTGTGTAACAGATCAGGGTAATTTTGAAGACAGAGGGCCCCGAGAAACCCTCACTGAAGAGGCAGAGGTAGTAAACATACAGGAGGTATTAAAGAACATCACCCAGAGGTATTAAAAGCACACAGGAAGGAGAAGCTGAGAGTAGCTGACAACACTTACTTTGGACCACAATGGAGTCCATGGGAGAATCTAATAAGGGCTATATCAGCACTTTGTGCTAAGAAACAAACTCCGCACAGTATTTCCTGGCTGGTGTCAAATGCCTCTTGTACGCAACTGAGGGTTTGATGAACTCTCTGCTTGGCTACTACAGGTTATTAGTTGAACATTAAATAGCCATACTAAGGTTTAAATTCGCCGTGCTTTCTATTTACTGCCCAACTGAGCCCAACAAGCATTAGATGTTTATCAACCACAGTTTCTTGATATTCGGAACAGGCATAACATTGGTACCTATTCATGGGTTACCATGAGATGAAGGCCTTATGGAACACGAAGCCTCGCACACAGCAAGGGCAGCATCAGGTTGCCGCTGCTCCTGCTTGTTAGTGTGTCTCCTCACCGACTCCCTAGTCTCTCTGGCTGGGTGGCTACTGCAGACCAGGACTCCTGACTTTCTTCCTAGCCATTACCTTTCTCTTGTTCTAGCCTAAGTCCATTTGCTTCCTGGCCATCCTCCTTCCCTTAAGGGTCTCCCCATCTCACCTCATGAAAGGCAGCCTGTGTTGAAATGTCTTAATGAATTTGCTGCGCAGAAGTCATTAAGGGGAAGTGCTAGGAAAACAGGATCACAGGAGAAGTCAGTGTGGCTGTGAAGAGCTTCCTTGTTGGGGCTGAGATCAAACGGCAGCCACAGCCGGACAAGTGGAAATACCAGGTCTACAGGAATGACTCGGAGCTCATGCTATTAGTTCATTTTCTCTTTAACAGGAGGGGAAGATGTGGCTTTTTTATTTTTTTCTTTTACATAGATTATATTTTAAAAATTTAGACTTTCAGTTTGAAACACCATTTTTAGGATCAAGTTGCTCTGGTTGATATACAAAAACTATTAGCCTCCTCCTCCTCCTCTTCCTCCTCCTCACCCCCTCCCACCCCTGCTCTTCTTCATTTTTCGTTTATTTTTGTTTCTTTGAACTAGGGTCACACTGAGTAGTCTAGGCACGCCTTGGACTTGCAATCCCCCTGCCTCAGTCTCCACCACACCTCACATGGGCTGTAGTGATGATCATGAGCACCAGCATGACCGGCCTGCAGGAACCCTCTAACGAGTGTCTCTTCATGTACATCCATGCCCGTCATCGTTGAGGAACAGAAGGGAAGAGGACGGATGCTAGAAGCTCTGAGCAGAAGGGACTCTGCTGCTGTCGTCCCGCTTGTGGCTCGCTCTAGCTGTCCACCGTGTGGAGAGACAGACACATTCTCCTGGGACCTAGCAAGTTTCGTGACAGCTGGGAAACTGAGTCTGCAGTGTTGTGCAGCGACAAGAGATGCTTCTAAACTTCTAACCCCAGAAAGGTTAGATCCGGAGAAAGATAACTCCTCTTGTGCTTTTTTGGTGCGAATCCAACTCCTACCCACTTAGACTTGAAAGTAGGACTTTACGGTGCTTTGCCACAGAAACCAGAAAGCAGTCTTTAAATAGGCCCCAAACAGCAAAAGCCTGCATTCTCATTAGCCTAAGTACTGAGTCTAACTTCGCCCACACAAGAATGATATGATTAGAGGCAAGAGAACCAGTTCCTGACTTTCTGGTGCACTGAAGTGAGGGTAGCCATTGTCTTCGGTGTTTCCCTTTCCACACTGGCTGGGCAGGGGTCTGAGGCAGTGCCAAGAATGCTCCCATCCCCCAAGTCCTTCTCTTGGGTTAGGGATAGTGGTCAGGTAAAGGTCCCTCAAAGGGCTACCATCAAGGGACAGAAAGTGAGTCTGCTTTGCAATGGAAAGTAAGTAGTTTTAGAGGGGCTGATTTGGTCATTCTGCGCTGTTTTTAGACATATGTGGGTTCTATGATCTAAATGGGGCTGGGGCCGGAAAATTATTGCTAGTTCTGTTACCGCTGTTTCTTTCTTTGTAGCTAGAGACACAGAGTCATAACTATATTTGCATATATATACATATACACAAATACATACACACATACACTTAAACATATACATACATATAGACATACATGCATAAACACACACATACACACAGAATACACATACGCATAAACACACACACACATATATATACATACACATACACTCACACATATATTTGAACATATACCCCTGCCACCCCTCACCACCTCCCACCAAACACATACACACAGTGGTGGCATATCGTAATTCCTGATTTTGGGATAAGCAGTGTCTTGAGCAATGATAAATTCTATTGGAAGATAAAATTTTGTCTTTTGCAAAATGGCTTAACATTTAGAGTCAGTGGAGATTGCAGGTTTGGGAACTAAGAGGGTGTGTGTTTGGGGAAAGGCTGGCATTTATGTGCTTTGAAGATAATGAACTCTTACTCTGAATCAGAAGTATCTCATACATGGTTTTTCTTTTTCAGTGTCCTCACAAGACGACTATTATTATTATTATTATTATTATTTTGTTTTTCAAGACAGTGTTTCTCTGTTGTAACTCTGGCTATTCTGGAACTAGCTTTGTAGTCCAGGCTGGCCTCGAACTCACAGAGATCCACCTGCCTCTACCTCCTGAGTGCTGGCCATCACTGCCTGGCCAAGTCATAAAACTATTTATTAAGAAACAAATTAGGCTGGTGAGTGTCAACTCATCTCCTCTTTTACGCAAGTGACTGGCTGACATACTGATTGTCAACTTGATACTAACTGCAGCTGGTTTTCTTTGACAATATGTGAACTGAATGCCACAAAGAAAGACATGTCTACTTAACAAATTAGTGTTTATGCCTACTCTGCTCTAGTCCCTTTGTGGTGTTCTATAGGTATAAAGGTCAGAGAGTATAAAATTCCATTGCCAAGTAGCCTAGAATAGCATCTTTCAGTTAGCATGCGAAGATTCTCAGGGATGGCAGGTCCCAGAAGAATTCTTAATATCTTTGCTTTCTGTTTCAGTAATAAATTGTAATGGTCATTTTTATTGATTATGTAATTATTTTATCAATTATACATAACATGTTATGTATAATATATATATAAACAAATACATATTATGAAATTTATATAATTATAAAAATGTTCTATGAAAATAACTCCAATAAATGATTTGTCAAAAGATTTAAGATTACATTTTTTAAAAAAAATCCAGGGTCCAAATATTACAGTTGAAAAGGGTCGACAGCAGGGTCTGAACTTTTATCCTCCTCAACTCTAAACTTGAATTGTGGTCTTACCTAGAACACTCATTGAAACCCAGCAGGCCTTAGAAATTTAATCTGAAACAAGCTGCCGAGAGCCCATGGGCTCAGAGGTCTTCCAGCTTCAACAGGTGATGCCTCTTTGATGTTCCCTGTCACTGAAGTTGGAATCTGAATTTCTCTGTGACTTCTGGGTCAAAGGAGAAAGCACCGGGTGGACATCAGACTTGGTCTGATTCTGTCTTTAGAAATGGTGCTACATGTTGACAGAAGTGTTTCCTTTCTTTGGGGTTTATGCTTCCCACTGGAAACAAAGGAATGAGAATGTGGGAAACGACAATGTCAAAATCCAAGTGAAAGCCAATGGTTATGTGCGTCTGCAAAGTTCTGAAACACGGTGGCCATGCTATCATGACGACGGGTCCTCCGATGATACTAAGGGTGGCTTAAGGTATGTTGTACAGGGTCAATGCTCCACCTAGACTCAGGTGCCCAACATAATCAAAGAAGACAGGAGATCCCTGTGGTAGTGTTTTGTTTTTCAGTATTCGTACACTTTTGTTGTTGTTGTTGTTTTTGTTTTTTGAGACAGGCTGTCTGTAGTCCTGGCTGGCCTGGAACTCACTCTGTAGACCAAGCAGGCTGGCTGCAGACTCTGTCTCCCGAGTGCCAGGATTAAAGTCATGTTACAATCACCAATTGTATTTGAACTCTTAATGAAAGGAAACTTCCTGAAAACTCTGTGAGGAGAATTTGCAAGGGGGAGAGAGGATGTATTTCTGTGTCTCACATATCATTGGCTAATGCAAGTCACGTGGCAACACCCACATTCAAAGAGAATTGGGTAGGGTAGAGAATCATAATGGTATGTATGAACAGAAAGTTAATATTCTTTGCATGCTCATTTAAAAAAACGTTAGAGACCACGACGTAGCTTGTGATCCCAAGTAGTGAACGTTTAAAATGCAAAGCAATCAACAGACTGGAGTTGGCTTTCGGTTTGACAACACACACTTCTCAGAAGAGGAAGTCTTCTTGGAGAAGTGAAGAGGGAGACTATTTGACCATTGCTGACTGGTGGGTTGCCTATAACAGAACAGGCAGGAAAGAACTCCTAGCATGGGAATGTACGTTAGGAATGAAGTTCACCCGGCATGAAAGCACACAGGTAGGTAGGTCAGTGGACAAAAAGCTCAGTGACTTGGGGCAGGCTCTCCTTACCCTGACCCGGAAGTCAAATTCAGTTTCATGTTTAATGTAGAGGACCCCATGTGGGAAATCAGGTTTGGAGTGAAAGAAATGTGTTCAGATTGGGAGAGATGGGACGAACCAGACGACTCAAGTTGATGTTGGTTCAGGCCCTTTGGTTTGTACCGTGGCATGCCCTTCACATTTGGTGCTGGCTGAGATTGCCGCTACGCAGGTCAGTTTACAAAATTCTGCAAGACATGGGGTAATTTTTTACCAAAGCATATGATTAGTTCATCACTTGTTTCATAGAGGAAGTAACGTCTCTGCTTTAATGTGTTGTTATCTGTCATCTTGGAGACAAGGAGTCCTAAAAAAGTGGGCTTTGAATATAGTATTTTCCACCCTCTCTTAGGTAGCCCTGGCTAGCTTGAAACTCATATGTAGTTGAAGGTGACCTTGACCTATTGATCCCCCTGCTTCCACCTTAAGAGTGCTTGGGTTACAGGTGTATGCTACATTGCTCAGCATATATGGCCTTGAGGATCAAATCCAGGACTTCATGAATACTAGGTGAGCCCTCTACCAACTGGACTATATCCCCAGCCTTGAATATAACACTCTTAAAATGACATCACAATTCAGGATAAAATGTCAATTACCAAATCACCAGAAACATACGGTGAGATGAAGGTATAAAAACATTCAATATATGGAATATAACTTTACTCACACACAGATACCATATACCTACAGAAAAGCTAATGTACATATATATGTTTATACGTATACACATATATATACCATAGATATGTACACACATGCATATACATCTACATATGTATATGTACATCCGCATGTACATATATGTACACACACACACACACATATATATATATATACATTAGCTTTTCTGTGTCCATTACTATATTTTGATAGTAATAAAAATTTCTATATTTTTATATCCTTTCATTTTGTATTATTTTTCACTACTGATTTATACAGTGATGCATTTGGAGACTGGCTATCAGATGAAAGAAATAGAGAACATTCTTTGAATACGCTATGAATCTTCTGTAATGGCTTCATTACTTAGGGACAGCAAAAATTAGAAGGGGAAAACATGATATCATAAGAAAACTATGCAGCAATACTTAACATTTTAAAACATATCAGAAAGACAGGTGGAAACTTGGCACGGGGATCAGTAGATCTGGTCCTGAGGGTGAAGAGATGGCTCTGTGAGAAAGAACATTTACTCTGCAAGCAGAAGGACCTGAGTTTGAATCCCTGATACCATGTAAAGAGCCATGTGGCTGCAGGCATCTGGAATCGAACATTGGCAAGTGGAGAGAGGGGGGAACCCAAGGATCCTCTGACCAGCTAGCCTAGCTGAAACTAGCTTTCAGTTCAGTAAGCAACCCTGTTTCAAGGCAATGAGGCAGAATGCAACAGAAGAACATACACACACACACACACACACACCCCTAGTCTACACATGATCAGTTGTGGGATACCAGAGTGACTGTAAACTGAACTTCAGGATTGGCAAGAATGTTCTCTAAGCTGTGCACCTGAGCCAAATATGTCATTGACTCAAGTTTTTCCTAATCTGCAGAGCCAGAGTTACATATGGAAAAGCTGACCATAATATAATAATAGTAGCTCTGACCAGAAAGAATTGGTAATACTGTAAGCTGAAAATCTCAAGGGGTAAAAAGTTAAACCTATGTTTGTGAGTCTCCAAGGATGACAGACTGATTAAAACATCTGTGAGTGTGGAGAGTTGGAATATTGCAGGTCTGGAGCCATATTATCTTGGGCTATCTTTAGGCCCCTCCATGGTCATTCCCTGCTTACCTTTGTGTTTGATCTACCATCCTTGGGATTCAAGTACTCCTGGAATGTACTAACAAACCATTAGGTTCCAACATCCCAAAGGCTGGCCATTCTATCTCTAATTTCTCTTAGGTGGGAGTTGTGTTTTTGCACTGACAACACCCAGGAATGACGGAGGAGTAAAGTCTCAACAAGAAAAAAAGCCCTGTGTCGACAGAGAGGAGAATGTACAGCTTGCTCTCTGTTCGGCTTGTTACTAAGTTCTGATCCTGGGGGCCAAGCTCTGTTTCATGTGGCCTGAGGTGGCGTGGAGGTGTGTATTCTTCACAAGCTCATCTCCGTAAAAGCATTTTAATGGTTGGGAACCTGACTTTTCTTAAGGTGACATTTTTGTCTGGGAGCCAGGCAGGTTTTGCCTGTTGTGCGTGCATGCACAGAAGGCCATCATGTAAACAAACTTAGCCAAAGTTGAGAGACCTCACTGTGAATTCAGGTCATGGGACTGGATGGGTCAGGGTGATGGCTGTGGGACAGGTCCTTTCTCCTGGAGCCTGAGAAAGCCTGGGACTATTGCCTGGCAACTCCTTGATACGAATTCAGCTTATTATATAACTTGTTTTCCAAACTCTTTTGTGTGGTGTGAAGATTGCAGCTGTTCGAGGTCCCTCTGGCACCGTGGGCTTGATCCCCACTGTGGCAGGTCCGGCTCATCGGGTTGTCTAACCTTGTAGATCCTGTTGTCACAAAATATTTTCTTCTCTCTCCACTTTTGTTGTCTACTTAGCAGAAGGCACTCCTCCCTCACAGCGAGTTTTGACACTGACACTCTCTGATACACTGGATGGCTACTGTCGCTTGGCTTTCAATTACAGTAAATCCTATCATAATCATTTTCTTTTAACAAATCCTCTTTAACACTTGAGCAGCTCGGCTCCCATGGATGTAGTGTTATGCTGTCAAAACAAAACAATCACACATACCCCACTCCCCCAACCCAGAAGAATTCTACAGGCAAATGCAATAACTGTGGCAGGCGCTTGAAAGTAAGACCAGCATAAGGGCCCTACCCACTTCGCATTCAAATCTGGCAGCAGAAAGGAAAGTGTTATTCTAAGCTATTCCAATGTGAGTTAACCTATAAACCAGCGGCCTCAATTCTGTGATTTTAAATCACAATATCACGTAAAAAGTACTTTCTGTGGGAAGGTATTTTGTTCAGGCGCGAGGACCAGAATTACTAAATACCGTCTTAGAAAGTTGCACCGAGGATAACGCCAACGGAGAAAAGCAGCTCAGCGCAAGCGCAGTTTTGTTTCTTTGCTTGCTGGCTTTGGAAGTTCCAGTCTCATTGACTAAGTCTTAAGCATCGTCCAGAGTTTGAGGGAGCAGAAGGCACGGGGTGGTTCCACTTCTTGAACCTTGATTATCCTTTGCCAGTATCTCTAAGTATATCTCAGAAGTCCATTTTAGTGTTCTTTTTTTCTTTGTAAGTTGCACTCTCCTGGCAAGCTGCTCCTTTGGAAAACAGTCTGAAGACTCTTCTCTGGGTCAAAAATCAAGAAAGGATGTTAGAGGACATATTTCTCTTCAGGGTTAGTCATGTTCCTGTGTGTTCTTGTGTGCGTATATGTGCATGTGAACTTGGGTGTGTGCACACATTAACGTGTGCTTGTTCATGTGGAGCGCAGAGGTTGATGCATGGTGTCTTCTCCCCCACACCCTCCCTCTCACTGAACATGGTGCTCACTGCTAGATTGCCCTGGGGATTTCTCCATCATTCACCTCCCAGTTCTGGGGTTACAAGTATGCACCATAATGCCTAATTTATTTATTTTATTTATTTTAAGTGCATTGGTGTGAAGGTGTCAGATCCCCCTGGCACTAGAGTTACAGACAGTTGTGAGCTTCCACGTGGGTGCTGGGAATTGAACCTGGGTCCTCTGGAAAAGCAGCCAGTGCTCTTAACTACTGAGCCATCTCTCCAGTCCTAATAGCTAGCTCTTTTTTATAAGGGTGCTGGAGTTCTGAACTCGGGTCCTCATGCATGCACAGACAGCTCTCCAGCTTTATTTGTTGGCTCTTCACACTGGCACTCTCAGATCCATGCTGGACAGCTCTTTGTGGAGAACCTGGTTGGGGGAGGTTGTAACCCTCCCTCAAATTCAGTTAATGAATTTCACATAGCACATATCATAATATCATGAGGATGGACTTCTTTTAATTTCCCATTGAATTACTGATACATATTTCTTAATACCTTTGTGTCAATCAGAGTTAATAAATTCATTCGTTCCTTTTTAAAACGTGAAGTCAACAGGTTAGTGAGTTTTTTCTTTTTCATTTTTGAGATAGGGTCTCATGTTGATCAGGTTGGTCTATAACTTGCTATGTGGCCAAGGATGATTTTGAATTTTTGATCTCCCTGCCTCTGGATCTCAAGTGTTGCTATTACTGTCATAGGCCACTCTGCCTGGTTTATGTGATGATTCAAGATTTTAAATGGAGGGCTTTGTACAACATAGTCAAGCATTCTGCCAACCAAGCCACTTCTCCTGACTAGATTAGTGGAATGCTAAGCATTCTAGCAGTGAGCATACATCACACTTTATCTGCTCATTTGAGGACCAGGAGTAAGATCACTGGTGACTCTGGCCATCTTGCAGAGCAGCCAGGTCTTTTGCCCTAATCTGGGAGAGGTGGAGTTCTCTGCTTTCATAACATAGCTTTGGTTGGCCCATCTTTCCTGCCAAAGGTAATGTGAGCTGGAATTGGTCACAGAGGCCCTGGCAGCTGGCTTAACCTGTTTATATAAAGATGGAATACAGCCACTGATTAAGAGCGCCACCTCCTCCTGGTTGGTTTTGGAGTACAGCCCAGAATTTTCCATGGAGAGAGTTTTTAAAAGTTGGGTCAGCATCTCCATGAAGATAAGGACACACAAGAAAGCCCTTGTGGGCTTCTCTGTCTACAGAATCCCTGTAGTTCAGCAAGGATCAGAGGAGATACAGTTGACCAATGGAATCTTTCTGTTAGCTTTATCTCCATGAAAGGATTCTTCTTCTGAAATGGTCCTCATAGACAGTGGACTACATAGGTTAGTTTGAGCCAGGCTTAGCAGTTAGCAACCTCTTAAGTTCTGAGACCCTTCAGGATGTGGACTGTCAATGATCAGACCAACTTAGTGTCCGGGCATTATTCCACAGAGGATATTTTGAAACAGTAAGGGTAAAGTTATAAACAAGAAGAGATTATTGCTTCTGGGTTTAAGTTGAGGACTAATTTGTGGGGGAAAACCTAAAAAGGGTTGGGCAGGAAGGTGGGCTAGGGAATAAGGACTCCGTAGAAGAATGCCACACAGAGTCAGAGGAGAAGCTATAATGTTTTCATGATCCCGTATCTGCCACCATGCCCTCACTCAGGGAGTACGCGTGTTTGAAGGATAACATCCTATAAAGTGCAGGAAGGCAATTGCAGGGGTTAGAGATGTGAAAGTCTCTGTACACTGAACCGGAATTAGATTCCGTAGTTGCTTTTACTTACCAAGCTCTGACTGTTCCCCAGTGAAGCTTCTTGTCTTTGTGTTTTGAAGTAAGGACCTGTAGCAATACCAAACACTCCCTGAACCAAGTCTTGAGTGCTGCGGTGCGTAGAACTTAATGCAGTGACTGGATGGTGTTCCTGCCTCAGTTAGCAACTTCCAGAAAAAGAGAATACCTCACTTTTCACAAAAGGCAAAATTCCCTTTGCATAAATGATTATTATATAAATAAATCTTAATAAGAGCTGCAGTCCCTTTCTTCTTTTTCCCCCTCACAAAGCACAAAGAGTTATTGTGTGATTTATGTGAAAAGGTTACATAACTGTACTCTGTTACTTTAAATAGTGTTTTTTATTTAAACTGCCAACTTCTTCATCACCAGCACAGGGGGAAAAAAATGTGTATTTGCTAAGCACAAAGGTAATTTTCAAGGACTGTAATTAGCTCACGATAATTCTGTCTTTTGTGATGTCTTTGAGTGTGGCACCTGTGGTGTATCACCTCCATGAGAAGAGGAGGGAGAGCAGGCATCGCAGGGGGAGGCAGGGGACAACTGTGCATGTGCAGGGGCCAACTCCTCATGTGTCGAAGTAACGTATCTTCCAACTGTTGTTTGCGTCTCTTCCTTCGACAAACATGACTTTGCTTCACTGACTCCATGTCTGCTGCACAAATGACCTTTTATTACCAACATATTAAGTGGTCAATTTAAAAGCCAAACCAAATACATGATGAAATTATGGTTTAAGGAAGAACAAAAAAGGTAGGTAAAGGCCAGAGGGGTAAGTCCCTGTGTTTTAAAAGTAAACGATAGGACAGAATGTCAGTAAGAGAAAGACAAGAAGATGAGGGAAACATTTGCGAAAGAGAATGCTAACTGATTTATTCTAGGGAATTTGACCTCTAAGAAAAGGGTTAGTTCCTTGAAGATGGTCTCCCTTTGGTGGAGGTCAGAGTGAACAGAGGTATTTGTTTGCAGTGCCACCAAAAGTGTCCCTGTGACTCAGTGAAACACTGGAGGAATTCTGGGGGAATGGGGGGGTGGATCAGAAAAGTTTCATCTCTACTACCCATAAGAAATATCTTCATTAAAAAATCTAGAACGTTTTCTTGGTAAGAAAGCAATGTGCTGTAAACAGTACAATTCACTGGAAGCCAAAACTATCTAATATCCCCATCACCCATAAGGAATATCTCCACCGAAAAATCTAGAACATTTTCTTGGTAAGAAAGCAATGTGCTGTAAACAGTGGAATCCCCTGGAAGCCAGAACTCTCTGATATCCTGGGATCTGAAGGCCTATCTCATTCTGAAATGTCAACCCTGCTTAGGAGACTGAAACCTGAGATTGCATGGCTTGTTTTGCACACCAGGCTGGACGGCAACAACACAAACAGCAATAAAATAGAAATCACCCTAAGTCTTGCAGTGTAGCAATGTTGAAGGCTGGGTGTGTTCTCTCTGGATCTGTGAGAACAGTATCACCTGTTTGGTCACCAACCTGGTTGCCCAGGTGGCAGTTTGGCAAACAACCAGCATGAACAACAACCACCTCCCTGCAATGGGCTGGGAACTGCATGGGCACAGTTGTTCCCAGACATTGACTGGCCCTTTTCAGTTCAAACATTAGATTTTTCGATTTCAATAGGAATGAAAAACAACTTGATATGAGACTAAAACCTCATAAATACATCTACAGTTCAGGCATCAGGTACTCACATCTGGCAACGCTGAACAGGCAGAAGACAATTGATTTTTTTAAAGAGTGCCTTGCAACTGGCAGAGAGAAATGAGACAATAGCTGGCTGTTTCAGTGTTATGGACAGCAACGTCAATCAATATGCTTTGCGGGTGGAATTCAATCGCAGGTGTGATTGCTGTATCTTTAAAAGTAATGTGGGACTATGGATCCTTTCCTGGGCAAAGTCTTCAGGTGTCTAGGATCTCATTAAATCTTGTTGTCTGGAAAGTGTCACATGCCCTGTTTAACAGATCAAATAACAGAGGAGCAGAAGTTAATTTTCTAGCCAGGAAGGAGGAAGTCAATTAAAAGCATACATTTAAAGAATGATCAATTTCCTTTACAGAGTACCTGAGGGAAGTGTTTTCAAATGTGTGTTTAAATTAAGGAGTACATATCAATGAGGAAAGGAAGGTTGAACTGTGAATGGAGAGCACCCCAAGTTAGCAGCCCCAGTATACACAGTAACAGGTGCAAACTTGTAGAAGTTCACAGCCTCCTTGCCTGACTCCAGCCCTGGATGGATGACTCTGATTAAACAGGACATACTTTCTCAGAGACTTAAAGGCTATCTTAGGCTTCCAGCAAGCACTGGTGAGTAATGTAAGTTCCTCCATGTGCTCCATGTGAAGATCAGGCTAAAATTAACATGGCTTATAGACAGAAGGTTGCCAAGATCACACTCACATCCGTTATGCTGCGGAAGAAACCTTTCCATTTAAACCTAGAGGGAAAATTCAGAGATGAAACCGTCCTTCTAGTGAACCTTGTGTTTGGTCTGATCTAAGCTGGGTCACTTGGAGAAACGCCTCTTTATTTCTGTCCTTTCTACAGGCTACATTTAGACCTTACCCAATTAGCTTCTCTTTAAGTTTTCTTTCCTTTTATTTTTTAAAAAGCACCTGCTGTAGAAATCCTAGTATTTTGTATTTTTAGATACTGGGGTCGGAGCAAGTGCAGAAATGAAGCCTTTTTTTTTTTTCTCCTTACAAGCAATTTTTTTTCCCTCCCCCTTTAGGAGGGAATGACAAAGTGAGTATTGAAAGAGTCAAGACATCAAATGTTAACTCCTTAAGGCCAGGACACAGAATCCCAGTCTGATACAGGAGGCTAACCTCATAAGAGCAAAGCCATTTAGGAAGACAAGTGTTCCTTGTGGCGAGCCCTCCAGAAGATGCCACAAACTTTACAATTAGGCATATTTATTTCATAGTCTGTTGTCACTTAGTTGCAACCATGAAAGTGAAGAAAGACTGCTACTTCTGACTTGATTCTTTTGTTCCTCTCCCTGACATTTCTAAATCCAGCGTTCTGTGAACTGTTTAGTTTCTTAAGTATTTTTCTCCTTTAGAGAGAGGAAGTGTGTGTTCTGCAGGAGGACAGAACCTCCTGCCTTTTCAATTGCACTAAAAAAAAAAAAAAAAAAAAATCCAGTCCAAAGCTCTCAGAATAAATCACCTACAAAAGGGGGTGGGGAGGATAGCTGGAAGGGAAGAATGGAAAAACCCTCTGAGCTGCATAAACATTTTAACTTCCAAATGAGTGCAGGGGACCCTTCACTGTGGTCCAGCCTCTGTTTGTGAACTCTACTGGCTACACACAAATAATGCCTTTCCTCATCCTTCCCTCTACACTGAACACCCCCCATCCTCCCAACTACAGTCTGAAAACCTCTCTCTCCTCATCATATTTCATTCATTCATTCATTGATTTATCCACCCGTTCACTCACTCATAGAGCCTTAACAAATGCCTGTTAGGTGGCATTGACTAGACAAAGCTAATAGAATCCACAGGTGAGTTCTGGGTAGATCTAGAATAAACTTCTGGGAGCTGAAAGTCTAGTTTTTAGGAGGGGGAGGGGGAGAAAGAGGAGGAGGAGACGAGGAGAAGGAGGAGGAGGAGGAAGAAGAGGAAGAAGAAGGAGAAGGAGAATGAAGAAAAGTCTTTAAACAAACTTGAGCAGATGTAAGATCACAGCAAAGGAAAAGTACGTGCTACTACGAATACAGACAGATATGAAACAAATCCAGCTTCAAGGTGGATTTTCATGAGGAAGTAGAAAATATGAAGGTTGAATGGGAGTTAGTTCATTGAAGAAGGAAATGGAGAAACTTCTGGGTTAAGGTGTGTATGTTTCAAGAGTAGAGGTGAGACAGGACATAAGAAAAATATAGAGAGGGTCAGTGTGGTTGGGGACAGGGGGCCAAGGGTCGGCTAGTAAAAAGTGTAGGGGAGAGGAACGAGCCAAATGAGTCCAGAGTCAAAGTAGAACTTCTGTATTTCTCTTGAAATAAAAAGTATCTATTACTATTACTACTACTACTGCTACTACTACTACTACTTATGGGAAGAAACTCATGCCTAATACTATAAATCTGATCAAGAGCCCATGGTTGGGAATTCATACTCCCCAGGGGTGAATCTATTACCACTATTTTATTAAATTGATACAGTATCAAACTGCCCTCTAATTTCATATCTTTATCCATAGAATGGTGCTGTCTTCCAGACCTCACCAGAGAAGTTTCCTTTGCGTGGTGGATGGTGGCTAATGGACAAATTAACAACTTCCCAAATTATTGAGAATGTCTGTGGCATGCTCAGCCCCAGATGAGACATCTATAACATCCCCCCCTTCCAAAGACTCAAGGACCATCAGAAAAGTGGACACCCCTCCCCCCAAAAAATTGTAAGAACCAGAGGTTGGGAAGGACTGGAGCTAAACAGTCTCTTCTGGACCCGACAGGCTCTTTGCACTCATGAACTCGTAGCAGATGTGCTTGCCTGCACAAGACCTGAACAAGATCAAGCCTGTTCTTCTCTAAAAGAGCTAGGGGGGCATTTAAGAATTTTACGTAGAGCAGGATAGCTGAGGAAGAGGATGGAGATCATAGGTAAGTTTTTCCTTTTCTAGTATAATTTCTTAAAAAATTTTTTTTGGAGAATTTCCACATTCGAATATTGTTTTTACATCATTCCTACTACTCCCTCTCCTCCTTCCAACCCCTCCCAGATGTTAGAAAATTGGCAGACAACGTTAAAAGAGACATGCATGCTCCTGTCAATTTCTCCATCATGCTCCTTTCCCTCTCACCGTACCTTCACCGTAGCATCTCTGAAATGCTTTCGTTTTGCCTCTCATTCTTCTGCTCCTCTACTCCTCTGTCTCCGGTGCTCATTTCCTTCTCACCCAGAAATTCCATTCTGCTGGTTCTTTATCTCCTTAACCCATGGCTATCAAAACCCAACCCCCAGCACAGGTAAATACACAGGCATTCTTATTCGGTGATTCCCTGCACTGTGTCCTAGATCGGCTGGTGTCTAGTTTTAGAGACTTCATGGGACTCTTTGGAAGGCTGACCTTGGGGCCTTATATCATAGGGTACATTGTTTCTATGGAAAGGCTATTATTTTTAACAAGCAATTGAAACCAGTTTATAAGGTAAATGCAATTTTTAAGAGACTGCTTTTATGTAGGTCCATTTGTATG
This sequence comes from Cricetomys ansorgei, assembly GCA_026225945.1. NCBI lineage: Eukaryota > Metazoa > Chordata > Mammalia > Rodentia > Nesomyidae > Cricetomys > Cricetomys ansorgei. Next base: position 1,960,122 of record JAMJFZ010000882.1, on the reverse strand, counting down.
TAATACTTTAGTGAGCACCACTGTTACCTTTCATCCTTTAGCCCCAGTGATATGGTATTCTTTCTTCAGACTCCTGTTGATTAGACTGTGATTGGAATTGCTAATGTTGCTGAAATAGCCGTTTTTTCTTTTGGATTGAATTTCAGCATTTAATGGAATTTTAACATATTTGTTAAATACACACACACACACACACACACACACACACAAACATAATATATTTGATAAAGTCTCATTATGTATCCTAGGCTGACCGTGAACTTGTAATTTTTCTGAGTGCTGAAATTTCAGGTGTGAACTCCCAGGCTTGGTACAGAATGGAAAACTTTAATTCATTCATTTAATCAAGCTCTTTAAGGTTCCTTACTGACTACACATTTTTGTTTCCTCTTTCCATTTTTCCAGCTCATGTTTAATTAGTTAGAGTTAGTTCGACTCTTATCTTTTGCCAGGTGGTAGTGGTACACACCTTCAATCCTAGCTCTCTGGAGGCAGAGTCAGGCAGATCTCTGAGTTCAAGGCCTGTCTGGTCTACAGAGAAAGTTCCAGGATAGCCAGGGCTACACAGAGAAATCCTGCCTCGAAAAACAAACAAAACCCTCTTACCTTTCCCCCTAACAATGAGGGATGATTTTGAAGTCACATCCTGCCTTCCACATTGTGACTATGAGACAGCAGCAAATGCTGTTGTGCATTTACTATAAGTTGAACACTCAAGGCCTTGTGATAGGGTAGGAAAGCTAGGTAGCTCCCTGTCCTGCTGGGTCATACAGTTGATAGTTGTACCAAGCCTACAGAACTTCTTGCAATGGTGGAAAAGGTTTCTGTCTAATACAGTATCCATAAGCACTTAAAATGTGGCATTGAACCAAAAATCTAAACTTTTCTCATTGTTTTATTCTTATTCTTAATTTTGGTTTTTTGAATCAGGGGTTCTCTATTGTCTGGCTGTCCTGGAACTCACTCTGTAGACCAAGCTGGCCTCAAACTCACAGAGATCCACCTGCCTCAGCCTCCCAAGTGCTGGGATTAAAGGGGTGCGCTACCACCAGCTGGCTCATTGTTTTGTTTTAATGAGTTAAAATTAAAATTTTAATGAATTAAAAATAGCCGCAAGAGGCCACTGAATTGAAAAGTTCAGCTGGAGGAGCGATGCGGGAGGAGACGGGCTTAATGAGGTATAAAGAGGGTAAACAGATAGGGCCTGCTGAAAATAATTAAATAGAGTAGAAGGGAGGATATCTGAGCAAAGGAAGGAAACAGACCAGAGGGGACTGGGGTCTCAGCAGGATGGCAGTGAGGGAGGGGAATGAGTGAGATCAAAGTATAATAAAGCACAATCTCTCTCTCTATATATATATAATCATATAATATATATGAAAATGCAACAGTGAAACCCATTAGTTTGTATGCTAACTTTCAAGATTAATACATTTTTATCATACCAGCAAAAGGGCAAAACCAAAACCAAATCAACTAGTGATATATTTTTGGGAAATATATCACTAAGAATATAAGGAGAAAGCAGCTGGATTCCAGAGTCATCTTATTTTAACATATGGACAATGTTGGGTACGTGATATTTATACAGTTTTCCAGCGAAATAAGTTTAAATGTGTTAACAAAGCTCAAAGTTACCCAATGAGGAGAGGGCTGGTCATTAGGTGGCTCTTCTCAAACCTTATATATGTGTTCCCCTCTCTGAGGACCCTGTGGACATTTGCAATACCAAGTCCACAATCACCCTCAGATGGTGATTCTATTTACATGCTAGCAATCATTATTTTATTGAGCTTCCCAACGGGAAGAAAGTTGAGCTTTTAAGGACAAATGGATCTTGCAATGATTTAAAGCTCCATCAGAGAAATACAATGTAAAACACTGTATTCTAATAGGAAGAACATCACCTGTTTTAGAAAGAAATCAGTTGGGAGAAGCTTTATCAGAAGACGTTGTCTGAAGTTTCTGTGTCGCGTTACCGGTAGCAATGGGCTTCAAAGGCATTTTGTAGCTAAAAAGTCATCACATCTAGCTTGCAGCTGCTTATCTGAGAAACAATTAAGAAAAATGGGGGGAAAATGTTTCCTCATAGTCTGGAAAGAACAATTCCAGGAGAAAACTGTTGGATTGGCAAAAGCTAGTTATGGTTTTAGAGGCTTGATTTAAAAAGATCATGAGTTCTAGGATGATCGAAAAAAAGAAAAAGAGAACGAAAAAGAAGATTTCTACTATTTGATGCACTGATGATGGTTCACTTCAAATAGATTTCTCTAAGACAGTTGTATTTCACCCCTGTATCTCAGTCCCCCCATCATTAAAACTCACCAATAGCATCCATCTCTCGCTGCTTCACGGAGGAGACAGATAAGGCATCAGGTGTCAAACTCGTGGAAAGCTCTGGTGTGTACGTAAACAGAAGCAATTTTATTTATTATTTGAGGGGTGAGTGATCTTGCAAAAGGGTGGAGAGGCATCACAAGTGTGGAGACAGGACTGACTCTTCCTCTGGCCAGCTACAGGGAAGTAGGCAGTGAGGGAAGGCTGTGTAATTACCCAGTGTGTAAGTTTTGCTCAGTAAGTTGAACTCTTAAGAATTGCAAAAGCTGTAAAAGGGAAAGCTAGGATGAGGATGTCAGCCATAGCCAAATTCTTTTCTGTCCACTGTCATGGAAATTTGAAATATGTAAATATTTTCATCACAGAGCACCCTCCAGTGTGTACACCCCGTTGGGTGCAGTCCCTTGAAGTCCTTGTCTGTTCACAAAGCTCCTCTTAACAACTATGGTGGAAAGTGAGCTAACAGAAGTCACCTCTATTCTCTGTGACATGAGATTAGAACGAGGCTTGAGTTACACGACTTTGAATACCTTCATTGTTACTTCTGGGGTATAACATGTACTTAGATTAAAGCACACTCAAAGTCTTGAGTTCAAGGACCATAGAATGAGTTTTCCTTACCGTGTCTATTGGAACTAAAGCTTGCTGTAGCTACTGGGCTGGATTTACCTCCTTTCCACAACCTTCTTAGTCAATGTACATGAAAAGAAGGTCAAGTAATGGCAAGGGCTGGAAGGAAGAAGGCCTGCAAAGCTTTGGTGACGTCATAAGCCTTAAAGGGCTGGCTAGGGGGCTCTTGACTACCGGCTCTCAAAGCACATCTGCTTGACCAGAGAGAAAGAAATAAACCAACACCTATGAAGCTCTGGCCTGTGCGGATGCTCTTTTGGTCACTGTATGTGTGCCATTTTGTTGAATTAGTAAGGAATAAGAAGAGTTTAATAAAGTCCTTGTTGATTCGTTTGTTTAAAGTAAAATTCTGCTGGGCGGATTTTAATTTCCTGTTGACTCCGGTATTGCTTTAACCACGCTCCCTGTGGCGGTGGTTGCTCCACAGATCTCTCTCATGCTTGTATCTTCTTAACTGTAATTTAGCCTGGATAGGATGCTGTCACTTAGGTTTTGATCCATCCGAATGCATATCCTTTTAAGTATGTTGCAGTGAAACACCGTCTTCTTTGCCTCACAAGTTTTTAGATTCTGGTTTCAGAATTTCATATATTTAAAGCTCGTCTTGCAAGTTTCCATAGGGAGAGAGGCTCTTCTAGAAGGCGTAGGGAAGAAACTGGAGTTCAGCCAGCAAGGTCAGGCTGGGTCATGGGCCTCTGTGGGGCCAAAGTCCAAAGCAATAGGCAAGCACTCCTTGTAAGCAAGCGAGCAAGCAAACTTTTTTTTTTCTTCCCTCTTTCCCTTGTAGTCATGAGAATACTTCATTGTTTTCTTTCTTTTTTTTTTCTTTTTTCTTTTTCCTATTTCAGCAACTCCTTCTATGGGGACATGTTCTCCTCGTGCACAGAAGCCCTGTTCAAACATTACCACGAAGACTGATAAGAAGAAAAAGCATCCACTGATGAGTTCTCAGAAAGAAAGCATTAGATTTAACGACAGGGCAATAGCGCTCTGATTACCCGGCCCAGCTGACAGCCAAGGTTGCCAGGCAGTACTTGCTCTGCCAAGAACGGTGGTAGAATGAGGCAGCCATGTGGTTTGCATTACCTTTTTTTTTTCCCCCTGACGTTTTTCAAGGTTCAAAAAGGAGAACATCACCCTCAATGATAATTCAGTTTGGAAGGACTACATCATCAACGCTGTGTTCCGCAACTGCAGATTTGTTTCGGGTCCTAATACCCGTGTTCACGTTTTTTACAGTGCGAATGAGATAAAGCACAGCGCCTGTCCAGATCCCACGCTATTCGAGTAGCTAGCTTTCAGGCCAGATTCCTCTCTTTCAAAAATAGATAGAAAAGGTTAAAAACCCCTCTAGCATTTTCTAAGCTTCTGTTTACAGCTTTTAAAAGACAGCTCGGGGGAAAAAGAAACAGCCAGATTCAGCATGTCTCTCCTCTATGTATTTGTTCCATCCTCTTATAGAGTTGGAGTTGATTAAAAAACAAACAAACAAACATAATTTGTCACAAATGACTCAATTCGTGTAAAAACCATAAAATTCAAATGTTTTCATTGGTCTTTTATCATCTTATTTTTTTCACTTACAAGAAGGTTGGCAAATCTAAAATTATTCACACTTTGGAATTCTCCTGGGTCTTCTTGGAAATACTATTCTCAGAAAATCTGAAATGCTAAATTGCAAAAAAAAAAAAAAAAGAAAGAAAGAAAGAAAGAAAGAAACAAAGATTTAATGCTTAAGCAAATTTGCAAAGTCAAATGGTTTGTTGAGTTTAGTAGATTTCCTTGTGAATTAAGCCCCTTCTTCACTGAACACACCTACCTCCGACTCTGTTCCTACGGTGCTGGTCTCAGATGCAGCTCTAAAAGAAACAGATTTTTAAGAAGTCATTTTCTTCAAAGCAACTGTGGCAGAGTTCAGATATCTAATTTTAAGGCTTCTGGGTGATCTATTAAGATTACTCCTGGAAGCAAGGCCTCTCTCTCAGAGGATGTAAAGCAGCAGGAACCAGAATGAATCCATAGCTGTGCCAGTTACACATTTCTGGCAAGACTTTCAAACAAAGAAAAAAATGTCATTTGTCAGTAATGATTCCCTGGTCTAAGCAAAATGCAGGCCTGTGTAGAGGGAGACTGTCAAGAAGAGTCATTTGGATTCCAAAATTATGCTTCAGAAAACACTAAATTAGTTTTGTCAAAACATAACCTTTGTCCTGAAAATAATGTCAGTACTTTTTAAAGCTCAATTTAGAAAGTAGCATCTGCGGTTTTGGTGACATTCTGTATTCATTCTACATAGCATCTGTCTGTCTGTCCATCCATTCCTCCAATCCTTTCACTGAGGCATTTAGCAAGAATTATGAATTCTTACTGTGTTCCTTACACCATCCTGGACTTTGGACACAGAGATGAGATAAAAAATAAATAAAAAGATACAACTGTATTCGTAAGGCCAGTGTCCTAGAGGAGGGACAGAATGGTCCTAAGAGAGGATGCAGACTTGAATAGATTGTTGCAATCAAATAAAACAACCACTGTAATGGCTGGACAGAGAAAACAGGTTGGAGACTGGCTGTAAGAGGATTTTGTCCAGGATCCTACTTGGAGCTCAGCAGAAGACAGCCTTTTCTTAAAATTCATGGCTGACTTATAGTCTGAGATCAATTTATTTTTTCTCTTGAGATGTACAAGATTAGTGGTGCTATAGTAAAGAATTCTCCGCCACAGGGCTGTGCAATAAGGTGTTAGAACACCATTTTCAGAGGAAAGAGCATTCCTAGAGAAAGTGAATAAGGTAAAGATGTGTAGCAGATGTTGACTTGGGGGTTGGGGTGGTGGGGAGTTGGGGAATTGCCCTTTGCTAGCAGTAATGATAAAATTCTCTTTTCAGGGTAATGTTTTAGTGTACAAATTGGTGAACGGAGTGGGAGTGGTGCTGGCTGGTTTTATGTAACTTGACACAAGATAAAGTCATCAGAGTGGAGGGAGTCTCAGTTGGAAAAAATGCGTCCTTAAGATTGGGCTTCATGGGGCTGGAGAGATGGCTCTGCAGTTGCGTACTGGCTGCTCTTTCAGAGGACCTGAGTTCAATTCCTAGCACCTACATGGTGGCTCACAAATGTCTGTAACTCCAGTTCCAGGGGATTCAACACCTTCAGACAACCATGTGGGCAAAACACCAGTCCGTATAAAATAAAAATAAATCATAAAAAAAGAAGATAGGGCTGCAGGCAAGCCTGTAGGGCATTCCTGTAGTGATTTATGGAGAAGGGTCCAGTCCATTGTGGGTGATGCCACCCTGGGCTAGTGGTCCTGTATTCTCTAAGAAAGTATATTGAGCAATGCCATGAGGAGCAAGTCAGTATGTAGCACCCCACCATGGCCTCTGCATTAGTCCCTGCCTCCAGGTTCCTGCCCTGGTTTCCTTCAATGATGGACAATGACGTGGAAGTGCAATCCAAATAAACCCTCTCCTCCCCAACTTGCTTTTGGCAATAGTGTTTCATCACAGAAATAGTAACCCAAACTGAGACAGGTATTATTGATTAGATAATGTAAGTCAGATGTAATTTGCTTTAAGAGGATTTTGAGAATTTATATTACATATTTTGATCGATTTAATGGTTGTATGGATTCATTGTAATTGACCATGCCTCATTGAGAAAATAAATAAAGACACCCTTAAGATGTTTATGTACCTCAAGATCAGAGTTGAAGTCTTCAAGGCCACACCTCACATACAAATTACAGAAAGTAATGTGATTCCGTAAGTTAGGCTTTGATATTTCTGATGCCATAAGCTGTATAAATGCTGTGTTGGTTACTTTTAACTATCATCTTGATACAACCTGTAATGACCTGAGAAGAGAGTATTTTTTTTTAAAAATTTGTTTTATTTTTAATTACATGTATGTGTCTTTGTGTGTGGGTATGTGCATCCATGTGCCAATGTGGGCAGAGATATTAGATCCCAGGGAGCTTGAGATACAGGTTGTTATGACTTTCCTGAAGTGGGTACTGAGAACCAAAATTCTGGTCTTCTGCAAGAGCAGTACTCTTAACCTCTGAGCCATCTCTCCAGTTCCTGGGAAGAGAATCTTAATGAGGAATTATCTAGATCAGATAGGCCTGTGGGCATGTCTATAGGGGATTGTTATTATTTAATTGATTGTTAATTGGGAAAACCCCACCCAATGTGGGTGGTACCATTTCATGGGCTGGGCCCAAACTATCTAAGAGTGGAGAAAGCTAGCAGAGCAGGAGCAAGCAAGCAAGAAGCCTTGCATTTGTTTTCTCTCTACTCTTGACTGTGAATATGATGTTTAAGTCCCTGCCTTGACTTCCCCACAAGAATGGACTGTAACTTGAAACTGTAAGCCAAGTAAGGAGCCCCCACCCCCTTTAATGTTCTTTTTAGGTCTGGGTATTTGTCACAACAACAGAAATGAAACTAGAACAAATGATGATAGCCAGAGCTGCTTTCTGTTTCCCCAATATTAAAGTGAGCAGATAGGACTGCATTCAACACTTGCATCTGGCTGGGGAAATACCCTTGCTGTCACGCAGCACTTCTGTAGAAGCCCAAAGGGAAATGGAGAAGACTGATGGTCTCACAGCAAGTCTCACAGAAGCTGCTGGAGCTCCAACAGAATGTGCCAAGAAGATGTAGCTGGGTGTCTTGACCTTAGATCCAGGGGTTTGGGGTCCAGTAGCACATATTCTAGAATCTATAGGAGTAGGTGATGTTAAGGTGAAGAATGTGCTGGACAAAGCAATGTTCCCTTGAGGCCGCAGTTTGACGTGGCTATATCTGACCCTGTCACAGAATAAGCTGTCACTAAATTCTAATAATTTAGAACAAAAAAAAAAAATCTATCAGTACACAATCCACTCAGTAGTAATCAATTCAGGACAATAGTTTGCTGACTCTTCCCCTTCACCAACTGCAAGTTAAAACCCTCAATCTCCTTTGAAAGTCGTTTTAGTCATCAAGATGCCACTGGTATTTTTATTAATGATATAAAAGCCATTAATAGGCTTTAGAGTTTACTAACCCAAAGAGGTTGAAATGTATTTATCATGCGTAACTCAAAAATAACAACAACAAAAAAACACCCAAAGCCAAAATCAAGTCTTTAAATCTCCCACCTCTGTTAAACTTTTCAATGAATGTGGTTGGATGTCGGCCATTTAGTTTGACTTCAAGTTGTCAGGGAGCACCTGGTGGCTTGGTGCTGGGCCTAGAGCTGTTGAGAGAGGGTAATTATTTCCTCAGAAGTATCAGCAACTATTTTATGAGCCCATGTGTGCTCCTAATGACATGCTTCAATCAATGATCTTCTTGGCTACTTTGTTCGGAAGTCCCTAATCATTATTTACTGATTTGATTTAATTATACCTTTCAAGTTTAAAAATAATGGATCGGCCAGACCTTTTTACTTAAAGCATTGAGACAGTCTCCCACTTGTGATGGTTTTACCTACTACTTTTTAGCCTTACAATGGTGCAAATGTCATATGCACTCAGTAGGAGTCATACTTACATTTTGCATTTTGAGCTCTTCTTGAGCTAGCAACATTTGTTATGATTCTGTCTTGTGATTCTGGGCAGTGGCATTAAACCACAGCTCTCAGCCAATCACAACAGGAAACCACTGGTAGTCTACTGCATGGTATATGGCTAAGTGTTGGTGTTGGATGAGTTTAGTGCGTTAAATATATTTTTTGACTAGGAGTTTTAGTTTATGGTAGTTTTAGTTTATGATGTGTTTCACAAGATGTATCTTATTATGAGTTGAGGGACATCTGTGTATAATCTGATTCAGTTCTGAACATTAGTCCACCATGGGTTTGGATTACCTGGCCATGTACAGTTGCTCTAGTAGCTATTCTGAAAAGATTTGGACAAGATTACTAGAACTGCCCATGACTTGTGATGAGAACAGCCTTCCTATGCTCTCTGGTAGAGGTAGGAAGCCCACAGAGAAGCTCACAAGTTCTAGAATCTTTGTGGGATGGCTCTTTCTTCTATCATTCAATTTTTTTTCTCTCTTCCAGTTTTCTGGAAGCCAGAAGAGTGTTGTGGAAGTTTATTTTTAGTTATGTATAAAATGACTGTCTAGGGCGTTTTGTATTGTTTACAGGTGTTGGATTTCTGTGGGTGGTTGTTTAATTGCTAATGATCTGCATGTGCTATCAGTAGAACACCTAAGGAGTTCTGAATCAATAAAACACCTGAGCGGAGACGCTTGGGATTCTGCTATGGAGTCTGGCCTTGGCCATGACGGTGGTTCCCTCTGTAGAGGTCTAGCAGAGTTTACACCTATGAAAGTACCTCCTTGTCTTCTTTGCTGAGCTGCCCCAGTAGCCTAACAACTACAGAAGAGTGTCTAGGCTCTACTGGCATTTACTACTTGTGAGTTCATCATCCTGCCTTATTTTCTCAGGCCTCTTTTCTCAAAGGCAGAATTTGACTCCATTTCCTTATCTCATGATCCTAAGAGCAGTCTCGCAGGACCTGATCCACCTCTGCAATGGACACTCATGATTCTGTCTCACTAGAAGTTGTATTCATTTCATCTTTCCTCAATCAAATCCTTAGATTGGGAGTTTATGGAATGTGGCCTGTTGTCTTCTCCTTTGCCTTCACCTCTACCCCCTTTCCTTGTCTTATTCCTGTGTCTCCACCTTGGATTTCCTTTCTGCTTCAGAGCTTGTTCTTTGCCAGCTTGTTCCCTCTGTCTCTGTTTGTCTCACCATGAGCAGCACAGGACTTACTGATGATAATAGGAACTTTGGTGTGAGAGCCTATTTGATGCTTTGTTGCTAGTCATTATTGAGGTAACGGTTTTGGAAACTTTTGGGGTGAGGCAGGGAGAGACAGGGATTCCTCCTCTTTGTTTTTTCTTATTTGTTTTTTAAAACTTATAGTCATACATTTAACTCTGCAATTCAGCTATTCTTAGAGAGGAATAAGAAAAACATGGAACCCAGACAACTTCAGGGAGAGCACAAAGATTACCATAATATGGTGAGTGATGAGCGAGGGAGGGTAGCTCTCCTGGGGGGCAGAAGGAATAGTCTGGCAGTTCAGATGAACACAAGTCAAAAGTATTAGAGCTTTCTACCTTTGGCAGTGGTGATCTTCTTGCTGGTCTTGCTGTTCCTGGACTCAGTGCTCTATGGCTTTTACGATGCGTATGGCATCTTTTATTTTTCCAAAACCTTCACATTTGCCATCCTCTCAGTCTTGGCAGTGATATGAAAAACTGAGAAGTATTTGTCTTTGGTCCAACATTTCCAGGGACAGGATATCAAGACTGAATGCTTCAGGATGAATTTGTCATTCTTAAGTTTCTTTCTGCAGATGGACTTTGCCATTAGTGCCGCTTTGGGGTGTGAAGTCACCACCCTGTCATGTGAATCCTGCAACAAGTCTGTGAAAGGAGGAAACGTTACAACCAAATTCTTTCTCTCTGCTGCTCAGAGCATGGAAGTTCTTTGCTGTTTCTGGAGCTTTGTGTGCACCTTGAAGGAGGCCTTACCATGAGCAATGATAACAGGAAAATATGGCAGCAGCATTGACCACGGCTGATGGCAAGACACCGTGGAGATAGCACTGTCTGCAAGGCCAGAGAGGCTCCTTCTGAAAAGAGGTAGCAGGGCATAGGCAAAGGGACTGTAGCAATATAGACAAATTTGGCAATTGGTCTTTACACTATGTTCACATATTCCAGTTCCTCGCTGAGTGTGCCAATCATCCCTGCTCTGTAGTTCTTCTCTGCACCTTTTAGCCACCCATTTCATTTAGTCAATAATTTAGCAATTATCAATTGTGTGATGACTACTGTAGGTATTAGGGGAATTCAAGTAAGCAAGGCCGATATCCAAATGGATGTGGTGGTTAGTAGATATCGTAGTGATGAGGCGTGGGATGCTAGAAAGGAAGATTCTGCTGAAGATACAGAAAAGGGAAAGATCCAAGGTAACAAGCAGAAGGTAAAATAGACCTGGAGACAGATTGGATATTGAAATTGAAGAAGAAGGAATACTACGGATTCTTTGATTTCTGGTTTGTATGGATGAGTGACAGAGCACGCAGTGGCTTACAGAATGTGATCGGAGCGTCACTTTCAGTTCACGGGTGGCAGCTGGGTGATCATGAGTTTGAGGCATAAGTTTAAACCGTCTTTAAGCACAAGAATCAAATAATCCCTTGGTTATGAAACTCTGAGACTAAAAAGAGAGTTCTGAGCTGGAAATGTGAGTTATGAATTATGCATGTGTGGAGACGAAGCAGATCTTTGGGTCTGATGAGATTTCCTGGGTAGAGTGCCACAAGGAGGCAAGAGGGCAGGGTTTTGTTCAGTGCACGCTCACTCTCCTCTTCGTCATTATTATTGTTTCTTTAAAATTTCTATACTTATTTTAGATTCATTTTATTTTATGTACATCAGTGTTTTGCCTGCACGTATGTCTATGCAACACCAGCATACCTGATGCCCTTGGAATTCAGAAGAGGGACCGAAATCCTCTAGAACTGGAGTTATGGATGGCTGTGAGTCCCATTGTGGGTGCTGGGAATCGAACCCAGATCCCCAATAAGTGCTTAAAATCACAGGCCAGCCCCCTGTTAGTTATTAGTTCTTAAGAGTGACATTTCCTTGTTCCTATCTGTGCTGGGTTTGGCATGTGACTTGTTTTGGCCAATGAGGTGTCAGATATCACAAGAGCGGGAGCTTGAAATGAACTTCCACTTTAATGTTCTTTCCTTTAATTTTGAAAAAACTCTTGATTCTGACAGCTGCTGAATCATGGAAGAATTGCCTTGCCTGACTCAGTTCAATGTTTGAGGTCAAGTTCAAGGAAACCCATCGGTTTGAGTCTGACCCACAGATAGCCCAGTATGAGAGAAATGCTAACTTTTATATGCCTATAAAATGTTCAGATCTATTGTTTTGTGGCATTGTTGTAATTGCTGGCTGATACAAGGGCCTGGAATCTATTAGTAATGAAAGCTATAAGTTTCCATTGGACTATATGCAAATTAAGAACAGTATTTATGTCTGGCACATAATTGTGTTTGCTGAACCCAGCATAATGTCTTGGCCAAATATTTGGTGTGCATATTTACACATATAAACAAAGTTTACTTCAGGTAGTTGTTTTTCATGGCTCACATATAGAGTCACATATATAATCTTACAATGGCTTTTCCAAGCAGTGTGTCCTCAAATAATGAGAAGAGGTTTGAAGAAATCTGGATGTAGTAGTTACTAATATCAACAAAGGCACCCTGTCCCTTTTTTTGAATATATCTTCATTGCATATTGTAAGGAAATGCTTAAGGAAACTGATGCTCTATTGAATCCCGTGTGAATATTTTAAAGCATGTTTTATTGTTGTTGTTAAAGCACAGTTTGAGTGAACACATTTTGAAGTTTGAAAAGGAGGTTATTAGAGGCAGTAGGCATGCCTGTGAATAGCATGTCAGGGGAAAGAAGACAATCCAAGTGGCTCTTTTGGCTACTAACATTTTCATAAGAGCCCTGATTAGTTATGAGGCAATTGTGAAGACTTGATGAGTTACATTCCAAGAAAGAAAAATAGTTTCTCTCATTTAGCAGCTGTGGAATCTTGTGGTAATTACTGGAACATTCCTTTTCAGTAAACGTAAAGCTTGCTTTTTTTTAATGTCACAGTAAAATGCTTAATTTGAAATACATATTTTAACTTTGTCTAATTTACAACTTTCTTCATCGGTGTTATTCTAAATTACAGTTCAGAAACTCGATTTACAGGTTTTTGCCTCTAAATAGATAGGGAAATCCAAAAATAGGCTGCACTGACCATAGCTGACTGTCAGCTTTTGTTTGTTATTTAAGATGTGTATTTTCCAGTAAAGGTACTGTCTTAATTTGTGCACCCATTAAAACCTTGCGTCTGTGTGCACATGTAAGTTCAGTCGCCCAGCATTTACAAGGGGCATGTTAAATTACACCTTGCCTCCTTTGACTAAAGTGTGAAATGATGAAGCATAAACACGAGCAGAAAGAAGAGAGGCTTGAGAAACCGAGAAGCAACAGTGGTCCTCTCTCCCAGGACCTTTCCAGTCTCTGCCTACAGCTGTTCCCTCCAACCTCTCCCAGAGATCGCTAGAAAGGGACCGCTCCCCTCCCAACCCCACCCCTACCCCCACCCCCACCCCCACACCTGAAAGTAAAGGGCACAGTCAGTTCTGAGAATGAAATTGCCAAAATAACAAAAGTTACTGGAGTGGATAATTTCTCACAGAAACTGACAGTCACTACAAACAAAAATCTGCCTTCGTTATCCTTTGTCCCACTCTGTGCTGGGGAAAACAACCATACCCTCAGGAGAACCTTCACCTTTTGGCCGAGGAGTAACACAAATAACATTGCCATCTTGGAATACTTTGCTAGCCCCACCCTTCTGCCTGTATTGCCCAGCTCTGTGCATATAAATGCATATATTTTTGTCTCTTCATTTTGTTCAGGTTTCAAAAACAAGTTTTTGTCTGCCTCAAAATATCACATGGATGTGGTTTTAAAACAACAACAACAAAATAGTACAAACTTTAAAATTTCTCCTTTACCTCATTCTTTTCCGAATGCCTCCAGACTTCCCACTAGGAGAAGAGTTATAAGAGATGGAGGAGAAAAGATGAAGGGAGGGGAAGAGGGAGGAAGAGAGGAAGGGGAGAGACAGAAACAGTGGGTCATAGTAACATCTCATTTGTAACTTAAGGAAAAAAAATATGCACCATACAAACACACTTTATATTTTATTTCCACCCTCCCCTTCCCCAAATAAAATTAAACGACAACATAACAACCAAATAAAAACTTACAGAACCTCTGTTGTTCAGAAGGCCAAGAGAGTTGCTTGCTGGTTAAAAAAAAAAAAAAAAATCTTTCAGATTAAACTCATTTCAAAGACATTTGCAGTCTAACCAAACAATGAGAAACAGAGCTAGCCAGCCAGCCTTGGCCACTGCCACTTAAGACAGTTTGATGGGAATTAACTCAAAGAGGCTGGAGATGGTTCTTGTAATAGGAAATGAACGACCACAATGTCGCCTTCACTTACTTCGGTTTATGATGTCCTCCTTATTGATTATTTTACATAATAAGTTCGTCTGTTTGGGATGGCTTGTTGGTAGGGAAACATGTTTTGAGTCTTGCGTTTGCTTAATTGTCAAGCCTTGGGGAATGGTGTTTTTTTCTGAGGACAGAACCTTCCTCAAGGAATTACTTTTCCTAGAATATTAGGAGGGTCTCAGCTAGGTAAACAATGATGTCAGCAGTGTCTGAGCTCTCTCCTCTCCCATCCAAACTGGCTCAATATACTTTTTAGCTGCACTACTTGAGTCATTTTAAAACAAGATTGAAAAAATGTGCTCACCAAAGGGGCAATGATTAACAAAAAAATCTGAAAATTGCCCTTTCACTTGCTAATCAGTAGCTCGAAAGAGAAGTTAAATCTGTGGCTAATGGTCCAGGAATGAAATGCATACTAAGTAGAGGCTCTTTAAGATCCACGTGTTTTCTATATCTTTACATTTTTTTTCTCTCCTTCCTTTCCCCATGTCATTCTGAATTAAAACAAAAACAAAACAAAAACGGACACACTCTACTACGAACAAGGAAATGTATTCCCAGATTCATCCGCTCTTGAACTATGCATGAGATTCTCTACAGTCAGCTTTCTCCTCAGTATCTCCTGGGATTTACTGGAGTATACTGGCTTAGAGAGCAGGCTCAGCAACTCATGGCCTGCCTCAGTACCTCAGAAGCCCTGTGACGGACCGATTTACACCGGGGTCTTCTTTCCTGAGGGTGTGGGGGACGGCTCAGTAAAGTGCTGCCTCACAAGTGTAAGGACCTGAGTTCGGATCCTCACTGTTCACATAAAATCTAGGTATAGCTAATTCCAACAATTGTAGTGGAGGAAAGATGCAGAGACAGGAGGATCCCCAGGGCTTAGCTGGACAGCCAGTTTAGCCAAATCAGGGAGCCCCAGATCATTAAAAGACACGGCCTAAAAAAAAAAATTAATTAAGGTGAAGAATGTGTGAAGACCCTCAATGTTGACTGTGGCTCTTCACACACATGTGCCCCCACACATAGGCATGAAGAAATGCACTCAAATTATACTGTGACATTAATAGGAATGTCACAAAGACAGAATAGGAAAATGTAAGTCAGCATCTTCCAGTTCTATCTCCCAATGAAGAATAACTTAAAAAAAAAAAAAAGACAAAAATGTAAAATATCCTGTTTTCAAAAAAGTCCCCAAACTAAAAGCAAGTGCTAAACATTGCTATTATGGGATGGTTCAACTTTGAGTTATTTCTCTGGCAGTCTGTTCTGCGTCAGTCAGCTAGGAGGCAACTGAGGAGCCTATTGGTCTCCATGGCAGCCTGATGTCAGTGGATGTTATCACTGGAATTCAGACTTGGAAGGAAAAAGGCTAAGGAGAAGTTCTATAGATCACAGAGAGATTAGACCAAACGCCCTGGGGGGAAGTGTGTATTTGCCTTTGTATTACCTGTTGGCCAGCACTAACAATGTGGCTAAATTTTCTACTTCATTTTTAGTTGGAGCTTACACGTTATTGTGCGCATAGGTAGACTTGAGGGCACAGAAATCGCAGTTTGCTGGCCTTGTTAATCTGAGGCAAATAGAATCCAACAACAAAATGTAGACACCGAGGTTATAAAATGTATCAACACTGGCTTCATTTCAGAAGCATTGTGTCTAGAGTTGAGTCTGTCCATCACCCGCCATTCCTTAAACATCCATATTTTCTTTATTGTGGGCCAGGCTCAGCAGCCTTGTTATCAAGGCGACTTAAGTAGACTGATTATTTCAATAGAGCTCTTTGGGAAATTACATGAGCTCCTGAAGGGCAGCTGGATTCCTGTGGGGATGTGGGGAGCTGGATGGTATTGCAGCTGCCAGAGTACACCTGAGACAATCCTAGGAGAAACCAGAGTAAGCAGAGTTATGGGGCAAGGCAGAGAGAAGAGGAGCACAGAGACAGTAGAGAATGGAGACCTGGTAGCTGGAGAAGGAGCCCAGTCAAGGGAGGGCCTCTGACTGGAAAATGAGGGATGTGGCTATGTTTTCAGGTTAGAGAGCAAAGTTGGAAAGGAGAGATGTTAATGGTACAGGCAGTGGGGACAGAAGGTAGAACTGAAGGACCAGTACCCCACAGTCTGATCCTAAGGGAAGTCAGGTCGGATGTGGGGATAAACGCAGAGTTATCACTGATTTCAGTTTGATTATACAAGTTTCCAACTTTACATTAGAGTAAAAAGTTGTTTATTTACTTAGAATTTTCTGCAGTGTTAGAGAAGTAGGGGAAGAAGAAAGCAGAAAAAGGAATTTTATAATTAAATACCAGTTGACTCCTATCTAGGAGGGATTAACTTCAGATTGCCTTCTCTCTTTCCTCTGCTGTGCAAGCTCTGCTTTGTGTGGCTGTCAGCTAGTGGAAACATTTTATTTTACAAAACTCCCAGTGCTTTAAACACTTGTGTACACACAAGCTGGGGACATGCTTTATATCATCAAATATTTGATTTCCTGTGAGGTTAACATTTTTCATATTTTTATTTTTGCCTTTTGTGAGTTGTCAGTTTTGTCATTTGAAAGATTTTTGTTTATTTATTTATTTATTTTATGAAACACCTTCATGTTAAAGAGAACAAAAGAAGTCCAAGATCAAGAGAATCTGAGATGCTCTGATCTAGGGTAGATGAGTAGGGGAAGCAGAGGAAAAACTTGATAGAAAAAAAGAGTCATGGAAATACAGATGCTATCATGGGAAAGCTCTGGGTACAGTCAATACCATGGGAATTAGCCCGATACGTGGCTGCCTGTGGGCCACTCAGCCAGACCCTGCTTCCGGAGGTAGGATTCTCATTGCATCTTGAAGTTGACTATTCCATTAATTTTTTAAAAAATAATTTTATTTTTATTACCTCTCTCTCTCTTTCTCATGTGTGTGTGTGTGTGTGTGTGTGTGTGTGTGTGTGTGTCCGTGCTGGTATGCACATGTCAGTAAAGGTTGTTAGCCACCTGAAGTGGGTTTTGGGAATTGAACTCAGGTCCTCTGCAACAGCAATATGTGTACAAGCACTGAGCCATCTTTACAGTGCCTCTATTCCATCTTGAACTCTCCCAAATATCTTTGAGTAAAGTGCTAACAATTATTAATAATACACACAAATAAGGAACTTCCGTGTCTGGCAAGTGTGCATACACACACACACACACACACACACACACACACTAAAATAAAATAAAATGAAATAAATTTATTTTAGAAGAACTTGCCAGTACACATATAATTTTACCACGTATTAAAGACAAAAGCCAATTTGCATGTTAGGGAGATGGATATACTTGTTTATTTTTACACGAAGAATCAAATCTTGACTGAATATGTAATATTGCAAGAGGGTTTTCAGAGTTGATTGATATGTTGATTTTATAATATCAATGTTGAGCATGCTGCTTTGCATAAATGCAGTACAAAATGGCAGACGTAGGCTTAGGGCCATTTCAGATATTGTTGAAATTCTGTCCTAAACCTAAATCCTAAATCTCTTTGCATTTCTTAAATGACATTAGAGCAGTGGTTCTCAACATGTGGGTTGAGATCCCTTTGGTGGTCAAACTATGTTTTCTTAAGAGTCACTGAAGACCATCTGCATATCACATATTTACATATTTACAATTCATAACAGTAGCAAAATTTGAAGTAGCAATGAAAATAATTTTATGGTTGGGGGGTCACCACAACATGAGACCTGTGTTACAGGGGCGCAGCATTTGGAAGTTTGAGAATCACTGCATTAGACGATATAGTCTGCAGAGGCAAAAAAATCTCTTTCCTATGACAGACGACCCAACAAGTTAAAGCACTTCCTGACAAGCCTGAAGACCTGAGTTCAATCTGTGCCCCACCCCCAGGGCAGATGGAGGAAACTGACTCCTGAAAGTTGTCCTCTGAAACACCATACTTGTGTCATGACTGCATGCACATACACACACATATAAAATAACAATAAGAATAACAACAACAGTGCAAGGGAGAAAATTGAATTATGTTACTTTTTGCTAGTTGAACTATGTCTCTTGATTACTGCATCACTTTGGACCATGGACAATGTAAACAGTACTAGTGGCTTATATAATTACATATGACTCAAAATGTTCTTCCTCTATAGTTCTAGACCCTAAAATCTAGAGCCCCTGACTTGCAGATAGACGGCTGTGAACTTATTTGAATTGTGTCTCTAATTCCTCTTCAGTGTTTCTCAGTTAAATATTTCTAACTCTATCTACTATTTCTTTATCTACTGTTTTCCTCCCATTTAAAATACAGTTTATCAAAGCTATTAAAATTCATTAGGCTTTTCAGAGCACACTATTCTTAACAGGAAAATTCAAGATGAGAGAAGTCTGAATGCTATGAAATGGCAGGTAAATTTATATAGACACACGCCAAAGCAACCATATTGTAAGTGCAGAATCGATTATTGGCGTATGTGTATGTCTATGTCTATGCAAATGTTGCTATAGTCAAGATGAACATCTATCATCCCTGGGACATCCTTTGTGGCCCTTAGACACTTGGTAGTTCTTAATGATTTTCTCCTCTCTCCCATGGTTTTTACAGATCAGGAATTACTGATCTGCATTCTACCAGTATGCATTAGTGTTCATTTTTATAAATAGGTTCATATAGTATACAGATTGTTTTTTTGAATGGTGGCAGGTTTTGGTTTCTTCCGCTGAGAATAATTACTTTGATTGATATCCTCATTATTAGGCAGACTAGGAGTTTATTCTTTCATATTTCTGAATAGTATTCCATCATGTGGTTACACCTGAGTTTCTTATAGAATATTGATAGGCATTTGGTCTTTGTCAGTTTTTCAAGAATATTACAAATAAGGCTGTTATTTTACGTTCACAAATCTATATGGAAATAAGATTTAATTCTTGGATAAATTACTAGGAAGTAATGATTAAAGTACGTAGTAGGTAAAAGTTGTATTTTCAAAAAACAGTCGTAATTGAAAATCCCACCCCTAGTGTAAGAGAGCCTCACCTCGTCAATAGTTCATAAAAAGGAAGTACTCTTTGGTCACCCTAAGCATTTAGTAACACTTATTGTGGCTTTAATTTGCCTGTCTCTAATGCTGAGGCTCTTTTTAACACGCTTAATTCACACTTTTATACCATTGGGGTATAAATCTGTTTTAATACTTGACTCTTTTCCACATTGCATGTTTTTGCTTAATTTCCTTTCTCTGGAACAGCTTTTTTTTTTTTTTTTTTAGAAACTATGTTAGGACATCCTGCTTAGGCCTATTTTTCCTAACAGTCTTTCAAAAGCAATTTTACTTTTGATAAAGTTTAGATAATTAAGCACTTTTTAATGGGAGGGTCTTTTTTTTGGTGTCATATCTATGAAGTCTTCAAGCCACTCAACTTTACAAAACCTGTTATAATTTCTTCTAAAGATTCCAAAGTTCTAAAAAATTGTATTTAGATGTATAATCAATTTCAACTTGATTACAAATTTTAGGTAATGTGAAACTTAATGTAATTCTCATGTAGATAATCAAAGGTTTGCTGAAAAATATTCAAGTTTTCACATGAATATAGATATATTTCTATAACTTGTCTACTTTTATTTATCATCTTGATTACTGAGGTTTTATGCTGAATCTGGAAATTAGTAGAATTAGTCCCCCAACTTTATTCTGCTTTATCTAGATCATTTCAACGCAGCCTGCTAGCATTTTGGTTGGGATTTAATCGAATCTACAGATGAATCAGGAGAGCTGACACACCAGTGGAGGGTTGCTATCTCTCCATTTATTTGGATCTTTTAATTTCTTTTAGCAACGTTTCCCAGCTATTTATTTTAATTTGCATATCTACCATCAAATTCATTCCTAAGTAATTCATATTTACATGTTAATCATATTTAAAACTGTCAACTTCTATAAACTGACATTTTTTTTGCCTGTTTATAGAAATACAATTGATTTTAAGTTTATTTTCTGCCTATGACCTAAATATTTGCATTTCACCAGCAAGGTTGAATTCTTAACACCGAAGGACCTGGGATTTTTGCTAGATGACAAGGTTCTGAAAAAGGCCCTTTGTGAATGAAACTCATGCCCTTATTAAAGTAGTTGGGGAAGCCAGGCTGCCCCTTCCAACACGGAAAGATCTTGGGAGAAGGCAAGGAGGCACCTTTCCCAGATGCCAAATTTGTTAGCTTCTTGATTTTGTGCTTTGAAGGTTCCTTAACAGAAAAATAAATTTCTGTTCTGATAGAGTATGTAGTTTATGGTATTTTGTTATAGTTACTTTATGGATGAAGACAGTTGACAAATTCAACTTGAAAGTTTTTCCTAAGTTCCTTGGGAAACTTTGCATGATCACATTACTTAAAAATAGAATTTTATTTCTTCCTTTCCTATGTGGAAACCTTTCTGTTCCTATTCTCTACCTCCCTTGCTAGAAACTTCAGGACGCTGTTAAATAGCTGTAAGTTTAGATTTACTTGTATTTCTCCTCATCTTAAGGGGAAGATGTTCAAACTCTGATCAAGTCTGATGTTAGTTGTTTTCATAGGCGCCTATGATAAGTTAGTTTCAGTTACCAACTTGACACGCCTGGCAAGACGGAACCTCGCCTGAGGAATCACATCCATTGGATTGACCTGTGGGCACATCTAGGACTTATTTTCTTAATAGCTGATTGATGTGGGAGGGTACAGCCTACTGTGGGAGGTGTCATCCCTAGGCAGGTGACCTGGGCTATGTAATAAAAAGGATCTGAATATGAGGCTGGAAAAAAGTCAGTAATCAGCATTCCTCCATGGTTTCTGTTCAGTTCCTGCCTCCATGTCCTGCCTTGAGCTCCTGACCCGACTGCATCAATGATGGATTGTGATGTAGAAAAAAAAAAAAAAAAAAAAAAGCCAAATAAACTCTTTTCACTCCTACGTCGCTGTTAGTCAGAATTCTATTATAGTAAATTCACTGATGTAAAGTTCATGATAGTTTTCTTATCTGTGGGGTGATATCATTCCTATTGGTTTTTTTTTCATATCGGGGTCTATTTTTACAATTTTTCCTTAACTTTGTAGTCATATTTTCTTTCTTTGCACACCTGTTGATCTTCAATATCTTTTCTTTATTTGTGTGTGTGTGTGTCTATGTGACTATTTCACATTGAGCACATATGGAGGCTAAAGGCCTACTTTTGGCAATCAGACATTTCCTTCAACCTTGTTTGAGGCAGAATCTCTGTTTCTTCTGATGTGTTGCAGATGCAAATTACTGGCTGATGATCCCTTCCTCACCTTCCATCTCACAGTAGGGAGACTGGGGCCACAGGTCTGAACCACTGCACTGCTTTCTCCTTCCTTCCTTCCTTCCTTCCTTCCTTCCTTCCTTCCTTCCTTCCTTCCTTCCTTCCTTCCTTCCTTCCTTCCTTTTGTTTTTTGTTTTTCAAAACAGGGTTTCTCTATTGTAACTCTGATTGCCCTGGAACTCACTCTGTAGTGCATACTGGCCTTGAACTCACAGAGATCTGCTTGCCTCTGCCTCCGGTATGCTGGGCTTGAAGAACCTCCATTAATCTTTTGATATTGTGAATTTATTTCCCTGGTGCTGAGCATTTTTTATATTTGTGAAAATACTTGGGCTTTGTTCTGTGATAACACTAAGTAACCTGGAGGAAGTCTGTGTTTGCCTGGTATACTTTCAGACATTAGTTATCCCAAAGGGAACATTTACTCTGAGGCTAATTACTCCTATTTAGTCAAAATTTTCTGAATTTACCCATACCTGTGCATGTTGAGATTTTCTATTCTGGTCTGGTCTACTATCTCTCATTATCCATCCTTATCTCTAGGCACCATTTGCTCAAAGCTGTTTCCAAATGTTTTTCTTCCCACATCAAGTAGAGTCTTCACATGGGTACTCCCATAGGTCCTCTGAAAAGATCCTCTACAGATCTTTAATGTGTTCTGAGTTTATTATTCTTGGCTCTATGAACTTTAGCTGCCTCGGTTTACTCCGACCCTCAGCTATGTCAAGCGCCACGAGTTCCTTTTCTCCGACATTACTACTTTGTCTCTAAAGACAGCATCCTGGAGCAGTCATTCAGTTACCCTTGTTTCTCATCTGTCAGAAACCATTCTTTTCTTGTTTGAGTTCTAGTGTCTTGAACCTTGTGTCGTATGTTCACATACAGGCTTAGGTTTGTTTGCGGAAGCCTGAGATGGTAAGACTATTCTTCTTATTTGATCTTGGTCGTTTTTTTCTTATTCTTTTCTACCGCTGTGGAAATTTTCTAGTTTGTCTTTCAAATGTGTTTCTTGTTACCTATAACTCTATAATTCTAGTAAATTAAAAAAAAAACACTCAGGAAACTAATATTCCCTGCAATAATTTGTTGTCGATATTTATTTTGCAAACAATCTAAGAGCAAAGTTCTTTTTCTCAGTCTTTCGGCCATCAATCTGGGTAGAGACAAGTGTCGAAGTGAACCTTCCTTGTATAACTAAAAGCTACGTCTCCTATATTTGTGCAATTGTTCATTTTTGGGGAGTCATACTTGATGCAATATTTAAAGACTTATAAATAAATTCATTTGTTTATATTTCAAACAAAACTTATTCATTCAAGGTAGAATGGACTTCAAGAAGTACCCCAGAGTCAAGGAACAGATCATGAGACTTCTAGGAATAGCATTTATGACACATTTACCCAGTCGATGAGATCGACGGAGCGAATGATGATTAGAATCAGAAAAAATAAGCGAATCAAGAATCTGGGTGCAGCGACCTGAAGAATCTAGAATGAGGACTTAGAAGTCTCTGGGCTAAAAGGAAGTGGACAAAAAGAATCACTAGAAAAGCCATTGATATTTTCAGTCTATGACGGGCTGGTCAGCCTGTGGTGAAGCCTGTATCGCTGTTTGCCTACCCTACATTTTATCAATGATGGTTCCCTCAGTGCCATCCGACTGAATTGAAATTTGTTCGTCTATGCCAGGCAGTGGTGATGCACGCCTTTAGTCTCAGCACTTGAGAAGCAGAGGTAGGCAGATCTCTGTAAGACGGCCAGCCTGGTCTACAGAGTGACTTCTAGGATGGCCAGGTCTATACAGAGGAAAACTGTCTTGAAAAACTGAAAAAAAAAAAAAAAGATTTGTTTGTCCATTTGAATCTACTGCTTGGGATAGTTAGCAAGAGAAAAATTAGGGGAATGCGTTACAGTGGTAAAGAAGGAATGGGGAAAAGATAAGACCCAGGTATGTAGTCCAAAAGCAAACGGTGTTGTTCTCATCAATCTGGACAGTATCCATGACTGAAAAGGCAGGGTAAAGGGGAAACTTGTTCAGGACATGGCTGTGGGGCTTTACTCAGTATTTGGTCATTTGGAGGTAGTTTATGTCCTTGGGAGAAAGATTTCATTTTGTATTGCAGACACAGCTGAGGAAGCCAGGTTTCAAGACTGAAGTGGATAGGAGGCTCTATATAATAGCAGCCTCTGGCGTTGGTCTTCCAAAGGGGAAAATTGGCTTTAAGCACCTCCTGTTCATTTTATTTTATTTCTCTTTCTCTCTTTCTTTCTTTCTTTCTTTCTTTCTTTCTTTCTTTCTTTCTTTCTTTCTTTCTTTCTTTCTTTCTTTCTTTTCTTTCTCTCTCTCTCCCCCCCCCTCTTTCTCTCCTTCCTTCCTTCCTTCCTTCCTTCCTTTTTCTATTTTTTTTTTTTTTGAGACAGGTTTCTCTGTTGTAACTCTGGCTGTCCTGGAACTCACAATGTAGAAGACCTGGCCTCAAACTCACAGAGCTCTGCCTACCTCTGCCTCCTAGTTGCTGGGATTAAAGGCATGCGCCACCACTGCCCAATTTAAATATTTATTTATGTAAATGAATGCTCTGTCTGCATGTACACCATTATGGCAGAAGAGGGAATCAGACTCCATTATAGATGGTTGTGAGCCACCATGTGGTTGCTGGGAATTGAACTCAGGACCTCTGGAAGATCAGCCAGTGCTCTTAACCACTGAGCCATCTCTCTATTTTTTAAAAATATTTTTTAAAAAAATTTTCATGTGCTTTTTGTTTCTTGATTCCCCTGCCTGATACTTTCAGTGAGTGTGTGTGAAATGTATGCATATGTGTGTGTCAGGGTATGTGTTTGCTAGTGTGCAGAGGCTGGGAAAGAATGCCAAGTGTCCTGCCCTATCACACCCTACCTAATCCTCTTGAGTTAGGGTCTCTTACTGGATCTGGAGCTAGACTGGCAGCCAGAAATCCTCAGCAATCCTGCTACCTCTAGCCGCCCGCCCCCTGCCCTCACCCCCAATGCTAAGTTAGAGATGTATGTGTGGCCATGGCTTCATTTCTTTCTTTTTTTCTTTTTCTTTTTTCTTTTTTTTTGTGGTTGTTGTTTAACATAGGGGACTTGAACTCAGATCCTTATTCTCTCCCTAGCCCCATGCCTGCTATTTTTAATATTTTATATCTTTGTCTTTTTCTCCTTCTGCTCACATATTTGCCGTCATTGCAGATCTTGAGTTTAGGGCAGCAAAGAGAATTTTACAGGGGGAGAAGAGAAGGGGAAACAGGTCAAAACGAAACTCATGTTTTCTGCAGTAGCTGATATTGATTTGTATGAAATAATGAGATATTTCTGTGCTTGGTTGGGCCTGGACTTGATGGGCCTTATAATGAATCATAAACAGTAGGAGGAAGTAAGGGAAAAATGTGCTCCTGCTCCAGAGAAGACGCCCTTCTCACTTATGCAAGAGAAATATGAGACCACAGTTGATAACCTGGTGACCTTATATTTTGAGTCATGGTCTTCCTAACCCTTGGGAATGTTCCTTCTCACACGTCCTAGGAAAACTCTCATTCTTCTCTATGGGTGGAAAAGACACAAGTTAAAAAAACATGATGTTTTCACCCAAATACAAAGTTCAGCAGATTTCAACTCAGTTCAACAAACATCTGCTGAGCACCTACTGTATACAGACTACTCCACAAGGAAAGGTTGAGTCTCAAGTTGTGTAAGCCATGTTTTTTTTTTAAATTTATTTTTATTTTTTTAATTGGTAGGAGCTATGATGTCGAGAAACACAGAAAAGAAGTCACACTGGAAAGAGAAATAAATAATCATTTGGAAAGTGGGGCGTAGGTATAGTAGAGCTTAGAGAAAAATATTGTAGTCTTGTAATAAGATTGAAGAAAGTTTTATGAGCTTTGAATTTCATGTACACTCTGAATAGTAACAAAAACTGGATGCTATCTAAAAGCATACCAATCAGAAAACAGAGAAAATTTGTAAAGGGGATAGTGCCAAAAGAATAGTTGTAAAAGATTTTTTTTTTATTTTATACGTATGAGTATTTTGTATGCACATATATATGGTACCACATGTATTCATTGCACTGGGAAGCCAGAACAGGGTGTTGGATCTTCTGAGACTAGAGTTACAGACTGTTGTGAGCTGCCATGTTGGTGCTGGGGTTTGAACCTGGGTCCTTTGGAAGGACAAGCAGCCAGTGCTCTTAACCACTGAACCGTCTCTCCAGCCCAGAGAACATCTTAGATGAGACTGTGAAGCATGCTGAGAACCACTGTCTGCAGGTTGGAACTTCACACTGTACACAAAAAAGGTAATTACCGATGGACTTCAGATAGTGGTAGCAACTTGGATATTTATGCACACAGCTGAATGCCTTCACAGCTGTGGAGTGGGAGGGATAGTGGGGTTGGAGGTAGGGAGACCACTCCTGGAAGAAGAGGAAGAACAAGAGACAGATCTCGGTGAGAGTTGCAACTGAGCTCAGGCTGAGGAGCGAAACACAGAGCTAGGACACCTTAGTTTGCATGTTGGACTTGTCATGGGTTAAGCATGGCGTTGAGAAAAGTTATTCCCTTCTCTGTATGTCAAGGATCGGAACGGTAGTCGTTTCATAAAAGGGTTAAGGATTAAGTGAACGAACAGGTGGAGCGTACCGAGGTCTGTACCTAGCAGAGGAAGCGCTTAGCACTGCTATGTTTCATCAGTGGTGAGAAGAGACAATAAGAAGCGAATCTGAAAAGTCACCCTACTATGTAAATATGCCATTATTTATTATAGAGTTATTTTCATCTATTTGCCTATTAAATGTAATTTTGTCATTTAGAAAGCAAAGCAAGAAATCAAGTTGTTGCCATAGCATTCATTATATTTCGTTTATTTTTCATGAGTGATTTCTTCTAGAGTATGTTTCAGACTTGAGACAATACACTAGGCTGCCCCGTCATATATAAGTTTTAAGAGGGAGCTCGAACCTGTGGCAGGAGACTTCTGAGCTATGTGGTCAGAGTAGGTCGTAACTGAGATCTATCATGCAGTTATCTGTCGGTTATCTATATCTACCAGTCTATATTTATGAAATATAAATGCATATCTTTTGGGGTTGTTTTCTTTCATGGTATTCAGCCTAAGGGAAACAGGTTTTGTGTGTGTGTGTGTAGGAAGCCATGTTATCTACACAGACTTTGGAAAGTGCAAGAACCGTATTAATTGGAATTTCAACCCATTGCCCCAGGTATCCCTACACATCTTTCCTTCTTCCCTCTGTTCTTCCCTCACCATCAATAATTATCATTGCTGTAGGACAGAGCCAGCTCGCCTCACCTCTGAGACCTGTTGACCCTAAAGCAGTGTGTGTGTGTGGGGGGGGGGTCTACGTGGTCTCCCCAGTTGTTCCCATCCCGTTCCTTTTAGTTCTCTCTCCTGGAACCCAGGGTGGGGGGAGGGTGAGAAAAGCCATAAATAAAATGAGGCTGGACAAAAGCAAATTAAAGGAAGGCCTCTATGTCAGGGACAAGAAAAAGGAGGGAGAAGAGGGAGATAACCAATCCCCCTGTACCTCTTCCTGTGCAGTCCAAGTTTGAAGTGGACTTATCTCTGGTCTTGACCACACTGAAAATGTGAAGGTCATGATAACAAAGATATCTACAGTCACCATCTAACTGTAAAATGTTTAGCCCGATGTACTGTGGGCTTTAATACCACTCCAGAGCCTTAGAAAGAAGCCGTAGGTGTCAGTGAAATGACCAAAGTAATCTGTGGACAGCCAAAGCCCCTCTTTGCAACAACAGGAATGTCGGGCAAGGTGTCCTTGCTTCTCAGGACCTGTCAGCTCTTTCCCTGGGTTTAACCTTCCTGTTCCAGAGGCCTTTCTGCAGCAATGCCTTCTCATAGCTCTGATGGGTGGCTTCAGCCCTCCTTTCTAACTCTAAACATGCTTTGACTCAGGCGAGTTGAGCGCACAGCTAAAGCAATTGTATTCAAAGGCATGCCTTTGATGCCATTTCTTCAATTCTGCAGGGAGAAGGTGTTAACCAGCCAGCAGCAGAGTGAGATGAACAAATCCATAGCTTTTAAAAAGGTGTAGATTACTCGTTACTAGCTGAGCAATGTGTTTAGGAAGCGCTGTTAAATGTGAAAGACTTGTATTAACCATTCTGCACATTGTGATGACTGTCCCTGAGCCAGAGCACTAAGCTGTCTACATCACACAAGTGCATCTAGGAGGTCTAACCAAGTTTCTATAGTCACCTCTGGGGCAGTATGCTACTATCTTTTACTCTCAATTTAGGGAAGGAGAAAGGAAAGATAGAAATCCTCACTGATTTTACAAGCCACCTTAATAGAGAAAGAGAAAGGCAGAAATCTTCACAGCCTCCTTTTAGGCTGTCCTAAGCTCAAATCTCTCCAATTTTTGTTCTTTTAGGAATTATCACACTGACTAACAACAGCAACCCAACCAACAAACCACCAACAAATGCCCACCCCGACCAGACCTTCTATGCCCTAAGCCAAAAGTTCCCATAAAGCCATTCGGCACGCAATCCCAAAATCAAGCTACAGGTGCCAGAAGGACTGCACCTAACCAAATTATAGCCACCTGCATCAAGCATTCCGAATCCAACTAGTAAACATCTACTACACCTGGGGAGGGAACCCAACCCTAATCCAAACGCCATTTTGCATTTTTAAAGGAACCAAAATAACAAAAACTTCTTTCAAGTGTTCCTCTACCTACCTTTCATAGGAGAAAGCATGAAGTGAGTTGATTTGAATGTGCTCTCCAGATTCCAAGTATTAGAACTTTAATTCTTCAGTAGGGCAGCCTTGAGAGGTGGAGCCAAGTGGGGGATGTTAGGATCATAGGGAATGGGCCCCTAATGCTAGGTTCATGCAAAAGTAAGTTCTCACTCTTGAGGGACTGACCCCATCACCGTCTCTGTCTTCCCCATGTGTCCACCTTCCCTTATGCTTTTTTGCTGTGGAGTTGAAGCACCATCACACCCCAACCAGAAGCTGGTCAGATGAAGCCATGGTCTTGGACTTCTAATATCCATTACGGAAACGTATGCCAAGTAAACCCTTTCTCCTTGAAAGTCAACCAGTCTCAGGTCCTCTACTCTACCTGCAAAAATCAGACTAAGGAGCTGAGTTTTCTCTGTATGTGCCTGTGTACGTGAGCATATTTAACTTTTCCTACCAGCGAAAGCCTTTTAAAACTTTCATAGTAAGAGAGACATGAAACCGTGATAGAAGCTAAGTGAAGCAGCCTCCCCAGAGACCTCTGCGAACTCTGGCTTCCTGTGTGCTCTTCTCTCATGCTGCCCAAAAAGCCTAAGTAGCACTCGTCTATTTCCCCAATAAAAGTTCTGGCGTGTGGGAGACTGAACCAGCTCGAAAAGGTAGAAGTTGAGGCATGCCCTCTTTTCCATGTGTCCAACTACTTCCTGCACAAAGTCACCTTCCTCCCAGCTTCCTGCCAACCTCCTTTTAGCAGGAAGAGGATTTCAAGTGGGTTGAAATGGCACCTGGAGAAGTAGCCCCTTCCTCACCCAGCTGCCTGGGAAACTGCTGGGTGGCGGTAGAGGCTGTTGAAGAACCTGTGCCCAGCATGGATCCCAGTCTGTCCTAATTGCCTTCAGCCAGGTATGTTGATGTCAGGCCAGCTGCCAAACTACCCTTCTCTGGTTTGCCATGACCTGAGACCTGTGCCCTTGACCTTCTAGCATTCTTTCTGTCAAACCGACTTTCAAAACTGACACCACCAAAAGTAGCAGTCGCCCTTACACAAGAGACGATGAGGAAACAGGGGCTTGTGTGCTGCTCAACCGACATCTGGAAGCCTTGTGAAGGAGGGAAACAACCGTCCACATTATGATTCTTAAGCCGGCAATACGGTGCTGGTCAGAGGGGGTATTTAAAAAAAAAAAACCTAACTGGGGTGTAACAAAGTGTGAGAGACTCTAGAATTTCACTGATTCCCCACTGATAAAAATCACAGGAGTCTATTTTTCCCCTTCTCAGAGCCCCCTTTATTCACAACCTGAATGTGAAAAGTAAGAAACCCAAGTTACCCAGACTTTATACACTGTGCTAATTGTGTGTGGGATGCTGTCATTTGAGAGGGGAGCCTGGAATCTCTCTTCTGAAGGACTTCGCAGCTAGCGAGTGCCCTGTCACCCTCTCTATCCTTTGAGGAGGCTCAACACTTGGTTCTTTCATTCGCACTGTTTGTGTTTTGGGAGGTATGTGGCATTTGCTTTTTGGTCTCATCTCCTTTTGAGGGGCACCTCTCCTCCCCATTATCTTCAGGAGGCACATTTCCATGTCAAAGCTCTCCGTTTGAAGAGGAGGCTTCTTTTTCTTCTCACCTCTTTCTTATTTGTGCCCAACTCACCTTAACTCCATCCTTCCCAGTTCCCTTTCGCAAGGACAATAGCAGGAATCAGAACCTGATTTGTGACTAGAAGGCACAGAGAAAGCAAGCTTCTTTTTGAGCAGGATGAGAGAGCTGTTTAATCGCCTTTGGAAAGTGCTAACTAGTTTTAAGGACTGATTATCTTGCAATGAGCATGGTCATTCTTTGGTGAAACTGTAAATTTTCTCAAAGAGAAATGAAATGCGAAGACCACCCTTACAAAGCTAGGCAAATCCCTAAGAGTAATGAAAGCAATTATCACTAGTTCTCAACCTTCCTCATGCGGTGGTGACCCCCCCCCCCGCCGCCACCATAAAATTATTTTTGTTGCAGCGTCATAACTATAATTTTACCACTGAGCGCAATCTCGGTTCCTAACACCACCGGATATATGTGTTTTCCGATGATTGCGACCCACATGCTGAGAACTGCTGAACTGCATCAAAGGCACAGGTGTGGTTCAACACTCGTCTCCAATCTATAGATCATCCTGAATATATTCATCTAGCCAAATGAGTGTGTCACTCCACTGAGCACGAAGCAGAGTCTTCTATTCCATGCTTCTACTCCTCTAGGCCCGGGGAAGCTTGGGAACCTTTACCACTCTTACATTTCAGGCAGAACTTTGGAAAGCACTTCTGTTTAGTTCTTACAAATTGCCGCAATTCGAAGGCAGTCATCCCACGGCTTCGTTTGGGAGTTTTCTGGGCATTTGATCAGCACTGCTTGAACCAAATGAAGACTTTCCCCCTCATATCATCAGGAGCCCAAGAAAGCTTCTCGTTGTCCATCTGAAGCTCAAGTGCTGAGCTGGTACCGGAGTGAACAGACAGTTGAGCTTTGGGTGACAGTAGGACTTTAGGTTGACCCTAGTGAAAGAAGGCCCTGAGTTAGAGGGAAAACCATGGTCTTTTGTTTCCTGCTTATTTCTCCTGTCTGAAGAGTCCCATTCCCTCTTCTATGTTAGACTCAAGTCACCCTAAAATAATGGAGTGCATGGATAGACTTGCTCTGTTCTTTCCCCATGTATTTTGCACACGATCTCCTCCCGGAATGTTTTTCTTTCTTTGCTCCTGGCTGACTTCCATTTGGCTCACTCTTATGTCCAATTAACTCATGAGTCCTCAACAACTCTGCGAGATGTACCTCCCGTGTACTGTTACACCTGGCGGGGCAGAACAAATACAACAATAATGAAGAAGGAATAAAACTTTTGGAAAACCTTTCAATTCCTTATCTCTGTTCCCGCTCACCTCCCTTTATCTGGTACTTAGAAGTACAAATATCCTCTTGTCTTTGATTTAAAAAAAAAAAAAAAATTGGCTGTTTTCTGTCTGCAACCACAACAAGAACCCAGGGCTAACATTAATGAGTCTGTACTCATTAGGACTTAAGTGTCTCATATATAAGGCAATTAAGGAAAGAGAAAAATGTCTCATTAGAGAGGTCAACCTCGAATCTTCTTTCTAAAGGAATACAGAAGGATACAGAAATTTGCTTTTCAGTCAGTTGTGTGTGTGTGTGTGTGTGTGTGTATGTGTGTTTTGTAGTTTAAGACAACACCGTCTATCAGCTTTCTGTACAGTAATTTGTGAGCATGGCTTGGCTATATCATCTATGCTGGGTCTTACACTCAAGCTGTTGGCTGAGCTGAGTTCTTATCTGAGGTCCCAAGCTCACTTAGTTTTACGCAGTCTTAGGACTTTAAGTCCCTACTTTCTGACTCTTTGAAAGAGTCGTTCTCACTCCTAGGTCATCTTCATGTGATTCTCTCTGTCTTCAAAGTCAGAGATCTCCCTTGCTTCAAGCCCTTTCCTACTTGAGAATCCTTTCACCAAGAAAACCCAGTCTCTTTGTAGCTTTCACTGTGAGGTGAGGTTAAACTGAGACCCATGCCTCCACTACAGGCATATTGTCCGTACTGTTTATCAGAACTTCTCATGTTTGGGGAAGAGGCCTGTAGAAGAGTGGGGGTTGATTCAGCCATCTTGGAATTCTGGCTGCTACAACACTCAACGGATGGGTCAGAATAAGACAAATCTCACGTAACAGACGGAAAGTGTTACAAGGATAAATAGAAGAGTGAGGACTTTTCTTTATGATAGCATGTGTTCAGTCACTATTTGATACTTCACGGGGAATCCCTACATATTGGTGGTAGTGCAATAATTCACTGGGTAGCATTAATTTGTATAAACTTTATATGTTAGAAAAGGACATTTTGATCCCTAAATCAGAGAGCTTGCCAGTTTCTGAGCAGGAAAAATGAACTCCAGGAAGCAATCTAGGGTATGCATAGTGTAGATACTGGGTGTTTACACATTAGTTATTTTGGGCCTTTCTGGGGAGGGAAGCCAAAAGAGTTTTAAGGTAAAACTCAACAGGAACCAGGAATTGGCACAAGATGCTTTTAGTGTGTCCCTATTTTTCTTATTCAACAGTGTTCTTGCAAAAGACCATTTACATGGGTAATGGAGTCCCCAGTCAACGTATTTCTATGAAAGAGACGATGCACTTTCCTATGTATTGCCCTGCTAACTTGCAAATGATGAAGATCTGTTCAGACTGGAGTTCAGTACCCAGTTGGATTAGAAGTAGCTTCTAGGGTCTTTCAGGCAATTTAATTATGGCCACTGCAAGTGCTTCTGTGGATTTACCTGAGAAGAAAAACAAGAGAGCCGCTTCCTGGTTATGTAACGGCTTCATCTGAAGCAACTTCAGAACTCTCTGGAGAGTTCTATTTAGAGATGTTCCCATTCCTGTTTCACAAATGGAAACAAGCCGAGGTGTTCTGAAGGAAACTGACTTGCCCAAAGACTTAGGAAATCAGTTGAAGCACAGGAAAGTTACTGCAACATCCCCCAAGAGTCCTTAAATGTCGAAAAGGCAGACGATGAAGCTAGGTAGAAATTTTAATGTGATATTGGAATTCTAATCTAGATACTCATTTAATGTACTTTATTAATAATCCTGCCATTGCTCTCAGAATTCTCCAGCACTAACATTTAAAAATCTCCATACTATATAGAGAACCTAAATATTTTATAAAGTGACTTAGGCATTGTAGATTCAGAGAAACTCTGAATAAAGATATTTGTTTGAAAATTTTAGGCTTAAAGGTTTTTTTTTTTTTTGCTTAATTGGTTAGTATGAAATTGAATTATTCGACCAAAGTGATTGTGTGACTTTTTCAATACCCTGCAGGAAGTGTTATGTACTTCCTCTGAAGTTCTCAGGAAGGAATATTTAAGACATTGTTACTTCTTATCTAAAGTCCAGTTCTAAGAACTCCAGAACGCTTGGCCACTGCTCACCACACTCTTACCAGTAAAGGAGAAGTCAGAGACGCCAGACGTAGCTAAGAAAGCAGTGTAAACTCGGTCACATTCCAGAACACTATGGTTTAAGCTCCAGTGAAGAAGAAAAAGTTGGATCCTGTTAAGGAAGGGTAAAGGAGGAGAGCAGAAGAACATGGAAGTCCAGGGCATAGTCTGGGGACAGGTTTACATAGCTTGCTCTGATGGTGGTGGTCAGTTCCCACTGGGATATCACTTATGTAGACACTTGGAGACGTTTAGGAATGGCAATTCTGATACACATTGATTTAACAACAACATAGTCCAAAAACTGATCACAAGTCCTACGGATGCTGGAGGTCTGTGAGGGAAGCCCCTAAACTATGCATTTGCATGAATTATTTTGCAATAAATTGCTATCAAAGTAGAACAGTTTGGATATTTTCTGACATTAAGTGGGAAAACATAGAACATTTTGAAATGGTGAGTTTTAAATTAGGAAACAACAGTAAAGTATCTAGAGGGGCAGGGTATACCAAAGGAAACCCACAAACCACAGGCTAAGACGTTGTTACCCTGTGGACTCACCAAGACAAAATACTTCCCCCTCAACAAGGGCTGCTTTTAGCTCAGAACTAAATACTCACTGTACTAAAAATGTAGCAGCTCTGTTTTCCCAGCTTTTGTTTTTCTTCCTTGTCTGCTGCATATCCATGTGAGAAATGATCACTAAGTAAAACTTCTGGGATTATTGAAAACTAGAGGTTTGGGTCTCTTGAAGATTAGCTTCCAAGCCTGATGGTTTTGCTGATTTTTGATGCTAACACATAAATATAATAAAAATCTAAACAAGCAAGCATTTCCTGGTTTAGAACTTTAAATATGTACATGAGAATATCAACTGTCAATATTGTCACTTTGCTAGGGGCGTTAGAGCTGGCTGCCAATATATCATGTTTTTTATTATTAATTTTTTCCATCACTAGCCACTGGCTAGCTGCCAGCTTACAACTTGTGACATAGCACTCTCTTCCTTTTGAGTAATTATTTATTTATTTCATTTTATGTATATGTATCATATATATGTAGGAGTCCATCAAGATCAGAGGAAAACATTGGATTCCCCTGAAACTGGAGTTATAGACAGTTGGGAGCTCTCATGTGGGTGTTGGAACCTTGGTCCTCTGCAAGAGCAGTAAGTGCTCTCAACCTCTTAGCCAAGCCAACTCTCCATGCCAAATTTTTAATGCTCTTGCTGGAGGCGGAAGTCCAACCAACAACCAACAGCCAGAGAAAAGCTGGTCCTCTTAGTCATCTACTACACCGAGAATGGCTGAGTGAATAAAGTCAGAAACTTGCTTTCTCTTGGCAGTTCCACGGTCCAGGAATGGTGTCTTGGAATCAACAAACATCTGATATTAAGGCTCTGTTCTCTATATGTTCTAGAGCACAATCATTAGGCATTGGCTTGCCTTTAGAAATCTGAATTTTTCAAGTAAGAGATGTTTGCTATGTGTAGCTATTTACATAAGTGTGTGACCCATGATGACTGTATCCTTTGTGTGGATTGCTATTTGCCATGATTTACATAGAACTTTTTCTGCAGGTGTTTGTTTAACCCTGGTCACCCTACAGAAAAATTTTCTTCTGTAATAAGAAAAACCCTTTCAAGTCACTCCATAATATGTTTCATTTTTGTTAGATGACTCCTCACTACTGGGTAATTTTTGTTGTTGTTGTTGTTTGTTTGTTTGTGGTCTGTCTCCCACTTCTCATTTAAGCGTGAGATTCACAGAAGCTGATTCATTACAGATTCCTTGTGTCTTGTGCATGCCCAGTCAATGTTCATTTATTTCTTAGCAGATGCTTGTGCAATAAGAGAATAAACCAAAAACGATGTTGTTTATTGGTATTCTACAAGTATTGCCTTCTTGGTTTGCTAAGGAAAATTATTTGCTTAATAGAATTCTGTCTCTCAGTCAGAAGTGGTAGCTGCCACCTGTAACCCTTAACACTTGGGAGGGAAACTCTAGAAGGGGGATCATGAGTTTGAGGTCAGCTGGGGCTCCATATATAAAGCTATGGCTAGCTGGGTTATATAGTGAGACCCTGCCTCAAAAGTAAGTACATGCATAAATAATGGTGCCTCTCATAATCTTTCTTTTCACCAATGACATTCAAATCCACATTGCTGTCAATATAGGGAGCTTGCATGGGGTTTTTCCTATGGCAAGAAAGTTTTCTATGAGGAAAATAATAGAATTTGCTTTTAAGTTAAATAAATGGTAGATTAAAGATGGGAGCTTATCTTAAGAAGATAGTGTCTGGTTTACAGGATTTCCGTGAAATCAGATAAAATGTATTTTCGTATGTAAAGAAGGGAAAAGACAAGTCAAAGCATTGGTCAGACATGAAAGCAGAGAGAGAGAGAGAGAGAGAGAGAAAGAGAGAGGGGTGGGGTGGGGTGTGGGGAGTTGGATCCAACTTTCCGGTGTCTCCCCTACTGCCCAGACATCCAAGTTGTCTGAAGTCCTGGAGGAGAAAGTTTGGCCGATGGAAAGTTTGACTGTAGATTGGTCACAGCTAGACATCGCAACCTGGGGCAATCATTCATATGTCTCCTTAGCTTTTTCTGTCCTCATTTCCAGACCACCAAACATTCATTGAATTGTGATTTGGCACATAGAAAGGTATGTTTTCCATCAGAAATGTACTAGTAGTTTGACCTTGAAGCTCTTTAGTCCCCGTGATGGTCATTGCCCTTCACACGTAATAAATTGCCATCAGGTTTATATATCTACTCCAGGAGCTTGGTGAATGTGAGCTGTTCCTGAAGGGATGTGCTGACAATTCATATGTCTGAGCTGGCAAGGTTCCCAGTAGCATGTTGGACCTTGATAAATTCACCAGAATGATGAATGAAGACCTTGTGAGGGAGGCATAAACGCTGAGGCGAAATTTTTATTTGAACTTTTGAATTAATGTCCATCTACTATCCATTAAATAGATTGGTTACTTAACTTCAGGCAGTGTTTTGAATCTAACTTAAAAGGATTGTTGCCCTCAAAATCACTGCCATCATCGAGGTTCAGCACAAGGGAGAAGAAGCAATCTGGTCATGGACATTTAGAACTGAGATCTCAAATCGGTCCTGTGTTGCGGACTTCTCTGTGGACTGTGTTCAGAAAAGCAGGCTGGAACAGAGCATCTTTCTTTCTTCACCTGCAAATGCCCCCTGCCCACGGGCTAAGCCTGAGTTCCCCATAGTGAGGGCCAAGTTCTCCAATCCATCTTCTTCACCAGAGGCTGAGGCTCCAGAGCCCAGGAAGAGCACAAAGCACCCATGAATCCAGCTCCATTTGTGGGTGTTTGGCTGTGTGAAGGAAGAGTCAGATTTGGTAATAGAGATCTGTGACTTGTTTCTTTGGCATCTCTAGTCTGTTGATTTCAGTGACCTCCTCTCTCTATTTACATATAGATCAACTCCTATCTGCACTAATGTCTTATTGCTCACTCTATATTCATATATATAAATATTGTATTTCTTATTTTGTAATAGAGTAAACACACACACACACACAAACACACACACACACACACACACACACACACAAACACACACACACACACACAATTTCTTATAAAGGATCTCATGTAGCTCAGGCTGGCCTCCAAATTATTCTGTAGCTGAGGATGACCTTGAATTCCAGATCCTCCCATCTTTGCCTCTCATGTTCTGGGATTGTAGGCATGTACCACCATGGTACATGGTAGAGATGGCTTTAAAATATGCATTTTAAAAATTGTATTATAAGAAGCCCATATTGAGCTGCAGTATGGTTGGTAGAGAACTGGCCTAGCCTGTGTGAAGTCCTGAGTCTGAGTCCTAGAAGTACATAAAACGACATTGTAGTACATACTTGTAATGCAAACACCAATGAGAAGGAGGTATTAGAGATTTAAGGTCATCCTTAGCTATAGAGTGAATTTTAGGTTATATGGGCTCTATGAGAGCCTGTCTAAGAAAAAAATTAGAGATCTAACAGCAGCAAGTGAAAGGAAGCAGGGAGGGAGGGAGGGAGGAAAGGAAGGAGAGAGGGAGGGAGGGTGGCAGACAGAGAGAGAGAGAGAAGAGAGAGAGGGAGAGAGAGAGAAGAGAGAGAGGGAGAGAGAGAAGAGAGAGAGGGAGAGAGAGAGAGAGGGAGAGAGGAGAGAGAGAATCATTGCTATGGTTCTGGACAAGGTTTCTATTTTAGTTTTAAACATAACTCATTATTTATTGTTGAACATGTAGGGGAGTCCACACGCAGGGCAACGTTCGGAAGTCAGAGGTTGGATTTGTGACGTGTGTTCTCTCCTTTCACTTTTAGGTGGGTTCTGGGAATCGTACTCAAGTTGTCAGGCTAGCTCGGTGTTTCACTTGCTAGACTGTCTTGCTGGCCCAGCCACTTTGCTATTCCTGGGTCCAACTTTAAGCAACACAGTAGATCATTGTCTCTTGCGTGGAGGGCAGCCGAGTGAAGCAGATGAGAATATTGGATTTGAATTTGGGAAGATTTGGCGTCAGGACTTATCACTCACCATCTGTTTGACTTAGGGTACTCTGTCTGTCTGTCTGTCTCTCTCTCTTTCTCTCTCTCTCTCTCTCTCTCTCTCTATATATATATATATATATATATATATATATATATATATATATATAATTTATTGTCAATCTTAGTTAGTTGTCTGTTAAATAGTACTCCAGAATGTGCTTATGAGGATTAATCAAAAGAATGTGTAGCTCAGTTTGGTTCCTGGTTCACTGCAAGCTGTTAATAGACACGACTGCTAGCTTGGCCTTCTCAGCCCTCACCGGACGTTCTTTTCAGTTCTGCCCAGAAGGAGCTGTCTTCACTCTTGTCCGGTGAGAACAGCTCTTGTCCCAGAGGGACTCACCAAAGCTCATGACTGTGAGGCAAGGGACTCTTTACTCTTCTGTCCATGTTCTTCACTCTTTCTTTTTAATGCTGTCTAGTCTTTCCATCTCTGTATCCCTTTTCACAGGCCTTCTTCCCCCACCCCTCTCTGTGCACAGGAAGACTTCTTCTGAGATACTACTTTATTCATCAGTAACCCATGGGTGCAGACGCCAGAGTGTGTATGGACTCAAAGTCAGGGACCAGGAAGTCCTGTGCAGCGAACACTCTGATGATGGAACTTTAAAGTTTGGAAGTGAGTGGGGATAGGAGCCAGAATGGTCAGAAGTGGGAATCCAGAGTCTTCAGGACTCAGTGCTGTAGACCGGGAGTGAGCATCGGAGAACCCAGGCCGCTCGGTGTTGGAAGCTATGTTGTTACTTTCCCCGTGTAAAAGCAGCTGGCACAGGACTTGGCATGGAGTGCTCCAGTGCAGTTGCATAATAATTACTGGGAAGTGAGATCTAGGAACCTTGCTGTTTAAATTGTATGTGGTAGGGGGGCTGTTGGCTGCCTGAATATTAATTATAGCCTCTCTGAAAGGAGCTTAAAAACGACATGCTTCCATTGCGTATGTAAAAATTAGGCATTAAATGGCATTTATTTGAGCTGCTTATGGTTTATGGGCACATAGCAACACAATACTCATTATACATGTCATTACATTTATATCAGATTGCCTTTGTTGTAAGTTTTGATTGCAATAGTAAACTCTGCATATGGCTAAGGTATGTTTACAGAACACGAGGCCTAACCCACGAGTAACAGCAGAAGCTTGGCAGGGCTTTGTAGTCAAACATCATAAGCTCAGGCTGTATAGAAGGTAGCACATGCTCACAGCAGTCACTCCTGAATGGATAAAAAGGAGAATCTGAGCGTTGTGGTTTATACCTGTTATCCAAGCACTTGGGCATCAGAGGCAGGTGGATGGCTGGGAGTTCCTGGCAAGCTTGGGTTACGGAGTGAGACCCTGACTCAAAAGCCAACCGAAAGATGAGAGCAAAACCACCAAAACACTGCTCAGGATAGTAAGGCAGAGGTGAGCAGAGTGGAAACAATCTCTGCAAAACATTGTGGAGCTAGGTCCTGGGGAGGGAAGGACAGAGACACTGAGAACAGGCCCATACACCAGGAAGCTCAGCAGCAAGGGGTTATAGCCAGAAGGGAGAGCACCAGGAGTCTGGCTCCTGGGATTGGGAACTTTGCTCACCTACTCAATACAAGTATAAGTACATTAAAACCTTACTAAAGAAAGCTGAGTTTTCATGGCACTCTGTATATGTCTTGAGTTTGGAGTAACAAAACTTAAATATTTTAATCATGAAAATACTTCATTTTTCCTCTAGAAAATAAAAAAAATAGAAAGACTTAAAACATTAAGT
Source organism: Cricetomys ansorgei (assembly GCA_026225945.1). Taxonomy (NCBI): domain Eukaryota; kingdom Metazoa; phylum Chordata; class Mammalia; order Rodentia; family Nesomyidae; genus Cricetomys; species Cricetomys ansorgei. The sequence continues at coordinate 1,920,668 of JAMJFZ010000882.1, read as the reverse complement.
AAATGAGGGGGAGTGGGAGTGGGGCAAATCTGGGTTAGAGGGGAGATTGGGAGAGCTGGGAAGAGAGGAGGGAGATCGGTATGTACTATACGAGATAAGAAAACTGAAATTAAGAAAACATTAAGTAAACTTGAAAGTCTCACAATAGTATCTCTGAATATTATTTTTCAAAAAATTTCTTTAAGATGAGGTGGAGCGGGAGTGGGCTGGGCCCTTAATCCCACTGACGGATGCACAATTGGAGGCCATGAGCACATAGAAGCAGAGATGGGGAATATGGCTACAAGCCATTGAACATCAAAGATTACCAGCAAGCCCCCAGAAGCCAAGTGACATATGAAATGCACTTCTCACCTCCCTCAGAGATACCTACTGACCTTGTGTACACTTATTATACCACCTCAGTCGTAGGGACTCCAAAAATCAACACATTTCTGATGTCTAGTAATATATAGATTCTATAATGAGTCACAGCACCCTTAACGAGTTAATGCAGTCATCCTAGTGAATTAATAAACAGATGAATTTATATAAGAAAAAAAACCCAGCAGAGATATGTGCCATGCATGATACAGGGAGAGATGTTTACCTAGTTTCAGGAGTGAGATGCGTGAGGCCGAAGGGGTTGGGGGAAAGGAGCTAATGCTTCTGAGGTGTGGCTTGATCTGTGTTTTGGAAGCTGAAAGTGATTGACACTGATCCTGCTTTGTGGTATTCACAAACAAAGCCAAGTGTCTTGTGTATTACCCCTGCTCCCTCTTCAGAGTTTTGATGGGAGCTGTATTTGGGAGACCTTAGCCGACAGGGGAGCGAGCAGGTGGATTGGGAGTCCAGCAGGAGCATGTGGAAAACAGCCTGTGGTCCTGCACCAGTGGATACCGTTCCACCCCCTCCTCAGCCCCCAACTCCCAGCCCCCCAGTGCAGCACACCCTTTGTTCTCCTTTTTTCTTTTTCCCTTTGAGTAAATCTGTTTACTACCCAGAGAAACAGGGAAGGGATAGGCCAGTTGCCTGGGGCAGATGGTGCAATGCTAACAGATGACACAGAAGGCAGAACTTCTCATCCCCTGTTTTCCTTCTGCAGTTTCCCAGCAAGGCTCACAGGCTAAATAGCATAAAAGAAACATCATTCAAAGAAACTGAAACACAAGTTAATGAGATAGGGAGGGAACCCTGGGCTGATGTAAGTGATTTCACGTCTTCATGAAATCCAACTGAATTACACTCAAAACAGTGAATGAGCTTGCAGAAAAGATCAATGAATCATTGAGGAAAAACCACTTTTAGTATTTTTTTTTTTAAAAAGAGAAATCCTATATAATATAAAATGTGCCTGAAGTCATAACAAAGGCAAATGGTATTCTCATACTCAATGAAATTTGAAAGACAGACTCGAAGAAAACACAGGTTCATATTTTATTGTTACTTTCCTTGAAAATTATGTTGTTTTGTTTTATCTTTGTCCTACCTATATAGACAAAAAAAGCCTGGGAAGGAGGAAGGGGTATAAAAAATGAAGGAAGAGGGGGAGAGAGGAGAGGAAAGGAGAGAGGTCACAGAAAAGGAAAAAGGGAGAGAGGTGTCCGCAAGAACAAGAGAACAGAACGCATGGAAGAATTGGAGGCGAGAGACTAAGGAGCTCAGTAGATTTATGAAATTCACTAAGTTGACAGAGCACATGTAATTCATTTGCCTGCAGCTGTGGCTTGGGTAATCTTGAAAACTCTCAGAAAAAAGAAACCAAACTATTAAACACTGCATGTACTTGGGTGAAGTAAAGGAGACAAAGAGAGAGCCAGGTTAACTAAAATGAACACAGGCTGAACTTAGAACTTCCTCCCCAGCTGTCTTTACCGCCTTGTCCTTAGTCCTTTCCCCAGAGTGAAATCCACTCAGACACAGCACTACCAATGTCAGGTCACGTGACCACACACACACACACACACACACACACACACACACAGAGCACTGACATCAGACCACGTGATCACTGCCAGTTCTGACAGTGTTCCCCCAGAGCTATCAGACCCTGGGAGAGCAGTGCTGGTCAGGGAGCTCTCCTGTCAATACCTGCACTGTGGTTTGTATTCTCCATTCCTGAACCCCGGGTTCCACCACTCCCTGCTCCATCAGAAACCATGGTTGAGTTGGGCCGTGTCTATCTTCCTGCTCTCACTGCAGTTGTCCACTACGTTTGCCCACCCAGGAAGGGGTTACTGGCTTGCTTCAGTCAACTGGTCCTCCGTGGGTTCTGTGTTCTGGGCTGAAGAGTGGGACCAGGAGACTTCTGAGCCAATGCCCTTCTGATGCGGACTGCCTTTTGTGTGCTGTGGATTTCAGGTCTCATCTCTTGAAGAGCCTCCTTGCTGCTTCCTGAACTATGCCCATGTTATTTCACCCTGCGCCGGTTCTCTGAAATGCCTAACCGCCCCAGGCTTCCGAGCGACGCTGAGATTTTTATCTTGGGAAAAAAAAAAAAAAGAAAGAAACAAAACAAAACCAAAAAAAAAACCAAACAAAAACCAAATCCAATCATATTTCTGCCTTTATATCGTCTATAAGTTTTCATCACGTAGATAACAGAATAAAATACCAAACTCTTAGTTTATGCCCTGCAAGTGTTAGACTAATCTGCCAAACTTCTAGATTTACTGTACACCGTTCTCAACTTAAAAACGAACTCGGAGACAGCTGGCCCACTTTCCTCTCTCGTATGTACTAAGCCTGTTCCTGCCTCGGGCCCTTGTACTAGTTTGCTTGCTCCCTCAGAGATTCCCATTTCTGGAATTTACTTTTCATACACATTGCACCTGGGATTGTCCTTTTTGGAGAATGCTGCCCGACCACTCGCTCTAAACAAGCCCGCACCCCCACCCCCAACCCCACCTAATCTCACATTAGTCCGTTTTCATGCTGTTTCAACGTTGTAGCACAGGAGTCTCTCCAAGATCTCCTTGTGTATTTATCTGGAACACTTGATTTTTCTTCTTAGGTTGACCTCCAGAAAGGCAGAGGGATCTCAATCCCCAGCACCCACACAGTTCCTAGGGTACAGTAGTTACTCAGTAAATGTCTGAATGAGTAGTTTATAGTTCAGATGTCTCCAGAGGCCAGATGTTGAAAGCTTGGTCACCTGCCTGTGGCATTAACGGTGATGAAATCTTCAGCAGGTGATGTTCAGTGTAAGGAAAGGGAAGTTGCTGAAGGTATGCTATGGAAAGGGACATTGGGAACCTGGTCTCCTCCTTTGTCCCTTTGCTTCCTGGCTTCCAGTTGTGGCAGCCTCTTAAAGGGCAATGACCTCTTTGTTCCTTAGGGTTTTAGTTTAGTGCCTAATCTCTTTTCTCTCTCTCTCTCTCTCTCTCTCTCTCTCTCTCTCTCTCTCTCTCTTCCTTCTTTCTTTCTTTCTTTTTTTTTTTTTTTTTTCTAGACAGGGTTTCTCTGTTGTAACTCTGGATGTCCTGGAACTTATTCCATAAAGCAGGCTGGCCTCGAACTCACAGAGATCTTCTTGGCTCTACCTCCTAAGTGCTGGGATTAAAGGTGTGTGCCACCACTGCCTGGCTAGGACCTAATCTTTATCATAGGTTAGCGATTCTCATCTGGCTGGGGTTTTGTGAATTGAATGGGTTTGGGTTAGACCAGTGATGGACAGGGCATAGAAACGGCACATGGAGACACTCGCTCGCAGTTCGTGTTACACAGTAACACGACAAACTACTGTAGAAAATCAGCATTTAAGATTTAACTTTACTTAGGCTCTGACTTTAGAGCTTTCGGCTCATGGATGCTTGGCCCTGTTGCTTTTGAGCCTGTAGAGAGAGGCAGAATGTTAGGGAAGAAACATGGCTGAGGAAACTTCTTTCCTCACAATGACTGGAAGGAGAGGGGGGGGGGGTTGAGACAGAGACAGATAGAGACAGAGAGACAGAGACAGAGAGACACAGAGAGGGATCATGCCTCCAGAGACCTAGTTTACTTCCACTCAGCTCCAGTTCCTAAAGGTTCTCCTACTTCTTAGCACACAGTCCGGTGACCACGTTTTCCAAATGTGGCCACCAGCAGACATTTGAATTCTAAGCAGTAGCAGAGTTATTTTGACAGGCCCGTCTCGGAGAAGGACCACGGGGACACGGGTGACTCCAGCACAATCCTCCTCCTCATGTTTGTCGTAGCAGCAATGAGAGATGCAGCAGATCTCTAGCATGCTGCACGCTTTATCTGTCCAGCTGAACTTCTGGGAGCCAGACTGTCTCCAGGGCCAGCCACACCTGGTCGCTGGGCTGCGTTCTTGGACCTGCTGATCCTCATTGCCCTGTGTTATTGTGAATAAACAGCTAAGATGTACCGATAATCTCCAAGATTACAAAACTAACCCAACTCCCCTGGATGCATGGAGCTATTAGACAAGTATTTCTAGGCATATCACAGAGATGTAATCTCTCTGTGTTTCGCTAAGGCATATGACAGCCATTTATGGTTTTTTTTTTTTTGCAACTATTATAGATGAATGTAAGATTATGCCGTTTTTTACATTTATGACTAGTTAATTAGATAAACCTAACAACTCTCAATATTTTTTTAAGATTCAAAAGCACTCTCAAGATTGCAAATAATGAGACTCATAGTCAGAAATACTGAATCCCCAAATTAAAGAGTGTGCATAATCATATTTGATTATGCAGGGGTGTCTAATTCATTCATTTCCTTGCCAGTCAGTCTCTGTCACATTATCCTGGAGGGTGATAAGCCCCTGGGCTCTAGTATCTTTATCTACTAGTTAATTCAACATAATAAGAATGCTCCAGAATGATGTCTGTAGCGTGATGCTATTTTGATGAAAAATCTCTATCAAGATAAGAAAGAAAGAGCAGGAAAATATATACCAATATGCTAATAGTCAAAGCAAAATTTTAGAGCTTTTAGCTTTTGGTTTTCAAATTCTACTGCCTTGACCAGGCCTGGTTTTTGTAAGTAGAAAACAAATGTACAAATCAGTTGAAAAGGTTAGATCTGGGAGGGTTTCTGTAGCTTTCCTTGTTAGGTAAGACTTGGAGGATGACTTGATTGACAGTTCCAGGGTATCAGCTTCTGAAACATGAGTCATGAAACATAGAATGGGCAGGATCCACAGAGATAAACCAGGCACAGGCCAAACCCATGGTTTAAGAGGCTAATTTTTTAAAAAAATATTTATTGATTGACTTATTTTTCTTCTCTCATATAATACATCCTAACACCTCTCCTCCCACCCCTCTGCTCCTCCCAGCACTCCTGTACCCCCACCTTTCCCCCCAAAAAAGGACAGTACTCCCAGGGTTACTACTCAAATAGGGCACAAGATGGAACAAAGCAGGGCACTAATCCCTGTATCAACAGTGGAATAGACAACCCAGCAGGAGGAAAAAGGCCCCAAGGGCAGGCAAATGAGTCAGAGCTATATCCCCACTCCCCTACCCCGGCTGGACAAGGTGATGCCTAGTGTTTCCCTCTGAGCTTAGAAGAAGCAATAATCAAACCTAATATTTTACTTATTTTTTTCACCATATTTTTTGTAAGGCAAGCCTATTTTTTCAATACTGACTATTATTAATTATTATTATTAGTTTTGTATTTGTGCGTGTGTATATATGTGTGTGTTTATGTGTTTTCATGCAGCTCCAGTAGAGGCCAAAAGAGGGCGCTGGAGCTCCTGGAGCTGGAGGGGCAGGCAGTTGTGAGCCACTTGCTGTGGGTGCAGGGAATCAAATTCAGGTCCTCTGCCAGACCAGAATGCTCCTCTGTACTGAGCCATCTCTCTAGCTTGATGGACCTCTCTCAAGGAAGAAAACTGATGTTCAGACAGGCTAAGCAATCCTCAGAGAACATCGACCTTGGATACGTCTGAGTTGGAATTTGAGTCCTACCATGTCCTTTCTCACACTGTGATTAGGAACTTACTCCACCACATCCCCTTTCCTTCTGTTTATTTCCATATTTCTCGCCTCTTTTCACAACTCCAAGAACAGTGACGTGCGCTAATATAATTGGATCTTATTTAGTCCCCGGCATTGATATCCAAGGGTGAAGCAATAGATGGCTAATGGCTGGACAGCTTCATGAGTACTATTGTTATGGCTATTTTTTTGACACAACTGAAGAGGCATTAGGTTATAATTTAAAACTACTTGTGATGTCTGTCTAAAAAGTCCATCTTAAGATAAAACACAAAAACACATTATTCTTTTTAGCCTTAAACTCCGGCTATACTTTCAGCAGGAAAATAATGTGTGTATGTCTGTGTATGGGGGTGGAGGGTGGAGTGGGCAGTGTTATATGCAAAGGACTCTCGGTGAACATACTACAGAGATGCTTGCACATCCATGTTAATTGTTACACGATTCACCATAGCCAGGAACTTGGGCCAGCCTAGATGTCCATCAATAGATGAGTGGATAAAGAGATCGAGGCATGTAGACAAAATGGAATTTTATGCAGTCATAAAGAAAAAAAATGAACTGATATTTGCAAGAAAATGCATACAACTGGAAATCATGCCGGGTAAAAATAAACAGAGACTCAGAAAGTCAAATACTGAATGGTTTATTCGCAGGTCAAACCTAAATTTAAAGTTGTCTGTGTGGAGGGGTGCATGCTTATGTGTGCCTACGTAGGTCGTGAACACTGAAAGACGGAGAAAGAGGACCGTGAGAGGGGAAGAAATCTCCAACAGGTAGAAGAAAATAGAGAATACATATAATAAAGAATCAGAAGAGAGCCAACTGGGAAAGAGAGGGAAGCAGCTGGAAGGGGAGGAGGGGGCAAGGAAGGCAGTGGGGGAGGGGAAGGAATGCTAATAAATTATAATGACACAGGCATACACATGAATATGACATGACAAAATTCGTTGCTTTATGCAGTAACCTGCACAGTTAATTAACGAAAATATCAAGAACAAAGAAAACAACAGAGACAACTGAACAACAAGTTGGAATTAGAAGCACGTGACTGAGCACTTTCTCTCACCTGGGTTTCTCTAGTTCTTATTGGCAGCTCATGCCTCTTTATCATGTGGGATTCTCTGTGCTGTTAGCTGGGTTTATCCTGGCAGTAGTTTCTATGCGCATCATTTACTAGTCTCTTGCTCTTAATTGGGATACCTTGGGGTTCTCGACCGGTGCACTCCTATATAAATCAAGCCTGGCTCTGGAGGACCTGTACCAGCAAACACTGCCTCACATATGCTTCAGCCAACTGCCAAAATCTTTGTTGTTGGGGCTTCCTGGCCTTTGAACTATGTTGCTGCAGCAACGGGGCTCACAGCTCATGGAGGGCCTCTGCACTGGAGTAGAGCTGGGAGGATAGAAGAGCTCAGACGAACTGACCCCTTGACAGCCGAACATGGAGGCTTTTATCTGTGAATTTAACACATTTGTCAAGTTGACAAGGAGCTGGGTCTGCAGATTCCTTCCCTCCTGAGATTCCAGGCCCTGCAGAAAAAAGCCCTGCCATGAAACTCAGACTCAAGGGTGGTGGTGGTGGTGGTGGTGGTGGTGAAGGGGTAAATCTTGGCTGTGTAACTTACTGTGTGTGCTACGGTCTCATTTCTTCCGTCGGGAATCTTATCATCTATAAGATGGGATCACAGTAACTTTACCGGGACTTTGGAGAAGATTGAATATTGTTAATGATGCAGGAACAGGGATGTGCTAGTGACAGAAACACGTCATGGCTTGTTTTTGCTCTGGTCAAACATTTATAAACTGTTATGGAATCGGAGTTCTACACCCTGTGTTTTGCCAGCCTCAGAGGAATTGTCTTTTAAATTGAGCAGCCTATTATAATAGCCCAAAACCGAAAACCAAACCAAACCAAAACCAAACCTGTGGGACTGCAAGTGGAAATCCTTTTCATACTCCAATGAAAAGAAGACGTGGACTAAGAAACGTAATCACAGCTTACAATGGAGGAGTGAATATATATCTGAATATATATGTCTGTGTGTGTATGTATATATATAATATCTGTACCTTATTGGACCCATTCTGCCTTTAAACTGTTATATTTCATCAAAAAAAGTCACACTTGAAGTGTCTAAGAGTGAGAAAAAAAATACACTTTTCAACTTTTTCTCCAGGTTAGTGTCAGAATGGCATTGAAAGTAGTTATTAGCCATAGCTATGCTTTTAAGTAAGCAATGAAGTAAAACATAAATTGCTTTCATGAAATGAGGCTGGTTATGACCGATGCTCAATAGTATGTGTTATTTATTGTACCATGGAGCAGGGGGCAAAGATGTTTGAAAATGCCTGGTTAAATATTCCGTTTTATTTAATAAGCAATAGTTATTTCCTGCACTAAACAAAACACAGTCTATTTCCCCAGAACTCACATCGAGGTCTCAAATTCAGATTTGGCTGAATAATCAGAAGCCATCGTTGTGGGTCAAAGCCAGGAGATTTTTTGGTAAGGATTCTGTGACATGGCTAGAGAGAAGGCCAAAAGGATTTGGTTAAGGTTGGATTACTTACACAAAGTCCAAAGATAAATTTAGTTGGAAATTGGTCCCAGGTAGCCTTGCAATCTGAAAGCACGCTTCTGACTAGAGAAACAGCATCTCCCAACATCCCCTCCACGGGAATAAACAGCCGAGTGTTCCCTGGCCACAGGCTGGGTAAACACTAACTAAACCATCTGCCTCTATGCCAGTCTTAGCAACACTCCCTATTTTTTAGCAAAATATTTTTCCACATTGGCCATCCAAGAAAGTCTCTGAATCCAATACGTTTCAATGGACTTTTAAAGCTTCTCTATTTTTCTCACTATTTATAGCAATTAGATGTTGGCAGGTGGGGACATTTTCTTCAGAATAAAGTTAGGAAGAGGAGTAACCAAGTTTCATCATATACCACACAGCACCGAACTTTGAGACAATGTATCTTCCTTGTTAATGGAAACACTGGCAAGGGCTGGAAAGAGAGACAAATCTCACACAAACATGATACCACATCCCTGTTTATACCGTGCGGAATTTTGTTGGATGAGGACCCAGACTGAGTAGAAAGGGAAAGCCCAGATTGGTTGGTTGTAGAAATGTTAGCTGTTGCAAACTAAAGGACAAAAGTCCAGGATGTGAGGTCCACCCCTTTTATGAAACTGAGACTGAGGCGAGACAGGAGAACAGTTTTCTCTGTGTTAGGACAACACCTTCTTGCTACTTTTGCGACCTTAGGCAATAGATGAGGTGACTATTCAGCCCTTTGGATAGATAGGGAAGCTGACTTTCAGAGAGTAAGCAGTTACCTGGCTAGTGTTTGTTAGAGCTGGCACAGCACAGGATTGGCTGACAGCTGTTTTCCTTCCCCAGTTCCAGGGTGTTCCTCTGAGTATCATTCTGTCTGAAGAATAGGGCAGACAACTATTTAAATGGAATAAAGTGAATAAGAGATAAAAGGAATCTGTTAGAGACAATCCGGCACTCCACTTGCTAGTGAGAGATTACTGTGGGCTGATTAGGAGGGAACAGCAGGGCCACTGAAGTGTGAAGGAGTTGAATGGGAAGTTGAGTCCTATCACCAGCCAGCGAGGTGATCTTCAGTCTCACCTGGGGAGCCTTCAGATTCTTGCAGAGACCATGGTGAAAGCTAGTGTCCCTTGAAAGAGAGTCTTTACATTTTTCCGGGTGCCTGAACCAACACCAGGTTTCACCAAGAAAGCTGGAGTTGAGGGGCAACTGTAGTTTGATAGAGGAGATGCTGAAGGGAAACACTGATAGGGAAACAGCCTGAGCCCAGTTGTGATGGCGAGGAGCAGTGTGCTGCTGAGGGGCGGGAAGGAGATGTGATGGAGTCGTATGCGAAGCGAGATGTGTGCAAAGCCCAGCAGTTGCTCATCAGTTTCATCCTTGTGGCTGATCAGCCCGGGTGTCTCCAGTCAGTCTATTATCTACTCATCCATTCTAAAGCTAATTACCCAGATAGCTGTCTAAGTTGCCTTGCTACCCTCCTTCCTCCCTCCCTCCCTCTCTCCCTCCCCCATCCCTCCCTCTTTTCCCACCTTCCTGTCTTCCCCCTCTTCTTTATCCTCCCCTAAATTCTCCTTTCTTCTTTGGCAGATCGTGTAGACAGACTCCTTTTTTTTTTTTTGGAATCTATTTCAAGAGGTGTGCATTTGTTTGTCCAGGGCAGGGTTGTCAAATAGAAGCCATGTGTGCTGCCCCACCCTTGTCATGACAGACAATGCCAATCAATCACTGCTTTCTGGTGAAGAACTCTGCATCACTTTTGAAGCGGAGAGTGGCTTGAGTTGGGTTGGGTGATGAAAACTATCTGCCAACACAAGTTAGGAACGCAAATGGATCAAACAAAGCTTTCCATTTTTAAAAGGTAAAGACATACTACAAAATACACTATTTCTAAATTTCCCCTCCAGCACTTTAATTTTTGTAAGAGCCTTAAGCAATACTTGATGAGTATTATTTGAAGTCATAACCTAGTGAATTGAAAGTTTAGCAAAGATTAAAAAAAAAATTTCTGAGCATATAATATGTGTGTGTATGTGTGTGTGTGTGTGTGAATTTGTGTGTGTAAGGCACATATGTGACACAGCACATGTGTAGAGGTCAGAGGACACCTTTAGGTGCACTTTGCCTTGCTTGTGAAGGGTCTGTCTTTGCTGTTGCCCGGGCCAGGCTATCTGGCTCCCAGGATTATGGAGTTCCCCTTTCTCTGGCTCACACCTTGCTGAGGAGCAGTAGGATTACAGATACACCCTACTGTGCTGTCTTTACCTGAGTTCTGGAGGTTCGAATGCTTCTCTTGCAATTGCTTTTCCCACTCAGCCATCTCCTCAGCCCAAAATTGCTTTGTTTGTTTGTTTGTATTTTTAGACAAGGCCAGGCTCTGTCAGCTGAGCTGGCCTAACATTTGGTAGCCCAGGCACTGACTTCAAACTCTCAGCATTTTCCTTACCTCAGTTTCCCTTTGCTGGAATTTCAGGCATGATTCACCATATCGACAGAAAAGATTAGTTTTAGAGGCTTGAATATGTTTATGAAAATAATCTTTTTACTATTTTGCCAAACAAATGGACTTATAGGCATTCTGGTAATTGTCCCACATGAATTTGAATTCCCTTCTTGCTAAGATTTGTTTTCTCAGCTTTAATGCAAATACACTGAACATGCTCATATGCATAGCACCTATTAGCTCCATTTCTGAGGTCTGATTTGGATCCCAAGTTTTGCTCCTTTCTAGCTGAGTTCATTTGATTTTTTTTTTTGATTCATTTTCCTCATATTGAAAAGGAAAATAATAACTGCTCCTTTCACATTGAACTGGAATGAAAATAAATGAGGTAATTCACGTATAACATTTAGCATAGTATTTTGCTCATGGTGCCACTCAATAGATGTGAATTTCTGTGTGTTATATATAGCTGATCTGATTTGGAATGGATTAAGGACTTTGTTGCCCACTGAATTGTTTGGTGAAGGGTATCTTCTTTTGTTTTTGTGGGTGTAAGTCAGAATTTTAATGCTAGTAGAATTATGTTGTGTGATCCCATCACAATTTGTGTGTGTGTGTGTGTGTGTGTGTGTGTGTGTTTGACTCTAGAAAAATGTCTCCTGGTTTTTCCTGGTTGATATATTCAAAACACAGTTCTGGTAGAAAAATAATCTGTCATTGAAGTAGATGAGAGTTGACATGACAGACTGTGCTCTCTATCTTAAACATTCATAACATGCACAGTACCGTCTCTCTGTGGAATTGGAATAACTCCTTTAGAGTCTGCAGTTCCTTGTATCATGGTTCTCCTAGAGCAGAGCTATCATGATTCCAAAACAGCTAGGGCTGTTGGGGGGAATAGAGCATCAAGAGAAAGGGCATTTCTTATATATATAGCAATTGATATTTGTATGCCGTTTAGGTGTGTGCATGTGTGTACTCAAACACGCACACACACACACACACACACACACACATCCATGGGTGAACATGGGTTACAATGTTTTAAATCTGGCATTTGGCATAATTTATTGTATAGAAATAAGCTGTTTGGAATCTTAAATATTTGAAACTTATTTCTAATTTAACTATTTTTTTTTTTGTTGTGTGATTTTTGACAAGTTCTGTGCTAAATCTTCGGTACTCCATATATTAAATGAGGATAAGTGTACTTTATAATTTTTCTTGGGAAGGATTAATCCATGTGAGACGATGTGTATAAATTAATGGTAAAATTTTTGGCACAGATCAATCTCTCAATTAATAGAGCTATTAATAATAGCAGGTAAATAAATAGAACAAGTAATTAAAATAATATCCATAGCAAAAAAAGCTGGTTTTCGGCTTCATTATTCAATGTCCTCATTTGGTTTTTATTTTATAGAATAATCATTTACGAGCTCAAGCAATGCATCATTCCTTAATTACAGCTGTCAAGTGAAAACTTTATTAGGGTAAGCAAATGTAAGAATGGTAGCATTTGAGCAAAATAACTAAGTTGTTGACTCCAAGTCTCTGAATCTGAGCTGAAAGTCTACTTCTGTGATTGCATGCTATTGTGGCTATTGGAAGAATGACATCAAAGTAATGGATTTTCCATGTCTTTGTGAAGAACAAACTGGCCATATAATTGGAGACGAGCTATAAAACTGGGCATACTAGTGAAATCTCAAATACGGATGAGTGGTGTTTCAAAAGAAGAGTAGACTACTAGAAGAAACAACCCACCACAAATTGTGGTTTCGGAATCTGTTAACTAGTCTCCTCGTCCTCCTTTTCCCCCTCCTCTTCCTCCTCCTCCAACTCCTCCTCCTCCTCCTCCTTTTTGGTTTCTAGAGACAGGGTTTCTCTTTTTAACAGCCCTGGCTGTCTTAGAACTTCCTTTATAGACCAGGCTGGCTTCTAACTCTCATAGATCTGCCTGCCTCTACCTCCTGAGTGTGGGATTAAAGGCGTGCGCCACCACGTTTGGCTGGTAACTAGTCTTATTTGGAAAAGTTGACTTGTGTTTGTTAATAAGAAAGGATAGTCATGTTAAATTTTATCCTTAAAATTCACTGGAGAAAAATAACACCTGACAAAAGACCTTGAACTTATAGCAGCACTTAATTTTAGGTTATGAAAAAGAATGTTTACATACGCATTGAGACGGTAACATTTGGTAAAAACAATTTACTTGGGGTGACCAGGTACCTGTGGTTTTCTGTTGAAGGTACTACTTCTTGCTGTATAGGCCAGCATAAACAAATGAAGAGGTGGACTGTAGAGAGGAACATTGTCATTCCCTCCAGGAGAGAAGAAATAATTATTATTTACTTAGTTTTTTCAAAGAAGACATATGGAATCAATTCAATGACTGAGTTTTAGAGGAGTGAGTTATGACTTCTGGCATGAATCTAACATTACTTCCAGGTACTTTGGGATATGTTAAACAGGGTTTCTACCATCTGTAAAAGCTGACTAATTGTATTCATTTCATTAGGACTCACAAGAAAAATTAATGTATTTACATGAAAAATTACTTGTAAACAACAACATATAAACATGTACATTGGCAAAATATTACTCTAGTCTGGCCATATGTGTGTGTACATGAATATGGAGACCAGCAGTCCCGTTTCCAGCTTTTTATAAGCTTTTTATAACGGATGCTGGAGATTGACCTCAGGTCTTCATTGTTGCTGGACAAGCACTTAACAGACCGAGCTACCCTTCTCCCCAGCCTCACCGAGTGTTTCTTAATTCTCATTTACATTGCACTCAGTGATGTTTGGAAATTCTCTTGAACCATGCACTCATTTATCTAGGCTAAAACTTGACTTCTGAAACAGTTGACAATGACCCCCTCCCCCGGTAACCTCTATACTTGATACCAGAGTTCAGTTGTACTCAAAACAAAACAAAACAAACCCTCAAACAACAACAACAACAACACAAAACAAAAAGCAAACCCAAGAGACTGGGATATATTCCGGAACTGAGGCTACAGGATTTCTGGGTAGGAACACAAAATTGGGACCATGGATGGTGAGTCACAACAAAGAGGAAGCTGTCCAGGAGGTCTGTAGGTTAATGGTTAATGGTAAGAAGTGTAATCAGATAGATTTGGCTTTTAGTATAATCTGTGGTATGGCCTCCTCTCCTCACTAACAATGTTAGTGTTTGTGTGTTAGATTAGATTAGATTTTTTTCAGCCTAATTGAATCTGTGCTGAGTCAATATCATAAACACTACAAATACTGGAAAATACTAATACTTGGCATTGCAGGGAGCAGAGATTCCTCTTCTACTTTGCAAGAGAAACAGATCTTCCCCTGGCAAAGGGGAAGGCCCCTTGCTGTTCTGCCAAGGGGCCTGAGACACAGAATTCACAGAATTGCCTGTGTAGAATGTCTGATTTCTTTGATTTCCTTCAAATAAGGTAAAAACAGAAAAATTAATAGTAAATCACCAATATGTCTAAACATACGTTTACGAGGGTGTAGTTGGATATGTGACTTAGCCACTGTAAGTGGTTTAAAGTGTAGAAAACTTTAAACTGTGCAATTATAGCAATAATCCAGTTTAAAAACACTTGTGCTTCAACAAGAAATCTTCATGGTCATCATTTAATACATTTTCACTTCCAAATGTAGTACCAGAGACCTATTTTTTCCATAGTTTTGCTTTCCTAAGAAATTTAATACAAATTTACAAAAAAAAAACCAAACAAACAAAAACAACAAAAAAACCCCTTACAACATATGTTGTTGGTTTTTAAGATTATATTTATTGAAGGTGTATGTGTATGCACATGTGTACATGTGTGGCTACGTACATGCCATGGCACATATGTGGATGTCAGAGGACAACTTGTGGGTATAGGTTCTTTCCTTCCACCACTTGAATTCCAGGGATCAAGCTCAGTTTTTTGAGCTTGGCACCAAGTGTCTCTCCCCATTGAGCAACCTTTCTGGCCCTGTGTATATTGTATTGTATGTATGGTTTCTTTTAGCTATTGTAATGGTTAATCTTGGTAGCAACTTGACACACTTGAGAAGAAGGGACCTCAGCTGAGGAATTGGCTCCCCCCCCCCTCAACTGGTCTGTAGGCATGTCTATGGATCCTTTTTTTGATTGCTAAATGACAGAGGAGAGACTATCCCGCTGTGGGTGGTGCCACCCCTGGGCAGGTAGTCTTGGATTATATAGGAAATGTGGCTGACCTGAAGCTCAAACCAGACCAGTAAACATCATGGTCTCTGCTTCAGTTCCTGCCTCCAGATTCCTGCCCTGAATTTCTACATTGATTTCCTTCAATGTTGGACTAGAACATGTGAGCCAAATAAACACTTTCCTCCCCAAGATGATTCTGAGCAGATTGTTCTGTTACAGCAACAGAGAAGCTAGCTAGAACTGTTCTTATAGTGCTTTAAAATTTATTCATATTGTACATGTACAAGAAGCACACGGATTTTTGTTGACACATTATGTTTCAATGTATTGATATACCGCATTTTGTTCCTCATTCATCAGATGGTAGACATTTGGATTTTTGTTCAGACTGGGGCTATTGTCAATAGGTCTAAGCTGCTATGAACACTGGCATCTATGTATTTGCATGAGCATTTAAATTTAATTCTCATAGGCATCTAGGAATTGAATCACTAGGTTATACGTGGTTTTAATTAAGAAATTATCAAACTGTTTTCTGAAGTAGCTGTGCCATTATATGTTCCCACAAGCAATACCTGAAGGTTCCTGTTTTTCTACCTCTTCATCAATGCTTTTATTATTAGTCTGTTGGACTATCGCCATTCTAGTAGATGCGTAGTTTATTGAATTGTGGTTTTAATTTGTATTTCTCTAATGACTAATGATTGAGTATCTTTTCACGAGTTAATTAGCCATTTGAATGGCTTCTTTGTTGAAAAGCCTGTTTAATTCTTTTCAGTTTGGGTGTGTTTTCTCTTTGTATTGTTGAGTGGAAAGAATTCTTTACCATGCTTTGTAAACATAAGTATAAAGAAATAAATCTTTTTCTTTTAAAGATTTATTATTTATTATTATTGTGTGTGTATGTCTGTGTGTTTGTGTGTGTATGTACTAGTACACATTTGTGAGTCTCTGTAGGAGACAGAGGAGGGTATCAGATCCCCTTGAATTGGAGTTACAGGCAATTGTGCATTCCTCAGTGCGAGTGCTGGGAACCAAACTCTGGTCCTCTGGAAGAGCAGCAAGTGCTCTTAACTGCTAAGCCATCTCTCCAGCCCCAAGATACAAATCTTTTATATATGCTTATAAGGGTTTTCTCTGAGTGTCTGAGTTGTTTTCTCATTTCCATTTTTATTACTGAAATTTTTTTGTAGATTCTACTTCTGGTATTTTACCTAAGATATCTCTGCTTAACAAAAGATCACAACAATCATCTCCTATGCTTTATTTGAAGAGATTTGTGGATTTAGTCCTTACATTTTGAGTTTACTTTTTGCATACGGGGTGCTTCAAAGGTCTGAGCTTATTGCTTTTACCAGGAGTGCATACAACTCTTTCAGCATCATTTGTTGAAGCAACTACTCTTTATCCATTGAATTATCTATATCTTTGCTGAAATCAACTAGCTGTGAAAACAAGGACATATTCTGGGCCAGATATTTACTTGGGTTATTGAGGTACCACACACACACACACACACACACACCTTTGACCAACACCATTCTGTATTGATTTTCATAGTTTTAGCAAATGTTTTAAGTCAATGTAATTCTTCAACTTTGCTATCTTTCTATAACTAGGTTTGGTTATTTTAGGTCTTTTGGATCTGCATATAATTTAGGATCAGCTTATTTCTTAATAAACCCTCTGGGCTTTTGGACGGGACCTTTGCTTTTCTTTGTTTCTTAGACTTTCCAGATTCCCAGTACAGGAGTGCTGTTACATTTGGCATTTCCTACTAGTCAGAGCCTCTAGTCATTTGTCTTCAGTTGTTTTCCCCCTCTACTTTAGTTTTCCTTCAAATTCATTGATTCTTCTGTCATCTCTAATTTCTCGTTGAGATTTTCTGCAAAATTTTTATTTTGATTATGATATTATTGACCCCCAAATTTCCAATGGATGGTTTTTAAATATTTCAAATTTCTCCACTGAGATTCTCTTTTTTTATGGGTTTGCTGGGTTTGCTATTGTGGTATTTTACTTAATTTTACATGAGTTAAACTCACTGTCTATTTCCTACTCAGAATAGTTTCTATTGACTGCTGTTTTTCATCCATTGAGGAGTCACAAATAAATTTTTTCTTATAAATTTTTATTAGAATTTTACATTTTATACATTGAATAAATAATGTATTATAAAAATTGGGTTCTTTCTTTCTTTCTTTCTTTCTTTCTTTCTTTCTTTCTTTCTTTCTTTCTTTCTTTCTTTCTTTTTTTTGCTAACCCCACTCCATTTTATACTTTGTCTAGGCTTAAAATAAAGAAATCTCTCTTCACATGGAATATTTCTGATGTTTCTGCTTAGTTTTTTTTTCCCCCACAATTTTGCTTATTACCCTAGCTTACTGGTAGTTACCTCTACACTTATGTAACTTAGAATCAGGCAATGATTTAGGCAGAGCTTAGGTTGTTTGCAAACACCCTCTGTCCTTGATGACTTTGCTTTGACCTTGCAGTTAGACTGTCTCAGGTCAGCATTAAGCACAGAGAGGGTTTTCAGGCAAGCACACAGAGGCAGAGCACTAGTGGCCTATAATTGGCATTGTGTCTTTCAGGTCACTTTGTAGAATTTCTGTCTGTGCTTTGCTTGCCCCTAACAAGAAACCAGGCAAGACATGGGTTGCTCTCCCTGTGGAGTTTGCCAAAGCAAGTCTCTTTTCTGAGTAGCAAAACTATTGATTTCCTACCATCTTTGCATTGGTCACCACATGAACAAAAGAGGGATCATTAGTGGAACTCTGGGTAATTCTGCTATTTTGATCCTAAACTCCAGTCATTTTCAAAAATCAACATTTTGAATGTGTTGTGTGCCTTTTGGTCACTTTCTCCACCTTTGCTGTGGTTATTGATAAATATTTGTTTGGTTGTCTATGTGCTTTATGAAGAGACAATATTTTGACTTTCTCATGTTACCATAGCTAGATAATTCCCCCAGGCCTGAAGGTATATTTATAAAGCATATGCATTTTAAGATGTGCTCTCTCCTTTCATTCTCTCTTCCTGAGTATGCATCTGCATATTTATGCATAGAAACTTAGTTTTGGAAAAATCACCTGTGGATTATCTGCTTTGTGCCTGGCCCACTGTGACTTCATTTGTGGTATCATTGACTAATTTAGCCCTGTAACTCTGATAAAAGGATTTTAACGAAAGCGCATTGCAGTCTGACACAGAGAGCTTAATGTGTGTAAATTTATGTGAGTCTATAACTCAAGAGAAGTAAAATTTGTTTGGTTAATTTGACCTGTGTAATCCATTAGAGTCATGCCGTAATGCACCTTTTTACCATCAAAAATCAACTTGTTTTTGCCTTTTTTTTTTTCAGTCCTGTAAAAGTGTTCTGGGAATACAAGCTTGGGATGGCACCTCGGAGAATAGTGCTCTCATTGTTTGGAAGCTGTCTCATAGTTTGGTGACACACCACTGTTACCATCCCTTCTCAATTTTATCCACGGTGATGGTTGACATCCAGGCCTTTTGAACACGAGTATTCAGAAAGATGTGTCCTTCTTTATCAAAAATTGCAACTTTTAGATGAACTAAATCCGAAAAAGGAATCGGATAAATGCTGATGAGAAGAGCAGGCTACAAATAGCCTCAGCTGTTGATGGAAGCAGGAGAATATGGGTACTAAGAGCCTACAGAGGCAGGCCAACAGCTTGTAGAATGTAAAATAAATGGATGAATTTTTAGAAATGTGTAATGTACTAAAACCTCATTATGAAAACATGAGACGTGGATAGATCTCCAACTAACAAGATCTGCTCAGTAAATAATACACCCCTAAAAAAGACAAGCTCAGAAATGTTTCACTGGGGAATTCAATTGGAATTTTTTTAAAGAGTTAATACCAATTCTTCCCAAACTTTTCCATTAAATGGTGGCTGGTGGGGGACACTTCCAAACTTGTTCTGTGAAGCCAATGTTCCCTTGATGTTAGATAAGAAAAGGAAAGTATGGACTGATTGCTGTAAATGTTTCTGATAAAGTCCTAGAAAACCAAACTCCCAGCACACTAAAGATTTATACTCTGTGACCAAGTTGGATTTATCCTGAAATAATCTGAGTAGTTGAATAATTTAAATCAGTCAATGTAGTCCACAATTTAACAGAATGAAGGACAAAAACCACAGGTTAGCTCAACTGCAGAAAAAAAAAATGTGACAAAATTTAACATGCTTTCTTAATAAACACAGTGGGAGTGGTGTACTATTGCTACTAAAATTAAATATGAAAATCTGAGCCACCATCACATCCATGGTAAATAATTGAAAATTTGAAATATTTCTCTTTAGACGTAGGAACAAAACAGATAACTCACTACCAGTGTTTTTAGTGAACATGTTACTGGAAATCACAGACAAGTGGGACAAGAAAAAGTAATGAAAATCATACAAATTATAAAGGAAAAATAAAACCATTTCTCTTCGCAGATATTATAGGCAGGACTCAAATAGTTCACGAAAAACTGTTAGAACTAATACATGAATTCAGAAGAATTGCAAAATCATCACGCAAAAAAAAAAAAAAAAAACAATTGCGTTTCTACATAATATCAGAGAACAATCTGAAAATAAAATAGGAAAACAACCCCATTTATAATGGTATCCAGCAAACAAGAGGCAACTTCTCTAAGGAAGAAACAAATTTGTTTACTTAAAACTGCAGAACACTGCACTCCAGCCATGGAAGCAGGTAGCCTAGCAGCAGACCTTCATCTTTCCCTGTTCTTTTCCAAATCCAACCCCTAGTCTCATCCCCAGCCCTCTCCAGTGGATCACAGAGATCTCCCCCTCCAAACGTTTTTCCCCCTACTCATCATTTTATCCCAGTCTCCAGCTTCAGCAGGCATTCCCTGGGAGCCCTCCACCAAGCCTTCCAGAGAAGCAGGGAGTCCATAGAAACAGGCTAGCTTCAGATCTTCACTCTCCTTCCTCCATTCTATATCTGATACCCCAGTATCATCCCCAGCTCTGGAGTCGACTAGCTGTTCTGGCTTCCTCTCACTCTTGTACCTATTCTCAGGGGACTAAGCTGATCCTGGCAGAGCACTCTGCTTTCCTCTTTCCTGGGAACCTCCTCAGCTCCTCTCCACAACCCAGCAACCCTAAGTATCAGAAACACATTTTGCCTGGAAACCCCAGTGGCCAGAAATTGGGTAGACTCTAATGGGAGGCAAGAGGAACTAGGAGGAGTAGAGGGAGGGGAAAACTAATCAGGATGTTTTATGTGAAAAAAAAAAAAGATAATTTCAATAAAAGGAAAAAAATCCTGTAAAACATTGCCTAAAGAATCTTAAACAGATGCAAGAAAATGAGAAACTAGCCTGTGTTTATAGACTAGAAGATAATATTCTCAAATGTTGTCATCATCCAAAGTAATCTACCTGTTCAATGTAATCCCTATCAAAATTCCAGAGGCAATTTTTTAATAGAAAAAAGAAATAGCTGTAACATATTGAATGCCAAAGGAACTAATGTTAGCTACTTGTCTTGCTGTGACGAAGGAAGAGAAGGTTTATTTTGGTTGATAATGCCAGGTGATGCAGTCCCTCATGGTGGCAGGAGCAGGAAGAAGCTGGTCACATTGCATCCACACGTACAAACCATTTTATTTGGTCTGGGATCCCAACCCATGGAATGGTACTGCCCACATTTAGTGTGGACCTTTCCACCTTAGTAAGACTGATCTTGATAATCCCATACAAGTATGACCAGAGGTTGTGCCTTTAGTGATTCTAGATTTTGTCAAATTGAAAATCATTATTCATCACATCCCCAAACAGTTTCAAAAAATGAAAAAAAGAAGACAGAAGAAATAAACAAATAAAGAGGTAAAGGCCTTAAACTTTTAAAACATCACAAAGCTACAGCAATCAAATCAATATGCTACCAACATAAATACAGGCTGACAGACCAATGCAACAGAATGGAGAGTTCTTTAATTACTCCCCAACAGGAAGGGATATTCTCTTCAGCAAGTTCTGGTGGGAAAACTGAACACGCGTATGAGTACATGCAGCCTACAATACACAACTACCTACTCTTCATAGTTCACAACATAAGAAGGGACTCTATAAAATTCCTAGAAGAAAACATCAAGATACTGTTTTGGCAATGATTTCTCAGTTATGACAGCCAAAGTAGAAGAAATAAGACCAAGACTGGCTAAGATGGCTTCTAACTGGAAAACTGCCAGCAGAGGAGGAAATCAATCAAACGAAATTCAAATTAGGGAGTGGAAGAAAATATTTGCAAATTGCATATCTAATAAAGGGGCAATACTCAGAAAATATAAAACCATGCACAATTCAACAAAAGCAAAGCCCCAAGCAAACCAATTTGCAAATGAGCAAACGTACATTTTTTTTTTTTTTCCAAAGGAAGATACAGATGGTTAGCAAGCAAAGCAAATGGGAAGACGGTCAACATGACGTAACCACTAGGGGAGTGCAAATCAAAACCACGTACGAGATCACCTCAAACGTGTTGGATGGTGATTACAAAACCATGGAAACTCAGAGAAATTGAAAAGATGTTAAACAATAGGTATCATAGTGTGTGGGGTCGGGGAGCGGTTGCCAAATGGTACAGTTGCAATGGAAAACATTTAGATGTTCCACAGAGAGCTGAAACTATTCCCCTGCCATCATTCTCCTGTCCAAAAGAATTGAAGTCACAAAACCAAAGTGGCGTCTGTACACCCCTGTTCACGGTAGCATTGTTCACAGAAGACGGAAGCAGCCCAAATGTCCAACGGCGAATGAATAAAGCATCTGTGGTACATACATACAATGGACATCATTCGCTCTCAAAATTGGAAAAGGGAATTCTGTCACATGCTAGACTGTGAATGAGTCCTGAGGATATTCTGCTGAGTGAAATAATCCAGTGATAAAAGGACACACGCTGCAGGGTTCTGTTTACACAGAGTCCTGAAAGTAGCCGAACTGTAGACGGATGGTCGCCAGAGGCTATTGAAGGTGAAGGAGGGGTTTTAGTTTTCAAGATGCAAAAGTATTCTGGACTTGTTACATAACGATGTGCAGACAATTAATCCCTATTCCAGTGTACTCTGAAAACAATGATTGAGAGGATGAATTTTGTGTTACATGCTTTTGTGTTTATTATTGTCACATACAGAAAACAAAAACAAACAAAAAAGCCCGAAGAGCGGATGGAAGGCTGGTGGTTTTTGCATTGAGATACGAAACGCTTGATGGTTGTCCTCCCTATTTTTAAAGAAAGGGAAAAAAAAAATCTAGACAAACTAAAAATCATTTGGTGTTTTTGCGTTGAGCTATCAAAGCGTTGGGTTTGTAGAGCAAATGTATCCTGGAGTCCAGAAAAACAGTGTGTCCAAAGAGATCGGGCGATTGAGATCTGCTGGCCTGGAGCCGAAGTCATGGAGGTATGGATACTACATCCTGTTAATCCCTACTGCGGGGAGCTAAGGACTGAACCCAGAGCCTTGTGTTTGCTGGATAAGACTCAACCACTGAGCTACATCCTCAACCCTGCCTTGGAGGTATGAATTGGTTGGAAGTAGGAATACTTACATAGTCATTTGTCAAGTTGAGGAAGACTGCATATGGTCTTTGTGTTGGTGGCATATTTTTTGCAGGCTTTTACTCCAGGAACCCCAGTTTGAATAGTTAATAATCTCACAAATTCTTTGTGTTGTAGTCCTCATCTTCAAGGTCATGGCATGAGTCCTTGATTAACTACAATATTATGATACCTTCAAATGGGGTAGTGGGATTTATTTCTGTCTTTATTTAGGAGGAGCTTTTGAGCCTAGGGCCTCGTGCATAGCCGGGCAAGATCTCTACTGCTGAGTTGCGTCCTCAGCCAAGGATAGTGCCTTTTAAAAGTGGCCTAAGATTGTTGTGTCTTCTGCCATGAAAGGTGCAGCAAGAAAGTAGAATCTGATACAGAAAGAAGAATCTGAGACAGGCTCATACCTTTAGTATCAGTACTCAGGAGACAGAGGCACGTGGATCTCTGAGTTTGAGGCCAGCCTAGTCTACAGAGTGAGTTCCAGAACAGCCAGGGCTACACAGAGAAACCCTGCCTCAAAAAACAAACAAACAAACAAACCAAAAATGACAGCAAAAAGAAGGTAAAATCTGTGAACCGAGGAACGGGTTCTCAGTAGGTACTTATATTGTGCGTGCTTTGATTTGGGGCTTTCCATCTTCCAGAACTGTAGAAGCACAGTGTTGACTGTTTAAAAAGCTACCTGCTTTAGGAAATTTTGTTGTAGCTATCCAAATGGGCTGAGATGAAACCTTACTAGGTTGTCAGAGAGGTGATCCAGGAAAGATCTTTAGATGATACTTGCAGGAAGAGGGTAGAAGTTTTCCTTAATGAACATACCCAGAGCCTTGTCCGCATCAAAAGCTGTTCTTTTGGTGCAAAGATTTTCCAGAGTGTAATTTTGAATACTTATCCCACTTGAAAGAGAATTCCTTTCCAACCTTAACCCTAACGGCCTTGATCTATTAATTAAAACAAAAACAAAAGAAAAAAAAAAAACATGGTTGTGTGGTTGGTGCTGCCTGTCAACTAGATAACATTTTGGAGTTACATGGGAGGTGAGCCTCTGTGCATGCCTGTCAGAATTTATTTTGATTACATTAACTGAGGCAAGAAGACATGCCCACTGTGGGCATCACCATTCCCTGGCTGGGATCTTGGACTGTATACCTGGAGACAGGTGCCCGAGCAGCAGCATGCATTCATCTGTCACCAATGTGCCCATCTGTTTCAAGCTTCTTCCACTTTGACTTCCCCTTTGTGATGGACTGTACCCTTGATCTGGGAGCCAGAACAATCCCTTAAGTTACTTTTGCCAGTGTCTTTTATCACAGCAACAGAAAAAGAAGCTAAGGTAAGGTAATAAAGGTCTGTGCTTCACCAGAGAGGGCAAAGGGAGCTTGGAGAGGGACAGAAATGTGTGTGAGGGCCAAGGTGTCACTAAGCCAAGATGTCATTAGAACATTATAAAACTTTCCTCCTTCCTCCCCCAACACTGGCAATAACAAAGGCATAATAGAAGCAGAAACACGGAAACTAACAAAAAAATCATAGGATGATATAAAGTATAACCAAGAAAAAAAATAGTCAGAGATTGACAGAAACTTCCCAAGCTGAAATGGAGGAAAATAATAGAAAGCTGAAATAAAAGAGAAAAGTCAGAACCCCTGAGAACTGAGCAATAGCATCAGAAGAGGCAACACAAGCATGACTGAAAGAGAAGAGAGGAGGGTTGTGAACATATATGAAGCAACAATATCAGAGTTCTTGAAAACATTAAGAGCAGACACTAAACCACAAACAACTGCTAGAACTCCCAATGGGTTCAAATAAGCAAACATACAGTAATTTGAGCGAAGCAAAATGATTTAGAGTAGTCATGCTATATAATGATATTTTGGGCTGTGACAGATTGCATATAGGAGAGTAGTCCCATAAGCTTATAATGGAGCTGAAAGATTTCTATCACCTAGCTACAGTGGCACTGTTGTGTGTCATAGCACATTGTGTATTTACAGAAGTGCTGGTGTAAACACAACTACTGCCCTGCCAGCTATATAAAACAATGCTGTACACAATTATACACACTATGTGATAGTTGGTAATTATAATAAATGACTATGTTTTGGATTTAAGTATTTCCCTTACTATGACGTTTTTTGTTTGTTTGTTTAGAGTATAATGCCTTCTTCTTTGAAAAATATTTAATGTAAAACTACTTGCAATGCTACACTGGCAGTGGCCTTGTGCATTTCATGTTTACTTTGTTTCTTGTACCAAAATGACAGTTGGGTGATAATTTACACCATATAGACTAGTGTAGGGTACCCATGAGGTTTGCACAGTGAAGCCATTGATTAATGATGATGCACATCTCAGAATGTGTACCCATCATGAAGCGATACAGGATGATCTTCTGCTGACGATGCCCATGGCATGAAATAAAATGGTCACAAATACCATTTATATAAAGAAATATTCAACAGATACAAAAAAAGGGAGAAAATGAACACATCTCCTAAGTTGAAGGATTCTAAATGACTTTCTTTTTTCTTTTTGATTCTTTTGAGACAGGGTTTCTCTGTTGTAACTCTGGCTGTCCTGGAACTCACTCTGTAGACCAGGCTGGCCTCAAACTCACAGAGATCCACCTTCCTCTGCCTCCAGGGTGCTGGGATTAAAGGTGTGCACCATCACTGCCCAGCTGTAGATAGGTTTCTACTGGAGAGGCAGAACATAATTTCTATTCTTTAACTACGGGCTGCATGTGGTCACTTTCTTACAATGAATACAATATGAGAAAGATGGGAGAGTAACTTTACAGCGGGTGAAACTAATATGCACTTTGTCAGCCACGTGGCCATATTTATCCACTGTGATATATCATGTGAGACCATTAACTTCTGATGTGATAGCAATGGTGCTTAGAGGTCTTCCTCTTCCAACCCCCAACCCAAGACAGATCACATCCCAAGCAGTATCCCAATCCTAACTGAGCTACATTCTACAAGATAGTTCAGTAGACCCCCAAAGTCTCCAGTTCATCAAGAGCAAAGGAGTCTGAGAAAGACACAGTCTAGAAGAGAATAATACTGAATGCAAGATGACACTCTAGAACAGAAGAGGGTGTGGGAAAGAATACTATAAAAATAAACATGATGAAATATGGACTTTGGTCAATCATAAGTGTTGACATAGTCTTATTATTTGTGGCACACATACCCAGCTGGGCAGTTGAGATAACGCAGTTGGTAAAGGCTCTTGCTGCCAAGCCTGACAACTTGAATTTAGTCCTCAGAACCCACATGGTGGAAGGAGAGAGGCAACTCCCACAGGTTGTCCTCTTGACTTCTACACATGTGGAAGTCACACACACACACACACACACACACACACACACACACACACACACACCCTGCTAACTGAAGATGTTAGCCATAGAGAGAATGGCATGTATATGTATATGTATATATGTATATGCATATATGTATATAAGATCTCTGAAAAATGGCTAATGGGCACTGTGAATGAGATGTTCAAACTTTTTAGTATCCTGGGAGATAGCATAAGCACAGTGAGATGATATACATAGCCACTCAACTACAATTTGGGCAATTACAAATTCTCCAGGAAGCTGGAGTGAGGGAACTCAATTTCTATCTAGTATGGGTATAAACTGGCTTATACTTATAATCTTAATTTAATAAAATTTAGTAAAGCTGAAGATGTGTGTGTTCCCTACCTTCCAGGTAGGGATATATAAATATAAATATAAATATAAATATAAATAAATATATAAATATATATGTATTTGATATATATATATATAATATCTTTGAGATATAAATCCTAAAAAACTACAGCACCCTATAGCAGTGTATCTCCATGCTTATATAGGTACACAAATAACATATAGCAACATATGCAAGCATATTCATTGACTCACTGGTCATACTAGCAAAGACGTCCCATATTCTAGCTGACTGTTGATATTTGAATGGCTAAACCGTGGTCTATTCATAAGAACAGGAAGTGAATGAACTATATACACAAAAACAGCTGAATCTCAAAAGCAGCTTTGAACGATGAAAGTCAGTCCCTGAAGACACCCTCCAGTGTGATTCCATTCATGCACTACTCAGAAGACACCAAAGTACATTTAGAATGCCTGGACCAACATATACGCAGTAATACTGTGGGAACGTGCAGGCACTCCAGTGTTAAATTGACTCCTGAGGTTTATTTTTTTCTTTCTTTGACTTGTAGCTAAGTTTTGCAGTTTTTCTTTTCTGGGCTTTAGAATGTCAGTCTTTATTTTGTGGAGTGTGCTCGCTTCTGGTACTGCTCCCTCAGGCCCATGGGATTTGCTGCTTTTTAGTTTTGGTGGTCTAAGAAATAAGATAACCATGCTTGTTGACTATTACATAGGACAAGCAGTCTCCAGATTTTGGAGACTTAGGGTACTTTCCTATGAACAAATTATATGACCTTTTGTGTGTGGGCAATGTCACATTCATTTATTTAAGAAATATTCAGCAGTTTCCTACCACAGGCCAGGCTCTGTTTTGGGCTTTAGAAATACAGCAATAAAGTCTTGAAAACTATGTAATTGTCAGTCTAGTGGTATCTGTGTAGGCTTTTGAATCTATTTTAAATAGATAATTTCTCTCTCTGTCTGTTTGTCTGTCTGTCTGTCTGTCTGTCTGTCTCTCTCTCTCTCTCTCTCTCTGTGTCACTGTGTGTGTGTGTACATGTACAGAGACCACAGGCCAACTTTGGGTATCTCTTCTCAGAAGTTATTCACCTTGTCTTTGAGACATAGTCTCATTGGGATTCAGGGCTTCACCTACTAGACTAGGCTGGCCGATGCATACAAGAACACACAGCATTCACATTCCAATGTGCGTATGTGGAAAATAAAAATCCTGTATCCAGGTAAGTGTCAGGTCTATGTTTATAAATGTGGCCAGTGAGGAATTGCTGACAGGCCTGGTGATGCTAACAACGGCTCAGAAGGTATAATGGTATTGGACCCTTAGGTTCATTCTACAGCTTATACCATGCTTGTTCCATCCAAACAAACATGGTCAGAAGTAAAACAGAAAATTTAAACACTTTTTTCCTTCCAATTTTGGGAGTACATGATCTGTCTTGTGATGGAATTAAATTTTTCTTCCAAAATATGCTAAGGGAATGTACACATTATCTGTATGAAAAATAGGCAACTTAAACAATTATTTTATTTTATGTGTATGGATGTTTGTGTGCATGTATGTGTATGTGCCCTTGTGCATGCCTGGTGCCCATGGAGGCCAGAAGAAGGGATTGAATCCTGTACATCTGGAATTATGAATGGTTGTGGGCTATCATATGGGTCATGGCAACTGAACTCAGGTCCTCCGCACAAGCAACAAGTGTTCTTAACCACTGAGATACCTCTCTAGCCCCCAATAGGTGTATTTTAAAAGATGACATAAAACCTTTAAGAGTGGCAACCATCACTTCCGGTCACAATCTGAGCATCTGAGCGTACGTATGTGACATTATATTGGAGATGCAATAAATGGTTTTTGCTCTTACATACTGTTGAATAACACTGAGCTCTGAGGCTTTCTCCCTCTTGGTTGTTTATTTCTTTAAAAAAAGTGTCTTTAATCTCCTTTGTAGGCTTTAACTCAATAGAAAGAAAGAAAAGAAATCCAAAACATATCCATTCATTCAAAATAATATACTGTCAGCTGTACCTGTGGCATTTCATTGTTTGGCCACGTCTTTGCATCTTCTCGCATTTGAATTCAAAGCTCACCTTCCTGGATTGTCATTCTAATGCTCTTATCTGGTTCAGAGACATGAGCCAATTTGCAATGTCCACTTCAGCTGTCATTTGAAAACAACTCTTTTTCCACAGTGTCCTGACACTAATAGTCAGGGAAGCCTTTGAGAGCAAGAGAACACTTGATTTTTTTTCTCCGAGTACGAGATTGTGTGGCCTCTGGAAGTGAAGTCTCATTTCGTTGGGGAAAAATAATGACTAATCGATACAAGGGGTTAGGTGGCATCACAGGTTAATTCACTGGGAGTTAGTGTCTCTACTTGAAGTTTCCATAAACATCTCGTCTGAAAACAAGTCCAGTGCATTGCATGTTTGTGGTGGGCTGATTTTCTGTGGACTTTATAATGACATGGATTTCAAACAGTTTGATGTAAGTCACATGACGGTAGTTTCTTCAGAGAGAAATCACAGTCCCAGGTCAGCAGGTGGGGTTACATGTTAATGACAGAGAGCCCGTGCTAACAGCCGTACTTGAGGGTTGCCTGGAGTCTCTTCCACCTCTCTCCACACAGTCTCTGGGGACAGTTAAACAAATACAGTCAACCTCCACATAGAAGATGCGCTTAATGCGTGAGAACCAGATACGTGTAGCCTATGGAGGAAAAAAAAAAAGAGGGTCTTACGTTTTATAGTTCTAAGTGATTAGTTTTATGCTGCTTTGCAAAGTAAACTCAGTGTGGAGGTCATAATGAATGAATCCCTAGATGTTTACCAAGTCCCTGAATTAAATTGCATTCTTAATTGTTTGCAGATACATTGGCTTACCTAATTAAATAGGAACGACTCTACGTTGCTACAGAGGATAGAGAGTATTGAAGCCTTTAGGACTCATTTTAAATTAGCTATTCTGCTTGATAAACAAATTTAGCCCATTCAGGTTTTTTGGTACTGTGAAATAATGTCATACTAGAAGGGGCTATTCAGATAAATGTTGTTGAAATTATGCAAAGTAGAAGGATTTTGTTTCGTTCTTTTGAGAAGTATAAATAAGTAAATGAAATAAACTTTTTTTATTTGAATTCAAATATTTAAAGTTTAAAAAAATATATTTCTTCTATTTTATTTTGAATAAATAAGTAAAAATAAGTTTAAAACCCAATTGTACATAAAAAAATAAAGAAAATTAATTTACATCTAAGATACCATGATACAAATATTAGCAGGAGCATATAAAAGTTCATATTTCACAGACTCAATAATCTTAAAAAACAAAACAAAACTGAGCAATATATAGATATACCAGTATAAAACTTTCTCTTGAGAGAAGAAAAGCATGAACAGATCGTATGCTGATCTTCATAGACAACTGACATTTGTTCATTTTCATTTATAATCTATTTGAAAACATTTTTGAAAGTCTGCACAGGACAGAACCCATGAGTTTTATTCAGAAGCTTTCATTTTCCTGTTCGGTTTCAAGCTCCACTTGGCTTGTCCTCTACTTTCTGAAAACAATTCTGCTGGTGACGTAGTTTACAACTCGTGAAGGGAGTTTCTTAGAGGAATCTTCCATTTTAATGGAAAAGTTTTACAGTTCAGATGTTCCTCAGAGCAAGAATGAAAATCAACGATTTCTCAAAATTTTTCCTAGACTTTACCTATTTTGTTCTCCGTTAGTTCCAGAACTCCTGAGGGAGGGCCTTACACTGGGGGTTGCTTAGAACACTTATTCTTGGCGCTTCGTGGGAAGCTTCTCCTGGCTCATGGTATAGGCGCTGGCGAGCCTGTGGGCGCCTGATGCTTACCTGGAGGAAAACACCAACAGCTGGGTTTGTGCCACTTGCAAAAGACGTGTATAAACGTCCTGAGTAATCAGCACATTATCATTATGAGGTAAAGCATATTTATAAGGCGACAGAACAAGAGGTACGTCCGCTTCAGTGTGTCAGATTCTGTCTTTACTCTCAACTTCACACTTTATTGTCTAAATAAGGTAATCGAGGGAGAAGCTATTGCATTTTCTCCCCCATATTTCAGTTACACAGCGCACTAAGTATTTTTCCCCAAGGTCCACTGATTCCTAGAAATTCCTGGGGAAGAAAAATCAGAGACTTTGTTGCTGCTTCATTTCCATTCTGAGG
This sequence comes from Cricetomys ansorgei, assembly GCA_026225945.1. Classification (NCBI taxonomy): domain Eukaryota; kingdom Metazoa; phylum Chordata; class Mammalia; order Rodentia; family Nesomyidae; genus Cricetomys; species Cricetomys ansorgei. The sequence goes on along the minus strand of JAMJFZ010000882.1, from coordinate 1,890,037 downwards.
GAATTTTTAAATTAAAAATAATGTATTTAAAAACAAAACTACCACAGCAGAGTATCTCAGGACGACAAAATATCCTAGGTCGAATCATCCAAGATCATGTCTTTTATTGCTAAATAGAATGGGACATTTTGAATTAGCAGAAATACTCTGGGGAAAAATTACATATTTTGGAAAAAAAAAAGAAAAAGAAAAGGTAGAGAAACTGATCTCCAAATCAAAACCCAAAACACACACTCAAATAATGAAAGACCCAGTGATCCAAGAAAGTGGATCTGTCCATCCAGAGAGGATACTCAGGCATCCTTTCCTCGTAGGGTACCTTGATGCCTTAGAGAGGAGGGCTAGTATCCAGGACACAGATATATGGCTTTGAAAAGTAAAAAGCAAAACAAAAACACAAATGGAGAGGTGTGGGTGGGGATGGAGTAAGGCTTTCCTAAGGAAAGGAAAACTTCAGGAGAGGAGAAATGATACAGTGGGAAGAGAAAGTTAACTCTGCAGCTTGGCTGAGCAGAGTCTTCTCAAAGACCCAGATGATTCTGAAGTTACTTGCTGAGATTTGTGTGTGTGTGTGTGTGTGTGTGTGTACAAGGGATCTTCTTTGTCCCCTATGTTTCTTCAGGAAGGCTATGTCTCTTGCTCACATTTTTGTGAACATACTCTTTGGGGAGCAGTCAAATAGAACTGGTGTCATGGATGTGGGTGAAAGATAGCAAAAATGGGAAGCAAACTACGGCTGAACTTGGGGTCACCCTGGGGCTTCACCTTTTTGTAGACACACAGCATTTTTGTCCAAGGTAGAAGGCTTTTTTGAGAAAGTGACATATAAATGATCTCAAAGTATCTTTTTCCTTCGTGTATAAAATTACATAGCAGAGTTCGTTTCTAAATATAGACAGGCATTAAATAGCAAATAAAGATGAGTGTCTCTTGATAGAGAATTCTAGCCCTACAGCCTAGAACAGCTATTGCCTCTCTAATGGCAGGATATGAATAGTTAGGACTCCCAGCTTTGACAGGTTTGCAATATGATAGTTTTAGGGATGTTGAATTAAAAAAAAAAACAGATCCAGGCTTTGCTATGGCCATGCGACCTTATGGAAGCCCAGGCTTAGCTTTATCATGTATAAAATAAAGAATGTGGGTAAATGACCTCTCAGGTCTCAGCCAAGTCTAGTGTGATGAGTTTATCACCAGAAAAGGGTATTCATAAGGGGCTATAAATGTTGCTTTGATCTTTCTCAAGGCCTTAATTTTCCAAATGGCTTTTGTACCTCCTGGAAACACTAATAAAATAAATCCATACGTAACCCTTGGTGCTTAAATTACCCTTTTGCCACAGTGTGGTACTTCTGGAGTTTTAGTATGATTTCCTTTCTAATGAGACTTGGCTTTCATACACAGACTTTTTTCTATAAATAATGGATACATACAATTTAATTCCTGAATATAATATTTATAAAATACTGAGTTATAAAGGCAATGCTGTTGATAATAAGTCAGTTACAATGAAAGCAACTTAATAAACCTAATAACAGCAAATCTTTGTACTAAGGGCACTCTTCATTGATGATTGAGCTTTAAAATACCATGGGGTACTTGAAAAGTGATTAAATTGAGACGTTTGTAATTTTTCAATTACAACAAAAATGTCTGCAGAAAAATGAGTTGATTTGGTCGTTTGTGCATTCTTTTATTTAACAAAGACACATATTGGCAATAAGTTCCATATCTTCATAAAACTTAGAATCTAGTAGGGGAGCCCAATCTTTACCAAATACACAACAAATGTACTATTGTCCTTGTGATGTTAAAAGCATTTGGGTCTTCTTGGAGTATAGGAATGGATGGTTCCCCTGCCCAAGTGACTTCTCTATTGGTATATTAAGGAAGAGAAGTAGTTAATAAGGAAAATAAGGACATGATGTATTTCAGAGGACATATGTGTGACAGGTTGGGGCATCATAAATCACAGTACTGAATAAGAGCTTCTGCAGTTGGGAGGCTAAGAATTGTGGGGTGGCATGAGGTTGTAAAGGAAGGTGGGCGCTAGAGCACCCATACAGTTGTATGCTATGCCAGGGTAATCTGTTTTTCTCTTATCAGAGAGGGACATAACGGTGGGGCTGACATTATATGCTCATGGTTAAAAATTTAAAAGTGCACATTGTCTATAGCTTGGAAAACAGGTGGGAAAGAGGTCAGAATGGATATAGACAGAATAAACGATGGCTACAGAAGTCCACCAGATAATTCATAATAATCTGGATTAGGAAAGTGATAGGAGAAGTCAAGAGATGGTCAGAGTGTCTGGGCTGAGACAGAGATCCGGTTTTCTCTACAAATACACAATAAGGGTTAGGCATGTTTCATGATGGAGACTATATTAGCAATTACTACACTATAGTGGAAACTTTGTCTCCACACCGGGGCTTCTGCTAGCATAGGTGGATATTAGCAGGGGCTCTTTGTAACTTTCCTTTGTAATCATTTATTTTTTTTTGTCTCCATGTTGATTTTGGATATGGAAGGTTTTGAGCTAGTGGCTCTCAAGTCTGCATAAGGCTAGAAGGGTATCATGGTAAAACAGTCTTCTGGAGGACTTTTGTTGACTCCTACCATTTTGGGGATTTATATCTGTTCTGACCATTGATGGCTAGTTTGGGCTTAGATTATGAGCTCTTTAGACTCCAAGTGTTGAAATATTTGGAGGCAATAAAAAATATCCTTGAAGAATATTCTCTTTCTGTGGAAAACCAGAAGAAAGAGATTGTCTACAACCTTCTATTTTACTTTTACCTGATGGGGGGTACCTGATTTCCCATTATGGTAGAGTCTTCTATCTGTATTTGATAATAATTTATTCCAGAGGAGAATTCTCTTTAGAGAGAGCTACATCTACTCCCCAACCCCTTGGTGGGGGGGGGGATAATGATTCTGACCTTAAAAAGTAGGCAAGGGTCCTAAGTCAATCTAGACTGGGAACCATGTGGAGATAACTTAAGCCTTCTGTGCTGGCAACTCTGCTAAAGAGGAGAGGAGAGGAGCATCCGAGAAGAGGTAGGGAGATGGTGTCTCGATGACCTGACTATAGACTAGAACGCAGACACCTATAGTCGGGTGACAAGTTTCAATGCACTGAGAGGTGCTGATCCCAGGAAAAGAGCCACAGAAGTTCACTGAGCAGATGTTTTCAGCTGTGTGCTTTAACTGTTTCCATCATCACCAAACTTTCAGTCGAGTCTGTTTGTCAAATAGCTCTGAGCTTGTGGTTCTGCAAGGGAAACAGTAGACAAGAAACCACATTGATGTTAGGGAGATTCAGACTGGTCTCAAAGGAGAGATGGTGGGGTGTTGCAGTGAGCAAGCAGTGCAGGCAGGCAAGAAATACCCCATGAGCAGAAACGAGACTCCTTGTAACTTCTCTCAGTTCATGTCTTAGAAATCCTAAGAAATATTAGGTAGGCACCTGAGATTGGTGGTCCAGTCTCTGAGTTTGGATATTTAAGAGTTATACCATGAGGCTGAAGCACTTGTGTTTACCTCAGTTGTAATCGATTCAGAAGCATTTCTAGTGGTAGAATCTACAAGATGATCCTTGAACCTCAAACTGATTCAGCTCTACTATGTGACCTGGGACTTACAAGGGGACTAGGTCTAGGGCATGGAATATTTTCCAACTTTTTACTGCAAACTTCCAGTAATTTGCATGCCAGGACTATCACTTTCCCTCTGTGCTTCTGTATCTCATGTGTATGTCTGTGTGGTGTATGCCATGTGTATGTGCATGTTTGCATGTTTGAGGGGCACAAGTATGTGTGTAGGTGTGTACACATGTATGTGTGGAGGCCCGAGGTTGTAGTCAGATGTCTTCCTCGACCCCTCTCCATTGTATATTGAAAGAGGATCGCTGGAAGGAACTTTAAGTTTTGGTTAGTCCAGTTTGCTAGCTTGCTCTCAGGATTTTCTGCCACCACCCATACCACTCTGGGGTTACAGGAGGGCTGCAACACCCACAGGCATTTAAGAGCGATGGGGCTCTGAACACACTCAGGTTCTCATGCTTTCTCAGCAAATGCTTTAAGCACCCCACAGTCATTCCAGTCTACTGCTATCAAATTTTAGACAGTGCTTAGGATCACCTTTATTTTTACAAATAAAGAAAATGAAGTTCAAAGAGAGATTGTGGCTTTCCCCAGGTTATGTTATTTGTCATAATGACACCAATACTTGAATCCAAGACCCCTCGCCCTGCCCACGGCCAATATCTTTTATTATGGTATCTTTCTCAGATTTATTGTAATACTGAAACATTGGAGAGTTGGGTCATGTTCCTTCCCCCCAATTGCAATGTTTCTTAAGTTCCAGTCTGCATTACAGAGAGGAGAATGTTATGAGTCTGTCTTGCTGATATATTGCTGGAATGTATACTAATCTTTAAAAAAAACAAAACAAAAAACTACCAAGTAACAAATGGTGAGATACAAAACTGAGCATCACTTGGAGTTCTTTAATTGGGAATCTATTTTCGTGTCCAGTTAATTTTTCCTCAGTAGGTAAATAATACATCATTTTAGAGAATTGCGAGAAACGTTCTCCTCCTAAGTGGCACTTAGGATTTACAAGAGGTTAGGGAATGGCTTTTCAGTCTGGTAATTGTTTTTATGTGTATTCACTTCCTGTTGCTCCAGGAACTCAATGAAATACTATTTGTTCCCTTGAGAAATTATTTCAGATCTTTGCATTGCTAAGACACCACATATATGCAGGGTTTCACCTATTTAACATAATAATTCCATGGAAACGATAACAAAGCTGTAGGAGATTTCATTAAAGCTTGGCTTCATTCCTAGCATCATGGGCTAGTAAATGACCCAAAAGATCACCTCCTCCAGCCCTTGCTTCTAGTGTGTGTGATGTTTAAATAATTAAAAAAAAAAAAAAAAGGTTTCCACTATTCCTGACACTCTGCAATTTACCTTGGTAACTTGAATCTCTGCAAGATTGTACTGTTTAGCTCCGAATACATCTTCCCAACCCAGCTAACTCAGGCTTTCTGGCTCCATTTAATAACTTCTGTCCTTGTTGAAAGAATACCCTGATTAAAGCAACTTACAGAAGGAATGGTTAATTTTGGCGTACACTTCCGGGATACAGTCTACATGATCATAGTGAAAGGAGGCTGAGGAGGAGGCTGGTCACATTGCATCCCAGCCAGGAAGCAGAGAATGATTAATGCTGTTCAGTTGCCCTTCTTTTTTTATTCAGTCAAGAACTCAGACCATGAAATGGTACAACCCACCTAAGGAAGGTCTTCCTACTTCAATTAATACAATGCAGATAATCCCCCCAAAGCACGTCAGAAGGTCAACCTAACCCATATAATTCCTTACAGCGCATGGATCAGAGTCTTGTCTCCTAGATGATTCTAGATCTTATCAAGTTGACAATCAATATTAGCCATCACAACTTCAGTCTAGAGCTCTGCGTGCCGTCCCCAGTGGAGACGAGGCACGGATGGTCAGCCCTCTCTGTGTAGAGGTGACACGTAGATTCAATATGCGTACAAGGTTGGCTTTTAAGTAACCCAAATGTCCTCATTTTAAAACAAGCAATTTTCTTTCCTGGCCCATCTCTCCATTCATGAAGCCATTTTAATGGATTTCTTTGGGAATTTTGTCTCTTGTCTGTTCTTCCTTAAACTGTGAAGTTGGTCTGAATACTGCTGGGATCAATTTCTTTTGTGAGTGTGTGTATGTGAGAGAGAGAGAGAGAGAGAGGGTGAGGGGAAGAGAGAAAGAGAGAGAGAGAAACCCCTAATTCTAGTATGAACTAGAAAGATGAATTTTTTATTAATTTTTTTCTCAAATTTTTATTTGGAAACGGCCATAGTCAGTGTTCTAGGGCCTGCTCTTCACTTGGTCTTATAAAGAGGGAAGGAGTTAACCAGGTTCATAAAATACTGGTTTTTCATGTTGGAAGATATTCATTAAGTATGTAAAATGCTCCAGGCATTGCTCTAGGCGTTGACGATGCATCCACAAACAAAATAAGCATCTTTGCCTTCTTTTATAGCTTACATGCCAGGTGTCATGAGTTTGCTGGTTAGTTTCATCAACTTGACACAAATTAGACTGACCTGGGAAGGGAGACCCTCAAATGAGGAATTGCCTCAGTCAGCTTGCCCTGCACCCACAGGCATTTATGGGAGGTCCCAGACCACTGTAGGCAGTGCCATCCCTGGGACAGGTGATGCTGTGTTGGAAAAGAAGTCCAAGCCACGGAGAGCAAGCCTGTAGGCTGCTCCCTCTATGATTTCTCACTCAGTTGCTCTCTTTAGGCTTCTGCCTTGAGCGCCTGTCCTGACTTCCCTCGGTGATGGGCAGCTACCTGGTAGTGTCACGCCGATGAAGAAGCAAATGAAATTATTTGTATCTTTACAAGTATGTATTTGTTCTGGATCTGTGGCATCAACATAATCCAGAAAGGACTCATCCACACATCCTCACAGATTGAGAAGGGATCACGGGCAGTGGGGAATCCTAGCACCTGGTTCAGAAGAAAATAAAACTAAGAATATATATTCAAAGGAAGTCTCGCATTTTGTGGTTCCATGTGATGTCTTATTTTCTTTGTGTGATACTGCTACTGTAGAAAAAGGATTCTGCACCCCAAACATATCACCTAAATTAGGCATGTGATAAATTAACTGGGAATTGTCTGTGTACCATATCGAGCCTTACAGAATATGGATATGTTCATGTATATTTAGACATTCATTTCTGCATAGGCAGTGAACTCAAGATCGAAGCTCTTTGTTAAACACATTGTGTAGTTGTTATGCTGCTGTGGTGACTCGGCAAGGAGACAAGGAGGCATTTTTTATTGGTGTAAACCCTTCTAGACCTCAGCAGAGGAAACCACCATCATGATCGGCTCCATACTGGACAGTGGAACCCTGAGCATTTGAGTTCAGGTGTTTTTATTGATTCAGATTGCCTCGGTACTCTACTGATAGCACATGAAGGTCATGAGCAATCAAACACCCCCCTGAATAAATCCAACACCTGCAGACAATACAAAGTGCCAAGACCTAGGCAGCCCCTCACCGGACACTGCACAAAACAATTATTTTGTACATAACTAAAAACAAACTTCTACATATTTATAGTGTACTTATTCTCTTCCAATCTTGGTGTAGTGTCTTTTACTCAGTGAGGAGAATGAAGTTTACACAGTGGGCACAATGAGAGAGCCTCTTTCAAATTTGACTTCCATGCTATTTATATAATCATGGGGAAGTCATTTAACATTGGCATTCCAATTTCTTTACCTGAATGTTTGGACAACAGCTGCTGAGCTAAAATATTGGCCACTGTTAAGACCATAATGTGATATTTGATACCAGGCTCTTAATGTACACTATGAACAGTAGATTAAAGTCCTGCTCTGAAGGAAGACTCGAAGGCATGCATGCATAGGCGGCATGAGAGGCCGAGAGATGCCTCTGGTTGCTGGCTGATCCGAGGGTGTGAGGAGGCAGCGAGGAGAAAACTTGCTTGTGGACTGTATTGGAGCAGGACAGCATTTACATAGGAGGAAATGGGCAGGGTTCATCCACATGAGTGAAGCAAGGTCTCACGTAGCCTGTCCTGTCCAGGAAACTCTTAATAGTTCAGCCACCTTCTACGTGCGTTCTTTCCGTTGAGGACTTTACAAGTACACTTGTATTCCTCTCCTGTTAGTCTGTACCATGTGATTTAAGATGAAATTGCTCAAGGTCTGGGCCACAGCTCAGTGGTAGATTCCTTGCAGCATGCACAAAACCCTAGTTTGTCACTGTTACTGAAAAAAAAAAGAAGGATAATGTTGAGTGTTCTGAGATCATAGTTGGTCTCCCAGACTCTAAAAGCAAGTGGCTTCCTATTGTTTTACCTTTTGAGTCATTTGAAATTTTAAATTCAGAAGAGTTACCTGACTTTCACCAAATTCTCTCTGTCTTTGCTTTCTATACTAACAGCATAACTTCATACACACACACACTTAGTTTAAAAAGTGAAAGTAATTCTAAAATATCCGTCAGATTAGTAGAGATTCGATAAGTGACTTCTTAAAGGTCATAAGATTCTGTAAAACATGCAATACATTTGCGTGGTAGCCTCATGGGCCTATCGAAGGCTTGGTTCACTTTGGACTTATGAAACACTTCCTGTTTTCTTCCCTAGCCTCCTATGCCACAATTTCCATTCCTACTTCCCAAAGACACATGTACAAACATACACGCTCCACTGGCCTCCAGCTATCCCAGGCTAGTCACAGCCCTGGAGTCCATCTGACTGACTGGTGCTTCTATGTCTTTATGTTTTTCTACCCACCCCCCCAATGCCACCCGCTTCTCCCTGCATTGGTTTAGGGCACTGATGCCCTCGTGACCAACTCACGCAGTTCCTCGGTGCGGCAGCCCCTGGTGTCTACGCAAGGAAACTTTGCAAAGCAGCCTCCTCAGCTCTGTTTCAGCACTTATAAGAAAAACCGCGACTCCTTCTGTTTCTGACCGTCTTCCCTATTGTGTTGTGAGATCCCCTCCAGGTGTTATGCTTCAGTGAATTCTTATCAAGCCTAGCTTCACGTAGGATACATTTAGAAAAAAAAATATTCATTGGTTGAATAAATCACAAAAATTGAGATAATATGGGACCTGAATTTTCTGGTCCTAGAGTAACTGAATTCAGTTAAACACACTATAAGATAAGCCAATCAAAGGGGGAAAATGGCAGTGGGGGGTTGTGACAAGAGAAACTGGATGCTTTTGATCTCTCAGTTTTAGGCTATTTTGCGGAAAAATTATCCAACTTCTAAGACAGTGCATGTCAGCCATGCTGTGTATTGGATTTACTTGGGGCCTCTAAATATGATGCCTGGGAATCAGTTGGAGAGAATTTGATTTACTTGGTGATTGGTATAGACTGGTGTCAGCTCCCCAGGCAATTCTAAAGAACGTCCAAAACACTCCTGTAGCTATGTGCTATGCAGAGTTTTGTTCACAGTTCTTGAAAATGAGACTTGTATGGCAGCAACATGGGGTACATTTTTTTTTTTTGTGTGTGTGTGTGAATATATGTGTAGTGTGTATATGTATGTGTGTGTGTATGTATGTGTGTGTATAAAGGTAGCTGTCTCCTAGAAGAGTCTTGGGAAAAGAAATGGATTAGTGACAGGCACGAAAGCTAGTGTTTTTCAAGTATTTATTTATTATATATGTGCATGCGTGCGCATATATGTGTTTAGGTGCACCTATGAGTGTACACATCTTTGTACATGTATGTGGAAGACAGGAAAACCTTGAGTATCATCTCAGCAATGGTCTCCACCTCTTTTGTGGGTTCTCATTGTCCTGGAGCTAAGTAGTTAGTCTGGGATGGCTGTCTGGTGAGTTCTGGGATCCTCCCATCTCTACTCCCCCCAGCTAGGATCCCATGTTCACACCACCACAAGAAGCATTTTTATATGGGCTCTGAGGATGGAATTCAGGGCTTCATGCTCACATGCTGTACTGAATGAGACTGTCTTCCTATTCCTGAATTTAATAGTCTTAAGTTTTAAAGTACAAATCTAAGGACCAGCATTTTAAAAATGAATATTTATAAATAGCCCACCATAGAGGTCATTTTAAAGTCAAATTCTCCTGTAAGCGAGTTTTCAAAGTCTTTTTTAGCTATTTCTTAAAAGTGGATTCATTTTTAAGCTTCTAATTTTGGACTAAATAAACACACAAGCAGATTATCTAGATAATTGAAGCCAAACCTATTTTGGGCCCTAATTATCTCTACTACCTCAGGTGAAAGGGAATTTTTATTTTGAATTATTTAGCTAATTGAGGACAAAGAACAGTTTCTGTCTGTTTTCTCTGGATAATTTACAAGTATCTTTGCCATCCTAATGTCTTCATTTTCAAAGGGAAATGGGGGCAAGTCTGCTGGAATGGGCACATTATTGGAGACCAAGAGTGTCTGGCTGGCACTCCAGAGTTAGCCTTTGTCTAAAATACAACAAGGGACATTACAGAATTTTAAAAACACAGTTGCTTGTAAGCAAAAACATCAACTGTCCAACCCTATATTTCAATCCCAGACCCAGCTGAATTCTTTGGGCCTCATCCAAGATCAGATTGTCCTGAACCAGTGATGGGCTGGGGTCTCTTCCCTTCCACTGGAGTCTCAAATCTCTTGGCACCCAGACCAGGCTTAAACCAAATCAAAGGCTGGAGACTCTGAAAGGCCCAGACAGGATAGCATTATTTTTATTTCTATTGTTGTGTCAATGTGGAATGTTTGAGAACATTTTTTTCTTTATTTAAACTTTTCACATTGTAGGAAAAAGCCTTTTGGATCAACAGACCTCATTTCAAAGGACACTGGAGTAAAAAAAAAAAAAATACAAAAAGCTCCTTCCTTTCTTTACTTCATACTCCAACAAAGGGGTGAAAAGCCAGGAGAATTTCTGATAATATCCATTTTGCTACATTCTTTGAATGTAGTATAGGAGAGATTGGTCTAGGAGCATATCAGTGTTGAAAATATTAAAACATCTTTTTTTTTTTTTTGTCTTTTTAAATTGTGAGATTCTTATGGGTTTAATGGTTTGGTGGTGAGATAAAGACAAAGGGGTGGTGGTGGTGGTGGTGGTGGTGGTGGCGGTCTAGGTCAGTGGCTCAGCGAGTTGACTGCTTGGCAGACAAGAATGAGGACCTGAGTTTGGATTGCCAGCACCCACACAAAGGAAACTGGATGAAGCAGTAACCTCAATATCTGGGCAGCAGAGATAGGCAAATCTCTGGAGCTTCCTGCCTCACCTGCGGAGCCTCATCAGTGAGCTCAAGGTTCAGTGAGAGAGTTTACTTCAAGCAATAAGGTGGGGAGTGATTGAGGAAGACATTCAACACTGTGACCTCTGGCCTCCCATGCACACGTGCCTGTATACCCCCCCATATGATTATGTGCACACACACCACACACACACACACACACACAACTAAAAAAAGAAAAGTAATAGAGGAAACATATTTGTGGGAACAATTCATAGCGCAGCACAGCACAGAGTGCTAAATACGTGTTTAGTACTGAAAATATTTCAACAAAAGTCTAATTTTAATTTTTGATACTGTTTTATTTAAATAATAAACATCATATGCCTTCTCTAACTTCAGTATAAAGTATGAAATAAGATAGGTTCCCTGCATATGTGTGGAGTCACCTTCAAGAAAAGCTATTCTAATCCCCATTTACTTAAAAAATAATGACTCACCAGGAATTATGCAATCACAGCAACCTAAATGAAAGAGCTTTCTACACATCACCTTCGGCTTATTGATGTCATGGTTATATTCATATATTTTCTCGTATTTCAAACCCTTTAGACTATCTGTGCATTTCTCCCTGAAATCTCGATCTGTTGATGAGAGCTAGTCTTGGCTTCTGTTATCTTCAGTTTTATTTCTGGAATCTTCTTAAGTAACCACCTCCTTCCTTTTCTCAAGAAGCTGGTGATCAGGGAGATTTTAAAATGTTGAGGGGGAGAAGCTCAGAGCTGGTGAAATCCTGTACTGTCCTTTACTTACGCTCCAAGCTAACGTCAGAGTTGAGACCGAGTCTGAGACCACGTGATTACGTGCGTTGATCACTGTGCTGCTGATGTTCACAGGCCTCCTTACATGAAAACCTCCTCTTAGTGTTTTCTAGGCTATTTCTAAGGAAGTGGGTCTTTGAAAATAGTGATCGCCGATCAGCCTTTGGCAGCTTGCACAAAAGTCTGAGAGATGGGTTGGTGCTCGTGATAAAAGCTAATTTACAGGAAAAAACCTATGTGGCAGACACTTTTTAAGGTACTCATAAGCATTAACTCTTTAATCCTCCTATCAACACTACGAGACAGGTACCACAATAATCCTTAGTCTACTGATGACGAGACGGAGAGATTTAGTAAATACCCCAAGTCAAGAGTGAGTGTGTGGAGGAGAAATGTGAAGCAAAGCAAGCGCTCTTAGCACTTGGTACCATCACCGACATGACATTCCGTGATTTTCTAAAGGGGAAAGACGGTCTGAGTTACTGGAAGTAAGAATATTTCTTGGATGTTTTATTTAAGGTGCAGGCAGTTCTATAAAACCTGATACCCAAGGATATTTTCAGAGCCTTCCTTGTGATCATGTGACATCCAAAATATTGCAGCTCTATAGCAACATTGATGCTAAAAAATTAGAAGCTCTTTGAAATTAAAAAAAAAAAGTCTTTCCTTTATTAGACATAAATTGACTCAGAAAATGGCTTAACTGCTGACTTCCTACAGATGGTAGAAACTGGGCAACGGCAAATAGGGTCAGTTAGGGAACAGACCAGGAGTGAATTGCTGCGCTTTATGTTTCTCTTTTCTTGTCTTTAAGAGCTAGGAGCTTCAGTTAAAAAAGTAATAATAAAAAAATTAAAACATGAAATAAAAAAAAAATTTAATTTAAGAAAATGCATTTTTGGTCTGAGATGGTGGCAGAAGTTTTGAATCCCAGCACTTAAAAGGCAGAGGCAGGCAGATCTCTGAGTTCCAGGCCAGACTGGCCTACAGAGCCAGTTCCAGGACAGCCAGAGTTACACAGAAAAACCATGTCTGGAAAAATAAACAAACAACAAAAACAGAAAGCACACTTTTGAGCATAAAAGTCCAGTTTGATCTATTGTTCAGAGGCAGTGCACTGCATTTATTCAATCATAAAATTATAAAGCAGAGAGCTCAGCTAAAAGCATGGTCTCATGATAACAATTAGATTGTGAAGGGGAGAAAATACGATCTAACAGCAAGCATTTTAAAGCTATTTTTTCTTTCTTTCCTTCCCTTCCTCCTTCTCTCTCTCTCCCTCTCCCCCTTCCTTTCTTCCTTCCTTCTTTCATTCTTTCCTTTCTTCCTTCCTTCCTTCCTTCCTTCCTTCCTTTCTTTCTTTCCTTCCTTCCTTCTGTCCTTCCTTCATTTCTTTCTTTCTTTCACATTGTTCAGTTTTGCAGAAGCTTCTTTTTAGGGAAACATCATGTTTGATTCTAAATTCTAGTTAATAAATCCACTGGTTCTATTTTCCAAGTAAATCTCTCAACATATGGGAAATAGATGAGCTACAAATATAAAAGTTGAAATACTTTAATTTTGAAATGTATTTCATGTGTATGTGTGTGTGTGTGTGTGTGTGTGTGTGTGTGTGTGTGTGGTTTGTGGTTTGTTTTATTCTGTCTTTGACTTAATGATTTTCTTGTAAGCTCTAACCCTTAGTGAATGTTCCCCTACGTAAGCAACTAAGTAGAAAACTTGAGCAGCCCTTGTACTTTTCTTATGACACAAAATGCTCTGGGAAATTTAGATTCTTTATGATTTGATTCATACAAATATCACAATTAAAATTTCCTGTTTAGATATCATGGTTCTTTTCTCTCACTCACTCTCTCTCTCTCTCTCTCTCTGGTTGTGGACAGTTGCTTTGGGAAAACCTTGGATAATGACTTGAACTTGTGGAAATGCATGAGCTGGAGTTTCTAGACTTTCAACAAGGGGAAAGACTGAAATTTGAAATGCAAAAAAATGTTTTGCACTTCACCTTGGAATGGTTAAGAGACTTAGAATTTTTTTTTGTCACTTAGAAAAGTATATTTCCATGTTCCTCTCACACATTTCTGCTATAATCTACACAATTATTTACTATTTATTTTTAAGTAGACCCATTTTTATAACTTAAGCAATAACAACCATGAAGTCACAGGCTTGACCTAGTAGCTTTATATTTTTCCATTACTTACTAAAATAACTACCTACAATTTTAAAATGCTACACTTTGCATACTGCCTCATAGCAACTGTATATTAAGGTAAAAAAATCTATCCCAGTAAATTATTATTATTTCCTTATAGTCTAGAATCAGTGGACTGACTTGTAAAATTATCACTTAAATAGAATTCCTCAACTTTTTTTTTTGGTCTTCAGTCAGAGAAAGTTTGGATAGCTTTCTGTTGGAGCCGCCACAGGGCTTTACTTACTCTGGGCAGGTATGCTATAATTCCATCACCTTTTCTCCAGCTGAAGAAAAGGGAACAGAATCAGCCGAAGTAACCTTGATTTTTTTTTTTTTTTGTATTTTTTAAGAGTAAATCATTTACAAGCCCAGTCCTTTAATTATGAGTAGTAAAAACAATTTCCTCACAACACACCCCTCTCTCGATTGCGACACCATGGGAGAACGCTCTGCTCCTGCAAATTGAAAAGCACTATCAGAGTTTTGTTTGCTTTAAATTTGCATTAAAGTGATAGTGTTACTATGATTAGCTTTCTAAACTATAAATGATCATTTTGATTTTGTTCTCTTTGTGTGTGTGTGTGTGTGTGTGTGTGTGTATAGGGAGAAAGGGCCAGAAATGTCAGGTAGGGGAGAAGAGAAAGATAAAACATGATCCGGATACATCGTATGCATGTATGAGACTCTCAAAGAATAAAGAAATGAAACACTATTTTAATCTCATATTTTCTTAAAATACTACACCAAGAAGCATATGTCACCTGATTACTATGGGATTTATTCATGACAATTAATGTGATTTGGAACATATCATTCTGATTGCCTGGGACTTTTCTGTTGTGGCACTAAAGTCTTGAATCTCAGGAAAATCCCTCAGTTCTTGGCAAATGGGACACGTGGCAGTCAACTCAGGAATGAGTCTAGATATGATTCCAGCTGGAGTATTTCTCTTGGTAGTCTCTATATTTAAGTATGCTGAAATTGTGGACTTCAACCTAATGATCTCAGCTCAAGTGGACAGAGAGATTTCTCTGTTGCCCATTCTGCCCATTCTCTCAGTGCTCGTTGCTGTCACATTGAGCTTCCAAGAGCACACATCTTAATCCTGTCACTTTATTGCCTAACACGGTTTCCCATTCAGTGTAGGAACAAGTCCAAACTATTGAAGTTAGCTCATCTAGCCTGCTTTAATTTAATGTAATGAGTCTCAAATTGTATTCTAGGAAAGACCACCTCTACCTGGAGAATTTGTTAAGAATGTAGATGTCTCCATTTCTGGTTCAAATGGAATGAGTAGAAGAGTTGTAGAACATGTATGTGCATGTGTGTGTGTATGTGTGTGATTACTGTGGGTGACTGAGAATGGTGTAGGAGTCCACGTATTCGAGGGTGTGTGTGAATGTGTGTGCAGAGGCATATGGAAACCAGAGATCTGTTTCAGAATTTGTTTTTCAGGGACCCCAGCATTCCTTGTTTTATTTGAGGCACAGTCTCTCACTTGGCCTGAAACTTACCAGTTAGACTAGGCTGGTTGACCTGTGAGTGAGCCTCGGAGATTTCTGTGTCTCTTAAACTGCCCAGTGGTGAGACTACAGACACACACACACCAAATTCTGCTTTTTAACACAGGTTCTGTGGATCAAACTCAGGTCTTTATGTTCATGTAGCAAGGAGTTTGCCACAATCTTTGAGGAGAATAAATGTGACTGCTGTCTTCTAACTCAAGTAGTCTCTCCTGACAATTTATTCTTTGAGTTCACTGTAATTTATTCAGGCTTTTCAGTGTTCTGGTCTTTTACACACATGTGCTGGGACTTTTCAAATCCCTGTCCCACATCCTGTGGGCCAATCAGGTTTCTATCTAGATGTGTCTTCCATAGAAGCCTTTACTCAAGTTCTTTTTAAGTTTTTCCTTCCCTATTACCCTCTATTTGGCATCTCTTCTCCAGCCAAGGTATTATAATTGCCTGTTCCTTGTGTGCATCTCTCATTAAGCAAAGTTCAGTGCCCACCGACACTCCTCATTTATCTTATTTATGATTTCATTCATGGCTACCAGCTCCTTGTTGAGCACATGTTAAGAGATCAAGATTATTTATTGAGGAGGTAAATTACTTTATTAATGGATAGGCTGATATAATACAAGGTCCTAGCTGGTCCAGAGGGTAGGCTTAGATCTATCAAATGCTGCGATGTCCCTTACTCAGCTTAATTGATTGTTGATTGCTTCTATTTGTTAATATTTCTGGAAGGGTTTTTTTTTTTTTTTTTTTTGAGACAGGGTTTTGCTGTGTAGCCCTGGTTGTCTTGGAACTCTCTGTAGACCAGGCTGACTTTGAACTCACAGAGATCTGCCTGTCTCTGCCTTCTGAATGCTAGGATTAAAGGCGTGTGCCACCACCGCTCCGCTGTTTGGAGCTTTTGATCTTGTCTAAAGGAGTTGTGAACAATTTGGTGGTGGAAAATAATGTAGAGTCAGCTGTTGGGGAATCAAGATACTAAGATCTGAAGAGCTAGTGAACTGGCATCGCTTTCTTCTCCAGCTAGACCTGACAGCATTGTCTGGAACCTGAATAGAAATGGGGGGCTTGGATTTCATCCAAGATACAGGCTCAAGGGACAGATGTGCTGTAGCTAGATGTCTTGAGAACAGGGACTTTCACCAGTCCCTCCGCCAAATCGCTCACAGCACATAACAAACACATGTACTGCATATGTATCATAAACACATACCACAGCATGCATGCCACATTTCATATGTGTACAAATGCCATGCACATACTATATACCATGCGTGTGGTGCGTATGCCATGTACACATTCCACAGTAACTACACCACACTTCACACATATATGCATACACACCATATTATGCACTGCACATGTATAATATATACATACCACACTCACATGTATACCCATACTCCACTCCCAAGTAGCCTATACACACAGTGTACACACATACTACACTAAAACATTTAAACACACACAACATATGCACAAGCATTGCAGCCTTTTCATCATCAAGGACATAAGGCTGCTTCTGAGGGTTCTGAGCAGCCGCCATAAGGGGCAGTCGTTCATACTGGTCTGAGCACTCCTGGAAATCTCATGAAATATCCAAAATAGATTTAGTGAAGCTACTGAGCGGACGTCTTGCATTAGTAAACGAGGGCTGAATGCTCTGATGTTTTCAGCTTCACGTGTATAGCTCCCACATGTGAAAGAGACTGACGGTGAATCCAAGCCAGTGTTTGGCAAAGCTCTTCATGGAACTTTATCCTCTAGTCCACAAGAGGAGACTTTCTCATCAGAGTGGACTAGGAGAAATTGGCTCGCTGAATTTTACACTTTATGGTTCTATAGACTTTTAAAGTAAGTCATTTATCATAAAAGATGCCACTGTTCTCGATGACTTTCTTTTTCATCCTTGGGTAGTTCCCACTGATTCGGTGTACAGCAGGCCCCACGTCATATCCATGTCGTATCTGCTGTTGAATACCCTGTGCTGACTTTGACATACAGTGATTGCTGCGTTGGTGGGTTTGGGTGGGTGTCTTAAGCAGCTGGGGGGATGCTGAGGTATGATCACATAGCTGCTTTCTGACTGGGAGATTGTAGATGAAGATTGAGCAGAGCTTTAGTGTACTCCAAACAGCAGCAGCAGCAGCAGCAGCAGCAGCAGCAGCAGCAGCAGCAGCAGGTGATCTTATCTTGATTCTGATTCTGGGCGATAGGCAGGTGTGCTTCTCCGCTGTCCTTTCATGAAGTACCTTGCCCTGATAACAAGCAGAGAACTTAGTTATCTCTACAGACGAACCTTAGAATGCACCTCAAAACTACAGAAGGACTAAGTGAGCATCCAGGTTAGCAGCCGCTATGGACATTTTCTAAAATGAAACAACACCCAGACACTTAAAAATCTGAGCGTCCTGTTAATGGATACTAGGCCAGCTTGTATAATTTTCATAGCAACTTTCTGGTGGCCTTGGTCTTTATATAGTCCTAAATTGTTATTTTTGTTGCTATTCAAAACAGAAGAGTATTATGTTGGAGGAGAAAAACAAAGAATGTAATTGCAAAGGTGGAGAGGCCAAGTGGGGACAGAGTTAGAGCATATATTTATTTTAAAGATCACACAGTTAAATGCTGTTTTAAAAGAGCTGCAATTTCATAATTTTAACACCAATTGTATTGAAAGTTCTGAGAGATGCCAGAACTCTCATAAACGTGTAAGGGTGGGGAAAACTTAAGGTTGACATTCAAAGAGAAAAGAGACATTCAAAGAGAAAGCAAAAAGGGAAGCCAAGTGTGATGAATGGAAACTCCAGGAAATGTGAATTAGACGGCTGCAAACTCTAGTTAGAAACCAGAGGAATGGTTGTCGTTGGTTATCCGGTTTCAGGCAGAAAATCCACAACATGATCCAGCTCTCAAGTCTGGGAGGCAGGTGACTTACTGAGTGGAAGAGTAAACTCACAAAAGACCCCTGGGCTAAGTGGTTCCCTGTGAAGCATCCAGTGAAGTGGAAAAGGAGAACTTTCTGACATGGGGCCAATTTGCTGGTTTCTGTCTCTAAATAGTACATCGAACCATTATGTAATCCAGCACAACAGGAGAAAATGCATGCCTCATTCCAAGTTCAAGCCCAAAATTGGACACATAGGAAGGACTAGTAGCTGAACTGGAACAGATTGTTAGAGCTTGAGCACAGGATAGGAACTCCGAGAATTAGATTATAAACAATCTAGGGAGACACTTTAGAAACATTCATATTTATCTTACGTTGCAATTCTTGTGTATGTGTTTATGTTCATGTGTGTGTGTGTGTGTGTGTGTGTGTGTATTCATTCACATACGTGCACATGCATGCGGAGAATCCTGGCTTTCAGTCCCCAGACACTGTCCTCTTTGTTTTATTTTTATTGAGCTTTAGAATTATGTGTATTTATTCTTTCTCTATGTCTCTGTGTGTGTCCCTCTCTCTATGTTTCTGTCTGTCTGTCTGTCTCTCCTGTGTCTCTGTGTGTGTGTGTGTATGAGCATGCATGGCACATATATGGAAGCAAGATGACAAGTTATAGGAGCTGATTCTCTCCTTCCACCTTGTGGGTCCTGGGGTGGGGGCAAGTGTTTCTCCGTGATATGCCATCTTGCAGGCCCCACCTTGTTCTTTTTGAGACAGACTCTCTCACCATTCTGGAACTTTCAAAGTGGATTGAGTTGGCTAGAAAGCAAAGAATCTGACTGTTTCTGCTTCTATATCACTGACATTACAAGTGTAGGCCACCACACCCCACTTTTTAAATGTGAGGTCTTGGGATCAAACCCAAGTCTTTATACTCATAAGGCAAGCACATTATCTCCTGGATCATCTTCCTATCCATTAAACTGTAATTCTTAAAATGGTGAAGGGATTTTCTCCCAACTCAGACTATAACTGAATCATCTTGAGTCTTGAATCACCCTGGTACTATCCCTGTTTAGATTCACTATTTTTTCTTCTTTTTTGCCAACTGTTATAGGGAGTATGCCAGTCTTCAGGAAGACTGGTATGAGAAAACAAAACAAAACAATGTTAATTCTAGAGACCAAATGCCATCGATTTACCTGTAATATGATGAGAGATACTGAATGCCAATAAGAATGATAGAAGCAGGTCAGGGATGGAAACACTGGAGAAGTTGAGAGCAGAAGGAAGCACCAGGGTTCTCTCTATCCAAGCTCTGTTTAGTTTGACTTGAGTGTCTTGCAAGTCTGTCCCCATGAAGGAGAGGGAAATATGCAGCTCTGAGGACTTAGGGACAGCAGTACAGCAAAAATCCAGAACTGCGTGTGATTCCGTGTCCAGCAAACAAAAGCCATTCTTAAGTAGTACATCCACTTGATATGTCTCTATGGTAGATCACCATAAACACATACAGATCACTGCTGTTAGAGGCGTGGGCTGCATGTTCTCATTCCCACTGTCGTTATCACCACCATCAACATGGTTGTCGTTGTTATTTTTGAGATAGGATGATCTCATGCAGCTCAGGCTGGTCTTGAACTATTAATTCCCCTTTCTCTTCCTCCAAAGTGCAGGGATTACAGGCTTGTCTGATGACATAGCTTATGTGATACTGGGAATTGAACCTAAGGCCTTGTACATGTTAGGCAGGGGCTCTACCAGCGAATCTATATCCCAGCCCTGGATTTCATTTTGACTAAACATATAAATAAGTACTGCAATTTTTATACACCAGTCTTTGCAAAGTTGTTTAATGTAAATATGTCCTTGGAAGATGAATTATTTCTTGATGTGGGCCATTAAATTTGACCTTTGTCCACTGGGGCTAACAGACCCCAAATTCTGCTACATTCCTAAGTCAGTTAACCTTGTGACTTCTGTCTAGCTGGCCAGTCTCCCCAAGGAAGTGAACCTTGTAAACTACCTTTCTTCGAACTTTTTTGCATTATATAGTTGATTAGGATCAAAACTCTCTTTTCTGCTTTAAAGTTCTTGGAGGTCCTGTATAGAATTAAATTTAACAGCCTGCTAATAACATAAAATATAAATATACAGTTATAATTTAATTTAGAAAAAAAATGTCTTATTACGTTTTTTATTTTGGAAACAAATCCTGACAGCAGTGTCCCATGACCCTCAGGATTCATATTCCTCTCTGTTTCCTTTCAAGGGAATGAGGGATATGTCTGTGTGACAAATAAAACACAGTAGAAAGGGGCACAAGTGACTATCATAAAATGTACTGTGCTTTCCAGTTTGTTCTTTTGAGTCAGTCTGGAGAAAGCCAGTCATGTGGCTCAGCTGTTGCATTTAGAGGCTTCCGTGAGGAAGAGTTTACTGGCTGTCTACCACCTCTGGAGTAGAGCTTCCCCGTCCCAGTCAAGACATTGGATTCTTTTAATCCTGTAAACATCAGGCCACACTCTCCTGGATATGTTTGGGATAGAATTGCTCAACCAACCTTTTCTAAACTTTACTATTTAAAAAAAAAATCACATGGACTGATAATCACTGTTCTTTGAAGCCCGATGTGTTTTGGGGAAACTTGTAATGCTGTAATTCTTACTCAATCCAGAATTTGGGGCTTTGAACTGGGGAGCTGATGCAGCAAAATCAGAGTCTAGATGGAGTCACCAGTAACTATGGAAAATCCTTCCAAGGAGGAAGTAGGACTGGATGCCAATCTGGGAACTAGCAACTTGTGCCCATTGACCTTTCAGAACAGCTATGGACCAGTGATCTCTGTGCATCTACTGTTTTATCCTGCTGGAATTGTCCATAGTGGTCAACTCATGCTCGTTCTGTGATTCTATCTTGGCGTATATGTGGAGGTGGCATGCATTCCCATGAAAAGGAAGCCCATCTGAGAATCACTTGTAGGATTACAGGGTGGCTCTCATCTGTACCTGGACTTCATCTAGACATTGATATTCAGCATTGAGCTGGAGCAGATACTGTTATAAGAGTAGAAATTGGGTAACCCTTTTGTGTTTATATCATTGGCTTCTAACAAGTCCTTGATTTCTGGATTTGAGTCTCCATTATTGAACTGCGATTGACCCATGTGATGCAAAGATTATGGAAGAAATGATAGCACGTGTTTTCTGAGACTAAATAATGGGTATTGCAGCTCTGTGGGAAGTCACCCGGTACCACAGAAGGGTACTCGACAGACCCGAGGAGAGGTTTTTCTCCATTTTCTTTGAGTGACCGCAGCCTCAGCTGACTCCTGACTCCAGCCTCACAAGAATCCTTTATCTGTAACTGTCCAACTCATGAACTCCTGACCCAGAGTAACTGTGAAGCATGATTAAATGAATGTTACTGCTTTAGGCTACAAATTATTGGAGTGATTATTATGCTCTGTCAGATAAGTGATGTAGCTTGTAAAGAATAAATGATATCTACATATTTTCAATTTGCTTTAAACAAATTCACTGTAATCTAGAATATTCTGGGTCCCAGTTTTATGCAATGATAAGAAACAGTAGCATTGTAACACAGAAAGATTATATTCGTTATGGTGCTGATGAATTTGACATAACCCATGGATAAGAAGTTCATTCATTCATCAACAGCATCCCCGTAACACCAGTGCATATTAAGGAAATAGCAATGAGAAACACCAAGAGCTGGTCAGCTTGTGTACTTTGTGTGCACTGTCTCATTTATTCTATATAATGGTACTCTTGCAGATAATACCGTTATCCTATATTCTTGGATTCGTAAGTTGATATTTAAAGAGTTAAGTGAGATGGTTCAGTATCATGCAACTATTAAAGGTCCTGTTCTTTTGGCTACAAAATTTGTACATGTAAACAGAAGTCTGTTTTGCCTCTGTGTGTGTGTAAAAAGGTCTATGTAAGGCTATGCCTGCATGTATGTACGTATCTTGGGTATCATTTCTGTGGCATTTATCTCCTCTTCCTCCTCCTCCACCTTCTCCCCCCTCTCTCTCACTTCTTTCTTTATTTCTGATAGTGGGTTTCTCACTGACTTGGAACTTAGCAAACAAGCCAGGTTGGCTGGTTAGTGAAGCCCTGGGACCATCTGGCATTAGGACGATAAACACAGTATAGAGCTTGGATTTTTCACAGGGGTTCTGCACATTGAACTCAGATCCTCATGTTTACAAGACAAGTCCTTTACTAACAGCTAAACTACCTCTTATCTAACCACCGTGCTCGGGAAAGCCTTATATTTAGAATAACGAACAAAGGTTCTAGCTGTCCTGGGTGTACAGTAAGAGTGCCAGGGAGGTTTAGGCCAATGATCTAAGATCTATTTCATCCTGAGCTATTGTTTCAGGATTGCTATTGTTAGTTTATGTAATAGGAATCACCTGGCTCACACTCTGGTAGTTACCCAGGAAGATAAATGAGATGAGTTTATGCTACAAGTAATGACTTCTGGGTCTTGATTTCCTGCTTGCATTTCCTAACTGAAGACACTTATTAGGATTGCAGGCTGTCACGGAAGTTAAACAAAATAAATCATGGGTTATAAAATTAAAAATAATAACCTGGCTTTATGGTTGTTTTTCTCAGACCGTAAGAGCGTCGAGGATAATGGTCACGGCTGAACCAAGCTCAGCTATTGCTAAGGCCAATTTTATGCTTTGTCATGCTTTTCATTTTGCTTTGCTTCAAGCTAATGGTAAAACAATTGGCAGATTGCTTTGAATCAAACATGCCACAGCAGAAACTTTAAAGAAGAGAATATATTAGTTTAATGGCTCAATAAAGCAGAATTCAAATGTTCCTGTTGGCAAAAGTTTCACTTAGTTTCAGCTCAAATTTTCCACGAGATTCTTCAAAAGGTAATGAATTGGCAACTTATTTGGCATTCCTACTTCTATATTTAAGTGAAAATAAACCTTTATGCTTTTCATATTCAAGTCATGAGTGACTCTTTCCTTATACTGGAAATTAAACACAACTTTATCAAGTATAAGCAAAGTGGGGGCTGGAAAGATGTTTCAGTGGTTAAAATTGGTTGTTGCTCTTGCAGAGGATTGGAGTTTGGTTCTTAGCACCCACATTGGATTGTGGATAGCTTCTTATGACTCCAATTCTAAAGGATCTGATGTCCCTCCTCCATGGGCACATACATACACATGGTGTACAGAAACTCATGTAGGCACACCTGCTTATACATTCATAACACGAGTATATAGGAAAGGTACTATGACTGTTGTGTGCATGACTGTGTGTGAGGTAGGAAGGTAAAGTAGCTAGACTGGGGTTGAGAAGGCAGAGGCAGTGTGTGTGTGTGTGTGTGTGTGTGTTCGTGTGTGTGTGTATGTGTGTGTGTGTGTGTGTTCGTGTGTGTGTGTATGTGTGTGTGTGTGTGTGTGTTTCCAGACTAGAATAAGAAGAATACCTAACTTCAAATTATTTTTAGAGCCAAAAGGAGATCAAGTTTGGGAGAATAATCTTAAATTCCAAGGGAAAATAAATCTTCCAATTTGATAGATTTTCACATTTCGCCATTTCGCAACTTAACTGTCAACAATCATTACAGTCATTAAAAAAAAGCTAAAACAGTTCTCAGAAACTAGAGAAGTGTCATTCTTTGTTGTTGGGATCTCACTGCCCATGCCCTACTTGCTTCTGACTATGTTTGGGTCTGATGAGCAATACCAAGTGGGCCCTAGTAGTGTTTGCATGGGAACAGGGAGTCCGCCCCCCCTCCCTGCCCCCCAGGATCCAGCATGCCAGATCCACCAGGCAAGCATATCACCCAGAGGCACTACTTTCTTTCACAGTGTAGTTGTTCTCTGGATCTATGAGGTGTGATTCGGTTAAACTCCTTGGATATCACAATCTTCAAGTCCCTTACATAAAATACCATAGTATTTACATTTAGCTTATATAATCCTCTATATGCTTCCAGTCATCTCTAGGCAGTTTACAACTTGGCCTACTGTGTTAATGCTGTGTCAATAGTTGTTACACCCTAGGGTTTAGCAGATACAGAGTGCCGCCTGTGCGGCCAACAGGAGGCATGTATTCTCACCCCAATGGGTCTCTTCTTTGTGTCTCGTTTCTAGAGAACATCCAGCTTCCCCCTACCACTTCCTGCTCTCCCCATCCAAAGTGCTCGCCTTCTTCTTTGCTTCCCAGGAATCTATTCTTCTTCTTCTCAGGGAATGCACATGTTCTGAATGCAAGAGTCAGAAAGGGGTCAAGGATGCTATTGGGTGACTTTAAAAACAAATGTATTCTCTGAAACCAGCAACACAGAGAGTAAGGCTAACTTTTGAAATGCAGCGCAGAGGAGCAAATGAAATGCGTGGATAAACACACCGATTCAGTATGTCAGAATATTAGCCCAGAACTCTGAAGTGAAAATTGATAGTAAGGAAATGCAAGTATGAGCAACAGCTCACTACCTATACCCAGTTTAACTCCAGGGCGATGGAAGTCCAATTGTCAAAGAATGCAAAGTCTTCATGAATACTATTTAAACACACTGTTTATGACTCTGGACAAAGTTCCTTTAGTAAGAATTAAGCAATGCCCTCTTTATAGTAAGAATGAGAGAGATGGGTGTGGTAGTTTATGCCTGTAATCCTAGCACTCCAGAGGCTAAGGCAGGAGGATTGCTGTAAGTTTGAAGCTAACCTGGGCTATAGAAATAGTCCTTGTTCAAAAACCAACATGAAAAAGTTTGAAAGCACTCTGAGGATTGTTGAGGCATTTCACAGGATTCTCCATTGAGTTTAGAGGGACTCCCAGGCCAATTGTATCTTCTAGCTTTCTTGGAGAAGAGTTTCCTGGGGGGAAAAGATGTTAAATCTTCACTAGAATAGAGCATAGCTTTTAAACTCAGTGTGTTTTGTCTGTGTAGTTGTTGCTGGAAAATTCCTCTTGTCTAATGTTATCAAATGAACTGGCTAAGTTCTAGAGAAAGCTGCTCATAAAACTGATAAGAGTCCTGTCTTAGACAACTTTGCTTGAACTTTATGCCAGTGCCCTTGAGAAACTGGGTCTGTACATTTATAATCCCAGAGTTGAACATGGTTTTGTACAGTTGGGTAACATTTGACCTTGAGAGGTTGTTCTAAAAGTCATGTTTCCCTCTTGCTGGCTGTGCTGTTATCTGTGCATCAGCGAACACTTTATCATGGCAATGCTTCAGGAATGTGAGAATAGCCAAGGAGTCAGAATGCCACAGCAGTTTCAAGTCTGCTAGGCTGTTGTTACCAGTCCACTGCATCCATCTCCCAGAGAATTGTCGCAGTGCACATGTGGCGGACTTGAAATTCATGATCAGGGTCACTTTCAAGGGCATTTCAAAATGTTCCCCAACAAGATTCAATAGTATGGAATCTCCTCTTGGAGTACATGTTCTCTCATTGCTCTAGAGAGGCTGGAGCAAATGCTTATGCTCTTATTTTAGTTTTGGGATAGGTATTTCGAGTTCTCAAAGAAGTAATTGAGTTAGACATTTGTTAATGAGGTCCAGTAGAATAGTGGTTAAGGACATTGACAACAGAATCACTGTCATCTTCAGTTTAACGATTTATCACTCACTAGGTGTGTGGACCTGGAGGCCATGGCTTTTCTTCTCTGACCTTTTGTTTCTTGCTGTGTGAGATGGGAAGAATCAGATCTTCCTAGCTTTGCAACCCTAGGTTTTTTTTTATGGTTGTTTAAAGGGATGTATGCCATGCTGTCGGTATATTGAAAAGCAAGAATTCAGGAACTCCTCTATGGTAATATCTACCCTGTTCAATTTCAGGGTTGTTGAAAGCACCAATCATAGCTCATCTTTCTCTATGTTTCTCCTGTTAAGAAGAATCCTGGGGGCAGAACAGGTAGTCAATAGTTCTCAAGGAGTACCTGTTTTTTTTTTTTTTTTTGGAAGCATTTCTTTCTCAACCATGTTACACCAGTTATTTTCTCGAGGATGATCAGACCAAGACCTTTATTTTCTTCATACTTGGAGAGAAGTCACATAATGGAAAAAAAGGAGAAAGAAAGAAAGAAGAGAAGAAAGAAAGAAAAGTCTCAATATCTTGCAGATTTTTGTGAACATTTGAAAAAATTGATTTTATGTGTCACAAGAACTTTTGGCAACAGTCAAAAAAAGACAAGGAACGAAAGAACAAAAAGAACTCAGGCCTGAAGACAGTGGAACATTCTCTAACCAATGTGTCAATGTTCTTTGTCCTTGTCCTGGGGAACATGAGCACTTCACGTATCATATCAGTTTGTGTGGCGGACACTACGTACTTCTAGGTCATGCTTCTTTTCACCTTTCTAGTTATCAATATTATCTTGACTGAGATGGAATCTTTTAAGCCCATAATCATCACTTTGATGTCTGTATTTATGATATAGAGTGGAAACTCAGAAGAGAGTTTAAGAGAGAGCCAGCCACCTCAGGCTCATATGAGCTGCAGAAACTCTGTGGTTCCCATTGAGCAGGTATTTCTTTATCCTTTTAACTCCAAGCGAATAAGAAAGACTACAGGCTTAGTATACTTAGAGACACAAGAGGAGCCTCTCAAATTAAACAATTTCTTATTTGAGGTGAATTTTTCAGTTCCCTTAAATTTCTTACCATAAGAAATGGCAGGGACACTATGGTCTTTGTGTGTATGTGGTGCTATCTAAAACTTTTTTCTTGTATGGAATTGAACTAAATGTATGTGCGTTACACTACCAGTGACTTTGAAGAAGATCTGGCCTTGAAGAGGTAAGATAAAGAAGAAAAAGAAGAGCCAGAGAGATGTCTCAGTGGTGAAGAGAACTTGTTCTTGCTAAGGATCTGGATTTGATTCCCATTTCCAGGACATCTGTAACTCCACTTCCAGGGTATCTGTAACTCTAGTTCCAGGGCACCTGACTCCCTTTCTTCTGATCTTCCTGGACCAGGCACATCATCTCTCTCTCTCTCTCTCTCTCTCTCTCTATATATATATATATATATATATATATATGTATATGTGTATGTATATATATATATATATATATATATATATATATATATATATATATCAAAATACTCATATACATAAAATGAAATAAATAAATTTCACCAAAAAGAAGACGGAGAAATGAGATCTATACTAGGTTAGAAAAAGTTAGCTTTAGAATATTTTCAAACTTAGAGGAAAATTGTAAAGGCTGTTTAGAGAGTTGAAATGCACTCAGTACCTGGTTTCTCTTATTGCTAATGTTCTGAATGAATATTGTGTCAAAATTAATGGATTGACACTAGTTTATTGAAGTTACTAAATCCGCCCTTTTTTGCCAATTTTCTCAGATTTTACATGTACCTTCTCCTTCTAGGGATCCTATCAGCCTATAACATTGATAATAACCTTTAAAGTCAGTTTTCTACCAAGTGTATCCATGTTATAATTTCATGTAATTTTTGTATATGACTTAGGTACCCATTATTTTCTCAATGAAGCAAGTAACACCAGAGAGGGTAACTGATTTTCTCATAGTAACTTAGGAAGCAGAGAGGCAAGTATTCAAATCCAACACACCTGTCCCCAGTCCCATTTTCCTCCTATTCCATCATGTTATTTTTTAACTTGCAATACAATAATCAAATTCATATTTGGAAAATGTACTGAGCATAGTGTTCCAACCACATTTTGGAAAATAGTTGTAAAAGAATTCCCTTGCTCTCTCCAGCACAAGGAAAATTGTTTATATGAGTTTTCATCTGATTGCTCAAAGCCAGAGAGACTTATCTGAGCTGTAGAACTCTAAATTAGAGTTGCCAAAGCATAAGTGGATGTTGAGTGATAGATGACTTATTGCTAAGATGTGTTGAAGAATGCCTTGTTTTCTCATCAAAGGTTCTGTGTCAAAGAAGATACATTTCAGCTTCTATTTTACTCACAGGTGGTATAAAAGAATGTGAATCAAGCTTAAGGTTGAGCCATGTATTATTGAAAGTTTTCTATCTATGTTTTTAAGTTACCAAAGTTGCAGTTCACATTAAAGGCTCACTGCCGAGTGAATTCACAGTTCTTAGAGCTACTGACACCACAGTTCAATCTAGCTCTAAAACCTCCATTCTAAAGTCTTGTCCCTTCCCAATCTACAGTGTTAGTTACCTGATGGTTGGCAGGAAAATGGAACCTCCAGAAATTTTAAACGTGCTGGAGACAAAGGTAAAAACAAGCAAAACAAAAAACAAAACTCATAGCAAATCAGTGGGCTGGCTAATCATCATGGGAAGCAGGTCCTGTTGTCTTACAACAGCACTTCACCTGCTCAACAATAATCATTAAAAGGATCTAAAAATAGTCTTTTAGAAGCTAAAGGTTTCAATAACGGATTAGAATTACCGGGTGGCTATTTCTTGTGGTCAATAGCAGGTTTAGTGTGTTGACTTAAAACATAAAAGGGTCATTCTTCCCAAGAGATACTTTCTTCTTCACATGAAACAAGGAAGTATACAAAAAGAAAAAAATACAGGGTACTATCAGAAAGCAGATTTTAACTTGTAGCTACACTGTGTTCTTCTCACTTCATTAGGCTAAGAATTTGCAACTGAACAGCCCCGTTTGGACAGCCTGCTGCCTACTTGAATACTTCAGAAGCAATGGGTTTCACAGATTTAAGATTTCTGTACACACATGCCCTGTTTTTAGTCATCTGAGTGGATAAAGCAATCGATATGTATCTCATCGTATCTTTCTTGTTGTGTAATTTGAATAATGGTGCCAGTGTAGTCCAGCTTTATAGAACAACAGTGTATCTGCTAGGGGAACAGTCAAATGGGGCCTTCAATTGCAGACTGTTTGCTTAGTTTTCTGATTCCAAATTCTTTCTGTGGAGGAAATGAGCTCGATTAGACTTTGTGATTTTTAAAAAAATCTAAACAACCACAAAAACAACGACAAAAACAACAAAACACCTCAGAGTATATAGAGGGTAGGTTTATAGAATAATAATACCACTGGATACTAATAGAAATTCCTACTTTTTCATATCTCCTGGGACTGTGGTCCCTGAATAGGGTTTTGTATGTGTGGGTGTGGGAGGGGTACTTTTGAATGTTCTTTTTTTTTTTTTTTTTTAAATTTTATGAGAACAATCTAGAAACAATAGTAGACTTTGGTTCTGCCTTCATCATTCAACAGAAGTCAAGTTTCTTGGAGCTTGCTGTTTGGTAACTGACCTCTCACCCTTCTCTCTACTTCCATTTTGACCTCAATATTTTTATTTTTTAGTTTTTTTCCCCCTTGCCCTGAACTACTACAATAGGACCGTTTGCATTGTATTTAAGCCTTTCTCACAGGCCCATAGAGGTTTTGGTAAATGCATATTTGACCACAATTTTCCTGATTAAAAGCCCTTCAGGTGGTTATTGCTCCCGAACTCCTCCCCTCATGTCTGTAGTGTTACTGTGGTCTAGTGGTGCGCACAGCACACCATGTATGTCAAGTCGATTCTGCTTTTATTTAGGGACATTTTGGGCTTTACTCCCTTGGGAGACAAATCCGTATGTTTTAGGACTCAAAAATAATGTCCATACTCTCTGAAGAATTTTGTTTGACTCGCATTTCCTGAGAATATATAATCAACCCTGGCAGAGAAGGAATGGCAGTATGGCACTAGAAGTGTGCAATCCTAGTTGCACAGCATCTACTGCCAGGAAGCAAACGGACAGGAAGTGGGGTCAGGAAATGGAAAGGGAACAGGAAGTGGGACTAGGAAAGAGAAGATAGGACATGGTGCCATGAAACAGAAAGAGGACAGAAAGTTGGGTCAGGAAAACCACATGTTCAAACACAGGAACCTTTGAGCAACAGTAACCATTCAACCACAACACTGACCCAACAGGAATGTACCACCGCGTAACACCGTCTCCTCTTTGGTCCATGCACACCTCTTGGTCATACCTGATAATACATGATGCAACACATTGTTTTTAGATCTTTAGGCTTTCTACAGCTTTAATTCCTCATGTTTAATATATGGGTCAGTTTTTTTCTCCCATATTAGACACTTAAAGTTTTGGATCACTGATGGGTGACCACCTGCTGGTTTAGAGCAGTTATGATTTCTATGTGGTTGGTCTCCTGACAAACTCTGCCATTTATGCTGATCATGCATGCATTTAATTTATGAATTGTTCAAGTGTTGGATAATATCTAAAATTATGGAACTTATTCTCAAAACCAATATTCTAAAGTTATGGTAAGGCTCCATAGACCTGCTATTTCTTTGACATATTTTTTTTAGATTTATTTTATTGTATGTGTATAAGCATTTGCCTGTACATATGTGTGTATACCATGTGAATGCCTAGTTTTTACAACAGCCAGAAGAGCACATCAGATATCATAGACTGGAGTTAGAAGTGGTTTTAAGTCACTGTGTGGTGCTAGAAACCTAACCTGAACCCTCTGCAAGAGTAACAACTGCTCTTAACTGCTGAGTCATTTCTCCAAGACACATCTGCTATTTCTACAGATGCTTCCCTGACTGGAGCACAGGTGTACAGGAGAAAAATGTGGAAACTAATCCTTCTAGTTCTTTATTGCTACATATCAGTCATCCTTGGTGACATAAATTTTAAAAAAGAGTAGAAATACATATACATACATGCATGGTCAGCATAAATGGCAGAGCTGGTCAGGAGACCAACCACATTGAAATCATGGGACATAGACTCCATCTCGTATAGGAGTTCTCCCAAAATGTAGGTGATAGACTTTTATACCTAGTTTAACCATTTAGTAAATACGGTTGCTTTCAAGTTATCTAAAGGCCAACAAACATGACTTTCAATTACTGTACATTGTGGAGTATTGAACTAGAGACAGGTCCTCAGTGGGCAGATCTTTGCATAAGACAAAGACCCCACTTCATAAAAGTCCACTGAATAACTCTTCATTCCCACTTAAATCCCAGTTCAATTGCTTCATGACTTGGATTTTGGGTAATTACTGGAGCCCTGTGCTTCTGTTTACTCTTATTTCAGACAGAGGTTGCATGTGGTGGGGGTAGCATTTACGTTAGAGGGTTTGGAGTAAGGCCCTAGATAAAACAAAGTTCTTTGACAATGGAAAGTAGTTGGGTTGGACTCCAAAGCTCCACTTTTAAAAAATATTGCCAATATTATAACAGCTATTCTGTGCATGTATTGTTGTGTTAGTGGCTTCACCAAATTCCTATTTCTGGTGAAGCATAACACGAATTCAGCAAATTATACAAACCATAGCTGAGCAGTTCAATGCGTGAAACATACCTAGACACCACAGATATCAAAGTTAAAGGAACTTCTGACTCTAGAGGCCTCCTTGGCATTCTGCCAGTCACATTTTACCAAGAGTCTCTTCTCAAATTTTATATTCTCCCATAAAATACTGGTTTCTGCCTGTATGTGGGAATGGACCCAGGGCCTCACATTTGCTAGGCAAATTCTCTACAACTGAGCTACATCACCAGCCCTTTGCATTTGAATTTTATAGTGTAAGAATATAATATGCACTATTGTCCCCTTTTTGTTCAATACCACACTTGTAAGATTCATTTGTATTTTTGTGTACAAGGGTATTTTGTTTAGTCATTATGTAATGTTTTATTACACATTCTACTGTCGATTGGCATTTGAATCATTTCTAGTTTTGCAGCTTGCTATAAATAAGCTGTTGACACACTTACATATCTACATAGGAAGAAAAGGGATTTCTCAGTCACAGAGTAAGACAATTATATAGGAAAGGTATATACAGAACATAGACACAGACACACAGAGAATATATGTGCATACGTTAATGGCTGGCCAAGGGACTTTTTTTTTTTTTACCATTTGTATTATAAACATTTTCATTTTTGTGGTTTATGTTTTCATTCATAACTATGATGAGTGAAAGTTCTTAATTTTATCAAGGCCCACTTTAACCATTTTGTATAGAATGATGTTTGGGTTATATTTAAGAATATTTGTTTAACCTAAGATTATGGAAATGTGCTCACGGTGGTCAATCTTGATTGCTAGTTTGGTGGAATTTAGAATAGTCTTGGAAATAGTCTCTGGGCATGTCTGTGAGAGATTATCTAGATTAGGTTAATTTAAGTAGGAAGACACTCCCTAAATGTGGGCGCTACCAGTTCATGGGATGGAGTCTGGGAGTGGAGGAAAATAAGAAGGGAGCTAAATGCTAGCAATCCGCTCCTGCTCCCTGACAACATATACAATGTGACCGACCAGCTGCCTCCAGCTCCTGCTGCCATGATGACCCTGCTGTGATGGTTTATGAGTTACATAACCCTTTCCTACCTGAAGTATCTTTTATCAGGTCTTTTCTTGTAGCGACAAGGCAAGTAACTAATTTTAGGGGAAAAATTGAGTAAAACTATGGGGAAAAATTAATAGACCATATGTTTATTATTTTGCTTCAAAGAGTGAAGTGTAGGCCCATAATTAGCAGGAATTGATATTTTTGTCCATGACTTTTGCAGCAGTTATTACTTTTGTTGTAATATTTGAAAAGTTTATGCTTCCCTACACTGGTTTCAGAGCTATCGTTGGTACTAAGTCAAGTTTTAGAGCCTGTTCTGATTCATGTGTTTAATGTACATGTTTTAACGTACAGGTGTTTAATGTCCAATACCATAGTGTTTACTCTCTTAGTTACAAGACCTTTTGAATTATCCTTATTATGCAGTAGCCTCAATTTTCCAGACTTCTTTTGTTCTTCAAGATTGTCTTGGTTTTTTTTTTTCAGCTGTGCATCTTTGTAAATTTCACAATTAGCTTGTTTACTAGCATATTCACATTTACAATCACTACAAGGTATTTTGTTGTGGTTTTATTAAATATATGAATTAACTTGGGAAAAGTGATATTGTTCCAGTATTTATAGCATCTCAGACATGTTGTATCTCTCCCTAATATTGTCCCAAATAATCTCATTTCT
The DNA here is from genome assembly GCA_026225945.1 of Cricetomys ansorgei. Lineage (NCBI taxonomy): Eukaryota > Metazoa > Chordata > Mammalia > Rodentia > Nesomyidae > Cricetomys > Cricetomys ansorgei. Next base: position 1,856,801 of record JAMJFZ010000882.1, on the reverse strand, counting down.
TGTCTCATACTTGTCCTTCAAGTATTACACATTTCATTTGTTTTTTCACTTTGTCTTCTTGGTTAGGAACTAAACGTACAGTATTTGTAGAAGCTGAAGTAGTTTTTGTTATGAACATGTCCATTTTATCAATAGAATTATGCTATTTGGGATGACCTTCTTTGTTCTGTTAGTGCTAAATAACATTATTGATTTTGAAAATAAAAAAAATATGTTCTAAAACATAGTGGTTTGTAATTATTTATATATGTAAATAAATTTTTAATCTATTTAGTATTTAAGTCATTTTCACCCCTGTACATGAGAGAAATTATTTGCCTGGATTTTCCCTTCCTTTAATATCTTTTCCAGGTGTTGAAGTCAAGGTCATAGAAGGTTAATGAAACAAGTTGACAATGTTCTCCCCTTTTCTGTTCATGTTTATATGAGATTTTTCCCCCTCTTTAAATAGTGTATATAATTCGATAGCGAAGATATCTACATATGGAATTTTCTTTACATATAGGCTTTAGATTATGGATCCAATTTAAGGAGATACTTCACAAGTTGTTTTTTCTTCTTCTCTGTGACAGATTTCATAAATTGTTCTTCCAAAAGGATTTTCCTCTCATCTTGTTAATTTATCAAATGAGTTGGTATTAAATGGTTAATAGTGGCCTCTTTGTAGTTTTTAATATCTTCAGACTATGTCGTGATACTTTCCCTTCTATTCTTGCAATTTGGTTATTTATATTATCTCTGCTTTTGGCCTACTTCAGGCCTACGACTATTTATTTTTGCCAAAAAGTAACATTGACATCCACTGGTGTTCTCCACTGTGTGTTTATTTTCTATGTCATTAATTGGAGCTCTTGTCTCAATTTCTTAATTCAGGTCTTACGCAGATTGAACTTACTGCTTTTTCTCTCTGTCTTCAATGGACACTGGGATCATCGACCTTCACTTTCTTGTGTCTTAAGATGTGCGTTTGTCTGTGTAATTTTCCCTGTAAAAATTGTTAGCTGTGCTGAACATTTTTTGTTGTTGTTGTTTCTTTTTTTGTTTTTTGAGACAGGGTTTCTCTGTTGTAACCCTGGCTGTCCTGGAACGCACTCTGTAGACCAGGCTGGCCTCGAACTCACAGAGGTCCACCTGCCTCTGTCTCGGAAGTGTTGGGTTTCAAGATGTGTGCCACCACTGCCCGGCTGTGCTTCACAAATTTTGACGTTTTCTTGGTAATTAGACAATTTGAAATAGTTTCTTATTTAGTTTTTTTAAAAAAAACTGTTTAGAAGTAGTTGGTGAATTTTTAAACATGTAAGTATGTTTTAGGCTTTTTTTCTGATTGATAATTACTTCCTCTATAATGTTTGGAGAACATTTTTTACAATTTTTGTAGCATGCGAGTCCACTTTGGCAGATGTTCTCTCTGGGTTTGGGAAAGAAATCATGTACCCTAGAATTCTTGGAAATGATATTCCAACAATTAAATATAGGTCAAATAGGAAAGGTATATTGTTAAAATCATGATTTTTTTTTTTGTTGTTGTTGTTCCCATCTAGGTCTGCTATGGACCAAAAGAGATGTAGTGAATTGTTCAAATATTTTGTGGATTTTTATATTTACTTTCCCACCTCAAAACTATTAGAGCTTGTTTTACATATTTTTAACTATTAATAATTCTACAAACATAGAATCATTATATTTTGTGGCTATTTAAAAACTTTCTTTTCCTTGCATGGCCCTCTTTATTGCTAGAATATTTACCTTATATTGTGTAGTGAAGGATGTCAGTTTTATTTTGGTAACAGAGTTCATAGACAAGATTTTAAAAGTCTTTTTCTACTAATATCCTGTGTCCTCATATGTAATAAAGTATGTTTTGTATATACTGGGGTATTATACTGTATATAATCTTTGTGTTTTAGTTGAAGTTTTGAGATTCCTGATATTTAAGTTGACAATCTCTTTATAATTTATTTGTCCCATTTGTATTCGTTTCTCCTCCTTGTCTTAACTTTTTGTACTAATTAAAAATCCTTCCCATTGTGCTTTTCTCTTCATTAGCTATATGCACTTTAGTTTCATATATATTATATATAATACATTATTTTATGCACCTTTATTTATAAGTGAATAATGCTGTTTTTAAGAAAACATAATGAACTTAGGACTGTTTAAAAGGCAAAGATAGAGTTTCTGACTTCGGAAATTTAAGAGTGAGATAGTAACTTAGTTCATATTCTGACTCAAGAAGCAGAGGCAGGAGAATCTCTGTGAGTTCAAGGCCAGCCTGGTCTATAGAGTGAGTTTTAGGACAGCCAGGACTACACAGTGAGATCCTGTTTCAAACAACAACAACAACAAAAATCATAATAAAGAAATAAATTTATATTCTTAAAGTTCTGAAAAAGTCTTATAAACTTAGATCTTTTAAAAGATTGTATTACACACATTCAATTTTACAACTAACTTTAAAAATGCAAGCATTTGACTGCGATTTGTTAGTAGACAGTGGGGCTATTAAGTAGCCTACTCACCCTCCCATTTGCCTCTCCCTTACACGTACGGGAAGAGTTTCGAGGTTTCACGTTGTCCTCTGCTCTGTAAGTGCAGCACAGGAAGAAGGGATTAAGAGTTAAGGACACCTGAGGTCAATTTCCACACACAGACTCTCCTGTTTCCGAGTGTCATCTTACTGTGGTCCCACATCACACAGAACAGTAAACATGGTGGCTTAAAACGATAAAAATTTATATTCTCAACCGTGAGACAGCTGAGGATGCTGGAAGCCCAAGATCACAGAGAAAAAAGAAAGCTGATCCTCACTGTTTATGAAGCAGGTCTCCTGTGTTTTTCATTCTGATGAGGACCAGGTACGTTGAGACCAGATTGCTCTTTCTGGGCCTGGTCACTCTCAAAGGCCTGACTCTTAACTACATGACATTCAGGGCTGCGCAACACACAACTTAGTCAACAATGCGTCCCTTCCCTGTTCACAATTCAGCTCCTTCTCACCCTTCTCACATGCAAAATACATGCATTTTGTCCCAATGGTCCACAAAGTCTTAATCTTCTCCAGCATTAATTCTAGAAAGTAGTTATATTTTGAAACAGCCATCTGAGTGGTTACCTTAGGAAGTACAGCACTACTGTAATTTAGTGCCTTTGACATTTCCCACAACATGCAAGCCCCTTAAATCATTTCTCATGCTTCTGACTTCCTCCTGTCTTTGTCCTACTTTTCAAGGACGTGATTCCTCTATTTTAAAGTCTTTGAAATCTTAATATTGTTTCAGGCAATTGATATTTGTTTGTGCTCGGTGTCTTATTTACCTCTTTTATTGGCATTCTATTTCTGCCTGCATTTTCCTGTTTTGACTGTTTTTTTTTTCCCCTTGCAGAAAAATGTTCTTTCATATCAGTTTTCTGGAGATGAATGAGTTTCAAAACAAAGCTTTTATTTTTTTTTGCTGGTATAGAATTCTAGGTTGGCAGTTATTTCAATATTTTAAGGTTATTCATTTCATGTATCCTCTTTCATTTAGTTTCTGTTGAAAAGTCATCTGTCTTTTTTATTTTTGCCCCTTTTGAGTTATTGTCTTTTTTTTTCTCTGTCTTCCTTGAAGATATATTCTGTAGTCTGTGCTAATAGCTTGATGGCTTTCTGCTTAGTTGTGGTTTTCTTTGCCTGTTTCCCCCTCAGAGGGAAACAAATCTATGGCTTGAATATATGTTATGCAATTTTAGCAAGTATTTCTTTAAGTATTGCTTCTGCCAGTTATGGTCTCCTGGGATTCCAATTACAGATATGTCACATCTTTGCATTGTTCTGCATATGATCTTTGTTTGCGTTTTCCTTTGTTTTCTTGCTTCATATATTCTATTAATCTGCTTTCCATGGTTACCTACCTCACTTTTCCTGTTCTGAGTTTGTTATTCAATCTCTCAGGTAATTATAAACTGATATTTTATTTTATTCTGTTTCTAAAATTTCAATTCGATTTGTTTTCATAGATCATATTTATCTGGTGATGTTGTAGATATAGTAACCATAGTTATTTTAAAACCAGTATCTCATTGGCTCCAATTTTTGTCTTATTAGCAATGCAATTCTTTCTATTGACTATGTTTTTACTTTAGATTTTGGCCTGGGGCCTGTCCTCCAGCCTGCCTAGTCATTTTAGATTACATTAAAATAAAGTAGTAATTTAAAATTATTTTACTTTCTTCTATGAAAAAATAACGTTACATTTGCTGGTGAGTGAGAGGACTAGATCGTTTTTGATCCAACCAAGGCTGAGATGATCCCAAATCATCTTTGAGCTCTTCTGTGTTTCTGCATTTCTGGTTTGTTCCTGTCTCTAGATCTAGTCTTTCATTATCTCAACTTACAATTTGGGGAAACTTTCTGAAGCCTTTTTTTCCCGGGAGTGCACTCTTATTAAATTTTGTCTCTCCAGCATGATGCTGTTGCAGAAATCTCCAGTTACCATTTTAGTTACTAAGCTATGGATTTCCACTTGGCTTGTCTGATTGCTACTTTATGCAGCTCAGTGTTTTTAAATGTGCAGAACACTGCAATGCCGAACTCGCTTCACTGTGATTTTCTCTTCTCCAGAATGTCAGCCCCTCATTTTGACTTAGTAGCCTCATAATCCATTTTTGTTCCTACAACTTTGTGGATTTGTTAAGACTGTTGGGGTGGTATCTTCTCTTTGTTCCTCCAGCCTAGTACCACTCACTCACTCACAAACAGGAATGTACTTTAGTATAGATTGTGGCCATTTCCCTGTTCCACATTTCTCTCTGGAAATCAGCCTACTACAGTCCCGTGTCTTGGTCACCCTGTAATGCGTTTTGAATATTTTTTTTGTTTGTAAGTTTTTTTTTTTTTGTTTTCAAATTGGAATCTGACCCTCTGGACAGGACGACCAGCCTGAGAGGGTTCAGTGCCACTGTTGGAGGTGGAATTGCTTTGACTGCTTTTGGAATCTGTTTGTTGTTCCAACTCATGATCTGAAAGATGTTACATTACCGGAGTGTGTTTCTCTGCTTCCTCTTTCCCTATGAACTGATTTGTAACAGTTAAGCATTTGTTAATGCACTTTGATTTCAGTGATCAAACTTGGGGGCATCTTGTGTAGGGCCACGGATTATCTGAATGCAAAGACATTTTGGAACTCGGGTTAACCATCAGTTGCTTTAAATTTCCAAAATAAATGATCCTCTTATGGGGACCTTTACATGTCCAAATATTTTGTGTCCATGAAAGATAGGTGCACACGTCTCACTTGTCCTCTCAGCAACTGATAGAAGAAGTGGGGATGGTTAGGAAACACACACACACACACACACACACACACACACGCACGCACGCACGCGTGCACACACACACACACACACACACACACGCACGCACAAGCACACATGCAGCATGAGCTGTGGGAGACAGAGCAGGGACATGGGGGTTATTCTAGCCTATGTTCAAGGCCTGGCCCCTTTCCTAACAGTTGTAATGATCTTGGAAACAATCCTTGGTTGCTCAGATTTCTATTTTCGCATCTGTGAAGTGGCCATCCCTCACAGGACGTGTGTGAGGATTAAATGAGAGCCCTATAAAAAGAAATGAGCACAACATATGGCACGGGGCAGGTGCTTGATAACGAACGTGAATTCTCCTCATCTCCTCCAGCCTGTGAGCCTGACAGTGAAAGGTGAGCTTGCAAAAAGAACAATGTCCCTAAAGGCTGTGTGGGATCTAGAAGGTTTCTGCAGTGTGTGATCATCTGTCTTAGCCCATACTACCCGTGGCACTCTTGATCTCAGAAAGGAAGAAGGTGCGGACCTGGTTAGTACTTGAGGGTAGGAGAACAATGTGATAATGAGACCCAGGTCATGTGTGAAAAGTCTGCATGAACAGCCCTACCCCCACCCTCTGCCCTGCCTCTTTCTCATATACAGGCATTTTTTTTTTTTTATCATGGTTATGAAGAACAAACATGTTTTAGGACCATGGAATCCTCTTTCAGAAGAAAAGAAACTGCCTGGAAGGTGTAGGTACCGCTACTTTTACATATGAAGCATAATGTAGAACGTAATTACAATATGTTTAAACCTTCCCTTCGCTACCGTTTTATCCAAGGGCTTGAACAAAATAGACAAAAGGCCCATGGCACCTTTGAAAGAGAATAGAGGTGACCTTGTTGTTCCTGCCCACATTAACTGTACAGTATTTTTAAAGCTTATTCTTCAAGCTAAGGGGCTAAGCAAGCTCTTGCTGAGCAGTTAATGTTTCTGTATTTGCCTCCCAAATCTGTGTACTTCTGGTGCGTGACTCATTGCTTTCGGGTGCAATAACTTGAACTACATAAAACCAATTTTAATTCTAAATATAATTTTGACTCTTAGGGAAATAATATATAGCATGCATCCCTTGAATTACAAAGTAGATAAAAATAGTTGGAATTAGGTTATCATCAGTAAAGCTAAAAAGGGTGATTTCTCAACTGCAGTTTTGAATTGTGGCATATAGCAATTTTACAAGAAAAAGCTTATTTAAATATGGCACACGGGCACTCAGTCCTCTCTAAGGTATTCAGCTAATTGGCGAATGATGCCAGTTTTGTTCTGAGTTCACTATCATTCTCTAGCTCTTTGATTTTAATGAGGTTTTAGACTCCTTTTACTTTTCAAGAGGCACACATTTGCTACCCTCTGCTATTTTATGTGATTTAAGTGCTTACTTTCAATTGGCGGCCTTCATATTGTTAAGCAGGAAAAGTGACTCTTGTTTGATGGATCATTAGATTTGGTTTTAGGGTTTTCCTCTCCAGTTTACATTAATCAGTTTTATGTACCTCGTGCCTCGTTTCTTTCTCCCAGTTCACATAAATATTGATGTCATCTTCAATTGGAAGTTTCAGAAAAGAAATCAGTAGGAGAGGGCTGGCTCCAATAGCCATCGGTTGTAAAAACTAGTTCCAGGCAGATCTATCAAAATTAGCTACCTTCTCAGTACATAAAATCCATTTATGCAAAAGGAAAATCAAATAAACTCTCATTTAAAAATCTGTATTTTTTCCCTTCTGTTTCCTTTATTAAAAATGACTTTCCATCACTACTAGCTGAATTATAGTGTTTTTCTAATAACTCACATGAGAGATCTATCTGTTTGCAGCATTTTCAATTTCTGCGATTTTGGACGTCTTTTACTTTCTAGGGGCAACAGTAAGGGTACGCTGTATAATTTTGTTGGGGTAACCAGGTTGAAGTTTTAAACACATATCTAACAAAGTACTTGGGAAGGATCTAGAAGGGGAGTGAGTAGGAATACAGACATTCTCCTGATGGGTGAAGACCTTGGCCCTGGGGCTCCACAGCTCACCGGACCAACCTAAGAACCCGAGCGGAGAGGTGAGATGTGGGACTCTCATCTATTTTCCCCTAGAATTTTCTGATTCTCTACAGTCCCAGTCTGCTTCCTACCCTACCTTGCCAGGAGGCTCTAGAACTATACTCTTTACTAGGGTAGCCAACCTATGGATATTTTATTTTAACTACAATTGAATAAAATTTAAACTTCAGTTCCTCAGCAGAGAGTAGCCACATTTCAAGGACCTAGGATTCTGCACAGAAACTTGCTCTGTGTATTTCATTGTGCCAGGATGTCACAGAGCACCTTCTCCATGGCATAGAAAAGAATGATTGAAATTGGAAAAAAGACAATAGGAAATATGTTATAACCGACGCACTGCTGTCATTCTGAGTGTGATTCTGATTCCTTCAGAGATGAGGATTCTGATAGCCATGGACTATGTGGACTCTGGCTTCCTCTGTCATTGTATTCCTCTGTGTGTGTGTGTGTGTGTGTGTGTGTGTGTGTGTGTGTGTGCGCGCAAGTATGTGTGAGCGTGTGTTCATGTATGAGTGTAGGCTAGGACCAACTTGGTATTATCCTCAGGGATGCCCTCTACCTCCTTTGATTCAAGTTCTTTCATTGGTCTGGAGCTCACCAATTAGTCAAGGCTGGGTAGCCAGTGAGTTCTGGTCTTGGCTCTTTTTTTCCCTTTCTTTCTTAACTTGAATGCTAGGGATCTAACTCTGGTCCCCTTAGTTCCCAAATAGATGCTTTGCTGACTAAGCCATATCCCCACAAAATAATTAGTATGAACCTCCAGTTCTTTGAACAGTCTACCCCCTGTCCTGTCACGATAATCTGCACGACTCTCTTTCCATCCACATTTTTTTGAAGATGTCCTGTTGCTCTTGTATTCTTGCTGCCGCTGTTTCTATCACAACTACTTATGGTTTCCACATTGCCTAGCAGGACCATCCATCTCTGGACTGTTTCTCCCGTAACTGACTTTTAAGGTGAAACTCTTGACCTAGCCCTGTTAGCATTACCACCTCTAAAATTTGGTTATTGGCATTTCAAGCATCTTGCTGAATACTCTCTTGTGGTTTTTTTTTCCCCCTCACTTTCTCCAAGATTTTTAATTCAACCATATTATACTAGAAGGACATGCGATGAGTCCTTTTCTCCAGCCCATTATTCTGCACATCTGCTCACCTTTCTCCAATTCCCTTGCTTCCTCTCCCTCACTCTCTCCTGGCAAAAACCAATTCAATTATTATCCAACTACTTTTCAACTCTACGGACTTAAGAAAATCACCCCAACATTTCATTTTAATCCTAGCTCTTCTGACATCAAGGGTCCTTCTGGTTTACCAGCCAATCACCATAAATTTACTTAGTACATTCATTCTGTCTTGTGAATGATTTCTTTCTGCATTAATTTTGCCCAGTCACCTTTATCCTCAAGCTTTTCTGCTTTACTTGGAAAATAGTTGTGACTAGAGGGGACTTTCAACAAGCTCTCCCATGCCACTTCATCGCCTCCCATGTTTGTACGTATTTTTTCTTCTGTCTGTTGCTATGGATGTCTGAGTCCAACCATAGGTCAGTCCTGTGCCTTCAGCATTCGGCTACTTTTATCTTATTCTGAAGTCACAGACTTTGCCCCAGTATCTTCTCCTTCCCTGTCTCACATTCTTGGTGTGGACCTTTCTCCTGTGTTATTCTTATCACACACTAATATGCTTTTGTGTTGAGAAAAGCTCCCCTTTTCTCTGATTTTCCCCTAGAAACCACCACGCCATTTTTCTTCTGCACTCATATCACCAATTTGTCTCTCTCATTCACTCTTGAACTCAGTTCAGTCAGACCCTTGACCTAACCGTTCCATTAAAATGGTGAATGCTATCCATGATTGTCATGTTGTTACATCAAAGTCAGTTCTCTGTCCCCATCTTATCAGCCTATTGACGGTGTCTGACCCACCTGATCACTCATTCATTTTGATAGACCTGATCCGCTCAGTTACCCATAGACTTTACCCTCCCCTCCCCAGTGGCGCTGGTCTCTGTTTAGTCTCCTTTGCTGGTGTTTAATCTCCTTCATACATAAATCAAAACAAGGTCCTTTCTTTTACTTTTACTTCTATGGAAATCTCCTTCCATTTGATGTTTAAATCATGTCCCAGGCTGATCATTCTGTCCTTTAGATCTCCATCTTAGATCCTTTTTTACTGAACTTTAGATTCATAGACATTTGCCTTCTCAGTGGCAAATAACCTCACATTTACCTGTGTGAGATTCAAGTCCTGAGTGTCTGAACCCCCTTTCCCACATGGACCTCATCATTCTTTTTTCCTTCATTTTCTCTAGAAAAACCTCTCAACAGAAAACATTTTCTTCTAGCACCATTTGCTTGTGATTCAGAGCACTATAGCGTGGGTCACATGTGTCTTTCTGGCAAACGTATATACTGTGACAGATAGTCCTTCCTCTGAGGACCAGCACATTAACTACTGTTTCCCATGACTACTTTCTCAGAAGCTAGCACAGAGCATGAAGGGGATCAAAAAGAACTGTTTAAGGAAGTAATAAACAGAGATAAATCTTTTAGGCGACAGAGATGATGTAAAGCACACAGGCAGTGTTTATTTGAAACAGTCTGATTGATTTTAGGTGTTACTAATCTCTTCTGGATGCTAAAATATCAAGCTTAAGAGGATAAAAAGAAATAAGTACCCATGGCATTGTGATCAAAAGCATGAGATTTGGGACTGGGATATTTAAACTTTCCTGAGAGTCAGCTCTTCATCTTTTAAATGACGATATAGACAGTCTCCAATTCACAGGGCTTCAATGAGAATTTAATAATACGGCATACATGAGAAAGTGAAACCCTAATAAGTGTTTAATACGTTGTTATGGTGATGATGATCACACCCCGAGTGAGCTGTATACCAGGCAGGATAATGTGGACATAGATGGACTAATGATGCTCAGAAAATGTTTAAAATACATTTGCCAGAATGACACACGTGGCCGATGCGATAGTGCTCTGAAGCACAAACACACGATGCTAGGAGAGAATGTTGTAGAGGGGTTTTTTGTTTTCTAGAGAAAGTGAAAATAAAAATGGGGTCCATGTGGGAAAGGAGGTTCAGACACTCAGGACTTGAGTCTCACGTAGATAAACGTGAGGTTATTTGCCAACCATAAGGTAAATGTGTATGACTGTAAAGCTCCATTGTTGTTAGAAACAGCTTGCCAGGAGAGCTCCCACTCTGGTGTCTCTAAGGGATGGCAATGGTCTGCCCTGGTGAGGGGGAGTGGGAGGAAAAGTACAGAGGACTACGTGAGCATGCTCAGAGAAGCACAATACGGCTGGAGTTGGAAGGGAAGCTACCTAAAGTTGGAAATTCTAAAAATACATTTTTGTTTATGCTAATTTTAAACTCCAAACAGCTGAGTACACATTTAAGTGGCTAAAGCATTATTTTATTCTTAAAAACAACCTAATGCTATGTCAGAAAAATCTAAAAAAATGTCCATTTTCATATAGTTTATAGATTTTGTTCTCTGGAGCTAATTTCTGTCTTCTTTTCAGTTCTCTCCTGTATCCACATGTCTTTCCACATAGATACTTTGTAGCACATGAAAGGTTTTGCATTCTCTCCTTTCTCCCCTAACATTCTATAAGATCAATGCTTAACTCAATATTTGAAATATATAAATTTAAAGGTTAGATTGGTTTTATATACCTGAATAAAGCATTAGAATTAAGATTCAAACTCAGTCTGTTTGACTCCACAGTTCATTACCGTAACTTTAAAAAAATCTTCAGCAAGCTATTTAATTGCTACATAGTATTTCACTGAATGACTATACCATGATTTACGGGGATACTCTTTATTATTGGAGAATTTGTTTGTAGCTTTTCACTCACACACATGCTGGCATTCCAAATACCTTTAGAGTATATGTCATTGCCTGTTTTAGAGATAATATATTGTAAGCGATTCCTGGAATTCATTATGGGGCATGGATCATGCCAAAAGTCATGAATTCTTAACATATTGACATTTTTGCTTTCCAGAAATGCCCATGGCATTCCTGGTATTCTATAAACAGTTTATTTTGTTGAAAATATTTCCTACTTTTGATTGATTGGCCATAGATATAGTGTTCTATTGATCACCCTGTAATGAATTCACTACTGTAAAGGATGCCATGCAACAAATTCCTTACCCAACCTGCAACTCACAAAGCAGTTACTTACTATGACAACGCTAATTTTAAACAATTAATTTGATCGTAGGTTTCAGTAAAAACCTCAGGAAAGGATAAATTGTTAAGGAAAAAAATCCAGTAGAATAACAAAACATGTCAAAATGACAAAACTATCTCTTCCCAACCTACTTGAAATTGCTATGGCCTCTGAATGAAAAAAAAAAAAAGCTATTTCTCAACAAAGCAGAGTTTGTTCTTGCACAATTCATTTGGGGACAAATGTTATTCGGAGGTGAGCCTTTGGTCACCTTTTCTGTTTCCAGGACATGCTTTTTACATTGCCAGTCACCAAAATGTATCGAAATAGACTCTCAAAGACCCCAAGTGTTCCAAATTTATCTCACTCAGTTTCTCTGGTTTGGGAACTCGTTTGGAAATCTCACAAGGCCAACTTGTCTGCAGTAATTTCTAGTACTTCTTGTTTGGGGCCGGCTCAAAACAGCTCGGAGAGGTGCTAAATTTGGTGCTTGGCAGACACCATAACACACAAGGAGAAATACATGAAGTGTAAAACCTAAAATATCAAAACTCTTTGACATTTCAAACAAATTTCAAATGTATGGGGATAATATGAAGCATAACATCTGCATAAATCAGCTGTGTGGACAGCCTATTTATGAGAAAAGTAAAAGAAGTTTTAATAGGATAATTGATTTCTTTCTTCTATGCCATTCAGTTTATAAATGACATCTGTGTGTGAATGGAGTTGAACAGAGTTGAAGGGGAAAATTCCGTACCTATTTCCTACTGATTAGAAATGCTGTGAAAATTCACCCAACATGAATATTTAATACACAGATCTACAAAGAATGGTTAGGGTGTGGTAAGAGCTAGAAACCGTTTCTGAAAGAATAGGGCTTAAACCCCAGTTTCGCACATGCTGGTACATAATCTAATCTTGATTACTTAAGAAGTCTTGCACCTTAATTTCTTCATAAGCAAGACAGACCGATACTATTCACCACCCTGAATATTTTGGTGATTTAAATTAGACATTGTTCCTCAAAACACTGAAAACAAAACAAAGTCCAACAAAACAAAACTGAAAGCCTTTGTTAATAAGAGATGCCAAGGTTTTGATTTTTCATTTTTAAGGATTTGTTTATTATATTTTATATGTATTTGTGTTTCCCCTACATGTGTGTATGTGCACCACATGTAGGTCTGGTGCTCACAGAGGTCACAGAAAGCATCAGATCTCCTGAGACTGGAATTAAAGACAGTTGCGGGGCACATGTGAGAGCTGGGAACTGAACAGGGTTCTTCTGGACAAGCCAGTGCTCTTAACTGCTGAGCCATCTTTCTAGCCCTGATACTTTATTTGGTAATTGGAAATTGAGCTAAGAGTTCCTAGGACTGAGTGGGAAGTTCTCATGGAGTGTTAGAAAAAATTTATCCTTTAATGTTGTTGAACAGACATAGCTGATTAGAGACATTGCTGATTAGATTATTGTCTTAAGGTGTCGATGCTTAGGGGCCTGAACATGAATTGTCCTCCTGCTCCCAATACTATGTCTTCTTCATCCAGGAAATTGCTGTGGAAGTTTTATTATGAAATGTTCTTTCCATGTGACAAAAAAAAAAAAAAAAAAGGAAGCAGAAGTTAAAACTGAAATTTTATCAATACTGTGGATCTAATTAAAGATTTAAATACCCAAATAACATGTGAGTGAGTGAGTGAAGAAATTGCTGAATTCTATGGATATATTTAGATATTCTACTCTTTTCTCCATCCCAACAAAGTGATATCACCATGCAGAGAGTTTGCCAGAAATGATGCAATAAGAAAATAGTTATTTAGCGTTTGGGGAAATTCCAGGCAAATTGGGCACCGAGGGAAAATACATGGTAGATGTTTGAATCCAGGCCCACGGCTTTTCCTTCCTCCCCAGAGGCAAGTTCCTTGGAAGGTTTGCTCAGCAAAGCCTTCTGATAAGTAGATGTCTCCATGTGTGCATGCTGCGAGAAGCTCTGACCCCGGTTCTGGGGTTCTGCTGCATGCTCCAGAGCTCAAGTTACGACACGGCAAATAGCTGCCTGTTTGTAATTGGAGTAGTCAGGTAAAGCGCTAGCGAGGAGCGGGAATTGGCTCAGCATTGGCTCGGCATTGTGTTTTGAAGAACGGAACAATGGTTAGTTATTTATTCTGCCAATAAATTTGTAGTTTAAATGTTTTGTTTGAAGCCCAGGTAACTTCTGGTTGGTGGGTGTATTTATTAGACTAACTTTGAAAACTTTTTTTTTTTTTGTCTCTCAAGGTTTTGACTAGGTTTTTTTTTTTTTTTTTTTTTTAAGGTATTTACTTCAGAATGGAGCTTTCCATGCAAATACAAACTAAACACTTTTTTTCACTTTTTTTTCTTTTTAACCCTGTGATGGGAAATTGTCCTTTCGATTTTCTTTCTGTGTTGAGTCAGGATCTCACATATCCCAAGTCGGTCTCCAACTTGCAATGTAGCTAAGGATGACCTCCATCTTCTGTACCTCATGCTTCCACCTCCATAGTGCTAGAATTACAGGCAGGGGTCACTCCTGGTGTATTTTTATTACAAACTATATCATAATTGCTAAGAATTCTAGCCATATGAGAGCTCATGTAATCTTATCAATTAAAGGTCATCAGTTACAGCTCAGCAAGATGGAGACTGGGCCTGCAATGAGGCAGTTGGGTGAAGAGTAAACTCTGCTACTGAAGAGTAAACTGAAAAGTAAGTTGGAAAATTCTATTTGTTTTTATTTAGAAACAATAATATAATGTTTTAAAGGCAATGGAACAAAAATGAAAAATCCCCTTATTCACACCCTGGAGTCCTCTTTTTTGTTGAAAAACAAAATTAAAATTTTCGTGTGTGTGTGTGTCTGTGTGTGTGTGTGATATGCACATTGTATATGTATAAAGTGTGTGCTTATGTGTGCTTTTTGTGTGCTTGTGTGTATACATGTGTGTCAGAGCACACATATATAGAGATCAGGAAACAACCTGAGGTAGCAGGCCTCACCTTTCATCATGTCTGCAACAGGGTCTTGTAGAAGTAGAAGTTTATTTTTAGTTATGTTTAAAATGGTTGTTTCCTGCGCTGTTGGGTGAGGGGCTGCCTAGGTCTTGGCATTTTGTATTGTCTGTAGGTGGGCTGTTTGATTGTTCATGATCTGCACGTGGTACCAAGAGAACACCTGAGGAGCTTAGGTATCAATAAAAACACCTTAGATGAGACTGAGCTCTATTGAGCAGGGTTTGCAACTATGATTATACCTCCTTGTCTCTCTTGGTGAACCCACATGGTGGCTAACAACTACAGCGTCTTTCCTGCTGTTCACTGCTCTTTCGTTAGGTCAGATTGATGGGTTTTTAGTGATTCTCCCATCTCTGTCTCTAATCTCCCTGTTGGAGCACACTGTATCAGGTCTGTGTTTTATGTGGATTCCCCGGATCTGAACTCTCTTCGTCAGGCTTGCCTGACAAACATTTTACCCACTTAGTCAGCCTACTTCTTAACGTCTTCATGAAGAATCCCGCTTGTGACAGCGAGCAACACCTGTTTTAATTCCCCAGAACTTCCTAAAGTGAGTACATTTTCGCTTTCACATCATTTTGTTGTTTTATTAGCTAGGAGCACTTGAAGATCTTATGAAGCCTGAGCCACAGATAGCAGCGTTGGGGAGGGCTGTCCCGTTCCCTAGCAGCAACCTTGTGGACTCAGGTTTACTTTAGTTGGTCACAGAGTTAGCGTGTTTTTCTTTAAATTGTGGCCTTGGATCTACCTGCTTGTTCCGCATTATTGACAAACTAGAGACCTGGGTGCTTGTCTGCCTGCCTGGGTGGATCTTCCGGAATAACTGCTGCCTGTCCTGTTCCTTGGTCTGAGTCATGCCTACCCAAACTTATGTGTTTTTGCCAAGATGGTGCACAAACAAGTTGTTCATTGTTCATCTGTCAGTAAGGCCAGGACTTGAAGCTTCTAGAAACTTCAGGAATTATTCAGTGCTCCCTTCTCTGTCCCATTCTTTTGCTGATTTCTTCTCCCTCAAAGAGAAATCTTTTCACGTAGTTTTCTAAAGAGAAATCTCTCTGCGTGTGCATTTAAAAAAAAAAAAAAAAACTTAAAATAACATGTATTTTCAGGTCTTTTCGTTTGTTGCTAGAGAGAATAAATAGTCATACCTGCTTTGCAAGAGTGTGCTCATTAGACGCCTGTGTGAGGTGTGTGATGAGGTGATTATGGACGCCTTTGGATTCGGAAGCATGAATTCGGAGTCATGTGAAGAAGGATGGAGGGAAAGGGGAAGAGAGAAAGCCGGCTGTTCTTGTGGCTAGACCATACTCAAGACGTGAAGGTTTTTGGTTTTGTTTTTATTTTCCTGCTAACTTCAGGATTGGAAGTTTGGACTTAAAGTACACAAGTGAGAAAAACTTGAAAACTTTCTTCACTGAGTTAGATCTCTGTATGAAATCCTTAATCTGTGCCTTCTCTAGCCAATGTCTATTATGGCAATGGAAAAAACAAAAGAACAAACAGACAAACCAGCCAAACTCTGGCCTTTATAGAACTTATGTTCTGGTCAAAGTTGAAATACTATAACCAATTAGATGACAAAAGAATGTGTAGCCAGGAGATTAAGCCAGGAAGGTAGGCATGAGTTCAAAGCCTGCCTGAACTACATAGCACGTACCAGGCTGGACAGTTTATATAGCAAGATCCTCAAAAACCAAACAGATACATAAACAAAACTACAGGAAATGAAGCAAAACAGAGAAGAAGAAATAAGTTGTGTAATAATGAGTGTGTAAGTATTAGGGAGAGACACAAGGCAGAATGAGGAGGCTGAAGACATTCATGGTTCTTTTTCAAAGGATATTTTCAAAGGGCCATTCTAAAAAGATGAATTTTAGTGGAGACCTGGCTGGAGAAGGGAACAAACGAGGGAACATTGGAGGTGTATTCCCAGTAGAAGGAATAGAAATGGAAGTCCTGAGGCCTGGGAAGCAAGAGGCCAAATGGACTGAGAAACGAACAGCAGTAGGAGACAGAATCAGAAAGAGTCTCATGGAACCTAGTACGGGCTCTGCTTTGTTTAAGTGTGACAGGAAGCCACAGGAAGGTTTAGGGCAGGGAAGGAAGTGTTTGTCACTCGGGGTTATTCTAACTATTGTGCAGAAAGGTGTTAGTGGAGGAGAGGATTTAGGGAGGCTGGAGATGTTCCATGCTAGGAGAAGGCATTAGGTAGGCACAGGATACACAGCAGTTGCTCCAAATACTCTGTGAATAGGAAGGATATTATTCATGTACATTTATACTGCTATGGAAAATGAGAGCTATTTCAATACAAGACCTACACTGAAGTTACCTTTCCTTTGACTGTAAGAAAAGAAAATGTAAGAAAAGGAAATGTAAATACACTGTTAATAGTTTCACTGCCAAGACGTAACTGTGAACATTTCCCCACTATGTTCCATTCCTTCCTCTATGTATATAAATATGCATTTTAAAACAGACTCTCTCCTGTTATGCAGAGATTATTATGCTATCTTGTAAATTGCTTATTTTTTCACTTATAGATTATATTAGTCACTCATGTTGTTGATGCAAACGCATACCCGACAAAAGCAGTTTGAGGAAGAGGTTTGTCCCAACTTACAGTACCACGGCCTACGGTCCATCGTGGCAGGAAAAGCATAGCCACAGGAACTTGAGGCAGCTAGTCACATTGGTTCAACCGTCAGGAAGCAGAGAAGAATGGATGCTAGCATTCGGTTCTCGTTCTCCTCTTTGTTCAGTCTGGGACCTTAGCTCATTGAATAGTGCAGCCCATAATTAAGCTGTCTTCCATTTCTATTAAGCTAATCTAGGTAATCCTTCATAAACATGCCCAGAGGCTAACTTAATCTAGATAATCCCTTATAGTTATGCCCAGAATATTATATTCTATGTGATTCTATTAAGTTGATAATATTACCTACCACACTAATATTCTATGAATATTTACTCACGGAACAATATTTTAGTGGTTCAACTAGTATACTTGTAAAACATCAGTCAATCAAATCATTCTGCACAGCTGGGAATTCACATGGCTTCCAGTTTTCTTTTTCATAAATTATTACTATAAATGACATTGCAAAGAACATCCTTAAAAACATATCATGTGTTTCTAATGATTTTCTTTAGACAGATTTTAAAGATTACCTTTTAAAATAATTAATTCTTTAAAGATGCATGCTTTATGTTATTAAGACTTTTACCATTTCACACTCTTGTCAATGAAGACATTCTGTTCATTTCTAGTTTCTATATAAAGAAGACTAAATTTAAAACAAGGCCCATCAAGAACAGGCAAGTTCTCTGGCACTGGAGACATTTTAGTAGGTAGTAGGAATTTGCTTGAATAGGGTTTTATTGAGTGAAATTTAGGTATTTCACAGGTCTGTGAGGTCTTAGGATTCTTTTTGGGTTTAAGATTGGGGATGGAGGGAAAGAAAGATGAAAGAATATTGAAAAATCTTGCTTCTTAGACTCTATCTAGAGACAAATTAGGTTTTGTTTTGGTGATAGTTCATGTAAAATTAAAAAAAAAAATAGGAAGAGTAAAATTTGAGTTCTGTGATTTGAATCTATTTCCCAAAGTGTATGGGTTGGGAACTTAGTCTCCAAGTTGCTATACTGATGGCCACTGGAGATGAGGCCTCTGGAATGTTAGTAAGGTGGATAGTATCATGAAGACAAGGTGGTACCAAGGGCTTTATAAGAAAATGCCAGGAGACCTGAGCTGTTATAGTCCAGCTTTCCATATGCAACGACACCGCATGCTGTGATACCTCAAGAACTTTGCCAGATGTGAGCACTTGGCCTCATACATCTCAGCCTCCATAATTGTTTCTCTTTACCAGTTACCCATTCTGTATTCTCTTATAACAACACAAAAATAGATTAAGACAGCAGGGAGCTCTACAACTTTCTGGAGAGTGGAATTAGCACAGTCAAATGAGGCAGTGGGTTGACACATGCTTTAGTGTACAAATAACTCAGCTGTAACAACTTTTACAGAGGTGGAAAAAAAGCAAACTATCAGCTCTACTTTTCTAGATAGAAAATACAATAGCACATAATCTGAATATTACTGGTTCTATCAATTTGTTGAATGTCTTATTGATCTAATTATGCATTAATTAAAAATAATATCGAACACCCACTATTTCTAGGCAGTCTGGTGGACTTTGGGAATACGATATCAAAATGAACATGATTTTTGTACTCAATGAATTTAGAATTGTGGAAGTAGGCGAGCAATTTAACAATTTCAGTGCCAGGTACTCTGTGATGAACACTCCACAGCACACACAGCACGCCAAGGCAGACAGTGGAGGGGAAAGGTTTGTGGGGAAAAACCATGCCTACATACAGAAGAAAAGACCAGTAAAGATAAGGAAAGCTTCATTTAGATCTGGCTTGAACCCTGCCTGGTTGGATGACCTTGGGCAAAGACATTAAACCACATCTAAAATAAGTGGGAAATAATATTCACTTAATAAGATTTTTGTAAGATTTAAGAATAAGGGCACATCTAGTGTGATAGGTTGAGGTTGGAGGCCCTATCTTCCAGGTTCTGCAGTTTGTGATAGGCTTACGCTGTAGCTTTCATGGAACACAGAGTCGTTTTTTTTTTTAAAACCAAGCACAAAGAGATAGCACATAGAGGGTGAGAGTTCAGCAAACTAAGCAAAATTCTAGTGCAAATGGTCTTCAAAGTTCTGCGATACCTGGCCCAGTGTTTTTCTGAATCATGGTGTCAGCTCCCAGAGGGATTCTCATCACAAATCTGCCATCAAAGGGATTCCTTTAATTTACATCTTAGAGCAGCGTACAAAGAGCAATGGAGTAGCAATTAGCTGAGACTCAGAAGCCTTTGTTCTGTGTGTACAGTCTGAGCTATTGACCTAGAACCAATATCAGTTTAGTCTTAATTCCTCAGAACTAACTGCAAAGGAGGAAATACGCAACTTCACTATGATCAAATAGGTGAAGATTTCAGCATTTTTTTAAAAAAAAAAAAAAAAGTAATCAATATAACAAAGAGCTAAGTGAAAAAAGTTAGTGATAATAACTGTCAAAAGCCATCCATCGCAGCTAAGAATACAAGCTGATCAGATCTTTTCGAAAATACATATTTTGGCGATATGTATTATTGGTCTTGAATGGATCATTTTTATGTTTGTAATTTCATCTTTTTATTTTTATTTTTTTAATCTCTCAATTCACTCATTCTAACATCCTATACCTAACACTTGGTCCTAAAGTGAGTGGTCTAAAGCATGGAGTAGGGGAATCCTAAGAAACAAGCTCGTTGCCGAACCATAAACACTGAAATTTCAAAAATTACCTCAAAGTTCAACAATAGAACAACTGATTAAATTGTGTTTACCTCATGGAATTTCCTTGAGGTGTAGGGCCAATAGGGCTGACGAAACTGGTGTCTAAAAGATGTTTTGTGTCGATGTTAATATAAATGCTTAATTTTGATTCCCTATGAAAGGAACAACACCTAAGACATTAGTAACATTGCTCTAGTTAATTAACATTTGTGCATATTGTGTCATAGGATATTCAGGATTGTGAGTTCTGGGTTTTACTATGCACTGTTAATTCCATCACCAATGAGGCAAAATAAGAACCCCACATTTTCAAAACAGAAAATACTGGAAAGCAGTATACAGTTTTGTAAATAATGGTTGGCTATCAGCAGTGGTATGTTCCTATTCATCTTTTCCTTTCTCTTCATTTAAAAATATGCCCAAATCAGTGTTTCTTACTTTTAGAATAGACATATGAACATCAAGCCTGAGGGTTTTCTTTTTGTCTTTCCTTAAAAAGCAGCTCTGTTTTCTGTTCTCCTAAGGAAGGAGAAACACTCTTTGGAGAAGAGGAAGCCTGAGGCATTCACTTCATAAATAGGCCACTAATGGCTTAAAAAGTCATGGACCCATAGATCTGTGGGGTTGAAAGGTCAGTGATTTCAAGTCAATACCACTTATTCCAGAATAAAAAGACAGTTATTTACTGAGTGCCTACTGTGTGTAAAAACCGCTCTATATCCGTTTCTTACCTTCTTTGCACTGACAATCTCTACCCATTCATTCCCTCAAGAACGAATCAAATGTCCTTACATGGACTCCTTTGTCTTACCCTCTGTTGTCTCTGATCGGTGCCTTTTGTCTCTTGCAGATATCATTTATTGGAACATTTTAAAGGACAGAAACTGTATTCTCAATTCCTGTCTTAAAATGGAGACATAGGCAAATGGACAAAAAGAAAGGAGCTGAAGGTAAAGGCTTAGGTACCCTAGGAAGATAAAACATAGTAAAAGAAATGGTATTTGCCCTTAAAGGTCTTTGGGATAATTGTAATGCAAAAAGCTAATTAACAGTGCATATTTAAAAACTAAAAAAAGACAGCAATAGATGTCACATGGTTCAATGTACTTGTTAAATAAATAGTAACATATGATTAATGCTTTTTTCCAATGGAAAGCAAAAAATGCTGAGAAAATGAGATGTGGCATAGCTTTTGTGTACATTTCATATAATTAAATTACTTTATTTTATTTTATAATTTTAAGTGATCAAAACAATACACAGTTTAATAACTATGGCTTCTATGTATAGGAACTTCAGAAATTATTAAGGAAGATTTAACTTTTTTATCATGAGCAATCTCTCAGTTGACTTATTAAGGTCAAAGTCTTATCTTAAATATGTGGATTTTTTGGAAGATATTTGCATGTTGATCTTTATTAATCATTGAGTTATCTACCAAATAAGTTAACAACAATTATATGTATATATATATATATATATATATGTATATATATATATATAGCACAAGTCTCCTTCTGACGCTCTGTGAATTGCATGGTCTCAAATGGAGCAGAGCCTCTTCTGATGTGTTCATTTATTGAGTGGATGGTTTAGCAGATGATGTTCATTTATCTAACTTCCTCCTTTCCCACAAAGGCAGTCATATCAAGAATACACATTCTAACATTTATAGTGCTTTCAATGTAAATTATGACAAATTACCCATTTTATTAAAACATTTAAATTTAATAAATAATATATACTATTCTTACACATGCCCTTCAGTCTGTAAGCAGAGAACATGATCTTTTAGTAGAGGTCAGGTATGCAGTGTATGCCACTGGCTTCCTTTACTATGATGTGCTGAATCTATTTTCCTGTAAATATCCCTGAGCAACCTAGATGTGGACATTTTTCATTATGCGAAAAGGGTATTTGTAATACTATCTACCAGAGTCTTAGATGCTGACTCTGAACTAAGAGGAGTATAATAATTATTTAAATGCTGCCTAGGAAAATGTGTCATGCAGTTCAAGCAATTAGGAAGAGACATCAACAAAGGGAAATCACTTCTAGTAGAAGATTGTAAATAATAAATTTTATTCAAACAAGCAAGACCCTGAATTACTATAAAGTAAGCATCAATTATACATACAGTTTAATATTTTATCATAACATTTACATTAGGACAGCAGTGATCTGGGCTCTAGAGAATTCATTCTCATAGCCTGTTGGGGAGTGGGGACCTTCCCACCTTCTCAGATCCTTTGAAGGTTAATGCTGAGATGCTGTCTATTGTCAAACCTTGGGAAGATGAAGAGCTGTAGAAGTACATAGGTGCTCTAAAAGATCAGGGAAATATCATGCCATTGTGGGAATCCTATTTAGTAACAGTAAAAGAATGTCCTATGACAACAAACTTATGAGAGAATGATGATCAGATTGGTGAGGAAATTGGGCTACCCCTGGCCAACATGAAGACCTCTTCCTAGCTACTTTCCAATCTCTAGGACCTGTTTTGTGAAAGTAGGGGCCTGCAGAGACTCTAATTGATTTTCAGAATGTAGAATTTGAACTAGTGCATAGAAAATTTATGGAGGCAGATATGATGATACATGTTACTCCAAAAGACAAGATGATATAATAAGAATCAGACCTGTATTTTACATTTTACTAGCTAGGGATCTATGGCCAGTTACTGGGGCCCCATTAAGAATAAGAATACTTATTACTGTAATAACAAAGATCATGTGTGGCTATGGTCCTTATGAGTCTTCAGCCTCATCAGGAGAAGACCACAACAGCATTGACGAAACATTTTCTGTCTGAAGTTCTCCCTTGCTCTTGAGGCTGAATGGTTTTTCTCAGATTCTCCTTAGACAGTTCTGAGAATCCTCTGTATAGGGTCTCTTATATCAGCTACCTGCTATGGGCTGACCCAGTTCTGTGGCCTTCACGGAGCTCTGCTTTTTCCTTGGTTCCAGAAGATATTTAGTTAATGGATGAAGTCCAGTTTCACCCAGGACAGGCTGTAAAATTCCCAGGCTGATTATAAAATGGCTCCACTGCAGAAGCTGGAGAAGTCCATTTTAATGTGAAGAAAAAGGATTATAAGTTATGTAAAATTTTGAGGGTGTTTTTCCCTCTGTACCATACAGCTCAGAAGTAAAATGGTTTGAATCAAATTAAATTGAACAAGAAAAAGACCCCATATTCTATTTCTAATCCTACTAATTTTTAGACATATGGTCTTGGACAAATTAACTTCTTTTGAATTTCTGTTTCTTCATCTGTAAACACCATTTAAGTTGAACTATAGTGGTATTATATACTCAGCGAAGGACAAAGATGTTTATGTACTATACTTGAAAGGTCAAACAGATGGGATCATTTTAGATTGAAGGCGCATGTGTGGGAGTCATGCCTTTTGTGAGCTGCCTAAATTCCCATGGGGTCTGGTAACTTGCTGTGTACCCAGCAGGAGCCCAGAAAGTCTTGTCACAGTGATAAATATGACACCATTAAATAAGGCCACACTGAATACACAAAGAAACATAAGAAAGAAAACAACACAAGATCTCAACTGCATTGCTAGGTACTTTGTGTGACTTTAGGTAGGTCACTTTACCACTTTTAACTCTTTAATTGATTCCGGAAAGAACTGAACACTAAAAAAGGGAGGAAGGGGAAAGAGAAAAGTCGTGAAATAGGCTGTGTTTAGGGCTTTCAGACACAGTAGCTTTCTACATGCATTCTCTTCAAAGGGGTAGCCTTCTCATAAAAATTACTGCTGGATGATGTTAGCCTATTGCTTAACACATGGGCTGTGTCTGAAATACGAGACAATTTAAAGATACCCTAGATCGACCTCTTAATTTTACAGCTAGGAAAAGAGAGCCAAATTATGTGAACAATGTATTCGCACT
Organism: Cricetomys ansorgei; assembly: GCA_026225945.1. Classification (NCBI taxonomy): domain Eukaryota; kingdom Metazoa; phylum Chordata; class Mammalia; order Rodentia; family Nesomyidae; genus Cricetomys; species Cricetomys ansorgei. Next base: position 1,832,903 of record JAMJFZ010000882.1, on the reverse strand, counting down.
CTTCAAAATTACAGAAAAATTTGCAAGAGAGCTAGGACTAAATTTGCAAAGCCATGAGCCTTTAGGAAATTTAGATTTGTTTGTTTTAACCTGTTTTGCTTATTTTTGAATTTTAGTGAGAGAAGGTCATCTTTGTGTCTTAGATTTAGAAAGTCCTTGACAGCACCTTCTCTCTCTCTCTCTCTCTCTCTATCTCTGGTCTGTGGGAACAAAATAAACGAAGAGAAGAACCAATTTCGTGAACATATTGTGTGCCAGTTAGGGCTCTGCTCCTTGATGACCAAGAAGGAAACTAACTTGCATGTGCATAGATGTCTTTTCTTTCTCCTCACATTGTTGGTGTTAAGCAATCAGCTTGCCCAGGGAAAGCAGCACATTGTAAAGCTATAAACATATATAAAAACCAGGAATCCAATTATGACTCATTTCTACAGTGATATAGCACAGTGCAAAGAGCAATTTCCTTCATTAGATGTTAACTACTGTCAATTTCTTCTCTTGGGAAATAAACAGCATGTCTTGGAAATATGTATTTTTTCTGCTAATGAACTTTTTCTTTATGCTCCTTGGGAGACTCTTCTTTAACTCAGAGACCAAGGTATAGAGGCAACATTGCAGGAAGGAGCCAATGGAAGTGATGTTGTATCTTCTTTCCTCTTCACTTGTGCACAGGCCGAGAGGGACTTTACAAAGAAAGTAACACTAGTACCGCCCAGGCAAGGGAACTTGGTGGCAGAGTCAAAGCCTGTGTCAAGAGAGCTGCCCACACTTCGTGTAATGTCTTGACTGTTCTTAATCCTTTCACAAATACTTGCTTGGTTGTAGGACAAGCTAATGCAGGGCTGATGATACCTGAGCTGAGAATCAACATGTGGCTGCTTGGGTAAAGTACAGGGAAGAGAACCACCTCCTAGTAAGTTTTGGAACCTCTTTCATTCATCTCCGGTCATAGAATTATGCTTCTTTGAAGCATTTTTATTATTCACCTCTTTGTGAAAAGTAAAGTGGGTCGACCAAATAGTTTTATGGATTTAAATCTACTGAGTTTCTAGTGATTTTCCTTCAGCTTGAAATTTTAACACCCGGTTCGGGAAAGAGGGCCTTCACAGAGTTCCAGAGGACACAGGAAGAAGAACAGAGGCAAATGACAGTGTCCTCGTGGGAGCAAATAATGGTTCCAGCCCTGCAAATGATCTGCTTTGTAGTTTGACTCCTCAAACTCTGATTTCTAATACAAATTAGTCCTTCCATGGGGGGAAAAAAAACAAAAAAAAACAAACAAGTTTTTGCTTGACAATTAAAAAGCATCCCTGTCTGCGTGCATCTGATGAGTGAGTATCGAGGTTATGAAAACACAGAGGCCCTCTTCCCACTGTAATGTCCGTGTTGATAGGCTCTGTGTGCAAGATTAATTTTCAGTGTCATCATCCATGAATTACAAGGAATGAGAACTAGGAGGAAGGCAAACAGAGAAAGATGTGCTAATGTCATGATGTTTTGGTAATGTTTTCAGTCCCAAGTTCTTATGCGAGTCAGACCATATCGTTTACATGTAAGACTGTATTAATATTAGCTTACAGAGTTGTGACTTCAGGCAGCCCTAAGGTGAGAGTTCCAAAGACTGTCCAAGGGGGACAGGAGGATGGATACATTGTCACTGACCAGTAGCGACAGCATTAATGAACGCATCTCAAAACGCTTAACTGATCTACAGGCGAACAGAGGTCCAAGTTTGTGAATAACACTAATGAGGACAGAGCTGTTTCTAAATGTAAAACTCAGAGAAAATAGAGTAATAGGGACTTGGACCTGGAGCACAGAGGCAGAGTCACAGGGATAGTTTGGCTTCTGAGCCTTGTCCTGTTCCATGTTCTCCATCAAGTCTCCATCAAGTTCCATCAAATCTCCAGCTTACAAAGGAGCAAACGGCCATCATCACCATTCAGAGGCTGAAGTCCAAAGTCATGAATGCATTGGCTCAGGAGCGTTCTTCAGCTCATGTGAAGTGTTTATGTTCAGAAAAGTGTTTTTAGGATACAGGATTCTTGCATATCAGGCTGCCCAATGCGTCTCATTTGGAAAATGATAGAAAACGGGAAATCTTTGCCACTTACCCTATGAAATGAAAATATTATAGTACTACCTCATCTTTAAAAAATTGATTCCAGGATTTTAAAAAATGAGAGAGAAGTGGGGAGAGGGAGGGAGGAGCTAGTGATCTCACTACAACGAGATCTAGAAGAAGAGGAGGAGGAAGAAGAAGAAGAGAAGGAGGAATAAGAAGACAAACAAATAAAACAAGCTGTAATGTAATCCTATCATTACTATAATTGGCATTCAGTGGAAGCTATAGATTCTTCCCAGATGCACAGATTCTTACCCAAAATCTATGTGTGTGTATGTATGTATGTGTATTATTACCTTTCCTAAGTCTTTTGCTAGTTGCCATTAAGACCTGCTGGAGGAGCTGGAGAGATGATTCAGTGGTTAAGAGTGCTTTCTGCACTTGCATAGCACCCACAAGGCTCACAACCATCTGTAATTCCAGTTCTTCTGGTCTTCATAGGTACCAGTCATGCGCATAATACAAAGACATACATGCAAATATACACATAGAATGAAAATAAATAAATCTTTTTTTATTTCTACCTGCTGGAATACCTTGTGATAACAAAGAAGCCCACCTTTGCCTTACATCACAAAAGGATGTCACATTTGGATGGAGATGATGTCTTGTGTCAAATTATTTTCTTGCTGTATAGGGAGGAGAGTAAGGTCACCTTCTGTACACTTACCTCATATGGATGCTCCTCCTCTCCCTCCTCTTCCTCCTTCTCCTCCTCCTCTTCCTCTTTCTTTACTTAACTTTGGCATTTGAGGGCCTGGGGTGAGGGAAGATGAAGGATAGGTAGCTATAAAGTCTTTACTTGCCTGACCTGCTCCACGTGATCCGGCCTCATTCTCTTTTTTGACCTTGGCAGGATGGGGTGGCAGCATCATTCTGCATAGGAGTTTTCAGGGCTCTCTGAAAACACTCTTTGTCCACCCCTCCCCCAAGTCAGAGATGAGCTTACAGCAGCATTTGCTGCCTAGTCTGAACCCTTACACATTCCATAATCCTTGTACAGACAACAGAAGCTTCAGTTTCTTCCATGGTATGGGTCAACCCCTAAGCATTTCTCAGAAGAACCTCAGGTAGCCCTTTGGTGGCTAAGCTTTGGGTTCCCTGGTCTCTCATTCTTATGCTTCAACTAGAGTGTTCTTTCTGGGGTTCTAGATATGGCCACATGACTCTATTGCTTTTAACCACACTGAGTTCTTAGAGTCCCTGTTCACGCAATACTTGTGGCATCATGAGAAAAACTGACAGTGTCCAAGTCTACATATAAGTAAGAACTGAATAAATGAATACACAGGCTGATAAAGACTAGAACAAATGGGGTGGTATTGAATAGGGAAAAGAGCCAGGTTCATATCTTGGGTATCTAGGATCTTGACCTATGGAATTCCACATATACTTTCTTTCTTGTTTTTCTGATGTGAAACCTGAGGGCAATTATGGATCCCTCTTAAGTTATTCTATTAAAGGAGACACTGTCTTTAAAGTTCTTAGAAGAACATCTGGAATAAATAGTATATTCAGCTCCTTAAGCAAGGATAAATACTACTCCTTTTGACTACGATTCTCCAAGGCCCTTGCTCTGACTGGCTCAGAAATACCTTAGCTATTACTTCTCCTGGAAGGCTTCCAAAGATCCCCAACGTTCATTCAGGCAACACTGTCAATCATCTGCATGCATATCAAAATGACCTCAACTATCTGCTGTCTACAAGAGAGCTCCTCTCTCTCTCTCTGGACTACAAACACTGCTGTTGAGAGCAGGGACCATATCTTTCCCATAGGAATATATAAACAGAGACTTGAGCACCTGACTCATGAAAAACATGTGAAGGGTGGATAAATACAGGAAGGAATAACAGGATTTGATATTTTTCATTTTTTTAGATTAATAAAAACAATAAAACATCGCATTTGTTTTATCGGTTTATTTATTTTTGCATGTTCTACATGAAATCATTGTCTTCTAAGTCACTTACAATGAAGGACGTCTGGGGATTTATGTAAAATTCATATTTATAAAAAGCTATGTTTAGTTGGATTGATTGCTTCAGCTAAGAATGTACCACACTCACCCAAGACACTGAAAACGGGATTTAATTCAACACACATTTATTGATTGTCCTTATGGGCAATGCACTATGAAGAAAAACCATTAAGAACATTTAGATTCTGCCATACAGGTGCTTATAGTCTAGAGGAGGAGGCACAGCCCGGCAGCATGGAAATGCAGCGTGGTCTAGAGAAGAGGGGACTTCATTTATTGGCACATCTTTTGAAGACTTTGTTTTTGGAAGCCTATCAGGTGAAGGCATTGGCTGCCAAGCCTGAGGATTTGAGTTCTATATTCAGGACCCACCTGAAGAAAGGAGAGAACCAACCCATTGCAGGAAGTTGTCCTCTGACCTCAATCTCTGGGACCCATCTGAAGAAAGGAGAGAACCAATCCGCTCCAGGAAGTTGTCCTCTGACCTCCACATATACACTGTGGTACACTTGAGTATGAATACACACACACACACACACACACACACACACACACACACACACACACACCGCACATGTGAATAAATGAACATGATAAACACTGGAAAGTGAAGTCTTAATTAGTAACTATTTTTTTAAACATCTTTTTGACTCAGCATGTTGCCATATTCACTATGCTGGAAGAAATTTCAATATGTAATTTTATATAATGAAATATTGTATAAACTTTGATTGTATAATTCACATGAAAGTCAGACAGCTACTTGAAAACAGCTCTTGTTTGTCCTTTCTAAATTCTGTGTTCTTTAAATGATTTTTTAAGTTTACTTACCGTGAATGTGCATGCTCATGCTATGTAATGGATGTGGGGGTCAGAAGGCAAGCTGGGGGTTTTACTTCTCCTTCTGTCACGTGAGTCCTGAAGCATTGAACTCAGCGTACATAGGTGGCCAAGCTTGGCAGTGGACTCCTTTACTTACAGGGCCATCTTTCAGCCCCCCACAAATTCTGCTTTCTTTTCCTTAGAATGGGTCTAGATTAATTTACATAGCATCGGTTGCTATGTATAGATTATCAGTGTTGTTGACATGCAATTTCAGATCTTGAAAGAATTTAGAGGTTTTTTTTTTTTTAAATCATTACTTGTTTTATTTGTGTATTAGGAAATCAGAGTCAGGTGACTTAATAAATGTACTCACTAGAGCAACCACAAGAAAAATCCTGCTACCTTGATCCCTGCTACCTTAATGTCTGGTACAACCCCCCCAACCCCTCCACCTCAGACCATGATGCTTTTACAGTAATTTTAGACTCTAGGAAGTGCAGTCCTAGAGAAGATATTTATAGTGAGCCTCTGGCTCATTGAGCATGCTGTTGTTTGGGATATTCCACTGCACACTTGTTCTTGTCAGTAATAAATTATTCCCTGACAATTTAGTTGCCAAAGGGATCCCAACCTAGATGTTTCACACATGTCATTGGGAAAATGATCAGGTTAACCATTCTTAATGATACCTTTGTCCTTCACTTACCTCCCGCCATTCTGAGAAGGAAGATTTAAGATTTTCCAGAAGGATGTAAATCTCACACAATGCTGGGGTCCCTTTTATATAACATTTAGAGTGAGGGTTCCTTTTGTAATCTACCAGAACTTCTCCGAAAGCCACAGAATCTCTTCCAGCCCCTGCAACTAGCTCACTTTGCTTTTTTAAACTTACTAGTGGGCCTGGATACAAAGTATGGGGACAGCGACCTTCAAATGCTAAAAAAGCAAAACAAAATCAGGAGGTGGGTGAGGATGGAGAGGGGAACGTGGGGGTGGCCAATAAGAATTCTTTCGCGACCTGTATTTCTCTACTGAAAACCGAGAGTTCTGGTCACATCTGGTCACATATTAGAAAAGTCAACAGCAGCTGCAGATGGAAAAGTTTGAGCACCTACCTCCCCAGGCAGTGCTGTTCTGTGTCTGTGGTATGTCAAATTATGCTGCAGTTTTACAGTAAGCTGCAGCTTCTTCAGTTAGGTGGGAGAACTAAGACTATTTATTAATTTTTCTTCACAAAACTCACCATGTTCCATGTTCTTCATGCACTCCAGTGTTGTAACATCTGTCTGTCCTCACTCACTGGGGGCAATGTTGAACGGTGATCACAGGCTGCCTCAAAACAGCTGCAAACTGGCCTCTCCAAGTCAAGAATCCTTGGCCTGATTAGTGAGGAGAAACCACACGTTGGAATGATGGCTTAGCTTTCAGCTTACATTGTTAGTACTAGCAGGATAATGAAGAGTGTGTTAATCACTGAGATGTTTGAAGGTCTTTTTAGTACAGGCAATTGACAAGTCGTAATTTAAGAGATAATAATTCTGAATGGTGAGAAAAAACAGTTCAATATATTTCCAAACTAATGAGCCCAAAGAAGAAATACTGGAATTTTTCAACATGGACATTTTAAAAAATGCCCTTTTAAGGGCAGACCACCGATTTCTTAAATAAGATATTTCTTTAAGAACTTCTTTCCCACTGGGGATATGCCAGAAGGTTTGAGCATTGGGAAGAAAGGGTTCAATCCCTGGAACTACAAATAGAAAGAAAAACAGAAGAATTTCATGTCCCTTTCTGTTAGCAAATAGTTCTCGCTTTAAATACTCTTATTTTGATAAATAGAATAGGAAGGTATGAAAAGGCAATTAAAATAATCACAGATGTTTGAGTTATAAATGTTGATTTAGACTGTCAGCGGGTGAGTCAATTGCTTCCATGTTAGGATTAACCAGCCAGACTAGAGAACTGGCTTTCAGTGACTTCAGGTATCTGCATCAGATGTAAGTCTTCTACTTGGCCAGTGGGATCCATACGTGGAACATTCCCGTCATCCGAACAGCAAACATTAGGCCTTGTGTTATCTGATATTCTGTTGTAATCCACTGATACTGTATATCAGCTTGCCAGTATGCTGTATGATAGGATTAGGCACACATACTGTGCTGAGGATTATGGGATAATAGTGATCATCAGCTAGGATGTCTCATTGGAGAGAAAAATGGCCAAATCAAATAGATAGCTCATAAATATTTATGACTGGGCTCATCAGCTAATCAATTATTGTTGAACAACTATGTTCATGAAAAGATATTTAACCATGCTTTTTCTTGATACCAACATCCTGTCCAAGCTTTCCTCCCTTGTCCTTTGCAAAAATACAGGGCACATCTTCCATATTGGTGTGCATCAGTGAACTGACTAACTAGAGTGAACGTGTTTTTTTAAACAGAGAATCTTGTGAGACCAAAAATGTGCAGATTCTAGCTAAAAGGAAAAGTGGAATTAATATACAGTACAGTCTTTTGATTTAAATGTCGTTGGGATTCATTCAACTATATTTTTCTCTCTGTAAAAGTACTAATTGGGTACCATACAACAAAACAAGACAGTTAACAAAATCCGACATACTCAATAAACATCCTCAATGGTGGATTCTTGTCTTCTCAATAAAATGTATCCTAGTCTTTGACTTTCATGTTGGATAACATTTATTTCACTGCAATGTTCATTTGAACTTTACCATCACACTGGTGTTGAATACCAGTTCCTTTGTACCTATGTCCCGAAAAGTAAGATTTTCTAAATATCCAAAATTTTATATTTTCAAACTTCAATGAAAACAACTACAATTATAGTTGACACATCTCGTTCTTTAAACATCATAAACAGCATATTAAACATAATTACTGTTATGACTCAGGTACTAGTGTAAATAGAGTATCAGTGTGCTTTTGGCCCATTAAATAGCTTGAAGTTTTCCCTTTTGATAAGTCTCTGTATTTTCTCAAATTCCTCTATTTTATTTGTTTGCTTTTAGTAGTTTTCTGCTAGCTATTAATCCTTGTCAGGCTCGAAGTGCCTGCTCTGTTACTCGGGTCTATCCTTTTCCCCTTTCAGTTTCTAATCCCCTATGGTTTAGGAAGTACATAGCTAGCATTCTTAAAATTTTGTAAAAACTGGAGAAAAATGTTTTATGCAGTAAATATGCTTTACTGTCTGGGTGTCAGGAGAACTATTCCTGTTGCCTGGAGGCCGTATTTACTTATGTAATGGAGGGACAAAAATTATTTGCTTTCAGATGACACCAGACTCTTTTTATGGGGAATTCCTTGACAACTGCATAACTCTACCACTAATGTTCCAAGTGCTCAGACGCCCTGGGGAGGTTAAAATGAGTGTAATCATAATACTTTCTTCTAGCATGCGAAATATACATACATTTTAGTGTATGTTCTCAGACGGTGGTGGTCTGAGCAAAACGTGTCCATGTATGGAAAATGAGTGTTTCAGAGGATTGGCACACAGTATTGAAGTATGAATTGTGTTTCAATGTTAACCAGTATTGTGATTTTTTTTGTTTGTATGTTTGTTTGTTTTGCTAAACATTCCAGAGCAAGAGAGTAAAGAAAATTCACTAGTAGAGAAAGAAATGATTCAGATGAAAATTAAGGATGGATAATTTATTGCCAGATAGAAGGGTGTTAAAAAAATTAAAAAATTTGTCAAGAATTAGAGGTGTCCTTGAAAATATTTTTTTTGTGAGTTTTAATATTTTTTTAAATGTTCAATGACTTGAATTTCAATATTTCCTCTTGGAAAGAAAAGAAAAAAATAATGTATGTATTTTTGTTCATCATTTCAACATAACATGCATTCCTCTCTATATGAAAACCCTTCACCGTACATTTCTAAGGTTTTCTTATATGTAAGGTGTATTATTGGCTTCTTTCCCATCCAGGATGCTCCTTCATTAAGTCTGCAATGAGCTTTCCTTGCACTTTGAGATTAGGACCTTGTACAGTGATCCAGGTGGATTCACCTGTTACGCTAGGAATACTTTGTTCTTTTTTAAAGTAGATGTTATACAAAGCCATTACTTTGAAAAGATGCCCTGGAAACGTATTTGTAATTTTATATTTCTCTTAAAAGCATTTTAAGTGATTTCTTGTCAACCTTTCTATTAAGTCACATCAACCCCACATCATTGAGCAGTTGCATGGTTCTATGCCTTCTGTGTTTGTGGGAGGGGTGATTGGATTTTGAGGGTGCGTTGTAAAGGAGGAGATGGGGATTGGGGAATGCATATCCCATGATGTGTTAGCGGAGCTGATGCCAGCCTTGAGAGCAGATAACAGTCAATTTTCTCTCTTATATTCATTTATTTAAATCACTAGTAAGGTGGAAGTTTCACAGGATGAGTTTAGTGTGCTTGGCAGGAATCGCACTGGTGTCTTCCAAACACTCTGAGCACAGTGGGTTTGTCCAGATAGAGAGCTAGGCCCCTGTTGCTTTGTGTCTATATACAGTGGTCCTCTTTTCAGAGGTTACAAAGGAGAAACAGTAAATGCAGAGCACGTTTCCTCTGCCCTTTGGCATCTTTCTGTGGATTATGCAACAATTTGGCGAGCCAGTCAGAAAATCAGAGTTCTACTCCCAAGGGACGTGCCAGTTGTGTGCCTCTCATCATAACAGTTCAACTAGATTGACTTCACTTTAAATATTACAGAAATGCTCCATTATGGTACTTCCTCTGCCTTCTAATGCAATCCATTTCGCAGAACATGAAAAAGAAATCATCAAAATAAACCTCGTGGATTATATTAATAAGCTAATCCTCTACCCGCTTATAAATATTATTGGGCATATTCGTTAAATGCTACCACATGTTAGGGCAGAAGTTATAGGATCAAAATGCCATGCACCTCACAAAATAAATAGGGCTGCTACTTCTGGCATCATTAGTTATTTTAACTTTATACTTGTGGTGTGTTGGGAAGGCTATTTTCCTCACAAGGAGCATGCTGTGTGTAAATTATTAATTCATTAATTCATGAGGTATTTGGCCCCAATGAGACAACAGTTTTATTTTTCTCTAGCTTGCGGGATTCACAAATGTGAAAACGACTAGGAGCAGGAAGTCAGTGCTGAGCCAAAAATAGAATTCGAGGCTTTTCGTTTTTTTAGCATAAGATTGAAGAGCTTTCTCATGGAAGTCAATTTATGCTATTTGTGGTCATGATATCAACTAAGATTGGGAAAATTGCTTCTGACCTACTACAAATTTTAATTATTTAAATTGTTTTAAAGTGTACATCTGGCATTTTGGTTTAGGGAAATGTACTGCCTTTAAAGCAGAGTTACTGAACTGGAACTCCTTCAGCACAATTCAGAGGATGCCAGGACACAGAGAGGGTATGCGGTGAAACCAACACACACACAAGTAGAACATGTCCTAAATCTTGAAGTCTGGCTGCCACTTATACCGTGATATCTAGTGAACCAGGAGTCGATGAGCAGTTGGACCAAGATGAGCAACGTCTTGAAAGAAGAACAACTTTATGACAGTTTCTGCATTGTACCTCTCAGAATTCTACAGAGAGGTCCTGGGAAAAGGGCCCCTTTAGTAAAGGAAGACCTGATCACTAGTACCTACATAAGAATGTAGGGCATAATGGCACATTCCTCTCATCCCAGTGTTGGGAAGCCAGAGACAAAGGGATCCCTGGAGCTTGCTAGTCAAACCAGCCTCACCTATATATTCAATGAGCTTCAGGTGAGTAAGCTGACCTCTATCTCAAAAAAATACGTTAGAGGGCAATCGAGGAAGACACTTGAAGTCAACCTCTCTGTACACACACATAAAAATGTTCCAGAGACCTTACACGCTACTTGCAATTTTCTGAGAACTGAATATCTGTTGTGTAGACTATAATCATGTGATTAATAACAGCTTGTTTTAGGATCATCTTTAAACAATGTAATACTAGTTCACTTTTAGTATGTTACTACGAAAACAACAAAACAGAAGATTGTTGCATCTAGGAATAATTTGACAACTATTTGCAAGGAACTTACTAAAACAACACCAATTTCAGGGTATAGATAAATCTAAGGAATTAAGAAGAAGGAGAAAAGCCAAGGAAGTACAATTGGTTAGCACTATTTACATGTAAGCATAAGCATTTTTTTTTGAAGGACTAGGGTAGTATTTATGTTCAACTTGCTGCCCAAGGCCCCCGTGTACCTCAGTATAGCTATCATTACAGTCCAATACAAAATTGAAAACATACCTAAAACATGAGATTTTCTTGTGAATTTTTTTTTTTTTTTTGTAACTAAATCGCAAAATTCTCAGGAGTGAAATCTATAGATAACAAGGTCGTGCCACAACATCAAAAGGTTAGACAAGCGTGTTTGAAGATTTTCTCAGCTTTGTTATTACTACTGTTTTTGTACTCACATGCATGCAATCACACACATGGATACATATCTGGTTTTCTTGAATCTGGGTTCTCACCAGATCAAGATGCTTAGAAGAAGCCATTGACAGGCTGTCCTGGAACTCATGATGGTCCTTACCAGCCTTAGCTGTTAAGTGTTTCCAAGGGTTATAGGTGTGAATCACCATGCTGGCTCTTGATATATTTTTGAGCACCAATATTTGTGAATCAGTGCCATTGTAACCACACCATAGGACTATGTCAGTAGGAAAGAATGAATTACCAGTGGATGAAGCTCAAGAGTGAGACAGTAGTTTTACAGTGCGGAGACAAGGAAGTGGAAAAGACATAGGAAACTATTTTATTGAAGACCTTTTTCCTTTTCATGCATGATTTTGGCGTCGCATTTATGAAAATTCATGGACATTATTTTTAAGAAAGAGTGTGGTAGTGGCCATTTTCATGGCAGAACACAGATAAAGATCATTTTCTGGAGGATATGAGACTCAATCGATTAAGGCCATTTTTGAGATGTTTGACAGCAGTAGGGAGACAAAACAGTGAAAGCTCTGATGAGGGCTTGATGAAGGCTGTGGATTCTAGTTGTCCTCAGTCTTGGATGTTAGTGAGAGTCACTTGCTGAACGTTAAAAAAATACTACGCCTCTCTCTGTAATGACTCTGCCCTTCATATTCTGATTCACCTGAGAATGTGATGGCAGGTGCAATGATTAGTTTCATTGGTCCAACTTACGGAGACTCAGCAACGAATGTGCCTGTGAGGATTGTTCCAGAAGAGATTGAGTGGCATGCAAAGACCCACCCTGGGAAGTGTGTAACGCCTTCTGAGGACAGGTCCAGGACAAAGCAGTGTCAGTGGTACCTGCCTGCTGGCCCTTATTCCTGAGAAGCGTGTCTATTCCCTGATGCTACAGTTCCTCACTGACATCAGGACTACAGCTGCTCCATCTTCGAACACTGGGGATCTTCAGGGAGCTTGCAGGCCTCCAGCACTGGATCAGAATGCAGAGACATCCAGCTTTGTACTGTTACTGATTCTCTGGCTCCCTAGTGTGCAGACAGCAGTGATTGTGCTTGGAGTACACAACCTTTACTGTGTAAGGCAATTTAATAAATCCCCCATTCTCTCTCCCTCCCTCCCTCTCTCTCTTTCCCTGTCTCTTTCTCTCTTTCTCTCTCTCTCTCTCCACACATACACACACACACACACACACACACACACACACACGTGTGTGTATATATATATATATATACATACATGATATATTTAAAATTTATAACATATATAATCTATCATCTATCTATCTATCTATCTCTCTATCTATCGATCTATCTACCTACCTATCTATCTGTCATCTATAATGCATGTATGCAGCTGGTTTTATTCATCTACAAAACCTTGCCTAATACAGAAGTTTTTCAGTGTGTGAACTTGTCTGATGAGCAGTGCTGTAATTCTTTAGAAATAGTGGAGAAGGGAAGAATTGTGGAGAAAACTACAGGGAGACCCAGAACTCCACGAGAAGAAAAAGAGTGAAGTCCTAGGAGCAAAAGAGGCGGGCTGTCCATGGGCAGACATATCCCAGGAAGTTAATTGAGATAAACAGGAGGTGAGGAAATATCCCTAAGAGACATCGTTTTTCCTTTGCATGGATATAAAGTACATAATTGGTATTTCTGGTTAATCTCCCCAAAGCTGGCTTTTTCACACTAAATTTCTAGCAACTGCTAGCAATTTCCACTCTGATGCAGCCAGAAGCCTCTGAGATTGATACCAGACAAAGAAAGCCCTCGGGCACTCTCAGCAGAGAATATTCACAGGATTCTAGATCTTTTAAATAAGCAAAGAAGGAACAAAAGGACTGAGTTGGTAAGCCCAGTGGTAAGGCTACGACTGTGAGGCTTCCCCTCTGAAATGAAATACTTGAAGTTATGCAATTTGTGTTAGGCTTCTGAGGAATCTCTGTTTTGCAAGATTTATGACATTATGTTTTTTGGCCAAGGCTATCAGAAAAACAAAGTCATTTCAGACAGTGCAATGAAAATCTTTTCAGTTTTTCCATGTTCCAAGCACAGGGGGACAGCCCGTCATTCTTCAAATATACCAGGCAAAACAGCTTCTGCTTTTGTTTTTTATTTTTTTTTATGTCCCTGCATTGCCATGTTTTAACACCATCTTTTAAAAATCTCACTCCAGAATTTCACTCACGTTCTCAGCAAAAACATCCCACAGTTGATGAAACAGTATCCAGGTATGCTCTCGTCCAGAACACACGTGTATTTAATATCACTTTCCTGTTGTTGTGTTTACTTATCCGCCCCTCCTTCTGGATAGACTGGGGGTAATTTGAGGAAAGTGTACAAGCCAGTTCCTTGCAGAGTGTCTGTTTTTAATTGCACTGGAAAGCTAATCCTTCTGTTGGGTAACTAGAACCCCTAATGAGAGAGAGAGAGAGATCAACAAATGCTTGTTGCATTAAGTAGACACCCTTCACCCACTTGGAAGTTTTCCTTTTGGCCAGTCCTGTTGAGGCAGCTTTGGTTGTATCAGTTGAAACTGTCCTGGTTTTGTGTGTGTTTGATCAACTAAAAACATGTGAAGAATTTGCTTGCTTATGTAGCCTCTGTACTTGGAGAGAGGAAAAAGGAGGTCTATAATTAGATTCTCAAAGTGGTGGAAAGACCAAAGCAATTGATAAAAACAAAACATTACTGTAGACAGAGCAAAGCTAAAGGCTTCCTCCCTGTGTTCTGAAATTAGGATGGGATGATGAATATTGTTGTTATTGGGCAATCAATGGCTGAGCTTATGGTATACAATATTACGATAGTCCGCCTGCAAACAGAGCGAGATGGTAACTCTAACCAACTAAAATCTTACAAAAAATAATGGAGCCAGGCAAGGTAGCTAGACAACAAATGAAAACAGAAAAAAGAATTCATTTACATTAGCAAAATCACTTGAAAATGTACTAAAAATTTCAATTCATCAGCAACGAAAGCATATTATACTTAGAAATTCAATAACAAAACTTGTATAACATCTGTCAGGAAAATAATGCAATTTTCCTGAGAGACATAAAGGAGGAATTCATAAATACAAATTTGTGCTGTACTCCTTGGAGGGTTGACTTACTATTGCAAAAATTTGAAGTAAACATATAGATAACGTCAACAATGAGAATTTAAACAATAATGAGATTGTATTTTCTTTCACATTGTCAAAGTGTAAAACTAAATGGAACATCTTTTTCCCATTACTTTTGATAGGACTGTAAATTTTTATAAGTTTTTGGATGATAATTTAAAAATGTGTCGCAGCCTTTAAAAGTCCTAACAGTGCTGGGTTTAGAAATCTGTGCTACAGAAATAGTCACCTTAAGAGACCATAATGTTGACATGTCAGATATGTAATAAAAATTGTTCATAGAAATTGAGTTTAAGTTATTTTCTATCCACTCAGAGACATGTTAGGCAGATATAAAAACAATGTAGCTGAATACATCTGTTGACACGATGGCGAGATATATATATATATATATATATATATATATATATATATATATATATATATATATATGTCTGGAGTGGCTCTTTGCTTGTAAAAAAGTGTGTTGTACTGGAAAGATGATTAAGCATGAGGATCCACTTTCAGATCTCCAGGATTGGTAAAATGCCAGGAAGGGGCATGCATTTCTTTAATTGTTAGGGGACACAGACAGGCAGATCCTGGGGCCTCACTGGCCAGCCAGTCTGAAATAATAAGCTCTCAGTCCAGTGAAAGACCCTGCTTGAAAAAATAAGGTCGAGAAATGATTGAGGAAGGTACCTTACTGTCAGTCTCTGGCCTCTACATGAGGATATGTAGATGAATAAACCTGCACGTAACACACACACACACACACACACACACACACACACACACACACATGCAATCTGTGTGTGCATATAAAATGAATGTTTAAAAAAAAAAGAAAAAGTTTAGCCAAGTCTTGGGCTTGGCGGTATACAGCGGTTTCCTCGGGACTTGAAAAACTGTCAGGAACATTGTGAGTTTGAGGTGGGTCTGGACTTCGAAGAATGATGCTATCTCAAACAAATAAGCAAACAAGCCAATGCTGTTTAGACAGGTAAAAGATCAAACTCTGAGTAGGCACTATCTCTGGGAGCAGAGCTCAGAGCCTTTCTGTCCATTACTTTGTCTTCTTCCACAACTTTGCAGCAGGTTAGAACGCTCTGTGGAAACCCGTGACTTCTTCAGAGGAACTCTTCCTCAAGAAGTTATAGTATTCACTAATTTCTAGCCAAGGGGACTTTAATGATGTCAAGGACTGTGGTAGTGACAAGTGACTCCGACTGGCGAATCTCTGAGCATTCACTCAACTGTGACAAGCTCTCTCCTCGCCTCCCTTTGATCGCCCGCCCTGTGAGAGAGTTTTAGAATGGGTGTCATTAAAGTTCATTTAACTCGAAGCACATGAGATGTGAAGAACGGAAGAGAAGTCGAACAGACACTTGTGCTTTTCCAAAAGAAAGATCTATTCCTCCGCAGGTCAAGGTGGGGCAGAGGTTCTAAAGCTGGAATGTGAAGTTTCAGATTGAGAGCTTTGCTTAATAAGGGGGAAAAGATCTTTCGAATTAAGATAAAACATTGTAAACTTCTGAAGGCATTGAGATCGCCTTACTCGTTAGTTGTTAAGTAGTGCCTACCTACCTCCCCAGCTTTCTGGATATTTTCAGACGCTGTTTTAGAAATATCTCATCAATGTATAACCTGTTGGGTACAAAGAAACCATCCTCTTTGTTATCAAACACCAAAGAACCTTGAACAAACCTCACCTCTTCTCTCGTCCATTGCTACTTTCATTGCATGATTATTTATTTCAACATTAAAGAAAATCTTTTTTTTTTTTTTTTTTTTTTACTTCTCTACCAATCAACCCCACAATGAGTTATTTTAAAACACGTTCCAAATATTTTATTTCACCCAGCTTCATGCTGACAGGTACAACAGTCCCATCTTAGCTTCTGTTCACACAAGAACACATTTCCAAACCCAATTAATAAGAGGTAGAGCGCTTCACCAGCTCCACAGAGCCCGGCACCTGCTGAGAAGACTGTCAAATGTTCGACACGGTACTTAAAGCTGTATTATGGCAAAATGAAAAAAAAAATAAGCATGGGAATGAAATTAAAAACTCACAATGAAATAGTTGATTAAGAAAATTAAGCCATTTAGCACAGATCCATGCCTCTGCCTCCTGGAGGAGACCTTGGGAGACTGCTGGGGGCTGGCGTCTGCTAACTGTTTGTCCTCGGTGGCGATGACTACTTAATTTTAGTCACAAAGGACTCCTCTGGCATTCATCTAAATTTTCAGACCCCCTTTCAAATTTATTCATAAGTTTCGTCTTTCCCAGTGACCCCAACATACTTGGTGCTGGGAAAGGGTCCTCTAACAAATGGCAGATCTGTACCTAAGCCAGAATAAAGCCTTAGGGGTCCTGAGGGCCAACTTCAGAAAGCCCCTCCTAGGGATAGGAGTTGGGGCAGAACCGAGTCTCCTTGGCCAGACAGTTTAATTGCCAGATTAAAAAAGAAGTGTTTCACGAAGAAGGGGAGGAAGAGAGTGATGAGGAAAGTTCTGAAGGAACAGTGATGAATAGACCTGACTCCCTTCCATCTTCTCCCAGGCACTCCGGTTAGCATTATTCTCTTACTAAGCACAGCTTTATTTTGAGTTGGTACATGGCTGACCTAGAGAAGCCTAGTCTGTTCCATGCTCTTTTGGTGGTGTTGTTGTTGCTTTAGTCACAAAGGTGAACTGAGCAGCTGCACTATGGGAATTTCTAGAAATCTAGAAATATACCATCCAATTTTTGATGTGACTTAATAGTGCTGCTTATTCTATGCAACAGGAAAGACAGCTCAAGTTAAAAATATTAGATTAATTGATTAAGAGAACTTGGTTGTGTGTTTTGAACTACAAAGCCCTTCCAGAAAGAAGAGAAGGGTAAAACAAATATAATTAGTAGACTTGTTCTCAAGCAAGCATCCCTTTTGTATGATTGGCCATGATCCATTCATCACTTGGGTTCAAGGGAATTTTGAATAAATTAGTTATTAATTCAGTGGGACTAAAAGCTGATATTCATTAGGAGCTGTTATGGTGATACGACAGTTATTTTCTCCTTCTTTTCCTCCTCCTCCTTCTCCTCCTTCTTCTTCCTCTTCCTCTCCTTCTCCATCTCAGCTTCTTCTCCTCCTCTTCATTTTTCTTCCTCTTCTTCCTCTTCTTCCTCCTCTCCCTTCCTCCTCCTTTTCTTCATCTCCTCTTCCTCCTCCTTCTCCTCCTCCTCCCTCTTCTTCTTCCGCCCTCCCTCTTTCTCCCACATGAGATAGGTCCTATGTATCCTAGGTTGGCCTTGAACTTACCTGTAGCAGAGATTGACCTTGAACTTGATCTTCATGATTTTTTTCTGCCTTTACTCCTGAATCTTGGGATGATAGGCATGTGTCATCATGTCTGGTTTATGTGGTACATATGTGCAAGTTAGACGAGCATTGTATCAACTGAATTACATTTCTAGCTTCCTATAAGTTACCACCCATCCTTACTTTCTAATCCCCCCCTGATTTTTTAAAGTACTGAAAATAAGATTAAATAATAGCCACCAAAATTATGGGGAAAAAAAAGCACAAGTGAACTTATAAAACAGAATTAAAAAAATTGATCCTTCAAAGAGGTTCTTTCTTGACCCAAACTGAAGTCTCAAGCCTCCTAGAAATCGAGATGGAAGAATAAAGAACTTGATCTGTTACATTCCATAGTGTTTCAGTGGCTGAATAATCTTGTTCCCAGGAGACCTATTTTAATTCCTGCACAAATTCCAGGTAGAAATAGATCTACTGTGGATATTCAAGTTAAGACCTGGGCAATGGTGGTGCATGCCTTCAATCCCAGCACTTGGGAGGCAGAGGAAAGAGGATCTATGTGAATTCAAGGCCAGCCTGGTCTACAGAGTAAGTTCCAGGACAACCAGAGTTACAACAGAGAAACCCTATCTTGAAAAACCAAACCAAACCAAAAGAAGACTCTGTGGTGAACTTCAACCAGGAAAACCTGTGGAGCAGGATGTTTAGATTAGACCCATTGCTCAGTACGGATGATCTCCACAAGTACTCATCATGGTAACTCCACTGATACTGGTACAGTGAGTGCCACCCTCCAATTCAAGTTAGAAACAGAGCATGGATTTCTCTATCAATTCAGTTAGGCTAGTTTGTACTGTGATAACAAACCCCACTGACTTAAAGCCATAACGTTTATTTCTCATTCATACAACATACTCATCATGCGTTGAAAAAAAAAAAGGCTCTGCTTCCTGCAGTCACAGGAAACCTGGGTGAACTGAACCCTTTGTGTTCATGATCACAGAAACTGGGGGGGGGAAACACAGCAAACATGTACTAGCTTTTAGAACCATTGTATCACACGCTCATCATGTCTACTGACATTTCACGGCTGAAGCAATCCAGTCACTGGGCCAGGGAGGTCTTCGGTGGGGTGGGAATGTGCATTCCTGCCATAGGGCAGTACACAGCTATCACAAACAGTTATATAGACTGTGACAACCGTGGACCCTTAGCAAAAACCCTGAAAGAATGATTTTCTCAGCTGACGTCTCTGAAGACACTGGGTGACAGGAGCCTCTAAATTGCATTATTTCCTCCTGACTTGATGAAGTGCAGGGTTCTCTGCTGGTGATTGAAAATTAGAACCATCTGCTTTCATGGACAGAAGAACAGCTGGGAGAGGACTGAGACTGTTACACAAAAGAGCAGCAGCATACTGAGGTCCAAGGCCAGAATACCTGCCGTAGCCTAAGACTTTTGCTGTTGTTCTCCTCACCTTTTCTCCTATTCACAACCCTATTCTTGCATAATGATGTCCTGTGTGTTCATCTTGCCCATTCTTGGGTGACTCTATCCAAAATATTCAGTGACCCTTAGTGTGGCATTCTGCAAGTTTTTTGAAGCCTTAGCTAGATTACTTTTTATAATACCTGCATCTCAGCTATATCATGAAATTATTTGCATGTAATGATTGGTAATCAACAGGTGTTAAGTCTTTTGTTTCAAGTTAACACAAGAGAATGGGATTGAGTCTGGTGATTAACGAGGTTCATAGAACATTTATGTGTGAACTAAAATTGGCACTTATCCAATAAAAATAGTATACCCTCGTTTTGTATTTAAACAAAAATTTGAAAATTCCACATAGCCCTAAGTTGTTTCTTGAATTTAACCACAGCCCGTGTCCGCTTCAGGTAAGCACAAGAGTCCCAGTTTGCTCTTGAAAGATTGAAGCTGGATCTGGGGGGTGGGAATTGAGGCAAACTCTAAAATTGGGGGGTTCCCTGAACTAATATACTCAACAGTGTTTGCTACAGGATAGTGACACCCAATAAATGTGCTAATTCAAAACATACATTGAAACCCAACATCAATGGCTGCAATTGTTTAAAAGAAAGACCAACATGGTTTTGAAGATTTTTTTTTTTAAATCAGTTTGCTCTTTAGGATTATAGAGAAGAGGTTGATGATCAGAATCTGAACACCTGGCTGTTGTTATAGCTTTACATCTCTATAGACAGAGTACCCTTGAGTGTCTGTTCCCAGAGCGCTGACCAATGTGCTCACTCAATATTTAGATGGACATTGGTATTTTGCCAGTGTTTAAATAGCTGAGTGCATAGTGATTTTCCCCTCCATGAAGTTCCTCCTAACATGCTCTCACCCTCCTTTTAGCCTCCTCCTCATCAGCTACTCATCATATCCTACTCATCAGCTAGGACAGTAAAGCGCCTTCTTCTCTTTTGAAAAACGTATATGCGCATACGCACGCATGCGGATGCATGAGTGTGTGCATACGTGCCTGTATGCTTGTGTATGTGGCTTTGGGGCCAAGGATTTACTAGCTGTGTTATCTTTCTGTACCTCATATGCTGTTTCCTTATGCAAGTTATTGACCCTGGCTGCCCTTGTCACCTGCAGAGTCAATGCTCTTGACGGACATTACTACATCTGGCTTTGTTGAGAGTATCACAATGCTGTGTGAGACTACCCCTCTCTTTGCAAAGCATTCTTTGTTGTTCTTCCATATTAAATTTCCCACATGCAACACTTAGAGGGTTTTGTTTAAAATCTGCCCTCCTGGAACTAGGACAATTGAGTTGGATCTGTTGGACTCAACTAGGTATCTAAGCTACGAAGGTCACGTGGAATGGGCTCAGTTCTCCAACCCTTCCTACCATTACCTCAGCTGTGAGTTTAAAGTTCTTTCGTGAGAAGAAAATGTAGGAGGTTTTCTTATTTTCCTTCAGTTCCTCTTTTCCAGCTGTCCAGACTTCTTTTGCTAAGAGCAAACACGGTGGCAAAACAAGCCCGCAGCAGGGCTAATGGCACAAGAATCTGGATGAGGTGTCCGTTTCACCTCCAGTCCTGTCTTAGCATTTTGAGCAGCTCAGAGGTCAGGAATGCTGTTGTCATCATGGCTAGAGTTGTGTCCTGAAGAAATAGCAAGTTAAGGGGAAGATGACTCAGAGCTGCCTAACCCTCATACTCTTCAGATATTTTAAGTAACAGAAAGTCGTAAGCAGCTGGTAGATATCTTTGCCTCTTTGTTCTGCTCAGGCAGAGCCTAACTTAGCCTGCTCCCTTTGGAAAGAAAACACTCATAATTTCCAGCCCGTGCCAAACTCCTTTCTTAGAATTGTTAACTGCACACATAACCTGGCCTGTACAACTTATTTTTTACACAGGTTCATCTCATTTCCTAATTATTTCCTGTTTTCTCAATGGATATTAAATTTATTATGGGATGAAAATGTACCCTGTGCTCCTTATATTCTCTCCAAACTCAAAAGCATAGTCTTGGGCACATGATAGGTTGTACATTCAGACCTTAATTTCATTTGCATAGGACTTTAGAACAAGCAAATTACTTCTATGTCCCCTTTTTCCTTTGAGTTCACAACAGGCCCAGAAAGGGAGTGCTTTTATCCTTACTTTATAGGCCAAGAAACTGAGGTTCAGATAACTTACATATACTGGCAATTAGCAGAGCCTGGGTTTATTTACATACATACATATTCTGAGAACTTAATTGAAAGGCTTTAAAAACATATATTTAATCTCTCTACCCATTGGACTCTTGTCCTCTATCTCTTTCCTCTGGCTCTGAAAATACAATTGAAAACAATTGTATAACTTGAAAAAGTGTAGATCTGCAGCCTAATTATTCTTACTTGAATACAGAAGAGCTAATCTGCATGTGTAAAGAGAAATGACACGGGAAAAATTCCCAATTAATAAGAAATCATACATTCATTTATGTTTTATTCAATGTGTTGGCAGCAGGTTTGCAGAGAATTTAGGGTACTCTTAAGCATTGCTATTTACCTTACAGAGAAGGAAGGGCCTGAAAGAGACTATTTGGTTAAGTAGAACAAAAGATTTTATATATATATATAAATTTTATATATATATATATATTTAACATGGTGGTAGAGTAGTTTTGAATGTAAATGGGAATTTGGGGAGTTTCAACCAGTGGGACTTCAATGACGATAACCCAGTTTTTAAAATATCTGAGACCTGGCATCTCCTTCCTTCAGGTCTCAGGCTGCAAAGTGAGATTCAGCTTTGAGATGATGGAAGACACTTGCCTTAATTATGTTAGGATTCACAGACTCCTTCAGTAGAATGCAACTGAGTATTTGGACTTCCTCTGACAGTGCTAGGCTAGCACAAACAAACAACTTTATATATATATATCACCAGAGTAAGAATTTAATCAAATTAAATATTAAAACCTATTAACATGGAAAAAGAAGTTTCAGTTCAGACTAATGCAAGCATAAGTGTTGTGTCTTTATCTGAGAGATTATAAACACATCGTACAAACATTTTCGTACAATTAGAATCTTCAGTTGTTCTACTTGTGAAAAATTGACTGTATATTGGTATTTGAGAAAGTTAGCGTCATGGATCTCTGAAACAGAAGGAAAGTGATCCAGGCAGGGGTGGGGAGAGAGGATCCAGGAGATCATTGTTGTTGATATAGAGAAATCGCTCTTACTATCTCTCAATTTAATCCCTCTGTCCCACTTAGCGTGCATTAACCTGGAATAGCTCACTGCACTTCACTGTTAAAAATAATGCATGGTCATTTAGATTGATGGGTACTGCTGCCTCCGAGGTTCCGTAAATAATGATAACATTACTGTCTGTTGCATTATATAAGATCACCTAAATTATAAGCAGAAGATGTATCATGTCATGGTCAAGTCTAATATATGTAATTTACAGGCTTAATTCTCACTGTCATAAGTGTCTGTTGAAGAGGACAAGAATAATGAGCCTTATCTGAAAAAGTATATGAAACCTGGGTCTTTTTTTCTTCTTCTAAATTTGAAGTTTAAAGGATTGTAAAATACAAGGGAAAACTCTCTCAAGAGGAAAAATCACTTAGGGGCCCCGTCCTTACCAGATTCCATTAAGTGCATTCTTGTTATCTCAGTGTATGTCTGACAGAATGCTGAGCTTGGTGGCTGCAGTGCTGGGACGGGTAAGTGTGGTAGACTTCCAGCTCACTTTGCCAGTTAGCACTGTTTTGTTGACCGAAGTGCCACAGGCCACTGCCCTCTTCATGTGTTTAGGAACTATCCTGAAGGATTCCTGAGGATGCTCCAACCTTTTATCTATTGTCATATATATATATATATATATATATATATATATATATATATATATATATATATATATATATATATTGTCTTTATAAGTCTTTTGCTTTTATTTTTGGTGGTGTTATTCTTTGAAGCCATATTTAGCTGAGAAGCCATATTTAGTTGAGTGTATGTACTCTTTCTATAGCGGTACCCATCCGTCTTTGTTCTCTCATCTAAGATAGCTGTTTCTATTCTTATCTCATTTGCTGCCACCTTCCTCTTCCACCTCTTCGGACTCTTCCTTCTCCTCCTTCTCCTCTTGCCAGTTTTAAGGTTTTTTTTTTGTTTTTTTTTTTACATAACAGCCTTCGGCTCTGTCATGGTAATTTTATCATCTGTTAGGATTTTGTACAAACCTTCCATCAGTATCATGGATGAGTGCAGGGAACTAGGTTGTCCTTTTCAGCTCACAATTCATTGTAAGTCCATAAAACACACACACACACACACACACACACACACACACACACTTTTCTTTTACAGTGTATCTTGATCATATTTACCCTTCATTCCACTCCAGTTTTCCCCAGGATCCCTGCCCAGTCACAGCTTTCGCTGAATGTCATGTCCACCTTTTAGAATTATGTATTTTTAACTCACTGAATCCAATTAGTGCTGTCCCCACACACAAGGGAATGGGGTCATCCACTGGAATATGGGGGACCAACCAGAGGCCACAAATCAAAGAAAAGCCCCCCATCCACTACCTCCCACCAACTATCATCAGCTCCTCAGAGCTACACCGTTGGAGTCTCTCCCTACTCCATGCTGTAATTGGTCACTGGCTTGATCTTATGTAGGTCCTGTGCAAGTGTTTTAAATCCATGTATTTGCAACTGTTTTCCTTTTGTGTGTAAATATGAATCTCTTGGAATATTAGGCTGAGTTGTGTGAAACAGATACCGATTTAGGTAAAAGAATTGAATGTTAGCAATGTCATGTGATCAAGCTACTACAACTTTCCGATTCTCATTTGTGATTAACGACGTTTATATAACTGAGAATTACTCAGGGTTTTATGCATGAACGGATGTCCTTTCCTGGTTGAATTAATGGTTTTGACTGTATCAAAACCCAAGTCCTTATGAACTAAAGACTCTTTACACTTTACTTCCTCTTCTACTGACCTTCACTGTCAAGAGAAGCAATGATCTAATTCTGGTTTCAAGTTTGCTTTGGGTATTCATGGGTTTTCACAGTATTTAAACATGTATTGGAACTAATATTTAACAGAGGATGAACCTTGTACCTTCACTTTTAATCTTTATCCTGTGCTCTCCCCCTAGTTTGTTTGCTGTGTTGTTCCTTAGAGTTTTCTCAGTAGCATGCTTCTGATCTTCTATTGCATTGTCTATTAACTATCATGATTTTAATATTCAATACTTCTCTCATGTGTTTGTAGTAGCATCTTGGTTCTGAGTCATGGGTGGAAGCTCTTTTCTGTGTAAGATTATTAACAGATCTGCTTCTAGACTTAGTTTTCTTCTCTCTCTCTCTCTCTCATTTATTTATTTTGATTTTTTGAGACAAGGTTTCTCTGTTGCAACTCTGGCTGTCCTGGAACTCACTCTGTAGACCAGGCTGGCCTCGAACTCACAGAGATCTGCCTGCCTCTGCCTCCCGAGCGCCGGAAGAAAAGGCCTGCGCCACCACTGCCTGGCTAGTTTTTTTTTTTTCCTTGCATGATCTTTTTCCTCCATCGTGCTTCTCACCTCCATCTCACCCCCACTGCTGGGCGTTGTTTAGGAGTGGAGGAAGGATATAAGGTTTGGGAGCTGTGTGTCAGTGGTTGTCAAGTGTGGGCTTCACTGCAGCCTGATCTGGTAGCACCTGCCCCGCAGTTATCTAAGAACCTCTATTGGTCATCAGCATTTCCAGAAAATGAATCTTCAGCCTAGCCACACAAGGCTAGGTAGAGCTGTGATAAACTGAATGAGAAAGAGGAACAGACAACTTGTATTTTCTCCTGCAAACTTTAAGATATATTGTTTTTTCTGTGAGGCATGGTGTTTCTTATGATAAGAAGCCACCGTTTTCCGGGCATCTTTGACTAGATGGAGTTACGGGGCTCGTATTGGATTGAGGACTCTACATGCTAATACATTCTATAAAGCGGGACTTTAAGTCTATCACCTCGGTTTGTTCAAGGTTCCTTTATCCATGCTTTCCAAAGGGCGTGGTGCTGATAGTACAGCAAGCCTACAAAGCTTTTGTCAATCAAATGGAACGTTTTTCAGCTGCTGTGTGGCCAGGTGAGCAGGCTAGCTCTCTACCTTAGTTCTCCAAATCATGTTGTCCTCATGCGTCCAATTCTCACTTCCTGATGCTTCGCTGCTGTGCTCTGTCTGCTCTCATGCACTTGCGGGTGTATGCTCTCAAAGCTTCCTCTCAACATTTTTTTTAATGGAGTTTCTAAAGGGTAGACTAAAGGCATATATCCTGTCCCGTATTTTTCAGAAGAAACCCGAGCCATTGCCTTTTCTATTTCTTTGGTTTACCTGGCCATTGTTTTGCAGGTACTCTGTGTTATCACCTAACTTGTTTCCAGAAATCTTTCTTTTATTACGCTAAATATATTTTTAAAACTATTTTAAATTTACTCTTAATACTACTTTGCTTCCAGAATTGGATCTGTACGCTTCATTACTATTTAACTACTAATAGTTAATGTTTTTTTTTTCCTCCTGCCTTTTTCTTTCACAATGATAACAAAACGTGTCCATGATTTTCAATACTTTCATGCACATGGAACATGAAATATTTAAAGATGCTACTTCCTATCTGATCCTGATTTTGTTGCATTGTGGTTACATCAGAAAGTGAGTACAATACTTGCTCTTTGGATCTGGAGGAAGCCATCTGTGGTCTATGGCTTGCTAGGTTTCGTGAGCGCGGGCTGTAGTCTATGCTTGAAAAAGAAGTGTCTTTGCTCATTAAGTAAAACTATTTCTAGGTAATTGTATATCAAGCTTCTTGATTCTCAAATTATTTTTATTTTTGGTTTTCTTTACAATTAATTTTCTCCTTCTTCATGGTTCCTCTACTGATAATGAAATCTGAAAGACCTTGTTTCTTTTCTTTGATATTTATAGAATTGGCCCAAAAGCCAGCAACTGACTCATACAAGTTGGGACAGTTCTCCATTCTGGGAGCTTGTCTGACCCTTCTTTCTTTTTATGGATATAACAATGTTTGTGTTTTTTCATTTGGCTTCTTCTTCAAGAGGCAAAGGCACATTAAAGAGCCTCACATTAAAGGTTTCCACGTAACCCGTAGGAAAACCAAGGCCTGCAGAAGCAAATTAACATTCTAAATTTCTAAACTAGTTAATGTAGTTTCTTTTATTAATGTGCTCTATCAACACTTCTTTCTACTTAACATTGGGGATAAAACTGTCTTCACAGACCTTATGATAAAATATGGTAATATTTGTGAGAGTGCCTTTTCAACAATGGAGTGGTTTATAAATGTCCTCCTTATTAGAGTTCATTACAATTTTCACAATAGCAGAATTCCTCTGAATGCTTGATGCATCAATTAACTATTACTGCTATTAACACATATCAGACACTGTTAGCATTTTCTACTCCAGAAAGGATTAAATATCCCAGCTCTCTCAGAAGAGGAGGCTCACATGCAAATGAGAAATCGGGGCGAGCTTGAGATCAGTGTAGAAGGATGTTTCAGTTCTGGGGCTGTGTGGTGGAGGGAGGATCCACTCTATAAGGTCAACAGTGGCCGTATGTGACAGATCACAGGTGTGACATCTCAGTGGCACAGTGCACCCTCTGTGACTTCCTCTTCCTTGTTCTCTGGGGAACAGCACAGATCCTTTGGTTGTAAAAGATGCTACAGAGCTAAGCAGTGGTTGGAGAGCCTGTCGACTACTAGTAACGTCTTGCAGGCAATGGTGATCCACTAAGTCTTACATAGGTGAATATTAATGTGTATGTGGTGTGGTGACATAGTCTATTGAGACATCATTAGAACGCACCTGCACAGACTGGATATGCTTGCTTGTTCTGGGACGTTTACAGGACGTTTATGTTTACAAGCTTCTCAATGCTGTTTTGCTTAGGGCTCCCATTTCTTTCTATCCATGGATATACCTTATTTATGTACTGATGCTCTCCTAGTTAAGCCTTGGGAGAAGTGAGATGTCAAGAACCCACTTCAGAAAGAAGTGAAGAGGTGTGCATGGACCAAAGGAGAAATCAGGGGATAGGTATGTCCTCCAGACTCTTGGCCTCTCATCTTCCAGAACATTTATTTTATCTATAGTTTCTAATCTCTCTTCCCATTCCTCTATCCTCTCTCTATGTCTTTCTTTACCCCTTTGTCTTTCCTTCTATCCTTCCCCTCACTCCTCTATCCTTTTTTTCCTTCCTTCAATACAGGACACGATTGTATATTTTTGTTTCCTTCTGGTTGACTTTCCACATTTACCCTGTGTCTGCTGAGAAGAACCCACAGGGAAATCATGAGCAACGCAGGACTCATCTCATCCTAGGAGAGTCAAGGCTCCAAGCTTTTGGCTCAAAATTTATTCCATGTCAGTAGCTAAAGAGCTAATTTGCTCAACAGAAAAAAAAATACAGTCATTTTCAAGCCTCAATTTATTTTTCTCAATCCACTAAACTAAAGAAATGCATAAGCACCACAATCTTGAAAAGCCAAAGACTTTTCACAGTAATTGCAAATTGTGTTTGTTGTATTGTCACTATATGAGCTAAGGATAGATCTAAGTTTACTTTGTCATTTTTCCATGTGTTTGTACAGCTATACACAATGGTAGCGGTGACTTGGTTATTGTCCTAAATTTATATGACATTTGGTATTGTATTTTTCCTTTGTTTTCTATTGTTCCATACTTGTATTGCAGTTGCTTATTTTTAATTGTATCCACTCTTTTTCTTGATTTAGTCATATTGCATTATAACATCAAAAGAGTAGAAAATTTTATTATTCAGAAAAATGTGAAAATATAATACTTTACGATTAAAAATTGTGGATAAGTGTATTTGATTAGTTTTAATTTGTTTACTTGAATAATTTTAAAGCTGCCTCTCTCTTTTATTTTAGAAATGCCATCTCTTTCTCTTTCTATGTTAGATAATTTATTCACCCAACTTTTGAGTGGGGAGTACTAGAACTCAGATGTTTCCTCCTTAGTATAAGTACAGTGCCGAGTCCTTTGCCTTGTGTTCTGAAGGATCAGCAAAAAAATTTTGGAATGTGAAATGCAGTCTATTGAGAGAATTACAAAGGCATGGACTGGGGCAGGTAGCTAGCATTAAAATTTGTGTAATTATATTTCTGCTTGCTTGGTCATCAAGATATAGATCGTGGAATTTAGAATAACATGAATTCCAACACAAAATGCAAAGTGTTCTACTGGGTCAAAATACTTTTTGGATAATTATGGGGCCTGATTTTTCTCAAGTCCATTTTTCATTTGAATTAACTATATTAGATGTCTTAGTGAATTTCTGTTACTATAACAAAATAACAGAGGTAATTAACTCATAAAGGGAAATCCAAAGACTGATTTTGGCTCTCAGATCTGCAGATTTCAGTCTAAGATCAGGCAGCTCTGTTGGCCTCAGGAACCTGAGGAGATCAGTGTGTCATAGCATGTGCTGGGGTAACATAGG
The DNA here is from genome assembly GCA_026225945.1 of Cricetomys ansorgei. Taxonomy (NCBI): domain Eukaryota; kingdom Metazoa; phylum Chordata; class Mammalia; order Rodentia; family Nesomyidae; genus Cricetomys; species Cricetomys ansorgei. The sequence continues at coordinate 1,804,066 of JAMJFZ010000882.1, read as the reverse complement.
AAACACAATGAGACTCAAGACTGTGTTTCTATTATTCCCCTTGAGGACACACCCCCAATGACCTAAAGACCTCCCCCTAGGTGTTATATCTGACTGATATCAGTAGCTCTCAGCAATGCCACCCTGGGGATCAGATCTTTACCTCATAGTCAAACACAGAAACAATAAGGGTAATTTTACTTAGACCAGAAAGAGGTGAAATAAAAAAGCCAAAATAATCATGTCTTTCTTGGACTTTAAATATGACGCGAAAAAACTTTCCAGTAAATAGATGCATATTTACTTTGTGCTTGAGAAAATACCAAAATGCTATCAACTGTCCTCTGAGTTCAATTTCAGATATTTAATTAAGTTACGAGATCATCAGTAGAATGTCTTGATTGTCTCTGAATTTTCACAGAGCTTATTCTGAAGAATAACCTGGTCAGTGTCTACGATTGTTACAGTCATAAAGTACAAATACAAAAAACAGAAAACAACATATATGTATCTTAGACATGACAAGAAGGATTCATTTTGCAGATGGTAAAACTGAGCCCTCAACGTGAACAATCATTCTCCCGTAGTCCATTTAACAAAGTGGTAGAAGATGAGTGGAGAGGTCATATTCTTTGATTCCCACTCTAAAGTTTATCTGTAAAGATCTTTCTAGAATGTGAAACCATGCTATTATTGTATGTCAAATAAAAATACTGAGGATCAGAAGCAAAAGTCTGCATCTGTTGGAGCCTGGGACCCAATCAGTGAGGGAGAACAGTCAGGGGAGCCCCTGACAGCTCTGGACCCCCAGTCAGCTTGTCAAACTGAGAAGGAATGGAGACAGCCTTCAGGGTGAAGGGAGGGATTTATAAATCCCATTTCGTGGGCAAATCTGCAGATCAGTGTGCATTTTGAGGCAAAGGGTCACCAGATGGGAACAATATTTAGAAGGATTAATCTGAAAGTGGATTGTGTAACAAGGATTGCCAAGGATTCTACAGGGCTGTAGAAAGAAAAAAGAAAGTGTGATCAGGACAGGATGGAAGGGTACCCCGAGTGTGGCTGATGGCAAGGGGTCTCCTGGATGAGACGATTGATGATAAAGCTCCCTCTGCTTGGCTTTTCTGCCTATTTCACTGATGCCATGGTAGGTCCACAGGAGAACAAAGGTGTGTGTGTGTGTGTGTGTGTGTGAGAGAGAGAGAGAGAGAGAGAGAGAGAAAGAGAGAGAGAGAGAGAGAGAGAGAGACAGACAGAGAGACAGAGAGACAGAGACAGAGACAGAGATAGAGAGACAGAGACAGAGAGACAGAGACAGAGAGACAGAGACAGATTTTTTGGGGTAGAGATGAGAGCTGTTTTCTTTGTTACAAGTATCAGTTTGAACCACTGGGCAAATAAAAGACTTAACACTTGACCTTTTGTTTTTCCTGGGACCTATGTGAGTTTTTTTTTTTTTTTTTTTGGTGCTGCCTTCTCCTACAGTGTGCATTAAGACACTCTGTTCCCTCTAGCAGGAGAATAGTATTCTAATTTTTGGAGTTTGAAAATAACAACGATGATAACATTAGCAGCAGCCACACTCTCAATATCTGTCACCATCCGACCGTTCGGTGGCTCACCATTTCCTGGAACTCTAGTCTTCCCACCTGGACTCCTTTGCAGATTGTGAGCCGGAGCAGGGTCAGAACCCGCGGGAAGTGTGTTGGCTGCCTGCTACATGGTGTGCGCATGCGCTGCGCTGCACTAGGATCAAAGCATTCCTTCTCCTTCCTCCTCTACCTCTTCTCCCCACTGCTTGGCTGCCTTCTCCTGCAGGGGGTCACAATGGCCACATTTGTACTCTCAGTGCCCAGCCCTTCTATACAAAGTTTTCTTTGTTAATCAGCAGAAGTAAATGCAAATCTGCTCTATGTACAATGAACTGTTTTGAGAAGAAGGTGCGCTGGGACAGCGACAGAATGACCCTGACGAATTTCCAGATGAGGAAGAGCAAAATATCTTGGTCTTATTGTCTAGAGATTAGCATTTAAGACTATGTCTGCTTCTGTCACTCTGTCTGTCTGTCTTTTTTGCCTCTCTCTTTTCTCCTCTCTCTCTATGGGTGTTCAAATTCTTCTGGAAGCCAATGCCACTATGCAATGAAGTTCAGCAATTCTGTTTCCACATTCATATCTGAATCATTCCTCATATTTTGGTATCAGCACGCCAAGATTTTGTTGTTGTTGAAATAGCAGGGTATGTAATTTGTGTGCTTTTGGCTGGCTTCAACCCCTAACCTTCGTGGTTACTGTCCCAGTCTCCCTAGACCCTAAGTGGGAGCATGGGACCACATTCCTGATGTTTGTGGTGAATGTAGAATGAATGGAAACATAAGCCAAGAAACCATGTTTCTGGGCAAGATATTGATAAAACACAGTGAAATTCATTTATTCTTCCAGGTTTCTTTGTCTTAACTTCTTACCAGTCAAGCAAACAGTTGGTAGGCTCGTATTCAATGGAGAGATTCAGTCAAAGGTGTTTTTTTTTTTTTTTTTTAAACCTAGCAATCTTTGGGTGCAAATTAGCCTTGAAAACATTCTTGTGTGACTTAGTAGGCAGTTACTAAATATTACGGTGCGTGTGTGGTGAGGACACAGAAGACAAGAGATCTGCCTTGTTTCCCTTAATTTTTCCTTCTTTTGTTATCATAGTAGTATCAAGAAGACAGTGGCTTTATTTGACCCCTTCCCCATGGGAGTAGTAACTATAATGGGTTTAATTAACTATGTGGTATTGACGTAATTACTTATCATGGTGATTATACTTCTTTAATAAAAGCACTTCATTTGGGATGCATCAGGGTTCGGCAGCAGCCAAGCCCTTCACCTATATTTCATAACTGTCTAGACACTAGAACCATGCTCATATTTTACTAGCAGCCCTTGAGAGAGGTTATCTTGCAAGGCTTAAGGTAATTGGGAAGTAATGATTTTGCCCCCTGCTTTCAGACTGGCTAGCGGCAAAGAGCAGAGAGGCCGTGGGGGAGGGGTGGCCCCTCATTTTGTGTAAACTGAAAGGGAGGGGGAAGGGCTGTGTTTTGGAAACCACAAGCTCTTAGGAACTGTTTCTTTTTTTAAGCTAGCAATCAGAGAGACAGTAACACCAGAAGAAACTGGGCAGGGTAATCTATGGGTGGATTGCATAAATCTATTTAAATACATGTACACAGTGTCTATAGAGACATATGCTTGTATTAACAGGAATCCTGGCTGTCCAGTCTATGAAGAAACACAGCCCATTTTGGTCTGATCGCTGCTTAAATTTGGTCAGCAGGTGACTGGCAGTGTCCCTTTCACACGGCTCAGTGGACAATGGAGTCAGATGCTATGAAAAAAAAAAATAGGGCAGCTATAAAAGAAGACACACAGCATTCAAATAATTACCATATGAAAATGTCAATAATAATATCATGAGACCCCCAAAGAGGAAGAGAACAAAAGCCAAAAAGATTATCGAGCTGTGCAGAGAAGGGACCACAGGGAACATGGTGCCTGAAGCCCCTTTCCTACTCTTTTTCACTGTTCAAACTTGGGTAGTGGACTGGGAGGGGGAAGGGCTGGTGAAGGGCGGTGCGCAGTGGAGGGGTTAGAAACCGAAATAGACATAGATGCCGCTGAGAAATAATAGGTGTGCAGACAGTCTCTTGCAGGGAGAAGCGTTATTTCTTTTTCTGTCTCCACTCCCTGACTCTCCTTCTTTATTCAAACTGTGCTTTCTGCAGTCACCTCCCCCTGCAGCGCTGAGCAGCGTCCCCTCTGCGCCTCTCCCTGCCTGGAGACACGTACTGAAATCACTGCAGGCGTTTGACTGCTTCATGCAGCCCCTGAAGGGATACTGTGGGTCATCTCGGAGCCCAAACTAGAAACAAGCACCTCTGAAAAATAACCCAATGAATGTGAAAGAAACATTTCTGCTGAGGTACCTGCCTGCCAGCAAGACTTGTTCCTTTGCCACAAGGAGTGCTGGGCGAAAGCCTGTATCCCTCATTAAATCAATAAAATCAAGTGTCCTTTATTTTAATCTTCTGCACTGTAATCCAGTATCAGGGAGAGGGGCCCAGGCTTTTTTTTTTATCTCATTGTTTCAGAACAGATCATTTGGATGGAACTGACAAAGGTTCATTCCTTACCTTTGTGGAAATGTCAGTAAAAAGGCAGGTGCCAGGCATTTGGACTCTTGCTCTGTAGAAGAAGAAGAAGAAAGGAAGAAAGAACAAAAAGTGGGAGAGGGGAAGACTAGGGGTGGGGGAGGGGCTTGTGACAGGCTAACTACATGTACTGGAGCTTTCTAAGACATTTTGTTTAGCTTGGTACTGTGTGGCAGTGAGGAGCGAGGTGGGGTCTATTGTGTGCCAGATGCATGAATCACCGGATTGAAGGCTAACAGCCTCAGATCCTCTTTTATACAGTAGAGGAGAGATTAAAGCGGGGAGGTCATATGTCACAAAATAGAGAGGTACAATGCAGTTCTGGCTTGTTCAGTGCACTCAGCCAGCATTTGATCCAAATTTAGCCAAAGGGAAGGAAATGTGTGTTGCTATCAGCTGGGCGCGTGACAAATGTTGGGCTGTAATACCCGAATTTTCATTTCTCCTTTCAAAAAATGCCATCTCTCCTTTATCAGCCTCATTGTGGTGGAGCCTATGTCTAGTCACAGATCAACTGGAAACAAGCCCCCCCAGACCCTGGCTAAATTATTCTACACCTGCCTCTTCCTACCCTGTGCAATTGATCCACAGCTGAGGGAACTTTTATAGCTGGCTCTTAACAACCTCATTTGTTTAACATGTGTTTACCAAGCACCATAGGACTTACATTCTAGATGCAAGAATCTAGAAGTTAAAAGAGACACGCAAGGGGTCCAATACATATTTTCTACTCTTTTTAAGTTTGAAGTCTTATTGAGGAGATAAAAGACAGACACACCTCGTACGTATATAATCTTGGGAGCCAAAACAGCAAAAGCAGTGGGGTAATTTGTTAGACAACTAAACGTGAATCCAAAGAAGTGATCAGAGTATCAGGGAAAACCAACTTTTTCTGAAGATAGATGTGCTCAGAGTACTAAGCTTCTAGGAACGGTTGTGTTCGATTCCACACTACAGGACCCATGTATGGTTGTATTGTTATCCCTCTGTTATAGGTAAGGGACCTGAAGCCTTTGCCAAGAATCACACAGTTAATGACGCAAAGCAAGAAGTTGAACTTGTAGCCACATCTGAAGATGCTGGCAAAGAGAGATGGAAGGAGTCAGCAGCCTGTACCTTTCCTCTCCTCTCTTGCCCAGTGAGTACTCCTGTCACCGGAGAAGCTTCCAGGCCCTCATCTGTTTCAATCTCTTGTTCTTCTGATTTCTTTCCCTCAAACAAACTTTATGTTCAAGTCCGAAACAACACTACTTCTAGAGGACTTCTCCTTGGCGGCTTGTATACGGCTGAATAAGTCACAAAGATGATGGTCTGCGGTTGGAGGCCCAGTTCACCTCCCACTCACTGTCTTTCTGTGTCTCTAACACGGACTCCTGAAACCCACCGAGCTTGTGCTCTCATTCCATATCTCTCACAACGTGCTGCCTTTGTTTTCACTGTATAGAGGAAAGTTGACCGGAGTTGGAGAGCTACACAGCCCCTATGATGTCAGGGACTCCAATTACAGCTGAGCAGTATCCCTGTCCCTTGTCTTCAATATTTTTGGCTCTCCCAGGTGTCACTCCGGGCATTCTCTTGAAAAGTCTCCCATGTGAATGGCAAAGATCTTGTTCTATATCTCACTGAGAACATTGACGTCATCCCACATGCTGTCCTTCATGTCGCTTTAGCAGTATCTTGCTGCTCTTCCTATGTGAAATGGCTGAGTCCCCTGCAGTTGGCTTGGAGCTTTCATGATCTTCTTCACCCCACCTCAAAAACCTCAAGCATCAACCTATTACCACTGAATTTATTGTCTGAAGAAAAAAAAAAAACAACCTGAACTCAGAGAAGAGCCCAATAAACAGAACTGTAAAACTCTCAATAAGTTTCGCTATGTTAAACACTTTATTCATGTTTTGATTGATTTAATAAAAAGAATTCACATGCTATGGGATACTCGGCATCTTGAAAAAGAGTAAGACATTTAGGATCACAGACGGAGATCATATCACCTTCTGAATACATAAAGCCTCCCTCACCGTTGCAGAACTAAATCTTCTGCCTAAGAACTGTCCCTGTGCTCAGCGCACACATTGGTCTCATGGTTATCTGTCACATACTCTAGCGTTTTAAAACCTCTACTTCCTCTCTCTCTCTCTGTGGGTATCTTTCTTTTGCCATCACCTCACGGATGCACCTGGACAACCCTCATCAGATTCTAGTGCAGACTTCCATCCTTCTGCTGGACTCCTGTGTCTGTCTCTTGAGTCCTCTTTCAAGGTCACATTAGAAATCCTCTGCCTACACTTCTGGGTGCCATATTTCAGTGTCACATTATTCCTTAAAAGATAGGCTGATTTCAAGTAGATAAACTAAAACACACAGGCACACAGTCACATGTACACATGCACAGAGAGAGGGAGGGAGAGAAGATAGGAGAGGATTTTGAAGCAGGGTTTCACTTTGTAGCTCATGATAACTTCTAATCTGTGATCTTCCTTTCTCTGCCCTCTGAATACTAGGTATTTTAGGTATGTGCCATCACACCCAACTCTCAATTTGGATAATTTTTTGAGAGAAGTGTCTTCTTAAGCTTTTATCTACTTTCAAACTGAATTGTCTCATTATTGAACTATCTGAAATGCTTGTCTGTACTTGGCTGTAAATCATGTATGAGGTACATGACTACATGTTTTGAAAATACTTTCACTTAATCCATAACTATGTTTTTTCTTTTCTTGGCAGTATTTTTGAAGGAGCTTATCTTTTTATATATGAAAATTGTGCCTATTGCAAGATCATAAGGACTTTTTTTTCCCTTGAAGTAACGTAATTTAAGTTCTTAAATTTAGGTTTATAATCCTTCTGAGTTGATTTTTGCATATGACATGGGTTAATAACTCCGTGTGTGTGTGTGTGTGTGTGTGTGTGTGTGTGTGTTGTAGTCAACTGTTATAATACCATCTGTTACAGAGTCTTTCTATCCCACACTGATTTACCTTGGCACTTTGTAAAAAATCAATTGGCCATATAAATATGGGTCTATTTCTAGACTCTATTCAGTTTCCCTAAGTCGTTTGTCTATCATTTAGGCTAACACCACATCATACCCTCTTGATTCTTGCAGCTGTATAACAAAACTTGAAACCAGTAGGTGTGAGTTCCCTGACTTTGTTTTTCCACTTAAGTATTAGATTGACTCCCTAATCTGTACAAAATAACTTACATTGATTTTATAGAATTATTTCGCAAGTCCTGACATCTTAATCTTGATGTTTTAAATCTACTAATACTACTAATACTACTAAGGCTCAGCATCATGCCTTTTTTCTCTCAATAATTATAAGATTCAGTGTAGAGGTTTTACATTTATTTTTGGTAAATTTACACTGAGGTATTCAGAATGTTGCATGCTATAGGTTCTTCTGGAATCTTCTGGAGTATACTCTGACTTCCCCCCCACCTCCTCCCCGCCCCTTGGTGCTAACTCTGAGCAGCAAATGCCAGCTCACCTGGCCTATTAGACCAACTTGATCTACAGCTTGTAATGTAGAAGTGGTTATAAGGGTTGCTTTGTTTGTTTCCTTTCGTTCAGATATTGTAGTCTTTAGTCTTCAAGTGCATACTGTTGACTTTTTGTTTAAGTTAGGAGGATAAGTCTGAACCCTGTTAAACCATCCTGGTCAGAAATTGAATTCTCATCTGTCATTGAAGGGTTTGCCAAGTCAACACAAATATGATACATTTCTGAAGTAACCTTCCAAAAATGGGCCTCAAGCACATGCAGATTCCAACTTCATGCTGGTCAGGTTCCCATGAATTTCTTCCTTTCCTGTCAAAGTTGTCATTTGCAATACTTGGTCTTATTTCCAATCCAACCCTCTTTCCTTCTTCTCGTGGACTACCAAAAGCATCATTACATTTCATCAACTTCTTACATTTGAAGTTAATTTTGAACCAATGGCAAGAGAATAGACCTTGGACATTGACATGGTATTCGGCAGCAACCCAGATCATAGACATTGACATGGACTCCAGCAGGAGCCTGGATTATGAACATCTACATGGCTTCCAGAGGGAGCATGACTCACAGATATTAACATGGTTTCCAGGGTGGATCATGGACATCGACATGAATTACAATGGCAGCTTGGGTCACAGACATCAAAATTGTCTCTGGTGGTGACACATATTGCGGGCATCAACACTGTTTCCAGCCGCAGCACTGGTCAAAGACATCAACATGGCTCCCCGTTGTAGCACGGACCAAGGACATCAGCGTGGTCCCTGGCATCAACAGGGATCATGGACATCATCAACATGGCCTCTGGTACCAAAGACAGTAGAATAATGGCTGAGAATAAGAGACACTGAGGACTTCTGCCCTGTCCCTTCCTCAAAAGAAGAAAACTGTGATAGAGACGCTGAGGTGTAGTGTAGCTCTTCACAGGTGATATCTCTTGATGGGGTAAGTGAATAGGAATCAGTTTTCTTTAGGGGTCTACCCATTGGGAGTCTAATATGCTCCTAAGAAGACATAATACACAGAATGGACTTGTTTTTGTTTTTGTTTTTGTTTCTGAGGGCACAGGATTGCAAGGGTGAACACGGGAGGAATAGGAAGTCGGTATGATCCAGATACATTGAACGGCATTTAAAAATAATTAATAAAAATAGGAAACCCGATAAAAAGAAGTCCTGCATTAAAAAACAAAAAACAAAAAAACATTACCCTTATCTTTCTTGCCCCAACAACTACTGTGTTCAAAATCTTTTTTATCTCATAGCTTTATTTCACAAGTGTTCTTAACGTGGACCTCCACTCTAGCCCCCCAACCCCAACTCATCTTGCATCAAATGCTATTTCTTGTCTTCACCAAGTTTTCAAAAGAAAATGCAAAATACTTGGGTTGGATGTGACATAGTCAAATTTTAACCACCTTTGCATAGCTTCTTTACCACCAAGATTTTCTTCATAGTATCTTTCTGTTTTGGCTTTTGTACCCATTTTTGTCTGTATTTCTTAATACTTCCTGTTACTGTGAATTTTGGTTTAATTCTTAGGCAATGAGAGAAAGATGGTAACATTAACCTTTCTTGAAAACTGGGACTGGTTATTTACTTCTGAAATCAGCATTTAATCAGACAGTGCCTTAAATTGCTAGCCATTGATTTGGGATGATCTTATACCTATCGTGAGTCACTTTACAGAAGCAATCTTACCCAAATACAACATGCAGAGCAGCGGGAAGCCGAACTCTGATTTTCAGCATCCAGCCATGAGGTAATCCCTTCCTCCCCCCCCCTCCCCGTGTGTGTATGAGTGTGTCTGTCTCTCTCAGATCGCTTTCCCCTTTCATTTTTTACATCAGTACTTTATTTATTATGGCTATAGATGCATCAAACTGAGAACAAGAACAAAGACAGGAGAAAGTGGGAATAAGTGTCCAATACTTAGTAATAAAAAGGCTTCTTTACGTATTCGATGGGGATAACATCAATCCCCATCTACCAAAGCTGCTGCCATGAGCTTTAAGTGAGATAACCCTTGTAGCAAGTGGGCTGAAGAAGAAAGATATTATGTCTTAATGATATTTTAGACCTACTCTAATTTGTCAAAATGAAAAAAAGTTTGACTGAGACAGAAAGAATCTTGTGCTGTTGGTTAAGAATATGATGCAATTCAAGCCACCATTTAAACAAAAAAATCTCTCAGCTGAGGGAGGCGGTACAAGTCTATAATTTTGGTACTTGTGAGCCTGGGACAGGAGGATCACTGAGAGTTCAAGGGCAGACTGAGTTACATAGTAAGTTTCTCCCCAGCCTGGGCTTTAAAGCATAGCTCGGTATCAAAAAGCAAAAGGAAAGAAAGAAACAAAAGCAAGCAAAACTACAGAAGTTTTAACACTTGAAAACCACTGCTGGGTAAGTTGCTAGGGAGTCACTCTAAGCTAGCTCACGTCACTTAGTTATGAATTGCTTTGCCTCTCTGCTTTTTCATTCTCTACTCTGGTCCCCACCCCCAGTTTCTATTAGGTTGATCTTATTTCTTGGCCAGTCACACAAGCGCTGGCATATTTCACATACCCGATACAATTCTCATATACATGTGTGAGCATGTATGCAGACAGGCAGAGGGAGATGCAGAGAAGCAGAAAGACGATGGGAGGAATCAGGAATTTCACTGAATAATATGCAGCACCTATTTCTTTAAAAGACACAAAGAAAATGTCAAGCTAGTTGTTTGAGTGCATGGGAAGACGCGTAACGCTTTGGTTCATTTTCCTCCATTCGCTCTCAATTGCATTCAAACAAATTTGTTCATGTGGCTGTGGTCATCGTATACCCGATCTGTGGCATTTTACACTGGCTTTGTCTCACACACATCACACGCTCCCGTGGTGGAAATTAGTATTCAGTTAGTCATCTGTCCACCGATCCATCAGCAGCACCTTGGCCACATAATCATAATTCTTAGTAGAAGTTTAGATGGGGACTGTTTCAATCAAGAATTCAAAAATTTAGAGAAGCATAATACTTACTAGAAAAGACATCTAGGCCAGATATCATCACCTCTAATTTTCATGTTCCTATTTTTGTTCGCACCTTGCCTTGTTCCATCAAGCCATCATCAGGCAGTACTGATTAAGTATTCCCCCTGCTTACGGCTGTGTTAGGATTTTGATGACATAAATTAATTGGTTATGGTTCCAGTCATTTGGAAATTCTCTGAAAGATATTACTTCTAAGCCTTTTCGTATTTTAAAGTTAAACCATGTTAAATGTTAAAACATGTAGTGAAACCCTATATAATTATAATTTTTTATTTAGTTCACTTACAGATAAAACCTAGGGGATATTTTGATAATTTTACAACATTATCATCAGTCAATAGCATAAAATTTGACCACAGTATGCCTATAGACTTATGACATAATGTGCAAAAATTAATTCAAAGATATGAATTAATTTAGAAGCATAATTTTTTGAAGAATGAAATGTTCAAATGGGAACTGATCTGAACAATGAATAAGTAAATAAAGTCGAAGTCCAAGGCATATAAAATATTGTTAAAAATTTCCCCTAAATTGTATGTGTGTTTCAGTGTGTGAGTATGTGCACATGAATGCAATGCCCATAGAGATCAGTGGTATCAGTGGCATTTTATCCTGGAACTGGAGTTACAGGCAACTGTGAGACGTACAGCATGGGTGCCAGGAACCAAACTTAGGTCCTCTAACAGTATGTGCTCCTAACCACTGAGCCATCTCCCCAACCACCCCTCTCTTGTTTATGAATAAACAGGTGATATTTTAAGTAGTGTTCTTGGAATTAAGACAACAACAAAGCATCTGGTGGTCATTATTATGTATTAACTACTATGTTTTACATGCATTATTTCACTTATGAAGACTCCTACATTAAAAATATCATGTTCTTCATGCTTTAAGTAGAAAATTAAAACTTAAGAAAATTTTAAGCAGCAGCAGAGTAAGGATTAAAAGCATTCATTCTATCCTGAACCTGGGATAGAAGATTATATATATTATGTGTGTGTGTGTGTGTGTTTATATATATATACACACATACATATATATACTCTCATATATATATATTCTCATATATATATATTCTCATACATATATGTATATGTGTGTGTGTGTATGTGTCCAATACCATGCTGTTATTATTACTATAGTTTTGTAGTATAAATTGAAATCTATGATGGTGACATTTCTAGAATTTTTTTATTATTCAGGATTGTTTTAATTAACCTGTTTTTTCTGTGTTTTCATATTGTAAGCATATATATATCACCAAAAGATAAGGTCAAAAGCAGCTGTGCTATGCACGGCATGGTAGGGATTGTTAATTCGCTTCTATGAGGTACTTAGTTTATTTGGAGTAGTCACGTTTTTTATTTCATTCAAATCTCTAGTTACTTCTGTGGGTTAATGCCCTCATTATCATTCTGATTTTACAAATAAAGCTGAGAATGGTGGGTACAGAGTCAATAACCCACGTTTCAGAGGTGGCAACACAAGCACAAGTTAAAACTGGTTTGTGAATCATAGTCCTCTTATTATGTCTACTACGTTTTATGACTTCAAACCAAAACATATTAACTTCGGAAATCAAGAATTTTTAAAGGTATAAATTGACATTAAGGTTCTTAATTAGATAAACGGAAAGACAATCCTTGTAGACTTTTAGCTATGTGACACCCGTTATGGTTTGGATCTTCAAACTGTAGACTCCTGCATGAAAGCATGGTCCCCAGCTGATGGGGCTATCAGTAGGTTTTGGAACCCAAGGGAATAGAAGAAAATCAGGTTCTTGGTGCCCTCAAAGTTGATATTGGGACTCCCACACCGCCCCCTTGCTCTCTCATTCACTTCTTACCACCTGATTCTGCCATGTGCACCCACCCTACCATGATGTACTGCCTCGCTACAGGCCCAAAGGCAACTGTGGCAAGTAGCCATGGACCAAAGCTTCTGGAACCATGTGTCAAAATCAGTCTTATTTCTTCCAAGTTGACGACCACAGGTATTTTGTTATGGGTCAGAAAGCCTAGTAAGACAGCACTAGTGTTCCCATGACAAGAACACCTGTGAAGTATGAAGGTAAGGCATTTAGAGACATTGGCTCATATAGAGTGGGCATCATCACGTTTCTAGGCCTAGCCCGGGAGTTCCAATGGGAAAACTGAAATGATAGACAGAGAATACCACATCAAACCTTCAACCTGCATCCTATCAAAGAGTTAGGAGGAAAATGGAACTGAGGAGGAAGGGATCAGATTTCCCCAGGCATAGGAGTAAACTGCAAGAGTCTCACCCTGTTGAAGTTGCTAGATATCTTTTCCCTCTGTCATCATTGATGAGGAATGAGCAGTGTCTTCCCTCTCCAGAATTATCTTTCCCATTTGTATTCAATGCTATGAGCACTTTGAGTAGACAGTATCTCCATGCAACCCCACAACTGTGGTCTCTTTTCTAAGTAGAAATCTGTGTTCTAAATTAATCACTGTTAGAGTTTTTAAAGCAGCATATATGATTAATGTAGGAGGAGGCAGAGAAAAGAAACAGGAGCTATCCCATTTTTTTGAAGGTTAGATCTGCTTTTGGTGCTGGAAAACCTTCATTTACTTAGTCATTCAACAGTCATTTAGTGAATTTCTACAGAGAGTAGGAGACACTATCTTTGTTGTAAGCCCATATCATCTGTCAGTGGCAAGGGCAGGGGGCTGCAGAGGCTGGCCTTTTTTTTCTCTCACAGCTTCTAAGAGGTTGCTTTCAAGTCATGGGAAGTATTTTGATCAAATGCACTTTTGGGTATTTGAGAAGAGGAACCATGAGCAAAATGAAAATGGAGAAAAGAAATATCTTTAGGGCAGGATTCTTGTTCAATTCTCTCAACTATGTTTTCTAGGTAAGGTGGAGTAGTATGGTGGTTAATAATGGTGAACTAGACTAAAAACATTAAAGCTGAAGGTATATAAGGCTAAAGATCAGACACTGAAGATGATTTGAAGGAGAAGGGGGAAGAGGAAGAGGAAGAAAAAGAGGAGGAGGAGGAGGAGGAGGAGGAGGAGGAGGAGGAGGAGGAGGAGGAGGAGGAGGAGGAGGGGAAACGGGCTCAGTGGTTAAGGGTGCTTACTGTGTTTGAGGACCTGAGTTCAAATCCCCAGAATCCATGTAAAAAGTTGGTGTAGCTGTGTATGCCCAGAATCTAAACTTTGGTGTGGGAGACAGAGAAAGGAAGATTTCTGGACCTTGTTGGCTGCCAATCTAGCTGCAAGTTCAGTGAGACACCCCATCCCCTGTCTCAAGGGGGTATGGTGAACACTGATAAAACAGAATACTCAGTGTCTTTCTTTGGCCTCCATGAATGCTCATAGTGTCACCCCCCCGCCCCCCTAGCAGTATTTGAAGGCAGGGAGGTCTGCAAGTGAAGTGCTCAGCAGAGAAAAATATACAATGCAGTAAAGGGAAAGACAGTGAGATCTTTTGTTTTCCAGCAACCACAGGGACATACGGTAATATTCATGGTGAGGTAGAAAGATACTAGGAGACCGTAAAATATTTAATAACAGACTGAAAATTAAGTGGTTATCTTCTTTTATAGCTCTTTGTTTCCAAATATATCATCCAAGGTGGGCCTGTCAGACAAGACGGTATATTTTCTTGGGAGCTACTGAGGAATTCAGCCAAACCATGTGAAAGGATGTCTTTTTCTCTGGGGGGGAGCAGGGGGGCAGGGGTTTCTTGAGGGTAACTCATGTTCTTGTGATACTAAGTTATTTTTAACCTAGAGTTGCTTAGATGACAAAATATCTTCTGCTAAAAAGATTGATTATGTAATGAGAGTGTCACTCTGGGAAGATATTTCCTCTGCTTTTATGTTGTAACTAAGGAAACAATGAAGACACGAAGGAGAGTCATAGATTCCTTGAACTCTGAGAATGAAATGTGAGAAATGGAAAGTTATCGTATAGTAAATAAAAGCTCAGATCAGTAGTCCCCAAAGAATTACCTGGGACTCCTGAGTGTCTGTGCTATGCACCGAACATTGTGTCTTTTCCTGCATTCTCACTGGAAAGGGTTTGGTTGCCTTTGTGACAGTACAGGATGAGTCCTTAGAGAGCTGGTTGGGCTGTCAAAGCTCTACCTTCATGAATGGATTAATGCCATCAGACAGGGGTCAGCTTTTCATATCAGAGTGAGTTTGTATAAAAGGGAGAGTTTGCCTGCCTTTTATGCTTTCTGGGTCTTGACCTCTTCCTTGAGATATATTCCTCTAAAGCAGCCTCTCACTGTGGTTTTGATTTCTTTTCTTCTCATGTGTGTATTGGACATTTGTTTACTTACTTTGCAAAGGTACCTTTTCAGACCTTTTGCTCGCTCAAAAATTTTTTTACTGTGGAATATAAAAATTCTGTGTATGTATTAAGGTAATACTTATTGTAATATGCTTTGCAATTGTTTCTTCCATTCTACGTACAGTCTTTTGGCGTCCCTGACAGTACCCTTTGAAGCATAAAAGTTTTTAATTTTCATGAAGTCCAATTTATCAAGCTTTTCTTTTCCTGTTCATGCTTTTGATCTCTTATCAAAGAAACTGTGTAATCTAGCTTACAAAGATTTACGACAGTGTCTTTTTTTAACACAGGTATACTTTTAACTTTGGTTATACACATTTAAATCTTTGATTTGTTCTGAGGTCATACTTGTAAATGGGTATTCAAGGGACCACTTACATGGTATCTGTTATTCTTGGGCATAATTCATCGAAAGGTTAGTTTTTCTGATTTTGAATTATTTCAGCACTCTTGCTAGAAATTAGTTGATCGTTAGCATAGAGCTTTTTATAGTTTCTGAGCCTCGGTTCTGTTGCATTTCATGTCTGCATCACACTGACTTGATGATTGTTCTATATTGTGGTGGGTCTTGAACTGAGGAAGTGTGGATTTTGTGATTTTTAGTCTTATTTCCAATTGTTGGCTTGGCTAATGGGTTTCTTTCATTTCTTTGTAGATTTAGGATCATCTTATCCAAAAAAGATGGCTGACTTTTGATTGAAATTGCATTAAAGCCACATTGGGCATTACTGTCATCATGTGTTTTTTCCTATTTCTATTACTATGGTTTATTAAGTAGATATAGACTTTATTTTTAATGTTAAAACAATCCCGCATTATTGGATTGAATTTCATGAGGTCATGGTACACAATTTTGTCATGTATTTATGGGTGTACTTTGCTAGGATTTTGTTGAGTACACTTTTCAGAACCCTAGGTATTATCAGGGCTGTGAGAAAATTGGTATGTTGCTGGTAGGTAACCAGCTAGGCAGGATTTTTACAAATTACCAAGTGCAAACACCTTTTAGTTCAGCAATTGTATCTTAAGAATTTATCCTTCATATACATGTGTGTATTTGAGAAATAAACTTACATATTTCTGTACAGCAGTTTATAAAGCCAAATAATAAGAAACTTTAATATTTATTTATGAGGCTGAATCAACTAAAACTCATATTAATGTCATACAACTCTGACCATAAAGTGAGAAGAGAGGGAGTGAGGACAGAGGAAAAGAGAAAAGAAGATGAGAGATCTCCAAGATGCATTTAAAATATATCAGAAAATTAAAATGTGGAATATAGCATATTGGCTGTACTAACATGTTATAAAAAGAAAGAGTAATACACATCCATTACCTGTATGTCTAGGAAGATACCAAAATCATTTGCAGTTGAGAAAAAAATTGAAATCATGGTTTAAAGTATAGATTTTTGCTGTCTAAATTACACAGGTGTTACGTAACTTATATGTGTTATGTAACTTAAAAGTAAATGTTAAGTAATATAATAAGCAAATATTAAATCATCAACAGCTTCAACCCACCGTTAACATGAAAAATGAAATCACAGCAGAGAAAAGCCTTTTTGGAAACAAATAAAAGGATAGACAGTGAACAAATTTTTTTTAAAAGTTTAAAAGAACTGTGAGTACTATGAAAAATCATAAAACACCAGCAGCTGTAACACTGATGTAATAGCCAAAATTTTCATCAATACCTATAAAGGAAATTATCCCATAATAATGGAATACTATTATAGTGGAATGGAATTATTCCAATCCTAGTAATCTAATGGAATTATTATTCTAGATCAACTGTCTAGTAGTTGACCAAGTATAAGACAAGTCCCAGGAGAAGTTAACCCTGATTGGTTAGACTTAAAATAGTTCCTGAGAAAAGTTATTGAATATAACCAGATCCAAACAGTTCTGTGCTCCTCCAGACAGAGCAAAAACATACAAAGAGTCTGATATTCAAGAAGGAAAAAAAAAAAAAAAAGAAAACAGTAACTTTGGCTTCAGACTTCTCTAGAACCATGTCCAATGCTAGCAACTGTAAACCAACTTCTGCAATGTTCTCACGAAAAAGAACATCATCTTATTTCACGTCCAGCTATGCCACTGTGCGGTAATAAAAATGAAGGAAAAATATTTTTAAACATATTTAAAAAATCAAGAAAGATTGTTTCCATAACATTCTTATCAAAACTACTGGAGGAAAGAGTTTCGCCAAATAAAATATGAATTTAGAAGTTGAGACAAGCGAAGTTGTAGGGAGGAGAGAATGGTGCAAACATTAAACTAAGGATAGACAGCTCTGAGGATGTGGCTCACAGAATTGAAAATGAAAATTACATACCTTAAAATTGTAGAAATGCTGTAAGTTATAAAAGCAGTTGGACGAGAAACTGTAGGAAGTAGCATACGCGGTAAGGCTGGCTTAGAAGAGGTATAAAACTATTTATAATAGTTTTAAAAAGTGAACTATGTAAATATAGAAAATGGGTGAAGAGAGATAAGCCCAAGACAGAACTTGTTCTAACATTGCCATGTTGGGAAAGGGTTTTGCTGTCTCCTTTGGTACAGGGTTTTTTGTTTGTTTGTTCTGTTTTATTTTTATTTTGTTTGTTGTTTGTTTTTTAATCACATGTGAATCTGTAGTAGCTTCTGCTGTGTTTGCTCTTATAGAAATCGTGTTCAGGATTACGTCTTCCACCAGAGACCCAGTGGTCAGCTTAAAGCAAACGGAATGTCCTCTCATACAAGAAGTTCAGAGTAAGTGTGTTACACTGTTAAAATTCTTACCTGGGAACAGTAGAAGGTAGAATCTACTGTGGCTACTTAGAGCAGAAACGTTGTGTATAGAATCATGGGGAACCATGGAGTGACAAGATACAAGCTGAGCTTCCAGAATAACTCTTTAAATTACACCCCAATACGGGCCTAGGAAAAGTGTGTGTCATCACTACCAGGTTGCTGTGTGACCTGTTCAGCTCTGGTTGTGAGGCTGAGTCTCTGTTCAACTTATAGCTATCGATTGGTTCAGGATGTTGGTGATGACGCACCAGAGCTTGTGTGAATTCCAGGTGAGGTGCTTGTTTTCACATTAGAGATACCAGCTGTCAATCCAAAGCCCAGAGGTAAACCAAGTTACTGCTCAGATGTGCCTATTACCTCAGGATTCACTTCCTAATTTGCATACCAGGAGCGAGGTGGCTGTGATGGCACAGAACTTGAGATCACAACTCTGAGAAATCTCACTAACTTCTCTCTCTAGTCTGCTTCTCACTTTGATAAGCCTTCTCAGCACACATCGTCTCCATTCCACCCCCTTTTCTTCATTCCTTTTGTATACAACAAAGCCAAGATGGGAAGCGACTCGGGAAATTTTGGAGATAGTAGATGGTGATTATAACATTGGAAGAAGTTATGGAACAGAAGATGGTTTTATCACTATCACAAACCTGTGGGTGTAGCGGACTTTTCTTTTCTTTTACTAATGCTCATAGCTAATAAAACAAACCCATGAAGCAGAAATTATTTTCAAATTTGTTGTCAGCTGCTAGTGTAGCACAAGCAAGATGGGGTGCATCTCTTGTATCACAGGAATGTCTCCCTGGCCTCGTCCTTCCTCAGTTGCCCTTGCGTGGAGTTGCTGGTACACATCTCCCTCCAGAGCCATTTTACCCCTCCCTCAGGGGCACCTCATTTTCTTACCTGCCTACAGGCACAGGACTTTCCAAACTTGATCATCTTAGTGTTTTGTACTCTGCTTCCAGATAGTATCTTGGGGATATATTTTGTTTTTCATAACAAAGCAGGTTCATTGAATTGTTTTTGAAATACAAACTTCTTGCCACACGCAAATCATGTCCCCTTACACACAGAAGTGAAAGTTCTAGCCCCAGAATGTGTCTGCAATGTGACCACTTTTATCTGTCTGATACAGTTATAATGGACATTTTGATGATGAAGATATAGATGGGAACCTCATACAAAAATAAGGAAAGGTAAAATTAACATTCGCTATTAGTTAAAAGAACAGAAACAGTTTTGACCTGCATACCTGATGTTGGCTTTATACTCACTGACAATCACTAATAGGCTTTAGTGTATGTATATTTTACTCCTTGATATCCAAAAATCAAAATGAGATTCTGTCTTTTTGATCTGACTCTTACATAGATCACTTTTCTTCTTTGATCTGCTATCGTAACATCTTCAAATAAAGTCCCTGCTACTGTCTGATCACTGAAGTCTCAGGAAGGAAATGGGAGTATTGCCTTGGCACCCACGTTTTGCTAGCTTCCTATGGAGAGCATTAACCATGGGACCCCTCTCCTGCAGGCAGTGAAATGGACCTATTTTCCCCAAAGCAGATAGATCATGTACAATGGCAGCCCTTCTTCACCATGGAGCCAGAAACAGTGCTGTTAACATTCCTTCACTCTTCAGTCCCTTTAAACTGTCCCTTAAAAGACTAAAAAGTGCTGGTCAAGTGTAAGTGGATTACAGAGATCAAATTCATTTTTTGACTCATGGTTTATGTGATTATTCACTAAAATGAGGAAAAACTGGGATTGCTCTGGAGGACGCAAATCTGTCCACTTTTGGAAACTTGGTCAAGAGTTGGCTCAGCACATTTGAGATGGATTTACTAAAACATAAGAGAATCTGCAAATGCCATTTTTTTTAAAACGGCTACCTCTCCAGTCAAGAAGCAATCACAGACACAGTATAGGACAGGGAACTTTCTCTACTGCAATGTAAGCAATGAGAACTTAGGGGCATTTATGGACTCATGTAAGCTATGTGTCGTACCGTTCAGATGAGTGTGTACACTGTAGTGTTCTTGCTAATGTCCACCATAAGTGTTACTTACACATACCGTATCACACAACTTTTGAATATGAGTGTGGTAGCATTTAGTCCACATCATGGCCCATCTTAGTTGTCAACTTGACTGAATTGAGAGATACCCAGAAAACTGATTAGTCACATTTCTACGTGTCTTTGGGGATGTTTTTACAGACTATTGGTATGCGGCTCAGTAAAGGAAGTGAAGACCCCCTCTCCATGGACTGCACCATCCAATAGGTTGGGATCCTATTATGGGATCCTATATGAATATATATAAATATGGGTATTTATGGGAATAAAAACAGCAGGAAAGGGGATTAGTGAGATGGTTCAGTAGGTCAGAGTTCTTGCTGTGGAAGCATGAGGATCTGAGTTCAAATCTCTGGCACCCATGTAAAAAGCTGGGCATTGCCATGAATGCCTGTAACTCAAGTTCTGTGGATGGCAGAGACCGGAGAATCATTGGGGCTTTTCTGGGTACCAGCCTAACTCTTGGGTTACTAGAAGACTGTCTCAAGGGAGTAATTTCACAGAGGGATAAAGCAAGATAATCAACATCTTACTCTGTCCCTGTTTGTGAGCACATACACACACACACAACACACACACTCAGTGAGAGAAAGAGAGAGAGAGATTTAATAAAAAAGAAAACAGACAAGGCAAATAAATCTTGGGCATGAACAGTGAAGTGAGAGCTTTCCTTTTCGCTGCTGCTAATGCCAATGAACAAGAGACCCCCGATTTCTCAGCTTTCAGATTTAGACTTTCACCAACAATGTATTCATGGGGCTCTGCTTCCAAACCTTCAGCCTCACACAGACACTGCACCATAGATCCCTCTTGTTCAGAGCTTTTCAGCTTAGACTGAACAGCTGTTGGACTCTTGTTTTCCAGCCTACATAGAATCATGTAAATCAATCTAATAAACCTCTCATATAATTATATCTATTCTATTGATTTTGTTCCTCTACAGAAGCTCTGACTCATTTCTATAGATACTTATTTATTCATATAGACTTACTATATTCCAGGCAATTAGCAAGCCCATTGAGATTCCACAGTGAACAACAAGAAGTATGTCCTTCCAGAATGCATGTTCTAATAATGGCGTTGAGCTGGAGGTGCAGAAATGTAGTTGTTATGCTGTTGTGGTGACCTAGGGTAGCCTCTCACCCAACAGTGCGTAAAACAATTATTTTATACGTAACTAAAAATTAACTTCTACAACACAGAAACATACACAGATACGTTATATCCTCTGTCAAGAGGTTACATAAGACATTCTGTGGAAAGAATACAGTAGAGGAAGGCAATTGGATTGGGTTTTGACATCCGAGTTAGGAAATAGTGATGGACAATGTGGCTCTGTGTGGATAAATTGTAATCAGTATGTAAATTCTTTATGATGAAAGCAATGTTCTGTTCAACCATGGATCCCTATAGCTCCTACCATACTGCACAACACTTAAAAGACAATCAAAAACTATTTGTCGAATTAACTGTCTGATTCAATCTGGATCGTGACTAGTGACTTGTCAGGCTTACATATAGGCAACAGAACCCCAATGCTTTTCTCCATCTGAGACATTCTTCTGATTCTGTTAAAAAAAAAAACACTTGAAACATAGTTATTTTTTTTTAATCATTATAAAGTGATGTTCTGTGCCACTGCTTCCATTTAGCTAATGTCTCCACTGAAGATTAGGTCATGGTACTATTTCTAGTGTATCACATATTTCAGCATGCAGTATAGAAACAGATGAGTGCCACATGCTCAGAAATAAAGGATAGAGCGAATCATAGGTCTATGTTTCTAAGTGGACATAGTTCTGGCAGACAAAAGAAAGGCTTTCTGTAAAGAAGCCAAGTAATGATATCTATCTATCTATCTATCTATCTATCTATCTATCTATCTATCTATCTATCTATCAATCCATCTATAATTTATCTTATTAATTCCTAAATTAAAAATCCAGAATGTTCCAACACCCAAAATATTTTAAACATCATCATAATACCACAAGTGAAAAATTCCATACCCAACCTCTTGATCAATCACTGTTAAAACACAAGCACACTAAAAACTTTGTAAATATTTCCTTCAGACTACATATACAATATGCACTTAAAAAGTAAGTGAACTTTGTAGCTAGATGTATGTACTATCCCTGAGCTATATTGTTATGTATATGGAATTATTTCTGAGCTGAAAAATAAACAAAATCCAAAACACTTTTGGTGATAATCATTTTGGATAAGATGTATACAAGCTGTAGAGCTCTGATGACTGAGTTCTTTTTGAAACCTGCTTATGAAGATGTAGATACTGATGCCTCTTAGTCTTTGTCTTTATCTAATCTGTACATTTTCTTTTATGGTGACAGAAATAGGCAGATGATGAACTTGTAGCCATACTCTCTTCTAATCAAGATAAAAATTACATTGCAATAACTGAGTGATTTAAAATTCTGCTGCCAAAAGAAGGTAAAGAGGTTCATGCAGCTAGCAGAATAAGAGAAGGGACTCAAATCCAATTTTTTAAAATTTCAAGGTGTACATCACAGACAGCACTTGCGCTAATGGTCTGTTCATGGGAAATATCCTTCGTGGGTTCGTAACTGAGGCATAGAAGACTGAGGGACAGAGATCAGCAGTGCAGCCTTGAGCTAATTTTACAGAAGGGGAAAATATATTGCAGTTAGACAATTTACATTTTCCTGTGTAATCTCTCAATCAATACAGTATAAGAAGGGGTGTTTTTGTGTTTACTTGTAACATATTCATGCACATGGAAAGGCCATTATAGGATTAAGCCAAGATAAAACTCTATCTCTCACCCCTATCCCCAATGTCCCCTAGAAGCTCACATAAAGCAAATTAATACGTCCCATGCTCCAGTTCTAAAATATAAGCTGGCTTGGTAAATGCTACTCATTCTCATATGATCTCATATGAATGAGAGAAGGCACTATTCATGACATTATAGACTCAGAAAAAAAAATCCTTGTGTACCAAAAGGGCCTTCTAATTTGACTCAGTATGTCTTGTTTTGGAAGGAAATGAACTCTTCCAATGCCTTTCCAGAAGCTCTTAGTCACATGTAAGCCAGCATTTCTGTGTCGATCAGGTAGATTTTACCATCAGCTTTATCTTATCGGTACTGCTGTGTGTGTTGATATTTGTAAGATCCTTTAGGAATGCAAGGCAATCTCAAACAATATTGCTGCAAATCAAATGGCTTACTTCAGTGACTCACTCGGCTGGCAGATAAATTACTTTTTGGTTATAAAAGCAATCCGACTGTCTTTTTACTCTGTAAAGCTGATCTCAACAAGGAAAGTCTGTCTTTTATTGATCCCTGGTGGGGAATACTTCAGATGACCTGGTTCAATAGCAAAAATCAAAACCAGTAAAGATGGGTTTGACAACCTGGAGATAGATTACCAGGAACCAGTGGGTCAAGAGCCAGACTAGAAGTTAAGCCTCTACCTCCTTTTAAAATGTCTTTCATTAGAGAGCCTTTATAATTTGAGTCTGAAATCACTAAATGGAATTATCCTTTCAGTGTAATCAGACACAGAAAGCAGGAACATGAGTTGAAAAAAAAAAAAGTACAATAATTAGAGGTAGGAGTGGGTCTTTCTCAAATCCTTAGAGTCAGTATTTCTGTATAAAGCTCTTCTTCTTCTGTGCAGTTTTATATCAGACAAACGAAATGTCCTTCAGGGGAGCAGAATCCCTATTTGTGGAGCACAAAAAAATACAATGAATATACAGTGGCTACAGGCATTGGTGAGTCACTCGTGTTTCCGGAGCCCAGTTTCCTTGCAGGTAAAACCGGAGACGGTTTTGCCTATTTCCACAGATGTCCCTACCATTAAAAGACGCGATGTTCGTGAACATTCCCTGTTAAGTCACAAATGACACTTCACATGCAGAAAGTTTGGCATTATTTATTATTTTTACCTGCACTCTAAGTCAAACGATTCCTTAATCTGGTCCCTGGGCTGCTATCAGCCTGCCTGTGCCTTCCAAACACTTTCTTTGCTTTATCCATCCAGTGCTCACTTTGGTCTCATCCCACCCCTGTTTCCTGTCCACAGTACCCACAAAACCCTCTTTCTGTTGTCTCCAAAGGCTGATGCCGGTACCCCGTCTTTGCCACTCAGATAAAGAACGCTATCGCTGCTCTCTTGTTAATCTAATGACCTTTAAGCTCAGTTGTGTTTCATGAAGGCAACATGTACTTTGAGGCAAACATTTTTTCCCCCACTGGTTTAATTTTAGCTGCATGAGCCAGAAGGGAGTCAAATCACACAAGAGGTCACAGGCGCAGTGGGGGAGAGAAAGGCGCTCAAGAACACATTCCTCTGGAGTCGTCTCCTGTTTAATTTTCTACTGCAAAGAGCGGTGCCACACTGATTTTAAAGGAAACTCAGGAAGGGGTAAACAGTGCAGCTCCCTTGGGAGGGCACTGCTGGGTGTGAATAGCACAGAATAAAAGTCAGCTTCAATAAATTGGCTTCACAGATGATTTATCAAATTCTCATTTCTCCCAATTTTTAACAGAATACCTTTGGACACATCAAAAGCTAACTTCACCTCATATTTCTGCTCTGTTATGAAGGGCTATCGGTGATTTTTTTTTCTCATATTATTATGAAGATTAAATATAGTACAAGATGTGAAAGACTCCACGGTGGAGTGATTAATAAATATTATTTGGTCACATATTGTAAGGAGTAGGTGTTAATTCTGTACCGATAACTTGGAGTGGATATTGGTCGTATGCCTTTACTGAGATCCAGAGAGCTGGAAGAAGCACCTCATTGCTGAAGACTCCAGTTCAGACATAATATTGAGAACAGTAGAATTCAGAGTCCTTTGAAAGTGAAAATCCCTTCTGTGTCATCCAAGACTGGCAGAAATTCACCCTCTGGTACGACCCAACAAGGGACAGCATGCTCATAAACTCTCAAAGTAGTTTGTTTTAACAATAGCTTGAGCTCTTAGAGCAAGTTAGCTTATGAGCCATCAAAACCTGTCTTTTAATAAATCCTGCCTATTAATCACACATCTTCCTACTGCAGTGTGAAAGATAAGTCAAATCACTATTTCATGAAACACCTACCAGAAGGATAAAAATGATGTTATGCCAGACATGAGTCCTCTCTGGTTTCTGTAAGTCATGGTTTTCCGTACATGTAGACATGGTATGCTCATTGTCTATCGTTGGCTATACTATAATCTGCCCTCCTCTTCTTCCTCCTCTTCCTCTGCTTCCTCCTTCTCTTGTCTTTCGGTCCCTTTCTCTAATAGTCTATTTTATTTTCATGGAATTTTGGATTTTTTTTCTCACATATGAGGTAAAATGTGTGATAAATTTTTGGTGTCTGGCTAACTTGTTTAACATGATGATTTACAGTTCCAGTTTTCTGCAAATGATATAAATTTTCTTTATGGGTGAATATTTCTCCCTCCTCCTTCTTCTTCTTCCTCTTCTTCTTCCTCTTTTTCTTCTTCTTCTTCTCTTCCTCCTCCTCCTCCTCCTTCCCCCCATCTCTATACTGTATTTTCTTTATCTATTTATATTGTGATAGGCCCTAAGGCTTTGTCTCTATCTTAGCTGGTATAAGCGGTGCTTCAGTGAACATGCATGTGCAGATGTATAATGCTCTGTATGCTGTGTGCTGATTTCATTTACCTTGGATAAATATTCAGGTGTGATGTAACTGGACCGTGCAATAGTTGCAGCTTTAGTTTTTGGAGGCACTTTCGTACTTTTCTCTGTATTGGCTAAACTAACTTACTTATCTCTAACAGTGTCTAAGGGTTCCTTTTTCTCCACATCCTCACCCAACATTTGCTCTTTCAGCTTTTTTTTTTTAATAGCCAGTCTAATAACTCAATGTAATTTTGATTCACATTTCCACGATGGTAAAAGGCATTGGACATTTTTTTCATATTTATATTGGTCACTTGCACTTCTTTCGAAAAGGGTTTGTAACACATATAAAATCATAATAGTATGCTTCTTTCACGAAGATTTGATTTTACAGTCAGTCTTTATCTTCATCAGGAGTGCCATGAACTTTGTATCCAAACCAGGACAATCAAGAGTAGATGGTGTTTTTCACATAAGCTTGGGAAATAGACATAAAATGAGATCATTAAAATGAAGACAACTAGACACTCACATCAAAAGCTTCTTCCCGTTTCTTATATTCTTTCTCTCTCTTTCAAATTTTCACCTGTGTGGCCTTGTCTCTTGTAGCTGATGGAATTTTGTGCAATAGTATGAGTGTTGGTCTGGTATGCTGTACTCTTGCAACCTCTAGGAGCTCTTCCTTTGATAAACATGGTTTACTTTGTGCTATCTAAAATCTCATTATCACACAAGGTTTATTCTGTAAAAGTCTATTATGTAAAAATTGCAATTTATTAAAATTAAAGTTTCTCTGTACAGTAAGGCGTAAAACTCAGAGACTATTAATGCCAACCAGTGGAATCCCTGCTACTTCATTCATGAATTTTTGTTGTTGTTGTTGATTTGTTTTCTCTTTATAGCTAGCTTTATCCATTTATGTAAGTAATGTATTCTCATTTTAAAATTTCAAGTTAACTTTTTTTAGATTAATTTATTTGGTATGTATGAATGTTTGGCCTGCATGTGTGTATGCATGTGTAATCTATGTGTTCCTGGTTTCCACAGAAGTCAAAAGAAGGCATTGAATTATCTGGAACTGGAATTAGAGATGGTTGTGAACAACCACATGGTTGCTGGGAACTCAACCTGAATCCTTTACAAGAGCAACAAGTGCTCTTAATTGCCAAGCTATCTCTCCAGTCCCTAGGTTAATATTTTTGGTCAGGCCCATCAAGTTTATTAATAAATTTGTCAATAAAACCCCCAGTTTTCTATTTTTTTGTCAAAGATTAGAACCTAGTTATGTTGAAAACCTAGTTATTCAACATCATCTAAATATCCTCTTTTAGAAAGCTGTGAGCATAAATTTGAAGAAAAATTTCAAATAGTATGTATGTCTCCATGTTCTTAAGCCCTGTACCCACAGTATCTAATCAAAAGATACAATCTATCTGTCTTTGCATTGCTCATGTGAGTAACATTGGTAGAGGTTGGTGGTTTCCGGAGTGTGCTAGTCTCCATTTTCTGCACAGGATGGCTCCTAAAACCACAGGTGGATGTCTGAAACTACTGATAGTTCTGAGCCCCATATATACTATATTCTTTTATGTATACTCACATAGATGCATAATAATATATATATTATGGTAAGTATGTAAATATATTCATATATAATGCATATATATGTATTATGGTAAAGTTTAAACATATATCTGATACCCTAAGAGAGTAACAATGATCAACAATACAATAAACATAATCATTTGCTGTAAATGAAGTAACATGACTATGGTTTCTTCGTCTCTCTTACAGTATCTTATATGGTACTGACCTCTTTTCCAAGGGTGATATAAGATTCAAGGCCCACAGGACAGGGAGTAAAGTATGACATCAACCTTAAGACACAACAACAGGTTGTGTTAATCTAGTAGACTTTTGAATTCAAACAAGATACCGCCACAACCTGGTAACTAAGAAAACAACCAAGTGACTATTGCGAACAATGTAGATGTGCTGGGCCAGAAGATGACTCGTGTTCTGGTTAGGACAGAGTGGGACGGCATGCCATGTCTTCACACTATGAACCATGGTATTTCATACTTATGAATTAATTCTTCATTTCTGGAATTTTCCATTTAATATTTTTAGACTGTGGCTAACCATGAGTGACTGAAATGAAACCATGAACAAAGATCCGGGATGACTTTATAAGTGAGTTGTTCAGGCAGTGGCCACTGTTGTACTTCTGCGTTGTTTGTGAGGTCAACACATGAGCAGATCAGAGTGATTGTTTTGGCTATTTCTAGTCATGGCTGAACATGACTAGGCACATCTCCCTTCACTTCACAGGAACCCTGAGCTTATGAAGCCTTCTGCATGTCATCTCTTTAGAAGGTTCTATTTCACCTTACTTGAAAAGTTCCTTCATGCCAGGAATGTGAACACAATCAAGTAGTTTTCTTCTGAAGTCTCTATATTCACTTCCTTCTGTTTTCCTTCTGTCTTCATTTCTGCCTTCTCAATAGCTGGTCTGCATATTTTCTAAAATATCAAAGAATGAAACCCGCTCCTCACATCTTCGTCTTCCCTCTTGTACTATTGTGACTGTAATGCAAGTTATTATGTATCTTCTCCCTTCCTTCCCTTGTCTCTTTAAGACTCGGTGTGTGCTGGGAGGATACAAAGTGGGTAATAAGCCTGAGGTTCTCACGGGAGCCTGATAGTCTGAATGTTCCAAATCTTTTTCTTCCTTTTTGTTCCCGTCTCTTGGCTGCCGCTTCGGTCAAGGTTGGCACCTCAAAATGAGGAATACGAAGAAATGAGCAGTGTGTCCTCAGACTTAAAGTTCCAGTTATCCTGTGACTTTAAATGAGCCACTTAATCACCCAAGCATCATGTTCTTCACCCACCAACGTGATGGGGTTGAACCAGATGTTCCTGGAGACAGTTTCCTATTTTGATATTAACTTGTTGCACCATGACTAAGTTATTTCCTGTGTGGTTTTCAGTAGCACACAGTAGCCCTTTCGAATATGAAGTGGTGTGCTTAATGCGTAGGAGATTGGTACTGGTTTCCAGTGCTGCTGGTTATCTGAAAACGATTGACCTCAGCCAGTCTTCTAACAACCGCTCGTGCAGAGCCTTCATTGTCTCTTAATACTAACCTTACACACTTCTCTGCAGAACACTACAGACATAGAAAATCACTTAGCACGACTACACGTTTGTAAGCATTGGTTTTTATAACTCACCATTGCAATCGGAAGATTTGTGGGCTTTCATGCTCTGCGCTTTTCAGAGTTGGTGCATATATGTGTTCATGATGGAGCCTGATCATCTGTATAACAAGAAATATGAAGTGCTCAAAAGAGAAAGTCTCTTAATTTCAGGTGGTCTCTATCTTCCATTCATCACAAGTCCTGTTTTTTTTCTCCCTTCCCAAATGCCCAGTATTTCCTAGGGCCCAGTATTTCACAAGCTCTGTGGCATTGCTGTGAGACAGGTAACAAACCAATTTCTGTTATATAGATTCTAGAATGGAGTCACAGAGAAAGTATATGATCTGCTGCTGTACTCCAACAGCTCAGCAAGGAATGGCAGAATAAAGATCAAGTAAAGAAATAACCCAATTCCTCCGTGCTGATGATCAGAGCACTACAGCATTGAAAGGCTCTGAGCTCACAGTGCCCAGTGCTCCTTCGTATGGAAGCTTCTCCAGTAGATGGCAAGGACTTGACGAATGCGTTCTTCTGTCCGGTGTTCTTTGCCAAAACGTCGTTCTTCTTCACTGAGAGTCAGAAATAGGTACCAGAACTTACCATGACCTGCTTAATCCTGGCTGCTGCCTTCTGTCCAGTTGTTAATGTGTTCCAGTAATTAACTTCCAAACTTCTAGGCCCTAACGGGGCCTGTGCCCCATTATCTTTCTGAGCACGGCTTCCTTATGTGATTTTATTGTGTCTGTTTTTCAGTATACTACCTCTGTTATCCTTTGCCTATATTTTGAAAACTCTCCATGCTTGGGCCCTGCTCTACCATTGGGCTATCATTTACCTACCATATACCCTGCCCACATAGTCAGGACTCTTTTGAGTGTATTAGGAATCTTTTGACTTTATTAGCATGTTGTATTTACAGTTTCTGCTTTGCTTCTTACTTTTTTCTTTTTTTAATTTAGCCCAAGTGGTCCTGGAATTCTCTTGTATAGCCCAGGCTGGCTCAAACTCCTTCTGATCCTCCTGCATCTGTCTTCTGAGTGTTGAGTTTATAAGCATGTGTCCAACTTCATTTTTCCCCTTCTGCATCCATTCACTAATTCCTATAACTCCCACCCCTCTTTTTGAAGCCTCTGTTGATTTTGAGAGCTGTACCAATATCTTTACTGCTAATTCTAATTATCTTCAGAATTACTATCACCTTGTACCACCCTCCCATTGTATTTGAATGTCAACACCATCCACTTAAACCATTAAGCTTTTGGAAGGGCAAAGAGTGTGTTTATTGTTTTGGACAGAGGATGCTAGAGGTCATAAATAAAACAGAATGAAAGTCTAAGGGGTCATCAGTTAGTTTCTAAAATTCAGAGGATTAGCTTTGTAAATTATATGTGTGTGGAAGCATAGATACTTTGAATGAAATTTTTTCTTTTGTGGGAAAGGGTGGCTACAGTTTGGATTAAAATGCTCTCAAAAGTCAATGTTTCAAAGGCCTGGGCTCCAGCTTGGCTCTGTTGACATGTGGAAATTTTAAGAGGTGGCCCAGTAGGAGCTTCTATGTCACTGGGAGCATGTCCTTTATTTTTGTCCTTTCTCGTCCTGAAATGAGGTGAATTATTTGTTTTGTTACTGTCATATTCTCCTTGTCATCACTATTTGCTACCCCCAAGTGAAAGGCCTAAAGGTAATGGGTTTGCTTGAACAGAGACTGGAAAACTCTAAAACTATGAGCCAAATCCATCTTTTATCTTACAAGTTGATTTCTCTAAGGTAGTTACATAGTTGGAGGCCAATAGAAGAGTCGTAGACAGGAAGGAAATACACACAGCGTTCTTGCTGCTTGCTTTCCTAAAGGGAAGTTTATCCTTTACTGACACCTAGATTTTGAGTACCCCCCCTTCCCCTGAGAACATTACATCCTTTAACTAGAAGCTGTTTGAATATGAAAGCAATATCTGGGGCTGGTGAGATGGCTTAGTGGGTAAAATAACATTAAAAAATGGAATTTTGGAACAGTTATTGTCTCAAATGGGTTGAGGCAGGTGCCAAGAAAGAATCCTGTCTGAAATGTCACTGTGTTGGATGAACAGACATCACTAACCTAGACTCAAAAGGGCCTATGCAAGCCTGGAGACCTGTGTTCCATCCCTGGAACCCATGTAAAGTAGGGGAGAGCTGACGTCACAGAATTGTTCTCTGACCTGCAGATGGGCATTGTGGCATGTACCATTCCCCCATAATAATAATAATAATATATATGTTTGAAGCAATATCTTCCCTGTCAAGGTAGTATAGCATTTAATTTTCTTTCTGATTGCCTCCTCATGCTCTGCACATCCTAAACCCTTGTTTTTCATTCCCTATAATTAATTTGCAGCCAAATCCTTAACTTGGATAGTGTATGAGCCACCATGGCATACGACCAAGGCTCATTCTTCACAAGTGGCTAGAATTCATTTGAGAATGTGGGTAAAATAACAGAAACCTTCTTCTCTGCGGCAGATAAGGTGTGGACAGATCTTACCACATAGGAAATTTTTAAATAAGCAGTCTTCATTTTGTAAATATTATTTTGATCTAAAAGTCATGTAACATTTAAAATATCCCAACTTTTAAATATGACTATTTCTCTCAATTTACAGGGTTGTGTTTAGAAATTGTAAAAAAAAAATATATATACATAAAAATTTATAAAAGCTCATACATAGGCCCCTTTGAGTCTTGGTTAGAGATGCCTGTTCATCTAACACAGTGGTCTATCCAGTAGGATTTTTTTTTTCTTGGCATCTGTCTAAACTTATTTGAGAGGATTACTGTTGCAAAGGTCTATTTTCTAAATGTTTTCACACATTAAATTGAAACTTACCTGGCCATAATTTCTAGTATTTCATTGCACTCCAGATAGCCCACCTGGGCAGTAGAATGCTTTCCACATAATGAAACAGCCATCATCTGTACTGCCCGATCGGCCAGCTCCTACGCACATGCAGCTCTGAGCACTAGTGACTTCAGACACTAAATTATAAATTTTATTTAAGTTTAAATGTAAAATCACATTTGGCTACCGCTTACTCTTTAATATTTAGCAAAGTATGGAAGCAACCATTTTTAAATGATGTCTATCAGAATTCTTTTTTAAAGGTAGAAGCATATATTTTCTAAGACATCTTTTAAATTCCCTCAGTAGAGTATATTTGCACGTTAACATTTATTTTGTTAGTGTTGCTGCTGTTGCGATTATCCTTTTCATTGCTAATGCCTTTCTTCCTCTGAGATTTTTATAATTTTTCCTAGGTGTTTTACGGAGTTGTTTCACAATTATAGAATATACGTAGGAACAGATAAATTGCAGAATTTGGAGACATAAAGCATGAGAATTTTTTAATAGACAGATAAATCTTTAACTTTTTTATTGGTGTTCATTCATTGTAGAGAGTAAAGTTTTTCATTGATAGTATTTTTGTTCAAGGATATCGTAAATAAGGCTATCCATATTCATTTCCTATTACCCTCTCCTGTCTTGTATCTTACCTCTTCTCAGAGGGTTGGTTTTATTTTCTTGGTGTGTGTGTATGGGCGTGTATGCATGTGTGTATGTGTGTATGTAAGTGTATGCATTTGTGTATGTGTATGCATTCGTGTGTATGTGCATGTAGATGTGTATGTGTGTATATGTGTGTATTTGTGTGTATGTGTATTTGTGTGTGTGTACTTGTGTATATGTATGTGTATTTGTGTATTTGTGTGTATGTGTATATTTGTGTGTGTATGTGTGTGTGTATATGTGTGTTTATTTGTATGTGTATATGTGTTTGTATTTGTGTATATGTGTGTGTGTGCATGCATGTTTGTGTTTGTGTGTTTTCCATCTCACCAGGATCCTTGTGGATGTTCTTTTCCCGGAATGGGGTGTAGGATCTTACGTAGTTTAAGCTGTCCTTGAGATTCCTATGTAGCCCAGGCTGGCCTTGAATTTTTAATCCTCTTGCATCTCCCTCCCAAATTCTGGGGTTACAGGTATGCACCATCACACTTGGCTATGAAGCTCCAGGAAATGAACACAGAACCTTATGCGTGTTAAGCAAGCAATCTATTAACTGTGGTATCTCTCCAGCTCTGGTTGGTCACTTTTCTGTGATAGCCAATCAGACAGGTGATGGAAACCAGTGTAGCTTGGATTTTCATGTCCCTGATGGCTAAGGATGCTGAGCACACTCTCTTGTATCTGATGGCCATCTGTACTTCATCTCTAGAGACTCATTTGTTCTTTTCTTTTGCCCATTCACTGATGGGATGATTTGGGGGTTGTATAATACTTTTAGTTCTTTATCTATTCTAGATACTAATATCTTGTCAGACATAGCTAGCAAGATTTTCTCCCATTTTGCTGGCTGTGTGCTCATACTAGTAGCTGTTTCCTCTGCACAGAAGTGTTGGTTTCATGCAAGCCCATTTCTTGGATTTTATGGTCACCCCTGAGCTACTAGAGCCCTGTCCACAAAGTCCTTGCCTGTTCCCTTTATCTTGAAGAGCTTACTCTAGCAATTTCAGAGTTTCTGATCTTATATTAAAGTTTGGGCCTACTTTGAATTGGTTTTGATATGGAGTGAGACATACAGATGTGATTTCATTGTTCTACCTGTGGGAAAGTAGGTTTCTCTATGCTGAAAAGGCTATTTTTCCCCCAGTGTATGTTTTGAACACCTCTGTCTGAATTTTTGTTACTAAGATGGATATGGTGACTCATGTCTACAATCCCAGCATTTTGGGAGGCTGAGGCAGGGGAATTGCTATGAGTTTAAGGTTTGTCTAGGCTACACACATGGAGTCTGTCTTATAGGTATTTGGGTTTATTTCTGGGTTCTCTATTCTGTTCCACTGGTCAATACCAGACATGAAATTTTAACAAATGTTTGTCAATTTTGATGATTTTGCCTTACCAGGGACATTTGACAATGTTAGAGATGCATCCCAACCTTCATGATTGGTGTGTATGTGTGTGTGTGTTTATGCACATGTAGGAGTGAATACACACTTCCATATCTAGTGGAGTGAGGGCAAAGATGCTACTGAAAATTCTGTAGTGCACAGGATTAAACCAAACCACAAACACCTCACTCTAGAATGTCAGCACTGCCAGGGCTGAGGAGGCTAGTTTATGCAAACAGATAAGAAAGAAATATCACTTATGTCAGCACATAAAGACTCCATTAACTTGGAAAGAAGGAAAATGAATGAGATCGAATGGCTGACCTGAATCCATAAAACGTTATGAGCTGCATGTGTGACTGTGGAGTCCTTCCGGGTCAGGTACCCCATAGCATCACTGAATACACCAGTAAGCCTTCAGATGTAGGAACATCTTCTAAATGTCTTTATTCCCCTTCTTCTCCCTTGGAAACCGTGATTGTAGATCTTGTTATAATCCTTGTTAGATTGTGATGGTTTTAGTTCCTACTTGAACATCCTGTTTTTTTTCTAATCCCTTTCCCTTGTTTTTTATGTTTTTGAGACAAGGTATAACTATACAACCCAGTTTGGTCTGGAACTTGCTATGGAGGCCAGCCTGACCTCCAAGTCATAATCTTCCTGTCTCAGCCTCCAAAACATCAGGGTTACAGGTAAGCCTCTTTTCACATTTATATCCATATTTTATTTCTTCTATGTTGTAATATTTATAAGAAAGACATTAGTTAAATCAAGAGTCCAGATGAAAACAAAACATTAGATGACTTCTTTGCCTTTTCATTTGGTGGGACTCCTTTCCTTAGAAATGTTTTATTTTGGTAGTGTGTGAGGCCAGCTAATCTTTTCCCTCATCTTGGAGCAGGAAATAATTATTACAACCTGGGGAAAGAGCCTGGTGAGCTAGCCAGAAAGAAATCTGACACCTAGTGAAATGTACCTGCTTCCGGTTTAGGCCTAGCGTGAAATTTCCCAAGGTTCATAGGAAGGTTCGTCAAGTCTTGGCAATTCTCTTAGTAGTGTCAGATTCCCCCAAAAAATGTGCAAGTTGTACCTGGCTTCAAATTTCAAGCATAAAAAAGTTGTAGCACTTAAGCAAGAAGTATCCTGGCAAGACTGAGAAAAATCCCTGCCTGTTTGACTTTGGATAATGTTTTGGAAGAGGCAATTGACAGTATCAAACCTGTGGAGAGATACATCTCAGAGCAAGCCATGAAGACCTTCACAGCGGACAAGCATTTTCAATGTGCCTAGCTCCCATCCTAGAACTAACAAGTTTGCATTGTTCAGTATTTCATTGTAGCCAAAGGTTCCCACATTCAAAGCCGAGCTAGGGGAAAAATACTCTCTCTCGGGGTTTTCAAAGTTCACACGAGAAAGAGAAGAATGCACGGGACATTTCCTATCAGGTTCCATAGACTGGAAAAGAAAGTATCACGATAAAAATCAATTGGGGGGAAAATCCTTAAAATACTGTTCATGAAATAGGTTATGGTAGACTGTGTGGGTCAGGAGAAAGTTGTATTTTCAGGTTCTAACAGCAGTGCTGAACTTTGAAATAAAATGATGTTGGAAATTTTGTCCCGATTTGTGCAGATTCAAGGTCTGATGCACCGCACAGAGCTTTTTAAAAAACTCTGCAAACCTCTGTCCGTGCACTTAGTACCGAAGGCTTGCTTTGTCCAGATCCCAGGGGCCCTGGCTTATGGCAGACTTGCTAAGTCAGCAGAGGAGGCCACATTCCAGTGTCGTGTTCCTTTTAAAGGAGCCACATTCTGCCAGAACCTTGGAATCATTAGAGCTTCATGATAAAATTTCTGGCAATTTAATTAACACAAAGGCATTTGAATAGTTGCTGGTGTTTTGTAATCTTCTGTCTGAGTACCGTATAATCAAGGACATTCAACTGGAACAGAATTAGCCTGCTTTAAAGGACATCCCAAACAGATTCATACCCGCTGAAGTTATTTAAGCGTCGGCACTGAGAAATGGATATGGCTAAAAAGATGAATAGAATTTCTCCACAGTGTCTTTGATTGAAGGGAATGCTCCTACAGTGTTATTGATCTCTGGGATAAATAAAAACACTGGGGTTTAAAATTACATTGATTATTACTAACTACTCCTTTTTCATTGAGAGCAATACAAGGTCCATCAACCAAGATCTATAGCGACAAATCAAAGGCCATTTTTCAGTGTTCAAAACATGGGAAAACATATTGTTACCAAATTTATCTTTTCAAGCACCCCATCACATAGGTAGCAAAGGCTGTCAGAGCTGACACACTCTAACATGAAGAGTGATGGTAAATTATTCTTTCTTGGTCTTTTTTGGTAACTAAGCATACTGAAATTGTGATTGATAGCTCCAAGTGATTTCCCCTACCCCAAAGGTCAGGGTTTTAAAGGATTTTCCTGAGCTAGGTTTAAAATAGCAAAATGGAAAAACATTATAAATTTACTCTAATTATTGATGCTAAAAATCAACTTTCAAAATATTCCCAGGGAAGTCCTATCTTTGGGCTCAAATTATTAGGAAACTGTTCTGATCATTTCACAAGAGATTTGTTCTTAGATAAAATAACCCGGAGTGCTCTGTTTGGGTGAGAGTGAATGGAGATGAATACCTGGGAAAATTAAAAATCCATTTCAGAGCATGCCAGTCTCACTTTGGACTGAAAACAAACTGTGAGTCAGGGCCTAAGCTGGTATGAAACACAAATACAGGACAGGCTTCTGGCAAGCAGGGACTGTTGACTGTTGCTCCCTGCAGATAACTGGTGTCCTTCATTGGGTAAACCGGCTCTTTGAGTTGGGGAAATAAAATGGTCTGAGGGGCCCAGGAAAAGCTATTTGATGTCAGGGCACGGATAAATGAGACCGAGTCGGTAGCACAAAGTACGGTGTTTTAACACCAGGTCCCTAGGTTGAAGCATTTTCCATCAAGCAAGTAGCATAAGCTGGTCTTTCCTGAGAGGTGATAGTTTAGTGGTCTGCTAGGTTGACAGTAAAATGAAACCATCTCATTTGATAGCTTAAAAAGACCCACACAAAACCCATCAAGTTTCTTGGGTAGGGTGGCGGGTGTAGATCTGGAGGAGTTAGAGGGTAAATAGGATCAAAATACATTGCATGAAATTCTCAGGGAATTAATAAAACACTACTTTTAAAATGAAGTCACCTCTTCCCTTTTTGAACTACCTTTTATGTGCAAATAAAGACTTACTCAAGGAAATTCATTGCAGACTTTAAAAAAAAATAAAAAGGGTGGAAAGAAATTTCTGCATGGAGGTGAGAGTCAACCTACAGTTTAGAGCCGTAGAAAGCACTTGAATTGAGTAGCAGAGCTGTATCTTAAAAAGACCGGGTAATTTTATGATCGATAGCAATATTTGTAAGCCAGCACACTGAAAATGGAGAAATCAAGTCTCACGTTTTGAAACCAGAGTGAGTTACTGCAGGTGTCCAGGAGGAAGGTTTCCACTCCATTCATCAGCATAAACCAGCCTGGGAAAATTACCAGCTCTTCCCACCTGTACGTGAAGCTCGAGAAATTGGTTACTGCGAATGACCTAAGACTAAGTTAAATATCTGACTCAGAGCTCATGCGTGCTCCTCTCCCATTAGCTAAACGATAGAGATAGGACGGATCTGCTGGGTGAGTGGGGATCTGCTGGAGACGGCATGATGCTGTAAGGTATTAGATTTCTAGGGTCTGGATAATTTGTAGCTGACAACTGTATTTCCATTACCCATCTGTAAAAGAGTGAGAAAAGAACGGGAAATGCCAAAGAATGATGTCAGCTAAATGCCTGAGGTTTAATGAAGGGACCAAGAGCCCAGAGGCTTATTCTATTTCTAATACATATTTGTGTGAGCACACAACTCAGTAAAACCTCTGTCGTTTCAGTATGTAACGCCAGCGAGATTATGAAGTTTACTTTAAAAATTACTTGTAAAAATGTTGGAAGGAATTTAAGGTAAAAATGGTTCAACATTACCAGCAACTATGGTGATAGAAATTAAACTTTTGAAGCCTTCAGAGGAACCAGGTCTAGCTTCTTTCCAAGACTTTATTAGGGAGGAGCTGAGAGAGCCTATGGTAAAGGAGATGGGCTCACCATGGTCCACCGTATCATGTATTGAACACAGCACAATACTAAGATGAACTGCCTTTCAATAAACACGTCCCAATTCTTATTGTGGAAGGAAGCCTGGTCTGATCTATGGAGTAGTTGTTAGACATGCAACTGAACCACTTTTAAGTATACTGCTGCTATAATTGTTTTAATCAATGCTTCCCTCCCCCCTTCAAATGGCAAAGTTATAGGCAAACACCCTCTAAATCTCAGCTAATGATTTCTTATCTACTAACAGTCTCTTATTATTTGAATTATTTGACCACCAAATAGTGACCATTAAGCAACAATGTGTCAGCCATTTAAAATTTATCAACAACTTATGCAACTACAGATAAAGCCTGCTCCTTCCTCTACTAACAGTTGGATCACTAGGGCGAAAAATCTTCAAAAATGAAAACAATAAAAAAATAATAGCCTTCTTTAGCTAACCTCTGAAGACAAGTAAGTCATAACTAAATAAAAATACATAATCACCATTAGGCTTCCTGATACATTAATGTGTGATGATCCTCATTAATATCTTGAGATGCTTAAGCAGTAACAGTCTAACCCACTGTTCCCAGCAGTGTTAGCGTGTGCTGCATATGCTTGGAAAAGCAGCAGTGAGAGAAGGCTTGCGTCTTCTAAGAACTATGATGTTGGTGAGGGCTCACATTCCAGGTGAGCCGTGTGTA
The DNA here is from genome assembly GCA_026225945.1 of Cricetomys ansorgei. Taxonomy (NCBI): domain Eukaryota; kingdom Metazoa; phylum Chordata; class Mammalia; order Rodentia; family Nesomyidae; genus Cricetomys; species Cricetomys ansorgei. Next base: position 1,765,547 of record JAMJFZ010000882.1, on the reverse strand, counting down.
AATGCAAAATGTTGCCTTAATGTCTCCCCCCTGGAAACAGAAATATTCAGTAGTCATTTCCATCCATCTCAGGAAGAGCTTTACATTAATAAGGTAATGCCTTTAAGTTCTCTGAGGTTTGAAGGAGAGAGGCACACTGGGAAAAGGGTTGTTATTATTTCTGAGACCTCCTGTCTCAAGCCAGCTTAAAGGCAGAGGCTCCCAAGGTGGTACTGTAACAGCAGCACTAATAATGTGCAGTTACAGCGCATCTCATGTGAGGCCCTCCGAAGGCATTATACATGTTCATTCATTAAACCTGAACACACCCCAGAGATAGGTTAACTGCTATGATACCCTTTTATGCCAAAGTAAATGAAAACAAAGGGGGAAGCAAGTTAGTGAAAACTATATGATGAACCTGTGATGAAACAGGAGCAAAGATCTTAAGTTCTCCAGTGAGTCGCTGAAATAGTTTGCACATTGGCGTGAACACACAGCCATTCATATGTGTGTTTGATTTTGTGCCATCTGATTCTAGAAGGAACTCAAGATCATTTATGACATATTCAATATAACGAGCAAACATGAATAGAAAATAATTTACAGGAGGGATAATGCAAAGAAAATAAAGAAAAAATTAGATGATGTTTGTGACAGAATGCACTTTGTATTATGTGAATGATGTCTGGTAAATATTTTCATTAAAAATATATATATATTTTTGTGTGTGAAGGGAAATACATCTTGCCTTTTCATTCTGTTTGTGTGCCTTGGGTGGAAAAGAAACCATACTCAGGAAAGGAAAAGGCTATAAAAATCATTAATTAAAGGTTTGGAAAAGTAGGCTTTAAGCCGTATTGTGTAGTGGCAAGAGAAGACAGAATCTTTCATCTAGATGCCTCTTCTCTAGGCCAAATGTAGAAAGTTGACAATTTTCTATCATCTGGAGGGGTGACATCAGAAACAAGAAAACAGATTAAGAAGAGCCTTTGACAGTGTCAACAGAGACAATGCTCTGTTCCCTGTAGAGAGGTTAGATGTTAGAGGTAAATTGACTCAAATGGGATGATCCAGCTCATGGTGTGGGCAGTTTGCAGGAACACCAGTGTGTTGTAATAACCATTGGGCAGCAACTCACGGGCAAATAAGGCCAGCCAGAGTGCTGCCCACGTGTTAGCACCAGCAGAGGTGACCAAAGTATCCACTGAGACAAGTGCATGACTCTGTCCCTTTCTAACAGTGTTCCTCTCTACCCCTAGCACCCCAACTCCTTCATGGATGTTCCTTTCCATTCTATAGCCTCAATCCATTTTTCTCTAAGGCTTTGACAAAACAGAATATACTTAGTGGTCAACGTTTAAGTCTTTGAAGTACTACCCTGACCTCATTAGGAATTTTGTCTGAGGTGTGTGTGTGTGTGTGTGTGTGTGTGTGTGTGTGTGTGTGTACACATACTTACTCCCTTGAACCCTGGTCTAGTAGCTAGAGGCACAGCCTTACACATGGCAAGAACATCCATAGAGGGAAACTAGATATAAAACAGGAAATTCGGGTCATTGAATATCTGAATACTAGCCTAATGCCCCAATTCTTGATATCTAAAATTGTCTACATTTCTTATCCAGGTCCACTGAGACTTCACTTGCATTCACTATAAAGTCAGGGTTCCTGTCTTTGCTGAGTTAGTTCTTTTCCATCTGCTACAAACCACTTAGCCTTCATTTCCTTACAGAACTCTTCTTGCTCATAATAAAATTTTGTCAACAGCAAAATTGAAATGCTTTTTAAAACTGAGATACATCTATAATCCAACAACAAGCTATTTCAAGATAAACACTAACACATTCTTACTCATTTCCCCTCCCCTTCTTACTTTTCTGTTTTTTTTTTTTTGACAAAGAATCTCAGTAGGTAGCCCAGGCTAGACTAGAACTCATAATGTAAGGTAAACAAAATTGACAATTGACAAATAATTTTGACATCACAGCGATTAAATTATAGCTCGTCTTTGAATGAAGCCACTAGCATCCTGAGATAGTTTTCCTTGGTCATCCACTCAATGGCAGTCTCCAATAGGCCCACTGAATTTGGCTGACTCTTTTCTTTCACCATCTTTTGAAGGATAGTTGACCTAGAATATGGTGTCTTGAGTCTTAGGTCCGTAAGACATACATTTGACTGTTTCCTTAATCTAAGACAGTTACTTCCTTATGGGTAAAAGGAGAAGAAAGCTGCTACCATCTCACAGTTTAAGTTATCAGGTGTTCAGTAGTAGGAGAAGAAATTGCATAGTGTGGCAACATGCAGTTCAAAGCATTTCTTAGAAAGCAGCTGTCGTTTAAAGCTTTTGCATCTTGGCTTTATTGTACCCAAGGTAGCAGATAAACTTTCAAAAAGCTTAGAGGACTACTGTGACCTGTGCAGCGTGGGTTCTGGAACCCTGAAAACTTGGCTAGAATGGTAAGGGAATGAAGAAAGAACAGACACACATACAGAAAAGCTGATCAGGTGTCGATACTCTGATGTAGGGAAACCAATCATGCAACAATCTGGAACCACAGAATTTATTGTGTACAGCACGGGGGGAGAAGTTGGCTAGTCTGGGTGGGAGGTGTCTGTTGACTAGCAGTCTTGGACTGTAAACATTCAGGAAGAGGAAGCTGTGGTTGCTAGTTTTTGCACATGTTGATCAATAATTCATAAACAGAGTGTGTACTTGCAAACACTATCAACATCCACACTTGAACCAGAGAAAGGCTTTGGTATCTCTCAGAGCCTCACCGCAGTATAGAAGGCTTTGCCAATCCCATGGGTCTGAGGCATTGGGTCCTTGATGTGACTGTTCCATGTCAACAATCCACACTCACTCAAGACTCCATCTGCTCTTTGCACATTCACTCGGGGCTTCCTTAGCTCCTCATAGAGGTCATGGAGGAAAGGATCACTTTTTACTGTGTGATGGTCAAAAGAAATAACCACCAGCATAGAGAGACTAAAAGTGATATTTGGGATCCTTTCCCAAGGTTTTAAATATGTACCAAATAAGATCTGGTGTTACACCCTATGTTGTTACAATATTAGTATTCTGTTTGTAAATAATTTTACTGATTTTAAAAATATATTCATAGAGAATTCTTGGATGCTAAACTGCCCTTTCTCAATAAGATTAGTGAATGATATTCAAATTAAACTTCATTCAAAATTCCAGGGGATAGGTAGAACATTACTAGGTTCTTTTCTAAAATATAACACACATGGCTTCTAGTGTAATTACTGATAGGGTCCCTGGCATTTCATGAACAGTTTCACTGTTTACATTTACATAGGCATTTTTGTTTTCTGGGATCCCACCAGAAAGACATAGTAAGCTCTGTAGTGTTCTAGGGCTGTGTTAGCTCTTGTCTCCACATTTTTTTTCCCTTTTTGCAAATTGGGTCCAAAGGCCCCAGAACTACACTGTCAGGTTTATCACAACAGTGCTTATAGACACAGTAACAACTTTTTATATTCTTTGACAAATTACTTAAAAGCAACTCAAGGTAATACTTATATTAGTTCATAGTTTCAGAGGGATTTCAAGTCTGGGCCTGTGGGAGAGTCATGGTGGATTTACTATAAGAGCAGGTAGCAATTTTATTACGTTGCAGCTAATCAGATAGCAAAGACAGCAGCTTGGAATCAGGAGTTGGAGTGTTAGCTTACAGAAGCCCAACTCTAGTTCTGACAGATAAGACCTCCTCCCCTCCAAAAGTCTCCCTAGCCTTAAAATAAAGTCACAAACTGGGGACTGAATATACAAAGCATGAGTTTGTGGGGATATTTCAGATTCAAACAGTAAGAATGATTATTAATTCTTTCTTCAAATTTACTAACTATAAGTTAGCATTCTATGCAATTACCTTCAGTTTATATGTATATGCCACTTTTGAGTCATGAATTTCATATATAAATGTAGGTACTATTCCAACTTATCTCATTGCATCTGTGCAAAATCCCAGGAGCAGGGCTTGGTGGTATGTCCCTTTTATCCCAGCGCTTGGGACACAGAGGCAGGTGGATCCCTGTGAGTTCAAGTCCAGCCCAATCTACATAGTGAATTTCAGGTCAGACAGGGCTATATTGTAAGACATTGTCTCAAAACAAACAAACAAACAAACAAGCAAACACAACACTACATTATGATTCAAAATTCACAGTTCTTTTGATAATAAGCATTGTGGATAAGAGATATTCAATCTGTATTATCAATTTTATCACCTTTATCATCCCCATTGCACTCAGGGTGTAGAGTTTTTATAAGAACATATTTTAAGAAAGGAAGAACAAAATGCAGAAGAATGAGAAAGTCAAAGCAGCAGAGCTCTATAGGAAAAATTTTAAAACAAATATTGAGAATAAAGGCTGTGAATAAGGTAAAACTGCATATAAAAGAATTAAAATTCCAATAGAAAAAAATGTTGTGTTTGAAAATAAGATTAAACAAATGAGTTTTGAAATAAAAGATAAAAATGTGGATCATTAAAGTTGTAAAACTATAGGTGATTAAAGAATAAGATATAATGCTTAAGCTCATAAGATAAAAAGTTTAAGTGTAAAAATAGATAAAAACTAAGGATTAGTAGGCATTAATCACTAAGTAGGAAAAATTAAGGCATTGAAACTAAAAATAAAGAGGATTAGAGGCAAATAAGTTAAGGAGAAATTAGAAGGCTCCTGAAGAAAATAAAGTAATGAAAAAACATGTCTCTGAACATTTAAGAAATGAGTCTTGTTTAAAATGTTCATATAGCATCTTTCATGAACGAAGAACTAAGGGAAGAAGGGATTATGGGGATGAGTCTCACTCTGGTCAGAAGCACAAAACCCACAGATAGTCTGCTATGCTGTGTCTGACTTACCAAAAAGAAAGTCTTCAAACAATGGTGATTTTAGGTACTCTAGATTTCTCTGATCCTAATGACTACAAGTCATGTCATTTTGGAGCCTTGGTTCTCCATTACTGAGGTCAAGCCAGTACTCCTGGTCCTCCTAACTCTACCTCTCTGGTGCTGGAATTATAAATATGCAGAACCATTCTCACCAATCTCTCTTTATTTAAGACATGGTACTTCATTCATCAACAGATCTTATAGATGTCTTACTATTACAAGTTGGTGAACATGAAGGAATCTGAATAATGAACAACAACCAGACTGACAGCAAATCATTTTGCTACATTATCTCCTTTCTGTTATCTGTATATACCTAATTTTTGAGATGTATTTTTTATCAATGTGTATGTTCCTGTGCGTACATGCTACATATGTGTGGGTACCTGAAGAAGACAGAAGAGGGCTTCAGATCCTTTAGAACTGGAGCTATAAGTGGTTGTGAGCTGCATGATGAGACAAAGAACATAACTCGGTATATTTGGAAGATCAACAAGTACTCTTAACTGCAGAGCCATCTTAATAGATGTGTATATGCATGGCTAACTTTAAGCAAGAGCTACTAGTCTAATGACTCTGCCTCACCCCACTAACTGACAGTTGCTGTCAGTTACCATATACGCCAATATCATATTTATGATGATATGACTTTTAAGTGTCAACTTGCCTAGAACATGGAGTGCTAAGATATTTGGGTAAACATTATTTCTGAGTGTGTCTGAGAGGGTAAGTCTTAGATATGAATAGTTTTAGTGAACTTAGTAAAGCACATTGCCCTCTCTATTATAGGTGGGCATGATGCAATTTGTTAAGGAATTACCTAGAGCAAAGAAGAGGAGGGAGACTCTTCTTTGCCTGACTCTTTGAGTTAGCCATCAGTGCTCAGCCTAAGGGACAAGCGACAGGCAACTCTGGTTCTCAGACCTGAGAACTATACCTCTTGCTTTCCTGGATCTCTAGCTTGCAAATAGCTTCTTAGTATGCTCTTGCTCCTAACCATATATCTGTAGATGATATGCTATATGTTATTATTTCATTGTCTCTGGGGAAGAATAGTAAAACTGCTAATAAAAACAATATGTTGTTGATCAAAGCATAATGAAGCCTCTTACCAAGCCTGAATTCTGCAATGACAACCAGAAAGCAGCCACAACCAAAATGTATACAAGGGAGCATGGCTACATCTGGCAAAACTTTACTTATAGACAATGGAATCTGAGTTTCATTTCCTTGTCATATATTATTTAAAAAATACTTTTATTTTGCTAGTTTTAACCTTTAAAAACGTAAAAACCAAATTTAGGTCTAGAGGGTACAAAAGCAGGCAGGTGGCAAGCCAGATTTGATTCTACAGGACATCATACCTCCTTATGACATTATTTACAAGGTTCATCCAGAGTCTCAGAGGTGTTAGCAGTGTATCTGTGCAAGGGTGAAATGTGGTATTTCAGTAGCACAGAACCTGAAGTGTAGTGGATTTTTCCAAGTTTTCACATCAAAAGCACATCCATCACTCTTTGCCAGTTAGCCTTTGGCCAATAACAAAAGTGACTGTTGATCTCAGGGTCTTTCCCTTTTGGGTACCAGTGGGAGCCCAATGGGAGACTGAGAGGCCAAGAACAAAGTCACTGAGAGTCAAATACAGGCCAATTCTTGGAATGTGGGTGCTCAGGAGAGTCAAGGTATTTGTCATTTGTATATGCTTTATGTTCATAAAATGTGCATACACATTTTTATTGAATTTCTACATCAATCTATGTGGCACTAACAGTAGAATTAGCTCCTGATCAGAGAAACACACACCTAAGTGATTTAGTTATGTAACTGACAGGAGTGAGCTGCAATTGTTTTCCCTTAGGTGGGAAGCTAATACTGAGTGAGTGTTGCTGCAGGTGAAAGCTAAACAGACGTAGTTCAAAGCACTGGGGAAAAAGAGCTGGGAAAATGAAGTAAGATCCAGGGCTCCTAGGGCTTTTAATAAACTTCACCATTTAGTCAAATTGCTGGAGACTTTTTTCAACATGACTGAGTACAGGTCACAGCCTTTCTCTTGTACTTTTCTTGCAGAATTGACTCCAGCAGATTCCACTACCTCCTGGCCAATGTCACAATAAAGTTATTTGCAAGTTGCTCTATGGGAATCTCTGGACCAATATTGCTGGTTCACTAAATTTAAACCTTTTGACAGTTATCTCTGATTTCACTTCCTTGTTCTGTTTAGCTTCCCTTCCTCATGTAAGCCAGGTAACACGATATGTTGAAAACAACATGGACCTTGGACTTGGGGATTTGAATCCCAGATGTGCTATTTATTATTAGTCTGTAACTTGGCAAATAACTTAACCCTTCTGAAGGCATTCATCTTTGAATTCTAAGAAGGAGCTAATAATACAAACATGGTAAAAAAAAAAGTTGCCCATGAATTAATATATGAAACACCCATGAAACATGCCCAGTTCATAGTGATATGTGTTAGCTATAACTGTAAGCACTAAATGACAGTCTTCCAAAAGTGCACTGGCTGATGATACATAATCCCTTTCCTACTGGGACAGCAAGGTCTTCTCTATGTGGGCTCACCAGTCAGACTGATCCATTTGAGATAGATCTTTTTATCCATCTGAAACACCACTTTATCTTCTTTCCCAACACATAAAATGTGAATGAATATCAGTACTGGTCAACCTAGTTATTATCTGTTGAGATCCTTTGCCCTTATCTTTCTGTATTCCTACTAAGGCATGCAGTAACAAAGTATCCAAGTCACATTTATCTTCTATATAACTAGACAGACAAAAAACAAAACAAAACACATTATCAGTTATCTACTGATAATAGATAACTGACAACAACAACCAATCCTTTCCTTTATCTTTTGCCTGTCTACTTCGCCAGTTTCCCTCCAACATGTTAAGGATTTGGTGGATTGTTAGCCTGTACACATTTTCACTTCTACAAACTCAATGTCTTTCTTTGCCTTTTATCTCCCTGATTCTCAGCAGCACTGACTGCTGTGGACAGCTTCTTTCATTTACCCTTTCCTTCATCGTCCGTCATATTTCTGTCATACTTCTGTCCACATGTTACTGGCCCTTTCATCTGTGAGTCCTATGTAGTAGGCTCCTTCTTCCCTATCAAGCTATGGAATATTCCAGAACTTCATGCCCTCCTAGGCCACCTTCTTTCTGCTGTGAAATATTTTTTTGAAGGGGAGGGTAATCTAATTTCTCACTTTAATATTTCTGTTACTCTCTCTCCTCCATCCTCTCAGTAATTCAAGCTGAAAACGTTAACTTAGCCTATCCCTTCTTTTTCCATGTTCTGGTAAACTTTGGACCAAGGCAAGTTGTATAACTTCTCACAGAGATTGAATTGCACGCTTAGGGAGTGCTACACGATTTACTTCCTACCCATGTTTTCTCCTATAAATGCTATATACATTCCATAGACTATGCTGTACTTACTGCTATGAGAATACAGCATCTTCTCTCTTCTTAAATGAAGACATAGTCAACAGTATTCGGTGAGATTTGGGCATTGGAAGATTTTTGTGTCACTAAGAAAAGTAATCATTGATAAAGTGGCTCTATCCCTCCTTGAGGTGGTCTAGTCCAGGTAGAGACAAAGATGAAAAAGAAATAACCACCATAGCAACAAAATACAGCCTCTTTATCATGTAATCTTTGCTGCATTGATGACCATCGCATTCTATGGACATAGAGCAGAAGAATATATTTCTCTTTTATCTATTGGTTGGTTGAACTGTGCAGAGGGGGGCTGTTCTTTAAATTGGGAAGCTATCTAGGGTAGGCTCTTTCCTATGTGTTGGCCTCTGGTTGGCTTCATATGTGTTTACCCTGTGGCCCAGAATGGATGAGAAATGGCTTTTTAAGGAAAGTTTTCCTTGTGGCCATGGCATCTGCACAATGAAACTAGCAGACACAGATGAAAGTATTTATGACCTGAGTTGAAGCTGGCTTACTGTTGCTGCTACTCAGATCCTATAGGTTGGTGCAAGCCATGTAAAGAAGTCCAAAGTCAAAGGTCAGGTAAGTGCTTACCTTCCTCTTCAGGAAGAATTGCAAGATTACTTGACAAAGAGCAAACATGTAGCAAAGGGCAAAGAATTAAGGCTGCTAACCTGACTTATTATACAGCAAGGGGGTGGTGAACTCTTCTCATTAACAGAAGTGTTGCCTGGAATGTATTGCTCCCATTTTCCCCTTAGCCACTTCTCCTTGTTTATCTGCAAGACGTAGCTTTGCTGAGATAAAGATGATTAAGAATCTAATGCAGTTGCCTTCAACATGCACAACTCAGCTAGACCCTGAAGTAGGAACTGAACTCCCTAGTGACCATTCACCCTGTTGCAGGCCTCGGATGGTCTTGCAAGTAAGACAAGGTGCAGTGGGGAAAAAAGTCAAAAAATGTGTAGGATTCTTCCAATGAGCTGGAATGAAGCATTTTGGGAAGTGGATGAGTTCACCAAGATGTTTTACAGAGGTGTCAGAAGGAGATGAAGGCTAACCTTCATGATTGTGAGCTCTAATTTGAAGGTTTCCTTCATCCCCCAAAGCTACTAACACACTTCATATGTCCTTGTCTGATACTATTCAGTAAAGAATGAATCAGTGTCATTCAGATCTCTGATTTACCACAATTTTTATAAGGATTAATGCAATTTGCTGATAGTAAATTATAAGAATGTAACATCCGATATTCATAATATTTTTTGGAGATCAGGTTTTTTGAGGGAGAAATGCCAATTTAGTAGTAAGACTTTTTCTGACATTGGCAGAAAGAGCTTTTGTGATAATTCATAAATCATTTTAAATCCTAGTTTTCATCCTCATTTTTAGAAGACCATTTTGAGAAAACTGGTTTGGAGGAGAGAGAAAATTTGCCAGGGACTCAATGTTCTTTTTCTTTTGAAACCTGTTCTTCATGTGCTTTGTGACCTCGGGCAGATTATTTGACTTCTTTGAGGCTCAATATTTCTATCTGTAAGGTTAGAACATGCACTTGTTCTAATGTTTAGATTTTCTAATGTTCAGATTTTCAGTAGATTTCACAGCTAGGTATAAAAAGATAATATCCCCCCAGCCCCCCGTGGCAATCAACAGCAAGCTATGATCAAATAATAGGGAAAAAATATACACTTGTCAACTTTATCTTCTAGATACTTTTGGCTCTTATGGAGCCAGGCACTTTAAGGGTTTATAAGAAAGAACTGGTCCAGTAGGGTTAGTGTTTCCTGCAGGTGTCTTCCTCCTCCACAGAACGCATGCTATTATTTAAGTGTCCTGAGAAAGTTGGCCAAAGGCACAATGCTTTGGAGGAATTCTGTCAAGCATGATGTGCCAGGCACTGGGAGAGCTTTCCTTTTCCAGAACCTTTCCTTTCTTTCCATCCTTGCTGCCCATGGCAAATGAAAAGCCATCATGTCCCTCTCACCATGGAAACAGAATACAGAAAATAAACAGTGACTGATTAAGGGAAGTTGTTTTATTATGAGGTTAAAAAACAGTATCATCAATAACAGTAATAATGGAGAAACATAATAATGAATAATTAAACATAATAATAGAGTCATGATAATAAAAACCAATGAATAATGCAATTTTATTTGCAATGATAGGATTGTTCATTCTGATGACGTGTTCTGGGTTCTGAGCATTTCTGGGAGAGGTGTAAACAGAGAGCAGCTTTTCATTGACTTTCCCTAAGACTGTGTCTGTGAGAGCTGTGAGTCTGTTCCCTTGCCCCTCTCTGTTAATTCTGCCTTTACCCTCTTTACCCTTTCAATTATGTAAAATACACTCTTGCCTTGGGTCTCCTGTGGTGTCTCTAACTTTGAGATCACAACAACCATACCACTGAATCCTGAGGGATGCTCCTGTTGTGGCAAAAAAGGTCTTAGAAGGCAGGTGGCATTGGGGTAACAGGGATCCCTTGATTTTTCAGGTACCCATCTGCTCCCATTCTGCAGACAATCATTGGAGTAGTAAACTGAGGATCTTAAATCGAGAGTGATTCACAAGGTCAGGAAATCACCATTGCTGAAGCTTCTGCCCCTAATCCAAGCCTTATTTTAGTAGACTGCTGCCTTTCAGACTTTTGTGAAATAGTGTACAGTTTCAAAGCCAGAACAGCGTAGCATTAGAAACCAGTGCCAAGGAGTCGCAGCCTCTTTGGAAGGTCCAGATTGCTCCACTGGTTAGAAAGCACAAGTTGGTTATCTGATTCTCCAACAGGCACGAAGGTGGCAGGGTAAATGATATCTTCCCCCCAGGCTAACAATGAGGCATGGATAATGGAGCTGCCCGCAGAGTCCCTCCCTCTTCTCCCCTCAGACAATGCGTGTCACGCTGAAACAGAAATAATAGTTAAAAAAAAAACCAAAAAAAAAAAAAACCTGACATCTGAAAATATCAAAGATAAGACCTTTGTGGTTTTATTTCTGACAGATTTTGTGCACCTGACTGTTATTAACTCAATCTGCAAGTGCACATGATCATTACTGCAAGCCTTAATTTTGCATGGTAACTCAGAAGTTGGGAGAGAGAGAGCTTCTATTCAAAGGGTCAATGTGTATAGTCGAGCTGATAAAAAGTATTGAGAGGGCTCTTTGAGAAGAGTTTAAAAAAAATCCCTCCTCATTTTTAGGAGAGCATCCTTGGGTTTGGACAAACTATTTTAGAAAGATACAAGGACACAGATGACACTGTGTGTATGGATTCTTTGTGCCCTGTCTATTCTCTGGTTTTCTCACTGTGAATTATCACTATGTTTCTATTGCGTACAGGTCTTTATTTCATGGAATGGGCTGGGATATTGGTAGAATTTTTTCAGTGTGAAACCTCATGCCAGCCAGCTCTGTAAAATATTCCTGAAGTATGTGTGTATATGTGTGTGTGAGTGTGTGTTTGTGCGTGTGAGCATTTTCCTTCCGAAGAAGCCCTATTATCCAGCTGTTGTCCCTCTTTGATACCCTAGTTTTATTGTCTCGTACCACCTGTCTTTCATCTTTCCCATCTTCCCCACTTAATTTTGTTCTCCTTTTTGAAGTCTGTTAAATTTTGCCTTCTAATCGTTAACAGTGACTTTTTATTCATCCCGGTACATTCTTAAAATCTAAATACCCCTTTCTTTTCTGTCCAGTGTAATTCTCCCATCCTCTGCTGGACAGATGCCGTCCTTAGAACCATCCTTTCCTGACATTTGGTTTCAGAAACATTGGAGTCTTCTTGGGTCATCTTCGTACTCACTGTGTAGCCTGGATACCTTGAACTTTGAGTTCTTCTGCCTCACCTAGCAAGGTTTGGATAACAGGCATGTGCTATCGCTGGTAACTCTTTATTCTAGAAATTTGTCCATGCAATGGCCACTTTTCTTGCCACAAGATACCTGAAAGAAGAAATTTAATGGATGGAGGATGTATTCTAGGTCATGATTCCAGGGTATCGCCGAGGGGAAAGATGGAGGAACTACCTAGCTACATGTAGGTCGCAAACAGTGAACAAGGATTTTAGCTAGAACTGGGCAACGAGCTACAGCTCTCACTGTTTGGATCCTCACCAAACACTTCTCTTTGCCTTTTATGTGTTCCACAACTTTCCTCAAGCAGCCACCAGGGAATCCGGTGTCCAGAAGAAGGAGACTGGGGGCGGGCAGGCAGTGGCGGGGTGAGGGTGGGGCATTTAACATTCAAACCATAACACCAAGCAAGGAGGCTGGATCAATGTGTACATGCAGGGAACACAGGCTTTCGTTTAATCTTTCTCTTCGAGAAATAAATCATGCTGGGGTAGAGGGGTGTAGAGTGCTCGGTGGTAGAGCCTTTGTCTAACAAGCAGGGACTCTGGGGTCCTTCAGGAGTCAATTCCGGACCACCACCAAGAAGTGAGGGAGAGCCAGTGGAGGAGGAGGAGGAGCAGGAGGAGAATCATTGCACTCACCTGGGTCTGATTTTCCTGCATTCTGGGCCTCTGCTATTCTCTTAACTGTCCATAAGAAGTAGGACTCTACCACGTATGAGGGACAGGAATGGGCTGCCTCTTGATAGCATGCATGTCTCTGCTTCTTCTTTAGCAAACTAGCTACCATTCATAGAAATTTAGCGATGCAATCTACTCTCACAACTTGATGTTTCAGTGCTTCCAGGCTGTCCGGGAGTCTAGTGTAACGGGGTTCACTCTTAGAGCCTCCTTTAGGTAAGATGAAGCTTCTGCTATTTCCGTTATTATTTATTTTTTTCTGCTTCCTGGATTTCGTGTTTAAAACAAAAAAAACCCCTCTTTTCCTCTCCATTTTAAAATGATGTCTTGAATAGTGTTTCCTTACTTCTTCATTTGAGAGTCTTCAGTGCCAATTTTGGAGGGGATATACCATAAACAAACTATGTTCAACACTCTGGATGTATCCGGAATTCCTTTTCTGACATATTATTAGCCAAATAACTCTGTTTTCGTATTTTCTTGACTTAAAAACCCTTACTATATATGGATGTTATAGTTTTCTACCCTGCAATGATTTTGTTTTCTGTTACTGGATAAGGAAAAACGATAACAACCCTGACATCTATCTCTACACTTTCTTAGAGAGAAACGTGCTTTTTGGTAGTAGTATTAAATACAGCTGGGCTGGGCTGTTTTCATCTCTTTTCCTTTCTTGCCTGCAGGAAACAAACAATAACACCCAAGGATCCACATTCCTATGCCTTTACAACCCTTCCACCAGGGAAGACCATACCTTCCACCAGAGGCAGCCCACCAGATTCTTGTTTTTTTTTTTTCTTTTCTTTTCTTTTTTTTTTTATGACTGGCTTGAGAAAGGTTTCCTTTCACATTCCCGTTGTGCTTATTTTTCAGGGGCTCTCATTCTTAACGATTTCATGATTTGGGGAGACATGTTGCTGATTTTATTGTTCAAACCCTTTCGTCTCCTCTCTCTCTCTCTCTTTCTTTTTCTTGGGGCATGAATGATGTTTCATAAGGAAGATTAAGATATATAATAACAGAACAGAAACTTTCACGTTTAGCTGCGGTTAGATTTATGGCTAAGTTTATGGAGATTACGTGAGGCTGGCAACACATGTCCAAGAATGTCTCTGCAGTTACAACCATGCATGGAGGGTGCCGCTGTTACAGAGCGTGGGCATAAACACCTCTGAGGTTGTGTGTGTCACTTCCTGCAGACCCTTGAGTCTCTCTGATTTAAGCAGAAAGGTGTCTGTCAGTAATGCAAACAAAACCCACTTTAACCTCTGAGTCCCAACATCTGGAATACTTATCCCCGTGACAATTGTGTAGTTCGCTGAATGCTCGCTTTTCCAAAGGTCCACTGAAAGAATCATTTGGCCTCGAAAAACAAAGACCATCCTGGGGAAAAAAATCTCAGAGTAGTTGCCACTGTGAGTAGTACCATGCTGATTTGTGATGGCAGTATTCCCCTGCCTCTGCAGCTGGCTGCATGGCTTGCACTACAGAGCCATTCCTGTTTTTCTACTGTTGTGAGAAAGCACACAGAAGGATAATTCCTTTGGGCACTGTCGCAAACACAACACTTTTTCTTTTATTTCCTTTAGATACTCTTTAATCCATATACTTAGTTTCAAATTTTTATTTCTCGTATGTTCCAGAAAGGAATCCAAATAATTTAATGCCCACAGCCCTCTGCAATGGCTGAGTGGTTAGAACAAACATTTTTTTTCCTGTCCATATTAATCATCTTTGCACTTTATATTCTTCAGTTAGAAGTACAAAACAAAACAAAACAAAGCTTCTAGAATAAACAGACAACGTGCCAAAGGTCAAAGGCACTCACTCTGGACTTGCCTTCAGAACTTCTGGGGACATATTATATCTTAGGTATTGAAGCAGAATACAAACTTTGAGTTTGCCCAGCCTACAATTAGGGTTAGGATTGAGTAGAACCATTCCTGATGGTGTCATGGACTGTGGTCAGGGAACAGCAAAGTTAACTATAAGCCGTAAAAATATACAAGATCTGACCAGAATGAATCACGTGTTCAGTTAGCTATTGAGATGAAAGTATGCAGCTTGCCCCCAGTTCCTGGTAACCGTGTCAGGCCTGATTGACTTGGTATGTCTGAGTATAGGTAATTGCTTTTCTCCACTTGAGGATAAAATGACAAGGAACAGACACTGTACAGCCTCTGGACATTTATTCCACCTCACCATTGGCAACTTCAGATTTATTAGTTGAAGCCCTTGGGCAGGTCTCAAAATATTACCTTATGAAATGTTATTAATATGTTCCTAAAGCGAGTGTCTTAACTCAGCTCTCTCTGGCCTAAAATTCCTTTTTACATCTACCTCTATGCTAACTGAACGTTCTAGAAATTTCTTTCCTTCAAAGTCCTCATTCATAATACCGATAGCCACCAGTGATATAACATTGACTAGCCTACAAATGCTGTCACACGCCAGGATTCATCCATTCTGTTCTGTGAGCCTGGAGTAATTATTGCTGTTTTGCAAGTGATAAAAGCCATGCTGAGGAAATTGATTTGGCCAAGGTCGCTCGGTTAATGAGTAGTAGAGGTGCATTGGAAACCCAAGGCACTTCAGTTGTTTTTGAAGCGGAGTTAAGACCTTTTACGTTGTTCCTCATCAGAGAATAAGTATCTTATATTACTTATAATTGCAATAGTAGAGAACTCAAAGAATTAATGAGTGAGTATTTATTGTTACCTATATTATGTCCATCACTGTGTGGCTTGACAGAAGTTTTAAGTATCCTTGATTACAAAGAATTTTTCAACAATCTTCACCAAAGAGAGATAACCAAAAACTGTATTTATGCTGTAACTTTCCCCATGTACCTTCACTGTGTGGTCTCCTGGATTCATTCTGTCCCCCATTAGCCCTTTTTCTTACACGATGACTACAGAACACTAACCTTTTATGTTATTTATTGGATGCTACTCCCAATAAAAAGTAAATTCTCATTAGAGCAGATCTGTCTGTTAAGCTTCCGGCTGTGCACCCAGAAGCTAGAGATCTGTCTGCAACATAGTAGGCACTCTATAAATATGTGTGGAATAAATAGATGTATAACAAAGCTAACACAGGTAAAGCAAAAACAATTAAGTCTTTGTCATTTTACATTGCACTTCAAAAGGATTCAAAGGAAAGTGACTGTTGCAAACTAGTTCAAAGATTGCTGAAGGTCAAAAGAGACGCCACTTATGCAAGCTCATGAAATCTGGGTTAGGTTTGGACTGACAAAATAGGGAGAGTAATTTTGGATTTTAAATTTAAAATTTTTGGATTTTTTTTTGAGAATTTCATAAATGAAAACTGTATTTACCATCCTACCTTTTTTCCCTCCAACTCCTCCAGTGTTCCCTCCGAACTTCTTCTCAAATTATTGACTTTTTATTCTTTAGTTACAAATGTATAACATATGATGTGTAATAACTATGCATGAATGTTTATATAAGCACATATATGTATGTATGGATACATATACATACACAATCTACTCGGTTCGTTTATTGCTACTGATTTGTATATATTTATATTTGGAGATGATCACTTGGGATTGATAACATATCAGGGAGCCAATCCCAGAAGGCTCCTCCTTCTCCTCCTCCTCCTCTCAGTGGCAACTAATTGCCTGTAGCTCCTCATAATATCAGGTGAGGCCTTGTACTATTTCCTCCATCCACAATGGCATGTCAATTGGTGTCATTATGACTGTCTTGTTTAGCTGACTACACTGCAAGATTTGATATATGCATATTCTCTGTTAGGCCTAAGGGGCATTATTTGGCATCATGCATCCTGAACCTCTGGCTCTTACAGCCTTTCTGCTCCATGGGTGTAGGGGTCGTGTTTTAGATGTATCAGTTGGGGTTGGCAACCTGGCCATCTGTTTTCTTCATTTTGACCAGGTGTGGTAGCACCTAAAGAATTGGAGCTAGTATCTACAAATAAGAGAGAATACTCAGTATTGGTCTCTTCTAGGTTCTATCCACTAACCTGGAAATTTCAAGATTTCAATTTTCTTTACAGCTGAATAGAATGTTTACTTTATTTGTATTAATTTTTTTGGTGGAAAATATTGTGAATATATTCTTTCCCTTTCCCCAACAACTCCTGGATCCTCTCATTTTCCCTACCCACCCAACTTCATGTTCTCTCTTTCTCTCTCTCTCAAGACAAAACAAAATCAAAACAAACTAAAATAATAAACAAAACCAAAATAAAACAAGATTAAAAAAAAACACACGGAAAACATGGAGTTTGTTTTGTGTTGGAAAAGCACTGCTGGGAACGGGACTGGCCCTGGAGTGTCTGTCCATTGGAGAAAACTGGTTTACCCGCTCTTGAACAGTAGTATTCCAATTATGAGACTTTATTGTGGCATTTTCATAAGTACTTTGCTTTGGACTGGCCCTCTTTTCTCACTCCTCTCCCCAACTTCCCACAACTTGTAGACTTTGGCTCCCAGCATGCTTCTCTCCCTTTTCGTGTTCTGTATACTTTATTACCTTTTCTACTTCTCTCCCTTTCCAGGCCAGTGCAAGCCCAACCACTTGACTGAGATCCCTCCATATTTATACTCATTCTCACATAAATATAAGTAATGAAAAATAGACACTAAGCTCCCAATATAAGTGAGAACAGGAAGTATTTGTCTTTCTGAGTCTGGGAAAGGAAGGAGAGAGGATTAAAGCAGACATCAGGAAGGAAAAGCAAGTAGACAAAACAGACGGAGGTGAGGATCCAAGAGCCTCTGGGTAAGCCTGGTATCACTTTCTTCCTAATTCACTCTCCAGTGCTCATCTAACATGTTACTTATATTTATAACGACACTTGGGACAGTGCACATGGTTCCACATTTTGGCATGTTTATTTGAGGGTATTTTCCTTTTGTCTTGGATGTAGTAGTCAAAACAGAAAGCAGTAATTATTTAGATATAAGAGAAGCACAATCTATAAGAGGCTCAAAAACAGAAAGAAAAAAAGAAAAGAAAAAGAAAAGGTGCACAGTAGAGATAGAGAGGCTTGGGTGTGAATTGCAGGCTTCAGTGTGTTCTCCTGTGCTGTCTGACAAGAGAACAAACACCTCTGAATATTGATAGCCTTTAATTGTAGCTTGAAAGGCAAATAGAAATATATGCTTGGGATTTGCGTCTCTTCTCATCTCTTCCTGTTATAAAATATGACCCCATGGCGGGTTTTTTGTTCCTTGGAGACCAAATTCAGGTGTTCTTGAGACTGTAGGCAGGTGAGTGCCCTGCTTCTGTATTCCCACTGACTCCATAGAAGCAACATATTCTGTTGTTTCCATTCATTAATTTAAAGATTGTGACCTAATTTTGGCACATCGTAGGGTCCCTTTTGTTAGAGAGCACATTTGCGGAGGGAGGATAATTAATATCCTGGTGTGACTTCCCCCTCCGTTTCTTGGAGCTGTGATAACATCTCTGAGGTTATTACTAGAATGCAGTTTTTGTTCTAAGGCATTCTGATCATTACTTATTTTTAGGTTTTATATAGCATCTTTCCTCTGAGGAGCTCAAGGCAAATTTTGCAAATGTGAACAATCTTCTTTTGTTAGTGTGTTTTGGTTTGGAGAAGGAAAAAAAAAAAAAAGGCAATACTAATTTCCTGTTTCTCTAAGTTCCACCAAAAATCAAACCGGGCTGCCTAACCACCATTCCTTGTCTCCGGTTTATAGAGTTTTACGGAGTTTTACTTTATATCAATGCTTATGGGGAAAAGCTTGGACTTTGAATCACCAGTGGAGGGCTAAACCATTAAAGCAAGGCACAGCAGGGAGAGCCCGCAGAGTGTGTGAGGCACAAGGTGGGTTGTCAAAACTGCTGCAGGTGGTTGCAAACAATCCTCTGTGAGGAGAGGACTCTTTAGTCAACATAAAGGGGTCATTTCATGTTTCCAGGGGAATGCCCTTACCAGGGGACTGCAGCTACAGTTTTGCTAGGGAGAGCTGTCTCATTACAGGAGATGTGGCCCAGTCTAGCAGCTGTTTACTTTGTAACCAACCCCTTAGGCATAGAAGAGGCTGTTTACTATTCCTTCTTGTTCTCTAGTGTTTCTTTTTTTTTTCTCTCCCCCCTCCCCCCCTCTTAATTAAAGAAATCACTGTTGAACTTCAGAAACCTCTCCAGGGGAAATGTAAAACAGAAATAAAATAGAAAGAAGGAAGGGAAGAAATAAAGCAAACAAACAAAAAAAAATGAACAGAGATGGGGGAGGGAGAGGAAGGAGGGATGGAGTGGGGAGGAAGGGAGAGAGAAAGAGAGAGAGAAGACTCTGTTTGTTATTCATTTGTCCCTAAGGATTATTTTCAGAAGAACTCTTCGCTTCTACGGTTCAGTATTCTTGGAAGTATGTGTGCCTGAATATGTGTAACTGTGTATGTGCACGTGGTCCTGAGTGAGAATCAGGGCTGTACACTGAAACATACCTCTGTGTAAGCAGTATCAGTATAACATACCAGCTGGCATTCATAACTCCCTGGGACAGCAGAATGGTGGGAAGCTAAATTCGGGGAATGGGGGTGTCAAGGGAAGGGTACAGAAAGTTTTATTAAACCACAAGGGGAGGGGGAGATGAAAGATGTACTATGACACACATAAAATCAAATCATTTATAAGCTGTTGGGAAAACCTAAACTCAGAAATTGGTTCGTATTTAATTTTGGTGTGCAAAGTGTAGCCAATGTTACTACTTGAACTTGAACTTGGTGTTTGTTTTCTCATTTTAGCAAACAACAAATTATCCCAAAGGACATAAACCTCCAAAAGGAAAGAATTAAAAACATTACTTCTGTGATCTGTGATCCTATGGCATACACACCGGCCACACTGACAATATGAATTTATATGTATTTGTATTTCTATGTACTCCAGAGACATGACTTTGAAAAAGAATCGAAAGTAGATAGCTGGAGAAACACACTGCCTGTTTCACTGGGAGCTTCAGGTGAGGAGTCTGATTTAGAAAATACCCAGTTCTAACATTCCTGCAGTGGAGACAGGAGAGAAACAGCTGCAACCCTTGCTTCAGCCGCCTTATTCTTTGCTGAGTTCTTAGATGAGTTATTTTCTATAGAGAAGTGTCTTAGGAATACTTAAGGTAGGAAATACTTTGCCCTCTGTGCATTGAGATAGCAAGATTGCACTCGCACAACATAGGTTACGAGTCGCTTAATGATTTGCCTAGAGATCGCTGGCTCAGTTCTAATGTGTTGGAAACAGGCTCACCTGCCCTTGATCAGGGCTGTCTTGCTTTGCTGTGAAATCTGGGCTAAGCAGACAATCTGGAGTTACCACTTCCACAGACAACAGTACAAAGGTGACCTCTGTAATTGTCAGCTGCTGAGAACACAAAGATCATACTGGCGTTAGTTACTCAAATTTCCTTGTGTTGAACACAATAGTGAAAAATATATCTTTGTAGTAAAATAAGACTTGCTTTTTAAAAATATAATCTGAATAACTCAAAGAAAATGTTGCAGCAAGCATTTCATGCCATGAACCAAGAAATCTAGTGTTGATCCTTAAACATAGACTGTCCTGGGGCTGGGGAGACTGCTCGATTGAATTTGCAAGCACTAGGACTAGAGTTCGAATCCTAGGTGAAAAAAAGCTAGGCAGAGTCTACAGTGTTTATAATCTCTGCCTTTGAAAACATACTGCAGGTGATTCCTGGAGCTTAGTTGCCTGTCTGCCTGGCTTACTTGGTGAAATTAAGGCCTATTTCACAAACAACAGCAAGCAAACAAAAAAAAAGATAGCTTCTGAGAAATAACACCTGAGGTTGTCCTCTGGACTACACATGCACACTCAAACACCTGCATAGATATGCAGAATGACCTGGATTTCCCTTTTTCCTCTTTAGTCCTATAACTTAAGTGAGAACAGTAATCGTGTAATAATTTTGTTTGTAAGGTAAATAATCATTTTCAAATGCCAATAATTCAGTCCCAAGGACCTACTTTGTCTCTTTGAAGAATGCTGTGTTTCTCTCTTATGTTCCTTTATCCTTTTAGGTTTAGTGTGTGTATATGTGAATGTTTTATCTGTACATATGTAGGTACACCATGTGTGTGTTTAGTGACTGCTGAGGTCAGGAGGGGCATTAGATTCTCTGGAAATAGTTAACAGGTGGTTGTGAGATACAGTGTGGGTGCTGGGAATCAAAGCCAGCAAGAGTAAGTAGTCTTAACCATTGAACCACCTCTTAGCCTCTTGGGTTCCTTTTCTAATGAAGCAAATATTTTACTATGGTGTGACCCTTATAGAAAACTTTTAGAAGAAATATAAGAGCATTGTGACTCTATGTGACAGTTAAGAAAATTGTAAGTTAGGAATATAACTGTTTTATTCAAAGCCACCAGAAAGTAAGGGTAGAGGTACAATGAAAATCTCATTATTTACATTGTTATGTCCAATATTTTCATGGTAGTTATTTTTAAAAGTTACATTAAACAACACAGATATTCTGTTTATTTTTCTTGTCCATCTTTTTTTCTATTCATGGCACTAAATATCTACCTCATCAAAAACTAGAGATAAGGAAAATGCATCTTTTTGGGTTAGAAGAAAATATTGTAAGAACAGAAATATTCTGTATTGGAAAATTAATGAGCTAGCTATCAGTGATTGCAAATTTATTTTTCTTATGCTGTCACAGATTTCTTGGGGTCCTGTGTATAAATTGTCAGTGCAAGTCGATAAGCCCAGTAATTCTTCCCTGGTCCCACCAAATGTCTAATAGTAAAGTAAAATTGAGTTGTTGGTAACTTATTTGTTAGCAGGTTGTTTTAATTATTGGGTGCAGAGAGGTTTTGCAACTTCTGGAAATCTTAAAATGTCTTGTCTCTGCTTGATAATTAAAGTGTAGCAATGCAGATTGAATCATTTTCTCATCTTTTTGTCTCTACTGACTTTTAGTCAGTTAAAATTGCATGTGTTGTTAATAAGCAATCTTTAGGATTAGTCAGAGTGAATGCTGTTTGCCAGTGTCAGAACCAGTTAGTCAGGCTCTGCAGGACTGACCTACATTGCTTCTTAATGCATCTCTTTGTATAAAGGCAATTCTAACATTACCATTGACCTACCTATTACCTAACCTCGTTTGTTGAATAGCTTCCATGTTCAGGACATTTTACTAGATATTGAAACCAGGAGGACCAAAGTTGTAGAGTAAAAAAGAGGAAAGTATCTATTTTATATGAACAACAGAGTTTATATTACTGAAATAATCCAATAACATATGGTTGAGTGCTTATCATTTGATTTGAAAGTCAAAGTCCTTATTAAGTAAATGTGTTTAGGCTAATGAAAAATTTGCTAAATAATACAAAGATAATTACCTGAAACCCATATAAACATAAATAAAAATATCCAATCTTATGGAGGTAGTGCATATTTAGTGTATATATGGCTCTTATAATAGTCATACTAATATTTGGGATTTTAAGCAGTTCATTATGTCTTTGAATACTATAGGTCAGTGTTAAAAATCATTGCATGTAACTACTAACTATCACAAAATAAAGTCTTGAAAATTGGCTGTACGTGACAGTAGCATACTGTTCATTTTACTAGAATAAAGAGAGCACACTTTCTTCGTACATTTCTTTTGTCTTTAAATTTCATTTGTAAATGTCTTGCTGTAGAAACCTGCATGAAGGAAGGCTGATTCTTGGAAATTAGAAACATCAGGCTTGAAGTAAAGTCTCCTTTCTGATTCCAATCTGTGCTTCAGTCTGAACCACTCAGTTCTTGGTGTTTGCTGGAATCCTCTTGGACTAGAATTTCCTGGGAGATCTCCAGTACTGTCAGGACTGTAAACAGTAAAACAAACAGCCTTTTTTGTAATGTTATGTCTAGTGCTAACCGAATTCAAGAAGGAATTTTTTTTATTTTTATTTTTCAAACTTATAAATTTGCTTAGGTTTAAGTTTTAAAGAATTCTCAGGAATATGTATTTTTGGGGAATTTCTTTACTATTAAATGTAAATATAACAGATACCGTCTAGACACTAGAATATTATTTCACATGATAAATCATGGCAGTAAATTTTATGATTTAGATATTTTCACTATAGTGATCTATATTATTATATTATATTTTATTAGTTACACGTATGGACATAGGATATTTTAAATTTAATCTCCAACAGCAGTCCACATTTTCTGACGTTATTCCACTGCATAGGGCTGAAAAATGTAAGTCAGAGAGAAATAAATCATTTGTTAATACTTTGATAGATAAATAGACTTGGCGTCAAGTACAGTATAAAATTAGATTAATTCTGCTATTAGAATCATATAGAGTATGTATGAGAATATCTCCCAATATTGTTTTATTTTTATTTATTATTTATTATCTTATAGTTATTTAACAGAATCCTAGTTTTTCAGGTTGGCACAAATTACCCAGCTAAAACAGGATATTTTCCCATTCCTCTTTGCCTTGTAAGGTAGCCATATGTCTATGATACCCAATGAAAGTTAACTAAGAGTTGTGTGTATTATTTCTGAAATGTTTTCTTAATATTTTTTAAATATTAACATTTCTTAATAATATTATTGCTTAATAATAATAACATTGCTTAATAAAAGCAAGGGTTTTCTTCTTACCCACTCCTTTTTTTTATTACTTAGAATCTGTTATGACTGTAGTTGTCATAGCCACCTGGAACCTACATATAATGGTGCTAAGCGTAAAAACTCTATATTTAAATGTCAGGCTGATGGCTGCAGGTAAGAGACCTGGCACTTCACTGAAACATAGGGTTGTCAGTCCTGTTGTTTTTAGACCCTTTCCTTTTGGGTACTCTGTGCATTTAACAGAAGCTATATTATTTAAGTTTTCGTTGTATGTGGGGTTTTCCTTATAGAGAGCAAATAAAATCTAAAACCTGACATTGGCTAAGACAAGTAGTAGAGATAAAGATATCATAAGATGGAAAACAATCAATGATTTGGTTACAAACATTTGGTCAAGTTGTTGCTAGCTACTTCTTGGAGCCAACATGTTATCACAAGACATAGTCGTTGGGGGAATGCTAGAAAATACAAAAGAGAAGCTTTGATAAGAAGTTTTGTTCACAAATTGAGCAAGCTACGAGGAACAAGCCAATAAACAGTGTTCGTGTATGGCCTCTGCATCAGTTCCTGCCTCCAGGTTCCTGGCTTGAGTTCTTGTCCTGGTTTTCCTCAGTGATGAACTGTTTCTTGAGAGTTATTAGCTAAAGTACCACCCTTCAAAAGAAGTTTTGTTCAATACACAGGATTATTGACGTAACTATAGGGCTTTTGTTATCAATAACTGGGCATGTAGATCAGACGGTCTCCTACTTGACTCTTAGCCTCAGTACTTGCTACCTGTGTGATTGGGGCTATACCACTAAACTACAGTGCTCTCGTTCTTAAAAAGATGAACAAGATTAGTGCCAAGTTCTAGGCTTTTACAGTCAGTAATGTGATAATTTGCGTGAAATGCTTGCCAGAGAGTTTAGTATTAAATAGCTCCTCTCAGTAGATGTGAACCATCACCCACTTCAAAAATCTCCTTGGAAGTTCTTACTAAGTTTAACTTGTGACAAATCAGTGGAACTGATGTAAAGGGGCTTTCAGATGAGACTGATGGGAAAAAATATGCTAAATCAATAGTTGTTCCCCTTTTCTCTGTTTTGGCCTTGTGTCAGTTTCCTGTTCCCTGTTCTCCTCTTCCTCTTCCCTCATCTCCTTCTTCTCCACTCATAACTAAGGATTACAGAAACCATTTCATGACTGTGACATAGTAATCCCAGACTCTAACGTACTATATTTTCTATAATTTGTTCTCTTCTTTTTAATTCCTTAGTTCCTTGGCTCCTGTTGGTGTTTATCTTTTTTTCTTATGCCAAAGGGAGCGTGGGTCTTTTCTCAAGTCTTCCACAGTCTCCGACTAGACTCACCCATATTTCAGATCTTGTATATATCTCCTGGAGTAAAGCATTGAGATAGAAGCCACGTGTGCCATTCGACGTATCTCTCTCACACACCCACCTTCTCATGTTTTGGCTTAAATTATTTCTTCTGGTAACTTTATATCTAAGTTTTCTCATCTATGGCAAGTAGAGCTTCATCTTGGAATACCCCACAAGTGACCACCCTCTCTCGCCTCTGTAAATCAGTAGATCTTGTTCCTAGACTTCAATATCCCAGCACCACTTGTTTCCATCCACTTGTCCTTTAGGTTTTGGCTGAAACTCACTGAAAACTTGATAATAAGTGTTTTCCCATCTATGCACTTCTACTTTAAACATGACAGCTCCTGGGAAGTTTTCCTCCTGCAGAATTTTCCTTATTAATTTTTCCCAACACCTCTCTTATTTAAAGGGCATTGTCTTCCTTCACTTAAAGAATTGGTATCTGTTTTGTGACTCACTAATGTCACAAAATACATCAGTGTCCCGAAGTCTTTTATGCTTCAGAGCATCAACATAAATCCACTTGCATGTTAATAAGAAACGCCTGTCGGGGTGGTTCGCAAAAGTATTTAAAATTAAGTAAGTAATTCCTGAGAAACTTTTTTTCTTATTACAATATAATATTTAAAAATCATTTCAACATCTAACTCTGAAGTAGCTACCTTCATAATCATTTCTGAAGTATTTTTGAAGGGAAATTTTTTCCCACCTGTCAAGTCATGTTAATCAAAATCTTATGTAGGTTATACAATATTATAATTATTGCATTCACTTAGAATGATAAAGGTTTAATGGGGCTGCATTTAAATGAGATCTAAACCTTGAAGCTCTCTCCCCGTTCTTATTGTTAGTGAGAATCTCACTAGCATACAACCAGGTGGGGTTTGTTTTACCATTTTCTGATAAGATGGTATTTTGCTCTGATTTGCATCCTGCTAACTAACTCATCTCCAGATCGTTCCACAATTTAAACACCGCTTTCCAGGTGTGATTCATTTGTAGCAAAAATTCAGTTCTCCATCTTAGTGGAGGCACATTCCTGGAATAAATGTCTCTCCTTAGGGAAATAGCAGGAGGGAGTAAGTTCTTAAGGGCTTTAATGAGACAGAAAAACAGACACAATAACCACCATTGAGCTCCATATTGCTTTTCGTTTAATCCACTTTTAATCATGCAGAGATTTCCCTTATATTCATTATGAAATTATTGTTTTCAATTGTGTGAAAAGAGAATTACCCTGTAATAGAGAGCTATTTCTAGCTCCAATCTACATATATTCAATCATATGCCATTGCAAACACACACACACACACACACACACACACACACACACACACACACACACAAATTTGAAATACAGCTTTTGACAGTGGCCATTTTACAAAAGACAAGGATAAATCTACACAAGGCCCTGGGCTCACCCCCAGCACCACAGAAAAGATTTTAAAAGATGGTGACATCTGCTTCCTTAGTGCAGTAGGCAATAATCAGTCTCATAAAAGATGGTGGCATAATACACTTGAGAAAAATGTTTGCATGTACTCCCTTTAATTCCTTTGTAACTCTAAGTACTTATTGATTTATTGTGGCTTTTTTTTTTCCTCCAAGTGTTTCTGTTACCTCTGCTTTGAGACTTACATTCCTACCTTTCTCTGCTGCCACTATTTGTAGAAAGTAGCCACAGGGAAGGTGCCTGTATTCCTTGTGAGACTGGAGCAAATAAATCATTTACCGTTAAGACGAAGGCAAGGGTAACTTCTTCACCTTTTTTTGATTTCTCTCTTTATTCTGCTGCTTTGATATATCTAATAGCTCCTCTGTAGGTTTCTCCCTGCTGTAATGCTAAAATAATTTCTCATTAGCCAGACAATGAACACAAAATTAATGTCGCTCCAGCATAAGACAGAACTAGGCGTATGGGATGAGGTGATGGGGGCGCCAGGTTAAAAGAACTGGAAAGCCAAACCTTTACCCTCCAGAAGTTAAAACATCAGGGCAACAAGTCACAGAGGAAGTAAAGAAAAGAAGCCACGTGTCTTCAAGTGCAAATTGACACAGGACAGATTGAGGAAGGAGATGTTAGCCTGTAAGTGACTCTGGTGATGCTTGACAGAAAGCTACCTACGTTGAGGGGAGGATGCGGTCACACAGAAGGTGACTCCTCATGAAATCACTTGCCTTATTAGAGGTGCTGTGGGAAATGATGGAAAGGTTTATTTTGCAGGTGTGGAGTGAGCAGCGTGGGAAAAAGAAGTCAAGCAAGCAACATGCTGCATGGCCTTGTAGTCCTTAACCCTTCACGGCACTCAACCAGTTACTTCTTCCAGACGGCCTGAGAGAAGAATGGTCTTACTCTAGGGCGGACCAGGCTGAAGACCTGAGAGATTGAATCATTAAACCCAGGATCACTCTAGGAGTCCATGGAGGTGGGAGAAGAATGTTCTCTGTGTGCTCTGAATTCTAAATGCATACTTCTGGTGTTTATATAAAAATGCTCCCGATTACAGTTCGTGTTATCAGAAGTTATACGTGTCTTTATATTTATGTTTACAGATGAAGCCTCTCGCCCTCTCTTAGAGGAAAATACTAACATCAACAAGATTGAAAATCATCTTTAAAATAAACAGTTATGTTCAGGTTGTGTGTATTTGTATGGTTGAAAAGTACTCATTTTTCTAAATAAAATCAGAATATTGGTCAACTACAAAAGTGTAAAAGGCCCCCCAGTGATAATGGCCATTCTAACACTGTCCAGAGAACTAGGGATCTGGAGTGGGTCCCTGTCTAGACACCATGGTAGGCTCACCTTGACACAGAGACTTGTCCTATTAGGCTTTTTCTTTATCCCTTAAAGTCACCCTTATTCCTGACTCGGTTCTACAGATGGAATCAGCAGACTCCTTTAGCAGTAGTGGTTTACATTTACCTTCATACATTGAAATCAAATATGCACGTTAGTCTTTGAGATTCTGGCTGATCTGTCTTCCCACTTCACAAGAATAAACTCCATTCTCGGAATGTGGAGTGGTTGGGTCAAGTTTTGGGGACTGCACTGCAGAGTGGGAAATTCACCCCAGTCATACTTTCCCACACATCTCAGGGTAGTGTTGCCATTACAGTGATCTTTTCCCTCTTAGAACAATTTTAGAATCATCTCAACGTTCAAGGATACGTACCACTCAGATATCTAGGATACAACAAAAGATACATTGTGATATTTTTAAGGAAAGGGTTTAAATAGCTATTGCCTATGATAGATAAAATAAAACAATTCTGTGTATTGGGCTGAAATAGAATGTAAGTATAGTTTATTTTATATATATATATATATAATATATAAGTATATATTATATATATAAGTATAGTTTATAAAAAAATTAGATTCTGTTATGCTTCCTAAAAGTCTTTACACATTCTTTTTTTTCTGTTCCTGCTTAGAGACAAAATAATTGTAGATATTTACATGCATTTAAATAGCATGGAATCCTTTTAAAAAAACTGTGGTTAGAAATGCTAATGTTGATTGACTGTGATCCTATCAAAACATACCTTTCTTTGGAAGAGATTACCTTTATTTTTAAAGAATATACTTCTTTGAAAAATGGAAAAAGAATAGAGCACTTAGGACATGGAAACACAGTGGTCTGGATAGATGGCTCAGGAGTTAAGGGTGTGTACTGCTCTTGCAGAAGACCCAAGTTTGGTGCCTGGCACCTCGATTGGGTAGCTCACAGCCAGCTGTACCTCTAGCTCTAAGGGATTTGATGCTATCATGTGGCCTCCAAGTACACCTGCACACGTGGAACACACACACACACACACACACACACACACACACACACACACACACAAAAGTCTTTCATTTAAAAATGTAGAAACATGAGGAAATCTCAACATTTGTAAGAAATTCAAGGGACCCTTTTTTGGTAGGAGAGAGAAGGGGGAGCTAATAAACAAGAAGGAAAATGTAAACTGTTTACTATTAACTATTTAATGTTAACTATGTCCTGTTAACTAGATAACGCATGATAAGTACCTTCTGTAGCTGAGCGATTAGTAAAACAAACGGTTAAATTAGTAATTGGTGCCCAGTTGTCCTTTTCTTCTGTGCTTTTCTTATTGGCTAAAGCATGGAGTGTCCTTCCATCTGGAAGGTACATCTGGCAAGAAAGTTTTGAGGATTGCTTTGCTGCAAGTACAGAGTAGGAATTTCTACCCTGGCACTAGCTGCTTCTGGAGATGGACTTGCTTCATGCAGCAACACGTTGCCATTAACATCTTTTGAAGCTCACATTTAGCACCATGATTCTTCAAAGAAAGCCAGTGTGTCTAAGCATCCTCTTAGAAACATGTATTTTTTTTTATCATTTATATCACTATGTGTAATCACTTATTTTGGCAGAATTGAGCTTTGAATGCTTCTGTAGGGATCCCATAGCTATGACCATCATTATACCTATGTGTACTATCAATAGTTCCTGTCCAAAAGAACATCTTTCCCTTTTACTGGAGGTTGGGAGTTCTATTTTCAGGTGACTAGTCTGTTTCCGTGAATGATAACTATGGCCCTCAGAAGCAGAAGAAAAACTATCTTTGTTGAGTCTGACAGCCTATGAAGTTGCATGGAATACAGTTGCCAAAATGTCGTTAAGAAATTTGTGACTTGGGATTATCTATGTAAACGCATAGATCTCTCCAATCAAGTATTACTAATGAGAGGCAGTGATGGTTCCAGTAATTGTCTGAAAGTAGTAAGATAAATATCATTTCGAGATCTAGAAATAGAATGGAAGAAAATCTATGAGATGGATATGGGTTCTGCCTGTACTGTTTTGGTATCGCATTCACTGTGGAATAAAATGTTAAGTCTCTGTCAGTGTTTCGTGAAAATAATAGCCCCGCCCCCACTGCGCTTGTAGTTTATATAGATGCTCATGGACCACTCAGACCACTGTGAATAATTTAGCTCAACTGTAGACTTCAGTTACAAACATCACTAGGACTTTTTACATAAGCAATATCCCTATGAAATTAATTAAGTAGCTTCCAAGCAAGAATAAGTACTTATTCATTTAAAATTTAGATTTTTAAAATGAAGATTTGAGAGGTCACAAAGTTTTCTCAGCTCTATAGGCAATTGCTACTAAGCCTGATGCCCTGATTTGGTTCTAGGGATTCACATGGTGGAGAAAAAAAATGGTCTCCTGTTCTGGAAGTTTATTTTTAGTTGTGTTTAAAATAATTGGTTTTGTGCACTGTTGGAAAAAGTGATGCATAGGCCTTGGCGTACTGTATTGTTTGCAGGTGTTGGATTTCTGTGGGGGCTGTTTGATTGCTTATGATCTGCACCTGAGGAGTTCTGAATCAATACCAACACCTGAGCTCAGATGCTCAGGGTTCCACTGTTGATAGAGTATGGCACAGGCCAGGATGGTGGTTCTCTCTGCTGAGGTCTGACAGGCCTTTCATGTATGAAAATGTCCCCTTGTCTCTCTTGCTAAGCTTCCACTGCAACTAACAACTACAGTCTCCTACAGATTGTTCTCCAGATTTCACATGCAGACTTTGATGATGTACCACACACACATAAGTAAATATTTTTAAAAATTTTAAGTAGCTAAAATTAAGATTTACATGTTGGTATGGTAAGATAATTCTGAATCATTATCTGTTGCTGTTGCTTTTATATTTAATATATTTATATTCAATCTTTAATCAGATTATCTACTTAGAATACAATGAGGGTCACAGAGTAAATTTTTTTTTGGGTTTTTTATTTTTTTAGACAGGGTTTCTCTGTTGTTACTCTGGCTGTCCTGGAACTCACTCCGTAGACCAGACTGGCCTTGAACTCACAGAGATCCACCTGCTTCCCAAGTGCTGGGATTAAAGGTATGCACCACCACCACCAAGCTCACAAAATGAATCTTTGACAACAGTACTAGAAACTTTCCTGGCTGATAAAGTCACGTGTGATATTCAGAGCAGCTGTGAATAGACATAACTGTGCAATCAGTCAAAGGTGCCACGAAGTCACATCACATACATTTGAAATTATGCTAAACTATACTGGATGCAGCCTAGAAATTTATAATCCAGCCATAAATTAAAAACAAATAAGCTGAAAGCTAACTTATTTTCTCTCTTCATGTCTTATGCAGGTAGCTCTTGTTTGCTATGTTACTTTACAAATTGAGCAATTCTTTCTAGTTTGTAAATTTCAGAATCCATCCCTAAAAACTAGGGCAATTTTCTTTGAGTTCAGACATAATTTTCTAAACTTTAGATATTTTAATACACTCATGACAATACAGTTTGTACATTGTGTCTCATAACCTAGTCTCAACCTGACTTTCCTATAATCCCCAACTTCTTATACATCTATTTGATGTAGAATTTTGACAACTTCTGTGCTTAGGCAGATAAACAAGGCATGATCCTTGGATCAAAGAGCTCCCATCTGCGTCCTGTAAGTGTCTTGACCCCCTTGGACTTGAGATGTCAGCAGCTGGTTCACCTTGGAGGGACAACCTGCAGGGAAGATGAACTGCTCCCTGAATGCCTCTTGCTTAATTTCGACTCTCTCTCTATCTTGCCAATATCGTTTTCAATATGCTTCAAGCTATGTATAAGATGCTTTTGATCACTTGTTAGCACTAAGCATGTTTCCCAAGCATTCTATTCTTATTTTTTATGATTTTGGATTTTTATAAAGCTTAATTAAATTGGGAAGCTTTGGCTCTTCAACTTTCCAAACTAATCTTCCCTGGCTGCATATCAATTGTCATGCATCTTCCACTTTGGGTATATATTCATTTTATATATAAGTAAATTTTAGAATTTCTGGTATAATCAACCTTTTGTTAGTTTTTAGTATTCTTATGATTGGAAATTTCATAGTTGATATGCTAAGAATTTTGTAACTACAAATGCTATAAATCAGTGAGAAAATGAATCATAATAAAATATCAAATTTGACTTACATATGAATTTAGTGGTTATTAATAAAAATTAGTGTATATTTTAATTGACACATAGTGATTATGCATTTTTGTGGGTACAGTATGCATTTTAATACACACAAGCTGCGTAATAACTGGAGCAAAGTAACGGCATGTCTTTCAATGATATATCATTTCTTTATGTTGGAAACATTCATAATACAAGGAGCTATTTCAAAATATTTGGCTAAGTGTTGCCAACCATAGTTATCCCACCATGCTAGAGAAATTCACAGTTATTTCTCCTACCCAGTCAGAGCTCTGTACCCAAGGACTATCCTTTCTCAAGCTTCTTTCTGCATGCCCTCACGAGGCTCTGCTACTGCACTTGCTAGTTTTATATCAACACACTACAATATCTGTGAGATGTAAAGAGAGAGGATTTGACTCATGAGTCTGAGACCCAGAGGACTGGTTTCTACGTTAGTGCTATGGGCAGCTAGAACAGGAAGTATAGATCAGACAAATTGTTCCAGTCCAACCATCTCCTCCAGAGGCACAACTCCCAAAGAACCAAGATTGCCACTCAAAGCCACAGCTCTTAATGGTCCCACCCCTCTCAACTGGAGTGTTACCTGGGAGACCTAGCCTCAAACATATGGGCTTTGGGGGCATTGGCCTCTAAACTGTAGCAAGATGTTATAGTTCATTTCTACTGCCTTGAAATGAAGCATTGCTTGCAGAAGTAAATGAACCCATGTGATACCTGCCGTTCTGTTCCTGACTTATTTCAATTAGCATAATATCCCCAAATTCTTTTGCTGAGTGTTTTATAGCTATTTGCAATGTGTGTGTGTGTGTGTGTGTGTGTGTGTGTGTGTGATATTCCTTACAAATTTCAATAGTATTCCCCCTATTTCTGTGAAAAATTTCATTGACATAGTCGCAAGAATTACACTGAATCTGTTATTTTATGAATCCTTTAACAATTGCAGTATTCTCAGCTGAGCATAAAACATTTTTGATGCTTTTTCCAATGTCTTCAATCTCTTTTACATGTGTTATATGATTTTCATTTCAGAGACTGTTCATTTCCTTGGTTAAATTTATTTCTAAATATTCTTGAAGCTGTTGTAAATGATTGCAAATGACCGAATTCATTCTCGTTTGTGGTATTCCATGGTGTATACACGCACCATGTTTCCCTTTGCCATTCATCAGCTGATAGACACCTAGGTTGATTCTCTAACTTGGCAGTTGTGAATAAAACTGCCACAAACATGAGATTGTGTGGTGCTTACAACCTGCTGGTTTAAGTTTCTTTGGATTTATACCTGGTGGTGGGGTAGGAAACTCGTGACAGGTTCATTTTTAGTTTCCGAGGAGCCTCCATACTGTTTGCCCAGATGGCTGAACTAACTTACATTGCCAACATAAGTACAGGAGATGGCCCCTTTCTTGGCCAGTACTGCTTTTTCTTTTTTCTTTTTCTTTTTCTTTTTCTTTTTCTTTTTCTTTTTCTTTTTCTTTTTCTTTTTCTTTTTCTTTTTCTTTTCCTTTTCCTTTTCCTTTTCCTTTTCCTTTTCCTTTTCCTTTTCCTTTTGTCTTTTTACTAGCTGCTGTTCTGAGGAGGGAGGATATGACACAGTGACTTTGATTTGCATTCCTTTAGACAATGAATGATTTTAACATAATCTACTTTCAGGCCATTTGTACATTCTCTTTTGAGAAATGTTTATTCAGATCATTTGTCTACTTTAAAAACTGGATCACTTAGGATTCTGATATTGAGTTCTTGCTATGTATATTCTGAAAATTAATCCTTTCTTAGGTGAATAGTTTGAAAATATTTCCCCATTCTATGGATTTTTTTTCCTTTACTTTGTCAATTCTTTCCTATGAAGTACAGAAGTTTTTAGTTTGTGTACCCCACTTAGCTAAATTTACATTTGGTCTGTGTGTTTTAAGTCATATCCCAAATAAAATCCTTGGCAAGTACAGTATCTTGCAACAGTGCTGATGCCCGTATTTTCTAATAATAAGCTTCATAGTTTCAGGTTTTACATTTAGGTCTTTGATCAATTTTTCACCAGTTTTTGATACTGGATTAATTTCTTTTTTCTAAATATTAAGTTTATAAATAAATAAGACAATTTATTCAAGAGATTTTACTTTCTCCAATAAATATTCTTAATGACTGATGAAAATCCATAAGTTTATTTATTTCTGAGTCCTCTATTTGTTTGGGTTTGGTCTGTTTTTTATCAGTGCTATGCTGTTTTTGTAGTTACAGCTTTGGAGTTAGTTTTGGTATCAGATATTGTAATGTTTCCAGCTTTGTTCCTTGGTCAGAGTTTCTTTGTCGATTTACAGTTCCTTTGTGATTCCTTGCAAATTAAAGTAGTGTTTTCAGGTGTGTGGTGGGTGGTGATGCAATCCTTTAATCCTAGCACTTGGGAGGCAGAGGCAGGCGGATTTCTGTGAGTTTGAGACCAGCCTGGTTTACAGAGTGAGTTCCAGGACAGCCAGAGTTACAACAGAGAATCTTGGGGGTTCAGGGGGAGTAGTCTTTTCCTTATTTCTGTAAGAGTTTCATTGGTATTTTAATAGTAATTATATTGACTCTGTGTATTAAATTATAAACATTTCTACAATGCCAGTTCTTTCAATCAATGAACATAGGACACCTCTCCGAGTTTTTGTTTGTTTGTTTGTTTTTGTAATGGCTTCAGCCTCTTTTTTTAGTATTTTATAATTTGCAAGATGGAGACTATTCACTCCCTTGGTGAAATTTATTTCTAAGCATGTTTTGAAGCTAATTAAATGATACTTAATTATCCGTTTTTTTCTCAGCAGTTTTGTTATTGGTCTGTGAAGAGGTTACTGATTTTGTATGTACCTCTTGCATTAGACAACCTTACTGAATTCATTTATCTGTTCTCATAGTTTTTCTTACTGGAGTCTTTGAATTTTCCTAATATAAAATCTAGGCAACTGAAAGCAGGAATAAGTAGGCATCTTTTATTTAGAATCATTTTTTTCTTTCTTTTATCTATTGAAAAGATTTTAATGAATACACACAGTTTAAAGACAAATATATAGTAAAGGAATGAGAGTATTAATTTTATCTTTGCAAGATGTTTTTGTTTTGGCTATCTACTCCTGCCAGCAGGATCTTAATATTATTTACTCTTCCTATGTGGTTTATTATTCATTTATGAACATTGCTTACCTGAATATATGAAATTTGTCATAAATGCAGCATGGGAAATTTTTAAATTTAATCCTTTAATGGTAAATGCATTCATTTATTTTGCCTGCAAAAAACCTACAACAAATAATAGTAACATAAAAAACGATAAAATTTTGTAGCAAAGCAAATTTAAAGAAAGTATTTTTTAAAATGTTTATTATTATTATTATTATTTATTTATTTATTTATTTTTTTGGTGATTTCAGTCAGATATGTGTTTGTATTTGCCTTGGGTGTTTAGATAGTCTGAATGTTTAAAAAGAAAATACTACAGTTTGTCGTTAAACAAAATAAAGCAGTATTTTTTTTTTCAAACATCCTGGTTATTTTGTTGTGTAACTATGCAAGTTTAATATACCCTGTAGCCTAAGAATTTGTCTTTGGCTGAATACAAATTCTTTTATTTTGGTCAACTTTTGTTGCTGTTAAGGGGTAATGTACGTGTGATTGCACATGTCTGTGGTTGTTCTCACCTGTGTGTGTGCCTGTGGAGGCCAGAGTTTGAGCTCAGGATATCTACCCTAATTGATTCACTTATTAATTAATTAATTTTGAGGCACCTCACTGATTGGCTACCCTGGTTGGCCAGTGAGCCTTTGTGCTGTCCAGGGCTGAGGCTATAAGCATGTAACCATACCTAGCTTTGATGTGGACACTGAGGACCCAAACTTGGGTGCTCATTTTTGTGCACCTGTCACTTTCCTTACTTACTAACCCCTTCCAAATGCAAAGATTTCTAAGGGCTTCCTCAGGAAAGGGAGCCACCTCACTGAAATGACAAGGTTTACCTAACCAATGTGAGCATTTTGATGTCAGATATCATTAGGCGATATTCTGGATTGAATATGGAATATCACCTGTATAGTAATATATTGGGGGCTCGATTGCCAACTGTTGGGCTTTTTAAAATTGGTAGAATCATGTGCACTTTGATTTCATTAGTGAATCATTCACTGATGGATTAAATTTGAGTAGACTTTGGGGAATGGTAGAACCTTGTTGTTGGAGGTGAGTCTGTGGTTGTATATCTTTGAAGGGTTATCTCAGTCTTGGTTTCTATCTGTTACCCCCCTCAGCTTTGTGTGTGCCATGAGGAATTTACTTCACCATGTTCTTCTGTCTTCCTAGACTGAAGCCTCTAAACACCTTGCCATAAAAAAATTCTTCCTCCTGTAAGTTGTATAAGTATATGATTGCAGTGAATGGTTGACTAACACAGGAAGTAGCATCACAGAGGTGTTGTTGCTATGACTAAACTTGACCATGTAGTTCTCATGTCTTTGGGGCTGCATCGTGGGAGAAATTCAGAAATGGCTAGAAAAGTTATAGTGCTCGAAGCGGGAATGTATTAGGAAGACCAGGATTCCAAAAGAAATATAAAGAGTAGCAACTATATTCTCAAGGTTTTATGTATACATTTATATATACATACATATTTATACATATGCATATATACACCTATATGTATACGGTATATATATATATGTATATATACATACATACACACACACACACACACACACACACACACAAACACATATTTAAAGACTTATTAGAAGTTGGACAAAAGGCCACATGTGTAAAATTCCAGCAAAGAATTTCTCTGCGTCTTGTCTGTGTACTGGTACTTTGGATTTTAAAGTGATGGAATTTTAATCAGTTTAGTTTCTGGTGGAGAAAGATTTCAAGGTAGTTCACCATTCAGACTGTGACATGGTTTTCCTAACAACATTTAGCCAGATTTATAGTGAGAACTAAGTCCCCAAAGAAGCAAACAAACAAACAAACAACAACAGAGCAGGTGCAGGAAGACTTGAAATGTTCCAGTCTACTGATAAAAACCTGTGGAAAGTCAAGTCTAAGCAAGGCACCTTTAAAGATAGATGCAATGGAGGCATCTACCTACATTGTAAAGGAAGACCTGGAGGCTAGCTGTTACATGTTAAATCAGGATCCCTGTGGAAGGTGTTGTGTGAAAGCTTTAGGTTAGTGGAACGATGAGAAGTTAAATATACTTTAAGTATGAAATGTCTGTTGAGGGAAGCAATAGGTAGTGAGCAGAACCAGCTGAGGAGGGAGACCATATGGGCTTCCATGGGGGCACAGAAAATTTTGTGAGTTCATATCCTGCCACTGATGAGCCCCAGATGCTAGACATGAACGTATAGGACTTAATATTTACAATCTGGTTCTGGGCTAGATTTGATGAGAGCTTTCTTTGTTATTCTTCTATTTCTATACCTTGAAAGGTTAATGTTTACTCTGCACCACTGTCTACTGGATTATGCAATGTTGTTTTTACTTTTACATGGGCTCATGGCTAAGAGTTTTGTTTGTGTCACAGATATTTTGAACTTGGACTTTTACGCAGTTCATGAACTATTAATAAGACACTAGAAATTCTCATAGATGGACTAAATGCATTTGGTACTATGACATAGATTTTATGACTTGAAAATTAAATTTCTTCAGATGTTGATGTATTGAGACCTTGATTGTCAGCTGGCAGGCTTTCGGTTGGATCGTGAGAGTTCTTTATAAATGGATTAATCCGTTGATTAGTTCATGTTTTGACTAGAGTTTGGTGGAAGTGTTCAATAGGAAGTTGCTGCTGTGGATGTGTCTTTGCAGAGCATGTATTTCTGTCTTCCTCCTGTCTATGAAGTGAATAATCTCTTCTTCCATATGTGTCCGCTATCACAGCATTCAGCCTCACCTTAGGCCCCAAACAATGGAGCTAGCCCTACAACATAGGAAACCCACCAAAACCAGGAATCCAAACAGATATTTATTCCCTTTAATTTTTCTCAGGTGTTTTTGTTATAGCTACAGAAAACTAAGTAACACATCACACACACTCATGGGTATGTATATATATTTATGCAAATGTGAATATACAACCACAAAATTCACTTGTAAAGTTTGAACGTTTTCTTTGTTTTCGTGTCTTCTTTTTCTCGTTTGTTATGTTTGGTCCCTAGTTAATTGTCTGGGCAGAACAATTAAAACCTAGATACAGTACATTAAATGTCTCCGAATGTACTTGTGGTGTTTATATAGCATGACCACCCTTGAGGGAATTTTCAACAACTGTCTGAAGTGTTCCCTTGTTGTGTCCACAAGATGAAATGAAGTGTTATGATTTTATTGGATCAATTTAAAGATGCCTGCTTTGACTTTTGATATTTTATTGCCTCTGTTCAAATGATTGGGAT
This sequence comes from Cricetomys ansorgei, assembly GCA_026225945.1. Classification (NCBI taxonomy): domain Eukaryota; kingdom Metazoa; phylum Chordata; class Mammalia; order Rodentia; family Nesomyidae; genus Cricetomys; species Cricetomys ansorgei. The sequence goes on along the minus strand of JAMJFZ010000882.1, from coordinate 1,727,242 downwards.
CATTTTAGACACAGGGGTGGGAGTATCTATGTCATCTTGCCATTACTTTCTACAGTAATTGAACGTCTTATTAACTTTGGGAATGTTCTTCTACATTTCATAGTAAGTTGTTTGTCTCAGTAGCTGAAGAGACAGTTACCATCTTTATTAGCTTCAAGGTGTATGAACTGTTTTCTGACAATATTTCTGGTTGAAGCTTACTACATGTGATGATTTTGGTCATCTCCATAGCAGGATTTGAGTGGGCTCCAGGGAAACCTTTCTATATCTTTTAACAGTTTCTATGACAGATGCTCTAAACACCATTGCTAGTTTAATACTTCTACAAATTCTTGCATGGAAGAATCTCTTAAGTTATAGATTACCTAATAAGAATTAATTTTCTTCAACCAGATTATTATTTTATTATTATTATTTTCTGAACTAGAGGTGTTGAGTCCAAAATCAAGTCTTTGGTGCTTGGGAAGTGTAGCTGCTCTTGGAAGAGACCGATGGAGGTCAGGAATGGAGAACAAAGGTAGTTTTAAACCGTGTACTTTACTACCTGGTGGCTGGATGATTTCTTATATACCCGTGTTATTCATTTGAAAAGGGGGATCAGCCTGTGGTGGAGATCTGTAGATGCGGAACTCCAGGGAATTAGAGAATGGCCAGTTCGAAAAGTTATATACATGCACTATGAGAGAAGAACAGGTACATCCGGACATTTTTGCAGTTTTAGAGAAAAACATCCAGCTGGCATGCCTGTGGTTATCATCAGAGCTAAAAGATGCAGGTGGGGTGAGGGAGGAGGATGCTGGGACAAGCTTAAGCCAGAGTCCAATTTCATTCTAAGTCTGCATGAGTCCTCATTTAGCTCTTCTCTACATAAAGTCCAAGTAGAGTTCATTTAGTCTTCGCATCGCCACTCCTTCATTAAGCCTTTCCTCTGGGTGACATTTTTCTCTCAGATTTACAGCTACTGCTTCTCTTGACCTCCATAAGCAGGAAATATCCACCTACTGCTGAGTTTTCAGAATCCTTGCTGCCTGCAGCGGCCACATGAGATGATTGCCTGAGCCTCAGCCCTGGTCTCAAGGAGGGTTCGAACAAACTTGGAACCAGAAAAAAAAAAAAAAGGAAAAAGAAAGATAGAAAGGAAAGGAAAAAAAGGAAAACTTCTCCCGAGACACTTGTGGGATGGAATTCCAGTTTTTAAAGCTGTATCTTCTAAGGAAAAGTCCCCTTTAAAGAGACAATGACCCTCAGACTGCTTGGAATCATATCTCTAGCATATTCAGTTTTTAGTTTTTATGCTCTGGTGATCAAGGGTACAAGTTAAAAGGGTGCAAGGTTCTCTCCAGTAGTTTGAGGCTGGGGGTGTCTTTAAAAATGACCTCATGAACTGTGCCACAAATGATATACAGGCTGTTTGTTTTGTTTGATTTTCAATATCTGGAAGGCCAACAGTGCACTTGAGAGCTGGTCATCTTTTCCATGTGGCCTAGATTGTCTACTGCTGCGAGAGTGTTGGTGCTCAGGAGCCACTCGGGGTCTCAGATATTGTGGCCCTGTGTACCTAGAACAGGGGAGAGTATCTGACTCATTGATTGGGCCAAGCTTAGTAGCTAACTTAGAAAATGGAGCTTTGTCCTCATCTTTCCAGGATCTGTCTGGTGGGCTTGCTATGTAGAATTGGCTCTTCGTGGTTGCTTTGACTCTATTGCCTGATTACATACGAGGCTGTGACAGTCACGTGGTTTGGTATATTTTAGATTAATTGTGATTTATTTGCACTAATTCAGGATGTTTAGAATTTCTCAAGTTAGAGTGGTCATCCTTGAAATAAACAAAGACCCACTGAGCTGACTTGGAACCCTGAAGTGACTGGGTTAATGTTTGTGCCCAAAGCATTTGCTCCATAAGCTTACAGGATGCCTGTTCTGTGCTATTTTCTCCAATTTCCTTCCTAGGAAAATGCAAAAAGTGCTTTTCTTCACACCATTGGATAAATTACCTCAGGATAAATTGAATCCTGTTTACAGTCCAGTGGTTTTATGTAATCAATTTTTTTTTTTTTTGTAATCAATTTTTTTAAACTCAAGTTTCAAACTGGAACACTTCGATAGCATCAAGAATCTGAGAAGTTTTAAGAGTTCCTCCTCTCCCAGTGATAGGGACAAAATTATGATTTTCGGTCTAAGCTCAGTATCTCTTTCCTGCTAAACAGTGGCCTTCAACAAGGGACTTACTTTGCTATCAGATCACTTCCTTTGTTGAATATAATAACATTTCTTTTCATAACTCTTTTTGGTGGAACTCAAATGACATAATGTAGATGCATTTTGTATGTTTAAAATTTTAATTAGTGTTGACTTATGATTTCGATGATTCTTGTTCTCTTCGCTCTTAAGTGGCCGACTGTCTCATCAGTGAGCTCACTGCAAGCTTTGTTACATCAGCAATAGCTGAATGATGCTAAAAAGAGGGCAGAGGGGGGCTGTCAAATGATACAAAGGGAACAGTGGGGGTGTAAGAAAAAAGACTGGCGTGTGGTGTCGGGGGAGGGGCTTCCAGAAGACACTGGTCAGTGGAAGAAATGCATGAGTGTGCATGCACACACAAACACACACACACACACACACACCACACACACACACACACACAGCATCTACAGAAGTAGCTCTTGCATATATAAAAAAAAAAAAAGAGTGTAGCTAGTAGGATAAATCTGTCTCAGGGCCTTCTTACCAATATAAAACCAATTCTTAATTTCAAAGTGACAGCTGCTGCGATGATTCCTTAAATGATTGCAATTGCTCTCTCATTTGAGGGGAGTAAAAAGAAAGTGTTTAGATGAAATCTTACAGGTTTGTTTTGAGACCTTTACTTGAATTGTCTGTTAACTAGGCAGCTTGCCACATCCATTATCCGATGTAAGGTTGAAGATGGTGCTTTGGCAGGCTGGGTGTGTAAACAGCTCTGAAAACATCCTCCAGGGCACTTACCAATGAATTTCTCAGCCTTCATGTGAGGTCATAAGACTATTGGGTTCTGGTTAACATACTGATGGACCTGCGACTCATTTTTACCTTGACCTGTGGTATGCCAATCTGGGCCTGGCTGAGTCTCCAATCCGAAAGATTTTTAAGCAACTGGTGTATCCACACAAATATGAAGGTCTTGTACCAACACCAGAGTCCTGGGACCAGATCAGCCTTTGTTGCAATAGCTCCTGGTTGCTCAGAGGACCTCAGGATCCTGAGCAGTTGGCTCCTAGCCATTTCCATGGGGCAAAGACTAGGGGTCTTTGGATCTTCATCTTTTTTCCAGTCTCATCACAAATATATGCTTGGAGATTTCCTTTGGGCAGCTTTCTCTCATTTCTTTGCTTTTTATTTTGAAGCTTGAAAGCTCCAGGATGCTAATTTTCATTGGTGAATCACAGAACACACCGGTCACCAGTTTCATCTGCCATTTGTGGTGTGGTCTAGGACTTCGGAGTACACACTTCAGCTAGAGAAACAAAACTTGATATTTAGGGCAGGGGCTACTGCCATGCATCAATCTACATCAAAAGGCTGGAGGCTGGAGGCTGGAGGCTGGAGGCTGGAGGCTGGAGGCTGGCCCTTCCCCTCACTCTCTGAAGCCCTTACTCCCTCAGAACCACAGGGCAAGAGGAAATGTGAGAAAGTGTTGTTTCACAGGAATTAACTCTTTCAGCTTAAGAGGCACAGTGCATTGCCTCAGAGGGCCTGTCTCATAAAAGCTCATGCTATTTATTTATTTATTTATTTATTTATTTATTTATTTATCTATTTATTTATTTCCCTCCACACCGGTGTGGTGCTGTGTTTTGTTATTACTTTGCAAATTCAATGAACATCTTCCAGAAAGGAAATTAAACAAATAAACAGGGGTGAGGAGAGTGTGGGGAGGCTCATGGAATCGTTTAGGTCTATATTTCTAAAAAAAAAAAAAAGAAAAGAAATATCTGTGGAGCGAGAAAGAATGTGACTGTGTTTTTATTTATGTTCAATAAGCCCAGATGAATATGTGGTAAACATCGCCGAGACTGTCACAGAGCAAATCACCATGTCACAAGAAGTATTATTAAATTCTATAATTTCCTTTTCTGAAACCAGTTCCTCTGGACGGAGTTGGAGAAAGAAAATTACATTCAATATTCACCTTAACCGAAAAGCAGCTGAGTGTGGTGCTGATATCCTATAAATAGCAGATCTGTGACCTCATTGCTGTTCTCTCCTGCCTAGCAGTTTCCAGTTGAATAGAAAATTGTCAATCATCTGAGGAACCTGGACATCTAGGCAGCTTATTTGGCAAGCACTGACTGGCCTGGTCCTTGTCCATTTTTAGTGACTGGGCACTGCACCTCCATTTAAGCAAAAGCAGCCTGCCTGTCTGTTTGTTGCTCTTTGCTGCCACTGCCCAGGTAATGGCAGTTGTGTGGAATTGGCCTAAGGTGACCTTGAAAACTGTTTTTCACCTTCACAGCCTCAGGTTATCCATCTGTAAAGTGAATGTTGAAGCTGCCTCAGCCTCATTTCAATGGAATGCTTTGAGAATTGATTAGATAGTGTGCATAAAGCAAGCTGACCTCTCCTAGAAGGAATACAATGTCTGATTTCATTTGCTGGCCTCAAAGCTCTCAGAACAGGCCTCTTCAGTACAACATGGTCATTCTCTGAGCTTCTGGGCTGCTTGGAGAGGAAATTCACACCATTTGGGGCAGAACAATCCACTCTAGTTTCTAAATGGGGGATTGTCTATCTGCAGAGCACAGATTCAACAGATGGTGGCCAACCTTCCACTTGATTTTGTGCCTCTTTCAGCTGCGTTCATTAAAACTTCAACTTGCAGATAACTTTGTAGAGGGGGGTGGGTGAATGACAGTGAAGTCAAGGATGCAGCCCAGATGAGTCTGGAGACTCTGCCGCCTGATGCTTAGAAGCAGTCATTAAATTAACATGTAACAGATCATGCGGGGTTCCTGTGTCTGACCAGCAGTGAAGGCTCTGAAGTTGTTTCCCATGTGTTTGTGGCTCTCCTATGGAGGTCAGCGTTTTAGCACCTCACTAATAAGTATGTTTTTCCGGAGCTGAGCATTCGGGCTTCGGGTTTACTTTCAAGTTCCTATTTTTCAGAAGATGGAATGTGAACCTGGAGCAAAGGCATTTTTGGAGGTGGGGTGGGGGTAGGTAGGGATGGGGGCAGGGATCAAATCTGTTTCTGTTTTCATTTTACAGTCTCTACAGAAATGCACAGAAATTTTTACACCAAAGGTTGCCATTTCTGAACGCTTTTTCCTTTTCTCTGTGGCTATGTGTGTGTACCTGTGTTTCATGATTCAGCTTGTGAAATTTTTATTTATCCAGCAAATGTCTTGCTTTACTGAACATTTTGGCTGTTTCCACGGATCTGTTTTTTTTTTTCTTTTTTTTTTTTTTGTCACAAGAAGTAAGTAGATGTAGTTCTTCAAATTATTTCTTTCATTTTCTGTCAACTTGGGAACCAAAATAAAATTGACATTCCCAGAAAACAAAAGGTGCTGCGGAACTCAGAGGCATTTACTCTGAAATAAAAATTTGTGTTTACTCAGAGCTCAGTTTCTGTTGAAAAACAAACACCAGAGACCCTTAGCAAAAGAAGAGGAGCACCCCACTGACACATTCTCTCCTTGATTGATGATGTTGTCTTGGCAAAGCAGCTTCAGAAATGGGAGCCGGGGAACAAATGGGTCGGTGTTATTCAATAAAATACCTTTTAAGAGAGAAAAGAAATCATAAAATTCAAAGGATTGCGTTTGAAACCAGTGGAATCTGGCTTAATTCATTCTTTGTGAAATAAAGAAAATCGGATTGAGCTCTGTCCCCGCCGCTGTGACACCAGCGTGATTGAAGTGCTTGAAACTATACCCACGCGCTAGCTTGTGTTTGGGGGTGCACACCGGTGGGCGCACACGCTCCCTGTTTCCCAAATGATCCACGTTCCTGAGTACCACAGACTGGAACTGAGAACTGTGTAGTGCTTGAGGACTACTGAGATGGTCAGTAGCCTAAGCACAGTTGAAGTTTCTGAATTGTTCCCTGAGAGCCCCTTGTAGTACGTGGAACAACAGTTTACCCTCAGACTGGCTTTTCCTGGTAGTCTTCATCATCCAGGAGAAGATATGGTACAGAGACATTAAGTCATTCACCAAAGATCACATAGGCAGGGAAGCGAAGAGCTTGGATTTGAATTTAGGTAGACGGGCTTCAGAGATCATCTTTTTAAGTATTGGACTTGTATAGTCTCTTTGTATAAAACCATAAAAACAAAGAAGCCTGAGACTCTGAGACCTTTTGATGTACAGTCTCTTCACTGTCTTATCATTGTCCTCTGCTTTTTGCCATTTCTAAGTGATTTCCTTTACATTTTCCCTGTAATTTAAATATCTTTGAATTCACAGTAAGCATGACATAGTTCATGAGCATTTTTTTTTCCTGTTGTGGGAGACTATTAAATTGCCTGTCAAATAGTGTAAATCTGTCAGTCATGTAACTATACCATTTTGTTCCAACCATGAAAAAACATGTATGCATTCATCCTATTTCAGAGTAAAATCTGGGCCTATGAGATGGCTCAGTGGGTAAAATCATTTGCCAAGATGGATGACCTGAGTTGATTTTTACCCCACCTCCCCCATGGTTGAAGGCAAGAGCTGACTCCTGCAAGCTGTCCTCCGACCTCGAGAGAAGAGAAGAATGCCGTGGCAAGCATTGTTCCCCATCCAGTTCCTTGCAAAAACAAAACACAGAAATCCAACTACTATAAATGTAATAAATAAACTAAAATAAATTGAAGTATAACTTTAACCTTTATAATCATATCCACGTTATCCTCCTAAATCTACTATTTCTCATGACTTTGTAGCAGAGATAAGAACAAGGTTTTGTGTATCTTTTCAGTGTGGATATTTCCCCTTTACTAACCCCCTAATTTGGGGGGGACTTGTTTGTTTTTAACTTCTCTAGTCACACATTTATACAATAGTGATAATACATGAAGTGACTTCACAATTTCCTAGCCATTAAAAAAAATAGAATCAGGACATTGATAATCCCAAAAGGAATTCTTTTTGAAGACTGTGAGGAAACTTCTTTTAAGGTCTTTGATGGTAAGCCTTCTCCATTTGATGGGATCTGGAATCAAAAGACACGTCTCTAGACATCTCTGAGAAGGTATTTCCAGGAAGGATTGACTGAGAGAAGAATTTCCTTCAGAGGAGCACTGCCTTCTGGTGGCAGCCCAGATATAAAGAGGTCCAAAGAGCAAGGAGGGTTGATTGTATGTTTGCCTTCACTCCGTGGTATGAATCTACCTCCCTTGTTGTTGCTGCTGCTGCTATGCATTGCTCTCGTCAGCACCCAGCTTTCTTGGTTCTCCGTCTTGGACTGAAGACCAGTGGCTCTCTGGGAATGCTTCAGTCTTTCTGCACCAGAATGGACTGCTGAGGCGTCCAGCCTCATGGGTTGAGCAGCTACTGGCTCTTGGTTGCTCCAGCATGCAGGGACCATTGTTGTACTACTCAGCCAGCTTCGCACATACTGGTCTAAGAAACCCTCACTTCATGATATATTTTCATTCTGTTGGTTTTAATTCCTTGGAGAACTCTGATTATTACAAGTTCTGACAGAATTTATGTGAACATGAAAGTTCTCTTGCTTTACTCTCCAACAGAAACAGTCTGCGAATTTGATGCCGTTCTCAAATATTTCTAACTCAAAAGCAATTGAGAACTGGGCACGGGTAACCTTTTAGAGTGTAAATGGTAAAACATAAATGATAGTGAGTTGGGGGCTTTTGTTACTGTTACTAGTTCTTCTTCCTCTTTGTATTAGTTAGCATGGGCTGCTATAACAAAACACAGCTGATTGGGTGGTTTAAACAATAGCAATTTATTTCTCCTTGCTATGAGGCTGGAAATCCATGCCCAACACACTCATTAATGTGGGTACTCTCCCTGACTTGAAAATTGTTGACTTCTTTCTGTGTCATCAGTTGGGTCCCATCATAAGTCTTCCACCCTCTTCGTGTCCTCATCATGATCTAATCCACTAATAAGACTCCCGCCTCCGAAATTATCGTCTGGAAATATAATGCATTTCCATCTTAGTTGGGGATACAACTCAGTCTCATGTTGTTCAGGTAGAATTTTTCTGTGGAATCTTTCCTCATACTCTGCCCTAGTAATCTTAAGTAAAAACTTGACTTATCCTTGCAAGATGCTGTTAGCTTAATCAGCCTCAATAATTTGATAGTAAGAGTCCATTGGAACAAAATAAAAATAAGTAATGTTCTTGTATAAAATAATAAGGTTGGCTTTCCCAGCATCTCTTCATGTGAAACCCTGCAAGTTCACCTACTAGGTGAAGAACTTTTCTGAGAAGGAGTAGGTCAGTGTGCATCCTGAGCAGCTGTGTTCTGAAGTATATCCATTTTCCTGGAGCAAAATCTTTTCTTTTAGGACAAAAGGTACAAAGTACTTGAGGGTGGAATTTATGCTTGTAACTCTAATAAAGATTCAGAAGGCAGCTTTTTAAAATGAGTCATACGGTGAACCGAAAGTGACTGGACAGTGAGTACTAAAAAGCCTTTTCTCAAGAAAGCACAGAACACTTTAAAAACCATCATTAGCAGGAGATGGTCCTACTGGAACTTGTTAGGGAGCTGGAATAAAATAAGAAAACACGGTAACTGTCTTAGTGTAGACTTCGGGAATGTTCCATTTTATTATAGATGTAGTTTAGACTTTCTGAATTTGCTTGCCTCTTTAAGTAAAATATTCATACTAGCATGATAAAATTACTTAAAAATTGTGTGTGTGTGTGTGTGGTGGGGGTAGTCCTGGGGATGGAACCCACAGCCTCACACATGCCGGGCAACTGCTCTTACCATTGTGTTACATACCCAGCCCAATTTCTACCATTTGTCAAGTGTTGTTAGAAACCCAGAGGGGTGTGGTGTGTGTGTGTGTGTGTGTGTGTGTGTGTGTGTGTGTGTTTGACAGATGATGGAAATGAGAAACCATTTTAAGGTACTCTGTGAAGAATCAAAGCCCACCAGATGGTAGAATCAGCTAAAGAAAAAAGGCAGCCCAGTTTGGATAAGTGCTTATAGAAAGAGCAGGGGTAACTGCTGTCCTGGCAGAGTGGCTGTACGAATTACCCCAACAGTCTACTGGTTTTGAGTTACTCTTTTCATTGATTCTCTCTACAATTTGAAATTTATAGAACTCAATTATATTACCCAAGAGATTCTCAAGTTCTCAGATTGAGTGGAAAGTCTGAAGCAGCCATAGCACATCATCTGGGTAGGAAAGGAGTCTGGAGAGAGGTTTCTGTTTGTTTGTTTGTTTCTTAATTTAAGGGCCATTTCCCGTTGGTGTGGATCATTATAAGGCAAAAGCAAAGATATTCTGGAATCAACCTCTAATGAATTTTGCGCTTATGTACGACAAGCGAGCATGTCTAGAAATCCTGAGTTCGTTAGCAGTGGCCCTTGGCTTAAGATCCTGATCTCATCAGGGGAATGTCTTTTTTGTTTATTTTTTTCTCTAGAACTTTGCAGTTCTGGTGGTGAAATGTGTGTTTCTTTCTTTTGTAGAAACAGAGAAGTGGTGGGGACTGGGAGAGAGGGATTTAAATGAATAAAAATACCCATTTGTGGAGTGTTCTGCCTGTAGGAAACTTTATTTTCCCTTGTTTGGATTCATTATATCTAGTTAACTTGTGGTTAAGACCAGAAGGTGAGGCTGAGTGGAAACACAGGTAATTGCCTGCTTCCCTTTCATGCTTTTCCCTGGCGAGTGAATGCATATTTGGTTGAAGTTGATTGTGAACTACTTAGCACAAATGGAAGAAGTCAAGTTTTGTACTCTCAGGCAATCATACTCAGTATTGTGCCAGTAACTTTAAAATTATAATTAAGTACATTGTGTAATACAGCTTCTTTTAGAAGTAAATCTAGCCTGAGTCTCGGCACATTTGGTCTCTCGTTTTTTTTCATTCCTGCTTTTGTAGGTGGTAAAAATTTGTAAAATAGCGAATCTAGAGTTTTGATGTTGCCTTCTTAAAGCCGTGTTGTCAAGGGATCCATGAGCAAATCTACGTGTTTATCAGAATAATAAATAGGTCAGTGTCTCTCCGACTGCCTGCTCATTGCTAATACAAAGTGTTAATCACAAGTATTTTCTGGATGAAGTGATGACAGATGTTACCAAAATGTCCCTATTTCCTAGAATGGAGCTCCTCTCAGCATGCACACACACACAGATGTGAAAGGCAGCAGAAACTCACCTCTTGTTTGGGGAGCAGCTGAAGGAAGCTGAGTTTCAGAAAGTCACCAAGTGCCCTCCAAGAATCAGGCCGCATTTTTCAAATTCCAGAAGGAATCACTAAGTGTGGTGGGGGGGTAGATTGGGCGGTGGGGTTTGGGGGGAGGTGACTAGAGAACCGGCCTGGACAGTGGGAATTGTATCTTGGGGGAGGGGAAGAGAATGGACAGCTCTTTCTATCCTCCTTTTCTAGGAAAAAAAAAAAAAGAGCAGCCCACAGAAAAGGAGCCAGGGATCAACGTGGGGTGAGGGTGGAGGGGCTGGCAACTGCTGAGCCAGTCAATAGGCAGATTGTTCATCACACGTTGCCAGAAGATTAGCTGAGCAAATGCACAGACAATGCTGATTAGTGACTTGAAATGCATCAGTTCTTACGGGGAAGAACAAAGCCTGTCTAGATCACTGCCCTACAGCCCAACAGCACTAATGGCACCCAGCTATGCTCAGCACCATGTTTAGAGCTGGGAAATGTGGGCACCCTGTCTATCTGTATTCACTAGCAGATCCTCTCTCATTTCCAGGATGGCCTCGAGAGATACGAATCTTATTTCTTCTCCCAGGCTCTCCAGGGACGGTGGTCTTATAATCACACTCCTGCATGTGTCAGCCTTTCCGTTTGTCAGCTCTGGGTTTCTTTCCCTTTAATCGGAGGAGGCAGATAGCATTGTATTGTTACAACTTGGCCTCTTTTTTTTATACTGACCTTGCAAATGCAGGTAATCACATGGGAGAGAAATTTAAATTCCTCTCCAAGAGCATTAAAAAGAACTTGCGGTCCCCAACAATTATAAATATATTTGAATATTTTAAAGTCATGAAATGAAGTAAAAAAAAAAAAAAGATTGCCTTTTATCCTTTCTCCAAATATTTTTCAGACAAAGCTTGTGTATTATTTGTTTTATTTGACTTCCTTTCTTCTTAAGGAGAGTCCTCTAGTGATTCGATTCCACCACCCTCCTTTGGAGCTTTGGTTTGGACACCTAGGAAAATACATTATGACCTTGGGTTGACACTAATTCTGGGGTGTCCTAAATTTTCAAAGAAACCCTTTATGCAACATTACCATATCCATTAAATGTCACCTTTCCATGTAATTGATGTTATAATTACATTTTACATATGTAAAAATAATCTTGATGGTTTTTCTAGATCTGTGTTATTCTTTAGTAGAGTCCTTTTCTTTTCCCAGGATGAAAGAGCTTGGCTTTCTTCATAGGCTCTTAATAGGATTCACCCAGACAGAAGCACCAGTAGGCTCCCTTCTTCTCGAAGCCCCAGAGATGTCTTAGACCTCAGTGGGCTGGCAGTTGTTTTCCTTTGTTTACTCTTATTGTTTTTTTTTTTTTTTTTTAATGCCCAGCCCAGTCCCTTCTTACTTACTCCGCTTATTTGTTTATTTACTAGCACCCAACCAAAAAAAAATAATCATAAAACACTTCAGAATAAATATTTTGTAGAAGTAAAGGTTTGTCTTTCTTTCTTTTCTTTCACTGTCTTTTTCTTTGTAGTTCATCTTGCCGTTGTTCAAATATAAAAGAGTTTTGAGAGAATTATTTGTACCCTGTTTCAAAGACAACAGATTGTTAATCATCATGCTCTCTAATTACTTTGCAAAAAGTTTAGAAAATCTTACCAAAAAAAACCCCTAATGACAAAGGAAAGCAAGGATATAAAAAAACAACTCAGGTGTAGAATGCAGAAGCCGATGAATGTATGAAAATGCTCATACTCACTGGTAAATCAGATCCAAGGCCTGCTAAATGAATTCTCATCAGATTGGACAAAAGATGGGCAATACATAGTGCTGACAAAAATGTCGAGCAAGGAGCAAGAGTGTGACTTAATTCTGCTCTATTTTCAGGCAACTTTACAATAATCTGTCAGTGAGGTAAAATTGTAGATTCTTTCGCCCATTGATGCCATTTTCAAACAATTGTCTACAAGAGCTGCAGATGTGAGTACTGCATCTTCCTGCCCTCTTTTTAAAGAGTGCGTACTCAGGACAATGTAAGCAATGTAACTGATGGTACATTTCTAGCATGGGAGCCAATGTGAGAGGTATGGAGAACAGCTCACCATCACAGAAACATCTATGCACTACATTGGATTTCAGGAGGAAAAATAAGAAAAAAAAACATAGAATTGATTTCACAGACGTAGAAGAGAAGGAGCCCCTCCCTACACACACACACACACACACACACACACAATGTATATGTATAAAACTATCACAATCACATCTGGGAAGATAATATTTCATGGCCACACAGTTAACTTGGTGTAAATAAAGGCTTACAATCAGGAAAGAGGAGGTAGGTTTAGTAAATGATTCTGGCTTTTCACAATTATGTTTTGTTTTGGCAATACAATCCAATAAAAAGAATGTACTTTCAGGAGCACAGATTAATTGGAATTATGGTAAAAGGGTGGTAACTAAAAATGGTCTGCAGGAAATAATCTTGAACGTTGAATGAAAAAATTAAGAAGGTTAGCTTTTTGTGATGATCTCAGCACATGAAATTAGATCTGTTGTAGTACTTGTCTTGAAAATGAGGTGTTCCCCCCACTTTAGTTAAGAGTTATATATTAGGGAAAAAAGTAAAAGTTTCTACAAATGCTGTATCATGTGTGACTTTATCCTTTAGTGATTCTTTGTGTGCGATTTCATCCATGAGAAACAAGCAAATGCAGAAAACTACACCCTCAGTTGAGATGCAGGAAAAACACAAAATATACTCATATACATTTCAGTCTTCCATTGTATTGATTACAGTTCATGTCCATATTGATGAGTCGTTGCAACTTTCCATTTGATTAATTTGACATTTGTTTGTATAGGCATAGTTCGTTCATAGTAAAGTGCCATGATGGTTGTAGGTAGCGTTGGCATATTAATTGACTGTTTAATGTATGTAATACCTTACTTCTGCCCCATTAGGTTCCTATTTATTTTATGGTACAGTTTACAAGATCTTTGAGTTTTGTGTGCAGACAACCATCTTTCCTGTAAGCTGTGCTTTTTATAGAGTATTGAAACTTAAAGAAAAAGCATATGTTACAGTATTACAGAACTGATTTTTACTAGTCTATCTATCATACATCAGATGTTTGGTTCCCTAAACTCTTGACCTACTATGTGTTCAGATGTCATGTGATCCTTCTTGTATTACCCCCTGGGGACTGAGACTGGGGCAGTAGTGCAGAAATAGTAATTCTCTGCTTCTTGGTATGTTTGTTTTTGATTTGTGAGTTTGGTGTCTTTTCTCTGCATCCGTGTAACTGTGACAGACCAACAGGCTCACTTGCAAACAGGGTAAAGTAGGAGGCCCGACCCATATCTTGAACAGTATCTTGTGGGATACCTTGTTATAATAGATAGAGGCATAAAATTGTTGCTCAATATGATTCAGGATCTTACTAAAAAGCTAATAATTATTAGGTACTGCCATTTTTCATTTTTAATAAAAAAATACTTAATGTGTATGTGTAGTTGCTAGCCACTGTGTGGGCTCACCAAGAGAGACATGGAGGCATTCTCATATGTGCAAATGCTTCCAGAACTCAGCAGAGGGAACCACTATCCTGGCCAGCACCATACTAGACAGTGGAACTCTGAAAGTCTGTGCTCGGTCAGTTCTGACTGTGGAGTCAGAACTCCTCAGGTGTTCTATTGATAGCATGTGCAGATCACGTGCAATCAAACATCCCCCATAGAAAGCCAATACCTGCAGATGATACAAAATGCCAAGACCTACGCAGCCCCTCACCCAACAGTGCACAATTATTTTATATATAAATAAAAATAAACTTCTATAACATTTGCTCTTTTCTGCATAAGACAAAAAATTGCTTTATCCCTAAAACACTATTTAACACTGCATCAGCAAAACTATTTACAAGAGGAACAATCATGAGAGTTGCTAATGCACAGGACCAAATGAAACCAAGCATCTATCAAGCTTTTCACAATGTATTTGGACAACAAAAAAACATTATCAATGTCCAATTATCTGGAATTCATTCACAATCTTCTAGGCTCCTCCAAAGGGCTTGGATCTGACTATGCCCTTTTCTGCATACACAGCTTGTCCTCCATGCTCCTGCTGGCTCCTCTCCAGTGGTACTGCTGTTCTTGGTGGTCATCCCATAGTACTGGCATCTCCAGAACGATGGGATATTCTGCTGAAACTGGGCCGCATGTTCATCAATAGCCTCTCCTGGGCTCTTTTCATGGTGCCAAACCTCAACTTCTTTACATGACCCCTTCAGTCTGGGCCTTCAACTGCTACTGAGGCTGCACCCTCACTAATCGCCTCTTCTGGCCTCTCACAGCGCCAAGCCTTAGTTGCTCTCCAAAGATCCCTTCATGCTTTCAAAACCAGCACCACCTGGGTGACTCTTACAGTAACAAGTTCAGCTGCAAGCACAAGAAACAACTTTGTCCAGTTCTGGAAGACAGTTTCTGTGTGCCGAACCTGAGGAAACACTTTCCAGATTTTAAGATAGAGTCTGGTTTGCAGGAAAAAAAACTTGTAATCTTCTCTTCAAGAAGGGTTCCCTTGTAGGGTGGAATTCTCATCACCATAGTAGATTTTGTCTTGTCAGGACCATCTCACTTCAGCAGTATCTGGAAAGGTTTGCAGACTATGAAACAAAACAAAAAAGACTCTTCAAGGTCTGGAGTTTCTTTCTTGTTCTTGTCTCCACGTTGGGTGTGGCTGGCAAGATGTCAGTGCCCCATGTTGATACACCATTTGCACGCTGCTAGGCAGCTCAGCAAACAGGACAAGGAGACATTTTCATATGTGCAAGCCTTTCTAGACCTCAGCAGAGGGAACCACAGTCATGGCAAGTACCAGTGGAACCCCGAGCATCTGAGCCCAGGTGTTTTTATTGAGTCAGAACTCCTCAAGAGTTCTACTGATAGCGGATGCAGATCATGAGCAGTCAAACATCCCCCACATAAATCCCATACTTGCAAACAATATCAAACACCGAGACCTAGGCAGGTCCTCACCCAACAGTACATAACACAGTTATTTTATATATAACTAAAAATAAACTTCCATAACATGTATGTCTATGTTGAGGAGGCACACATGTGCCACTGTGACGTGCAGTGGACACCTCTTGGGGTCAGCTATTGCCTTCCACCCTGCCTTTCTTGTCTTTGCTGCTGTACTGCTCACTTCAGGCTTGTTGACCAGCAGTCTTCAAGCCCACTGTCCTGCCCCTGACACCCGTCTTGCTGCCATAGACATTGTGAGATTACAATTGTGTACTTCCACATCAAGCTTTTCTCCTGGATTCTAGACTTGAATTCGGGTAGTCAAGTGTGTGTAGCAAGTTCTTTACCTGTGAAACTATCTCCCAGCCTTGTCCTCGTCCCTTATAAAGATGAGGTGCTAATACACTGCAAGAACCAGGTGCGCCAGGGCATCTTCAGAGATCAGTAAGCAAAGACAAAATAGTTCTAGTTTTCATTCACATCATTGAATGAACAGCTGTAAAGAAGGAATAAGGAAAGAGCATTAGTTTTGTGATATGAAATTGGTCTTCATAGAAACAGTATTCATTGAATATGAATAATTCTCTAGTTTCATTATTATGATTATATATACATATATTACGAGTGTGTGTGTGTGTGTGTGTCCATCCTATATAAGGCAAAATAATAAGCAAAGACACGAGTAAGTACTGTAAGTGTTTTCATAGTACGCACTGTAATGTGGAGCCCAAACAGAAAGAAATACAGTCCATACAAGGCCTACAGTTAACCACATAGTGGGAAATACCAAAGGGTCACAGGTATCTGAGGGAATACAGGGAAGGAAGAAGTGGGACTTCCTGAGAAGGGGAGCATGGAAAGAGTGGGGCCACCTGTGGAGGTGGGAGAGCTAATGCACTACTGCAAGGAAAACTCGGGAAGAGGTACTAAGGTCTGTTTTCCAGTTACTCAGTTATAGAGTGGTATGAATAAGGATCATTGATCTTAAGACAGACATTTATAAAACTGAACCGTCCCTGTAGTGTATTAAATGATCAATACTATTTTACAATCTGGCATGTTGCAATTACTCTAAGTCAGGTGGCAGCTATTACACAGCTGTGCAAACTCCTTTATTTTTGTATGACAGCCTGATAAGATCGAGAGAAGTGCAGAAAGAATTTATTTTAAATCAATGTGATTGAAGATTAGAAAGATAACATTTGGGAGCTGGGGAGATGACTCAGTGCTGATAAAGTACTGGCTTACACAGGCTTGAGGACCTGAGTTCAGGTCCATAGCACCCACATAAAATGTAGGACATGGTGGCATGTCCTGTATTCCCAGCACTAGGAGGTGGGGACAGGAAGATTCCAGGGTGGCCAGCTAGTCTAGCCAGTCCAGATATAGTCAGAGACTCTATCTCAATAGATAAGATGGAGAACAATCCAGGAACACACAGAGTTTTACAATAAGGTGCCAATGTGGCAAACTCATTGGAAAATGAGTCAAGACACTGGATGAGAATGCTTTCAAATGCTGGAGATGTGAAAATAGGTTGGAAGAGTTAGAAGAATAGAGTTAGAAGATTTCAACCATTTAGAATTTAATGTGCTAAATTATTCTTTTACAATTAGATCACTTCGTAATTGTTTTCCTAGCTAATTCGGTAGCTTCTTGTACTCAAATAATAAACCCCTGGATTTCTCAACCTTGTATGAAATGCCACCTTGTTCAGGCTGATTCTGCCCTTGTCTCTGAATTTAACTTGATTTCTTCTGCTGGATCATGAGCTAACGAGGAGAATTGGCTCAAGTGTTTGTAGACAGACATGGACTAGTTTACCCTGGCCTTGAACTGAGTGGTATTTCTTTTTAAATCTGAAAATTGCATGCCAGGTTAAGATACTAATTGGAAACTTATTTAAACTTGACCAATTTTATATTTTGGAAAAATTTAATTCTGGATTATCCCTGTAATAATCATCATTGTTAGAGCTAGTCATGATGAACTCTTGACATGTGAGGGAAACTACACAGCCTGACAACTGGCTGACTCATAATAACAGGCCCGTGGGTTCTGAGTTAAAACTGATAAAGTGATGAGTGGGGTTGATATTTCCACTCCACTAATTATGATATAATATAATAACTAGAGAGGCTAAATATATCTTTTTTTATGAGAACTAAAAATATTGGAAGCATTTTAGTAAAATCAAGATTTTCTTGAGGAGTCATATGTGTTGCTTGTTTATATTTCAGAATTCATAAAGAAGAATCAAGACAGTGTATTCACAACCACAGTCTCAGTTCTTGAACCTGGTAAAAATAGGAAATTAAGTCTTGAGCATTTTATGCACATTTCCACACATACAAATGAGATAACATGTGCTTTGTACAGGTGGTATAATACGTGACATTGTTTTCAATGAATACTCTCCCCCATAGTCATTTGGGGAACCTAATTTCAGCTCCCTGTAGAACACTGATATGTACAATCTGCACAGACACCACACACCGCCCCACCAAAGCCTCCTCACACAGAATACTTAAATGATGGCATGAAGGAGGTTCTCAAAAAGGGGCGGTAACAACTGCCCCTTGAACCTCCAAATATTTCCCTGCAGGGAAGGAATTCGCCATGGAATGGTAGTTTTCTGACCTGGCCCTTGTCAACTCCCCATTCCCCAAATGACCACTAGATAAACCCATTTTGCAAGTGGAATTCTATTCTTTAGATTTATAGCAAGAAGGAGAAATATCACCTTGACAGACCCTTACAGCAGCATCAATGAAGAGGAGAGTCGGGGGGACAATATATGTAGTCTTTAGGTCTTGGACTAGATACATTTAAGGTAAGTTTTTAATCAAGGAGGGATAAGGGGATATTCACAGGATAATAAAACTGGCTCAGCAGATACAAATAGGGAAAGATCTCCATATGTTATCTGATGAGAACCCTGTTACCCACAGTAAATAACTGTTTTCCGTTCACAGTTTTATTCTTTAAGAAGCAAATGTTATCTTAGCTTTTTCTAAACACAGGTAGAGGAATGTAGGCCCAGTCCTTCAAGTGGTATTTAGCTTGAGAGCAAAGTTGCATTCAGTTCTCAGTCTCCATGTTGAACATTCTTCTCATTACCCTGAGAGACAGACAGTTATCATCTAGGGGAACGGATCATTCCAAATTGTTCAAATGCATAGTATAGTTTCAAATATTTCCATACAAGCGTCTGTATTTACCAATGCCTTGTTCTGTTTGAATAGTGCATCCTTCAGGGTATATCAGAGAGTGGCTCTATAATACTGTTGAAAGTTTTGGGGATCACATACTTGTCATGTGCATTTCAGATGGATGAGCATGGTTTAGAGCACTTTTGTAAGCTAGGAGTTAGGAGTTGCCAAACTGGAACAAAATACCAGACTTCATTCCTAATCCAAAGGCACTGTGGAAGCAGGTGAAGGGTATTTGCCAATTTTTCTTATTGACCAATTTCTTTGCTTCCAACACCTATTACTGATAAAACGGAAAGATTTCTGAGGCTCTAAATAGAGCATTCCTTTTTTAAGATAGCACAGGATGCTGCTGGCCTACTGGAGCACTCCTTTCTTAAGATAGCACAGCGTGATGGGCCTGGTGCTGCAGATTTGTAATCCCAGCTACCTAGGCAGCTGAGGCAGGAGAGTCACAAGCTCAAGGCCCACTAAGGCTACCGAGTTAGTTTAAGAACAGCGTAGGCAACTTAACTGAAACTTAAACATCAAAAAGGAATGGGGATTCAGTTCAGTTGGGAAGCACTTCCTAGAATGCCAGGTGTCCTGAAATCAATCCCAAGCATCACCAGCAAAACAAAATAAAATGAAAGAACAACACACACAGATACACACACACACACACACACACACACACACACACACACACACACCAGATAGTACATGTTCTGCATTAAGAGCCCAGTGTTTAGAGTACCTTTAAAACTCATGGTCATTCTAGTCAATTGATGACCCTATCTAATCCCTGGATCCTATGCGTGGGGACTGTTACATGGCAAGGGGGAAGCTAGGTTGCAACTGGAATTAAGGTTGCCTCTTGGCTTAGATGAGGTTTTCTTGACTCATCTCTGGGGAAGGGATCATTATAATCACAAGTTCTTTCTAGGTGAATCAGGGAGGAAGGTGCCTCAAAGTCAGGGAAGAAGTTGTGATTTGAAAGTAGGGGTCAGAGTGATGAGATCTTGTCTTTGAAGTTGAAAAGAGACCAGCAGCCAATGAATGCTGGCATCTCCTAGGGTAGCAGACGGAAAGGAACTGCATTGTCCTCTAGAGTTTCTAAAAGACTCACAGCCCTCTCGCATCACTGACAGTAGCCTAGGAAAACACAACTGTAACAATAAGAATGGCAAGAAAATAAATTTATGACATTTAAAGTCATTAATTACATCAGCAGCAGAAATGAAGGCAGCTTCAGCGACATAGTCTAGTTCATAATTAATCTCTGAGATACAGCATATGTCACTTCCTCTTGCTGTCGGAGCCTTTTAAAAATCATGAATTAAGAAATATTTGAGGCAGCACAATTTTTCCCCCCAAGCTTAGACTTCTGAAATTCAATTCAAACCGGATTTTTGTTCTTGACTTGATTTATTCTAAATGGAATATTGACAGGCCAAAGAGATGATATCTGAGACTACACTGAGGGTAAATGTCATATAGCAAGGTAAGTACTTGTTTTGGTCCCTAGGTAATAGGCACGAAACATGTGTTACAGCTTCAGCATCAGAAAAATCGCAACGATGGTGTGTTTGTAGTTAAAACATGACTGTGCGGTTTTCAAATGGCATAGTTGTGGCCAACATGATTAAACATGGTCTTGTAAGAGGTGATAGAGTTTGTGCTATCGATATACTAGATAGAACTGTGTCCAGAGAGCTTGGTGCATACCGTAAGTGTCTCTTTTATAAGGGGGATGGAAATGAATGCACTTATTTACACAGTTTGATCCTTAGCTCTGTGGAGTCTTGCTCTTGTGAAAGAGCTGTGAATGTTACTTCCCTGGAAGTTTCTGGCTTTATGTTTAACATGATGATGGATTGTAGATTTCTGTCTGCCTGGTCTGGTGCATTGTTTTAAATCTAAAACCCTGTGTATTCTATTAGCCTAATTACTAAGGCAACTGATAGATTTATTGGTGACTGTTCTAAAGGAAGCCAGGTGACAAGCGGGAAAGGGAACACAAACCCAACAATCATTTTGATTGAAGTTTTTGCCAAATCATAAGTCAGTCTTAGCAGAGCATTGAATTTGCTCTAAGGAGTGGCTAAGAGTATCAAAGGCAAAATCAAAGACAAGAACCTTATAAATGTCAAAGTTAAGAGAAAGTAAGTATATGTTAAAAAACCTAGACTCTTACAACAGCTGAGAGAAAAGAAAATCACTCAGAAAATAAAAAATAACACCGGGAGACTAGAGCTTAACAATTCCTGGTCTTGCATTGAAACTGTTTGTAATCATCATTACTCAAAGGTTTTGAGAACAATTTTTTTTAAAGTTATTAGTTTTAATCCTGAAGGTAATCTTCACTTGAAAGATTTCTGTGGATGTTTCTAGTTGCAACATGACCCAGTGATGACATGTGAGTATTCAGGAGAAGTGTGAATCTAAGAACCAATATTTCAGATATTTTACTATCATGTTAGATATCAGTCTCTGATATACCCTTATCAGATAAATAAATCTTCTTAGTGTGAGAAATTTCTTCTTGCAGTACATTACATTCACCTTATTTAATTATTTCTAAACTTTTTACTTGGTCTTAATATCTTGGTGTAGATAACATAGTGTGTTTTATGTAACTATATTGGTTTGTGCTTTGTTACTGTGGCAGATATCTTGGGAGAGTATAAAGGAGCAACTGATTTTGGCTCACAGTTTCTGAGATTTCAGTCTGTTTTCAGCTGACTTCATTCCTTTGACCCTGAGGTGCGATAATATAAAGGTGGCAAGGGCACGATGAAGTATAATCCCTCACTTCATGGTTTTTGGGAAGTAGAGAGGAGAAAGGAGGGGGGAAGAGAGGGAGAAGACATAGAGACAGGGGGAGAGATGAAAAAAAAAGGAACGAAGATGAAAGAGGAGGAGGAGAATGATGACCATGGATAAAGTACACATCAAAGAAAATTTTCCTATTTACCATCTTTCTACTTCATCCTACTAGTTCTCACTCCTTAAATTTCTGATAACAAATAATTGTTTTGCACATTGTTGTGTGAAGGGCTGCCTAGCCCTTGGAATTTGTATTGTCTGCAGGGGTTGGCTTTATGTTTGATTGAGCACAAGTTGCAGGCACTATTAGTAGAACACCTGGAGAGCTTGAGTATCAATAAAAACCCTGAAATTAGATGCTCAGGGTTCCACTGTCCAGCATGGTCACGATGGTGGTTCTCTCTGTTGAGGTCTGTCAGGATCTGCACATATGAAAATGCCTCCATGTCTTCCTTGGTGAGCCACCACAGCAGCCTTCAACATGTGAACCTGGAGTTGTATTTCATACTCAAATGATAACAGTAACATAAAAGTATGTTAAATTTATATGTAAGCATATACTTTTCTGTAAGAGGCATTTATATCATAGACTTATGTTTTATAGATGTATTTATATATGTATACACCTACGCACTAAAATATAACACTGAGGTTTTAAATCTTATCCCTTGAATGCAGTAAATTACTTGTGAACTACCAGAATGTGTGTCTTATTTTGACGTTACTACTTCAATAAATTGGAATAATTCCCTCCAACAAACCAGGCAAATCCCACTGATTAATCTGTATCAAATTTCCTGTATCTCCGTGACTACTTAGTTTAATTTTCATTATCTACAACCATAGACAACAGCTTTTGTTTTCTACTACATGAAATTCTTAAAGATAGTACATCAAGAATTACTAAGCTTTATTTTTCATGAGCATCTATAATCTATAAGTTTAACATATTTTTAAGATAACAAGGTACACAGATGCCCAACATAATATAAAGGGATTTTCACACCCTATTGTGTATACCTGTTTTATATAGAGAAAAATAAGGAAAAGCAGGGTCTCTGGCACAGGCCTCTACTATAAGCTTATTAGAGTGGAGGTTAGGAGCTTGGGTAGGAAAATTGTAAAGTCAAGGCTTGCCTGGGCTGCAGTGTGATTTCAAGACCAGCATGGACAATTTAGTGAGACCCAACCTCAAAATTAAAGAGTGAAAAGAAGGCATTGAATATAGCTTGGTGGTAGAGTACTCACCTAGTATTAGGCCCCGAATTCAGCACTGTTAGAAAAATAAAAAGAAATAAACTGGATGCATGAAAAAGTTATTATTTAAAGCAATATTTAGTGATAAATATTTTTAGAATATTTCTTATTTACAGAATTTTTCTTATTTATAACTGATCTCTTCGGAACTGATTTCTTAACCAATGTAATTTAATATTAGCCCTGAATCTTAGAAATGACTATGAATCTAGAAATTAAAAGTGAATTTGACACCTTAGCATTAGAGCATAAGAATATGTATAGTCTTAATATGTTTTCAATTCCATTTAGTCAAACACTTTAATATCGATTTGTAGTCAATGTTTGTAGAAATAATGATAATCTAATGGAATCAGAAAACTGTAAGAGAATTTAGTCTAAAACATAAGAAATTAAACCTAAATGTTTATGAAAACTTGTATACTTTACTTTTCTAGTAATGATATTAATAATACGACTAAAATTTAAGTCAAGATTAATCACCGATTTGTCTAAACTTTAAAATATCAAATAGTAAAATTTGAAAATATAAATTAACTTGTTTTATGTATTAGAAAAAAATCTACTATGTTTGGTGTATTCACGGCAAGGACTCTGCTTCTCTAACTTTTCTTTTTATCTACGATAAGACTTACCAATTCTCACAGATAATTTTCCTTCTGATTTACTGTTTTAGCAAGGAAAGACACGTATAACATTAGACTAACTGTTCTTCTTTGGGAAAAATTTGATGGCTTATTTTGGCTAGCTGTGACTAAAATGTTTATAGAGTGACAAAACAATTATTTTTTTGTGAAATTCATCTCTAATGTTGCCCAAGAAACAGACAAAAGAGAGAGGAAGTGTGAGGCAGTGTGCTCCAGACAGATATTAAATTATCACTGCAGATGGCAGACTATCTTGTCCTTTATAATAAGAAGAGAAAGCTTGGCTACCGTAAAACCCATTTTGACAAAGACACACATAAACACAAGAAGAGAGAAAAGAGATTGAAACTCATTACAGTTGATTCAAACAGTAACTAGGGCTTTTTACGATTCCATCAAGCTTTCTAATTGTACAGAAATCTCTGAAGTATGATTGTGGAAAAGCAAAGATTGCCTGTGTCAAAGACGGTTCTTTTGGAGACAGCCCATCAATATCTGTATGATTTTTGTCTTCATGCCTCTTTCAAATAAGCATCCTTCCCAATTTCAAATTTTCCCAAATGGCCCCCTAAAGGTCAAATTATCCTGGTAGAATTATTTTAGGGAGAGTAAACAGGTGTAAGAAGATCATATATAAATGATAACAGTCAGAGGTGGTTGTTTGGCTCTGTGCTTCTAGCTTCTTCTCAAACATGAGTTAACAACCATGGGGGGGCCCAGCCCATTTAGCTTGAGGCAGACAAAATAGAGCATGCTTTATGGCAATGAAGACAAGTCTCTGGAAAGTCTTTAAATGTGTATTTTAAATTACCTTTACTAAAGTATAATTTATGACCAGACATGAAAGCTGCTCAGAGCACAGACATAAGATTCTGTAAAACTGACCCAATACAAATTATGTCCAAAGGATGCCAGCCAGTCTTACAGAACCATTTAGACACTTTAGTTCTGGGGTTGGACTTATTTGGATGGTGTACTTCTGCTCCCTACAGACTTTCTCTTGAAGTCTCATCAAGGATAGACCAAGAGAAGTTCCAAAGTGGTGCTAGGGAAAAAGGGGAGGGGATCACTTTCAAGTCTTCTTTAATCTCCAACTGACAAAATGAACTTGGCATTTATGACTCACTAGAACAAATTTGAACTGAGATTCAATTTAGGTGAGACCTCAGTCTTATGAGAAACACTCCCACCCCAACCCCAGATCAAGGAGCCACAGGAGAGGAGCGTCTCCAGACTGCTTATAGGCCACTGCAGAGTCTCACTGGGACCTCTGGGATATAAGATGTCAATCACTTAGACATCCACTAAAAATTATCCTTGAGCAGGAAAAATGAAGTTTATTAGAAGTTTATTAGAAGAGAAAGAAAGAGAGAGAGAGAGAGAGAGAGAGAGAGAGAGAGAGAGAGAGGCCTTGAGAAGTTTTCATCCTGCTTTCAAAGGCAGAAGTCAGATTAGATACCATGCAAAAAGGGTCTCTAGACTAAGAAAGTTCAAAGTCAGATTCTACAGGACAGGGGATTGGACAGTTTATTTCACAGTAGCTCTGAGTTAATGGACTCCAATATGCCTGCGTTGTTAGACTACTCTTGCTGAACAAACTATTATTCATGGTAGTAAGGTTTTTAGTAGGCTTGTAGTCTTAGCCCCAAGGAACAAGTACTTTCTGGAACAAGCAGTTATATTTGCTTTGCTCTCAGTGTTATTTCACACAGGGACTGAGAATTATGCTGGTTTCAGTTTTCATTCCCCTTTCCTGCCCATCCTCTCTAGACACTCGCTTCAGGTTTCTCAGAGCAGGACAACTAAATTAGTCCAGTAAAAGTGTTGTGAAACCAGGACTGATGTGAGGACTTAGACCTCAAAACTCTCCCATTTGGAAGACCAAAAACTACGCCTGATCTTAATTGATTTCCAATTAAATTAGCATTTTTCTTTTAGGGTTTGCTAGTGTTTGTTAGTGTTTATTGGGTGATATACATACAAAATCATGACAAAGGATTTTTCTTTCTAGACATTATTTTTATGTATATTGTGTTTTCTAATCATAACCAAATAGCAAGTCATCTTAAATTAACTCTAAATTTATCCTGATACCCATGTGTGCTAGCTGGGATCATCATGGTAGGCTAAGACAAGGGAGAGGCACTAAACTGAGGTGGTAATTATGCCAATGATGAGTATAGCTTCAAAGAAAATGTGCGGAACATCAAAGGAAGACTCTGCATCTTGATTGCTTGCAGAAGCAGCACCACAATCAGTAGCAAAGCAGTATATACACCAACGAAAGTCACAAATATGTGACTGGACATAAGACTCTCTGAAAGGTCCTATTACAGTATGCAACTTCAGCACTGTTGAGACCCGAATGGTAGCTTCTATGACTGTGAGTTCCAAGAAGTAAAAAATTAAAGACTATCAAGATTTTAGCCTCGATGGCATCGTATTAAGAGAAGTAAAAACCACAGAACGTAGGAGCAAACTGATCCAGGGATCAGTGCAGCCTCAAAATGTAGCAATTATACAAATAGTCCCTTGACTGCAAGTTTACCCATAGTTCTTCAAGGTTAATGGAAGCCAAAGAGACAAGGGTCACATTTACAGAGGAATAAAGAGGAATTTCACTGGTATAACACAGGAGAAGTTGGATGGATCATGGTCCTCACGATATATTGTGATTAGACTCACGTGATCCATGGAACAAGTCAGATGACAATATTTGAAGGTCATTTTGAAGCGGTGCTTGAGCTCTGGAAGTAAGCCAAAACTGAGAAAGATAACACCATTTCTGTGGACTCATTTAAAAACTGACTGATCTGATTCGTATCTGGGCATGTCAAAAAAATAAATTCTGTCCAACAAAATAGAAAAGGCAATGGCTACTACTTTCCATTTGTTTCTGCGTTTCCTAAGAGACATCAGCGGCCCTGAGAAATTTCAGGAAGCGAGGAGGGCTGGAACGGGCAGCTGGCAGGTGACTTTATGGCTTTAGGAGGGCTACACCTATGCAAATATTAATGGCACATCAATGTGGGTGAAGCAACTGTGTGTCCCCACCCCCAGGTGACTCCTGTCTCCCACATTTCGCTTCTTGTCTGTCTCTCTCTTCTAAGGCACAGAATCTTTACTGGTCCTCTCTTGCAATCCTTTTGGACTGTGTTTCTTATGAGGAACTTTGTGGCATTCCTCACAGATTTCAGGGGAGGGGGACAGTCTTTGAATATCATTCTTGAATCTGTTAGTTTATTCCCTGGAGCTTTAGTGGAGTCTAGGAAAAACACCAGCCTGTAGCCAACCAGCCTGGGGCTGAAAAGTTGTCAGATCTCATAAGCTCAGCAACGTGTTTGGGTCTGGACAGGACTTGGATAGGAGAATGCAAGAGAGAGAAAAAAAGAAAGAAAGAAAGAAAGGGGGAGAAAAGAGTTTGTGGAACACACATCTGCTGCGTACCAGATGGCAGTTGTTATTTTGTCGTCAGTAGAGCTTTCCCTTTAATTCTTGCTGCATTTCCTCTATTGTAGTATTTAGGGGTTTTAAGTGGAGGAAGGAAAGCAAAATATTTGGTTGGGGGGAGGGAAGGAGGTGAATGTAATGTTAAAAACCCAGGCTTTAATTGTTTCACAACTCAGGATTTAGAGAGTTAAGTTTCCCACAGCCATCCTCCAACTGTGCAGGGTGTGTTACAATAGGAGCCCTCATTACATAATCGCCAAAGCCCGGGTAATGTTACACAGTGTTCAGCAGATAAAGGGCACACAATAATGGAAAGGAACTGCACTTTTTCTCTAATCTTAGATGGACGGAGCATATTATGTGACTGCATAAATATTACATGATCGTGTAACAAAATATACTAATGAAATACACAGATGTGAAGCAAAAGCGCAGGGGTTGAGATTGCGTTGGGAGCACTTAAATTGATTTTCCTATTCTTTGCTAATTCACATTCAAACTTAATTTAGCATTTGTGTCATTTTATGAGAATGTAATATGTCATGGGAGACTTGACAGTTTTTAATGGGTTTATAAAATGGTACTTAGAGTCAACTTCTGTAACAGGAATATAGACACACAATACCATTGCTGTCTTTCTCAGCTTGTGCTCTTATTATGCATTTGATTGTTGACCTAAAGGCTAATTTTGGCATAGCAGTTTCTTCCACCTTACAAGTACAGCACATTTGTTCCCAACATTAAAGGCACAGATGCTGTCTGTTGGGTTCGAGGGGTTTCTACTTATGTGTATTACTTGCTTAATATTTGTGTGCAAATTAGTCAGACTATTCATTTAAACAGCCTCTGTCAGTGGATTAAGAAACACATTGACACAGTGCCTACTGTGGAACGAACTCTGTTGTAGACTCTGATGTGATGGAAAGAAACTGCCAGGGTCTTGCGTCTTCAGAAATGAAGACCTTCAGCGAGAGTGACAGCACTGATTCTACTCACTTGGAGCCAGACTGCACTGTGCACCTCAAACAGCTTTGACAATGCTGGTAGAGTACATCTTGTTGCATTTCCTTCTTTCGGCCCGCAGAGCTCCATTGTGTGCAAACATCTCCTGTTATCCTGTGTCTGCTGTGTGATCTTCCTAGGGATGACGGTGTTTATGGTGCTATGCTTGCGATTATTTGGAGTCTCGTTATTGGCATCACACTGTTATCTAATATTCCTGCAAGCTAAACACACCTCGCAGAATTATGAAATGTCAGAAGTAGAAACAAAGTAAATGACAAAATAAAACACAAAATCATTTACTCCCTTTGAACATGGGGAAATCGAGGTTCTGAAACTGCAGAGGATTACTCACGTACTGGTAGAGAGGTGGGCTGGGACAGCTTCTTCTTCTTCTTTGTTGTGACATGTTTTCTTTGGACACACCGTTGGAAATTGTGTGATGGTTGGCTGTATGCTCACGGCATAAATTTGCTTCCAATGATATTCTGTTCTTAAGATGGAGAAACAAAACAACACAACACAAAACAAAACAAAACAAAAAGCAGAAGTCTTAGGTGGGCGCTAGTATGAAAATGTAGACATGGATACCTAGCAGAAAGACCGCCAAAAATAGAGAAATATTTTCAAGCAATTTAATCAATGCATCCAGTCAAGATTCCATTTGTCAATTAACACTGAGATCAGAGCTTAATATTTTTTAGTTATTTATTTGTTTTAAAAATATTCTTTGAAATTAATTTCATTATGGTAAAGTCATTGTGGAATCATAGCTTATTATATATAATTGCTGTTCTTTTATTCTATAGCCCATGAGGTTAATTTTGTAATTCAGTTATCAAATAGCATACAGTTAGTCATAACTATTTTTCTAATTACTTTAATATCATAGGGATATGTGATATATTGAGAATATTAATATGCAGTGTTGATATTCTTAAATAGTTTTAAAAATAAGGGAAATTATTTTAAATGTGTGTTATTCATGCTTTATTAAAGTGGTAAAATATAGACCAATTGAAAACAATTGGCTCATGGTTTTAGAGCTTTCAGCCCATGGTCTCTGGGCTATATTGCTCCTTATCTCATGTATTGTCAGGATAACCATCATGTTAGGGGGTATGTAGTAGAGTAGTTTACAGGAAAACAGGAAGCAAATAGAGGAAACATCTGAGGAAAGGATAGTCTTCAAAGATATGCTATTAGTGACCTACTCTCTCCAATTAGCCCCAACCTCCTAATAGCCCTTCTAGCTATTCACCAATGAACTCATCAATGAGTTAATCTACTCATGGAGTTAGCGCCTTAGTGATCCAGTCAGTGTTTTAGCACCATCTGGGATCTAAGCCTTCAGTACACGAGCCTGTTTTGGGGGGATACCTCATGTCCACACTACATCATTTTTCCTGGCCCCTAAAGGTTCATGTCCATCTTATGCTGCAAATGTACTTAGTCTATCCCAAAGAGTCTCCAAAGTCTCAACAGTTCTATGATTTCTCAAAAGTCCAAGTACTCAAGGCAAACTTCTAGCCGTAAACTCTGTAAAATCAAAAGATAAGTTGCATATGCTCAATATCCAATGACATAGGTGAACATTCCCAATTCAAAGAGAAGAACTAACACATTTTAAAAAAGGGAACCCGCTAAAGTAAGCCTGAAAGTCATCAGGACAAATATTCAATGTCATGGTTCAATTTTAAGAGCGTGTGGTAGTAGAACAAGGCCCTACAAGGTTTGAGATGCCTGCTGCCACAGCCTTGGTCTCTGCAGTCCATATGACCAAGCTCCTGGCTTGGCTCTGTTTACTACCAGTACCTTCTCTCAACAGACATTTCATATTCTTGCCTTTCCAGGCTCTTTTCATTTACATTACAATTTCAGTTGTGCTTTTACAACTTTGCAGATGGCCCTCTCAAGGGCTACCTGCCACACATTGCCCCATCCTCCTGGATATGTCTTCAAAATATGGGTGGAAGTCTTCAGTGCAGTCTGGCTCTTACATTTTACATTCCCACATCACCAGTATTATATATTATGACACGAAGAATTGCTGATGGCTGGAGGAAGAGTCAGGAGGACCACTTACACCGTGGAGGGAATAATCTCTAAGTTCCCTAGAAGGCTAAAGATACCTAAACAGTTGTCTCTATGGTCTTAATGCTATCTGTTTACCCCAGAGCTCTCTTCTTAAAACTATCTTATACTTTTACACACTTAAGCCTGCCATGGTAGAGTCTGACCGGTTTCTAAAATGCCTCATGGTATCTTTTCCTGTTGTCCGGATGCCATGTACTTGGGTTCTTTGTAGACAACAATCCTTTTAGCAGCTTTCTTATTTCCAATATTAAGACAGGCTCCCTCTCTGGTCAACTTGTAAACTTTTCAAATCTGAGCATCTGCTTATTATTCCTGATTTGTACTATATATCTGGACAAAATCAGGTCCTAACAACTATATCACAGCTTGAATGCCGCATTACATTTCTCTCTGCAAGATCAGTCAGTCTATTATCTTTAAATCCAGCCTCCCGCAAAATTTGAAAGTATGTACAAAATGCAGGTGAATTATTTGCCTAAATAGAGCATGAAATGGCCTGGAGTTCAATTAATAGAGTGAATGCTTGCTTCCTTCTAAAACCACATAAGAATTTTCCTTATTGTTGACAAGAACAGAAGATAGAAATTTGTCAGGTGGTTTGGGGGTAGGGACTTCAAAGACAGCAGTTTTACTTCCCTTGAAAATCATTTCTGTCCTGGGCAGAAGCCAGAAATGTCTTTCGTTCTAGAAGCATTTTTTTTCCTCCTGTCCAGAGATCGGATGTACCAAAAATGTCTATGCATACTGGTTCGGAGTCTGGTTTTACTTTTATTTTTATTATAAGTATTTATCTTTTGAAGATAATGTCCTACTATATAGCCCTGGTTGCTCCGAAACCAGGATACAAGGATAGCCTTAAATTCACAGAAACTCACCTATCTCTGCCTCCTAAGTGCTAGGATTAAAGGTTTATGCCGCCATGGCTAGATCTTTTTCTTTTATATAACAATCTGAAAGGGCACATCTGCCTGGATACCATGAATGAGGGTACATGCGAATCTCCAGGACACCAGGATGGAAAGGCACATGAATATCTTGTAGATAGAGCAAGCTCAGTCTCCTCATGCCTCGGCCTAGGTAAGCCTTGTTAAGCCTTAGGTAGGGTTAAAGTTTGTTAATATTTTAGCTCATGGTTTCAGTCTATGGTCACTAGGCACTACTGTTTCTGGGCCTTGTTGAGGCAGAACATTATGACAAAGTGGCTTAACTCTTGGTAGCAAAGAAGAAAAAGAGAGGTAGAGCTAGTTAGACAGAGAAGTCACTTATGAATGAAGCAGGGTAAGGTATGACCTTCAATGCCCTGCCTCCTTCAACGTTCTCCTAACAGTTGAGACAGCTATGTATCCATCATTAGATTTATACATGGATGAGGTTAATATCCTCATAATCTTTCAATCTCTTATTACAGTGATTCCCAACCTTCCTTATAATGAGACCTTTAATACAGTTCCTCATGTTATGGAGACCCCCTCCAACCATAAAATTATTTTTGTTGCTACTTCATAACTGTGATTTTACTACTGTTATGAATTGTAATGTAAATATCTGATATGCAGATGGTCTTAGGTGATCCCTATGAAAGGGTCATTTGACCACCCCAAAGGGGTCATGACCCACAGGTTGACAACCACTAATTAGCTTTACCAATTGGGGAACAAGACGCCAACATATACACCTTTGGGGTTATTTTTATATAAAAACAATGACGTAAAATGAGAGAAAATTTTTCTGAAGGAAATGTATAACAAACTTCTCATTATCTACTGGTAGTTGTTGATCAAATATTTCTAAGAATGAACGTGTGAGTTTTCTTGGTTATGATAAGTTATTGTATCTATAGCAAGAAAACAATAAAATAGAGTAACTGATTATTTTTTAAAAATAAGTTGAATTGCAATTGTTGACTCTGTTCTCAATAGAATATTGAGACACTCCAAAAAGTTTTAATGTTTATATCATGCATCAAATGTGTAAACAATCTATAATGTGGATAGTAATGAAGTATCTTATACTTAAATGTTTTTACAAAGACCTGAGTTAAATATTGTCAGAGAAAATGGAAAACTGAGCATCAAAGAAAGAAAAAAACGTATATTTTAAATCTGTATTTTCATTAAGTGTTCTTGCACTGATTTCCTACTCATTGGTAAATACTTCTGGCTTGTTCTCTATCACTTCAAATCACTATGAACCCTTGTGTCTTCTGAGAAAATTTTATTTGATGACTCAGAATAAGAAAAAGACTTCAGATTTGATAATGTAACCATTATTTTAAAAACAAAATCAGAGGAACCATAATTTTCATCACTTTTTTGTTACATAGTAATGAAATGTAGCATGAATGTTGATAGTTTTACATGTAGTATCTAGTTGTTCACACATTTACACTTTTTTTTCCCCCTAAGTTGGATCCAACCATAGCTTATTTTTATGGCCATAATTACTATGTCTACAAAATTGGGTTCTAACTTGTGTCTGGTCTGACTGATTTCTGCCTTAAATTAAACTCCACCTTTACTGAACACTTGAGCAGCCCAGTATATGATTGAGGACTTCTTTCAACCACCAGAATTTAATTTCAAAGACTATGAGCAACACTTTCTATGACTTTATCATTCTGCAAACGTTTCCACAGGGTGCTGCAAAGTGCTGTTCCCATCACAGGTCTACTAATAACTAAGTCATCTATTTTGGTTTTTTTAATCTTATATTTCCATTTAGACATTATTTTCCTCTGCCTAAAGTATTTAAATTTTAGCTGAAATCTCGACTCCAACTGACTGATAAAACTCTTTGAGAGATTGTCCTTTTGAGTTTTTAGGATGTTTCCTTTTTTACATACTTACTCAGCTTTGTTTCTATTCAGCTTTGCTCTGAAGAATGGATTTCCAAACTACAGTTTCATTGTAAACATTCTGCTCTTCCTCTGCTTGTTTACACGGGGAGACAGACTAGTGTCTGATTGCAGGAGGTTTAAGTAACTGCTCACCAGGAGGATTACCATGGGTCATTTGACAAGATACAGAGAAGAAGACCCTGAAAGCAAAGAGAGTTTAAAGAAAGGTTTCAAAGTGCGCATATCACTAGATTGTGAAGTCAGAGGAAAACCTTTCTCAATTCTCTCTTTTTATAGATAGACTGTTGCTGCCCTGTTTGTCTAGGGGATTAATCACCTCTGTGTTAGTTAACTGTGATCGTTTGACTCCTGTAAACTCAAAAACATGAACAACTTCCTAACACTCTCATTAGCTCCCCTATGAATTCATCATTTGTTTCATAAACCCTTGGCAAGTGTCTGTGATTTACTCTGTACATGAGTAGGGATAGCCATTCCCATAAGTGTAAGCCTACATTGCCTTCTGATATTGAAGGATCTTCAAAACTCCGTTTCCTCAAGTCTGAACACTGAGTTGATTCCGAGTCAGATGCAATCTCTTCATGATAGATGAATAATCTATGTTCTTAAAAAGTTACAAAATGCTTATCAGAACAAGGCAAAAGCTATTATTAACCAAAATGATATTTTAATTTTCATTTTTTCCCCCTGGAAAGATAAAAAAACTGCAACTTGATTCCTAGCCTGATCGTAGAACGTTCCCCCTGCCTGCCTGAGATCACTCCTTGCCTCTCTTTTCTGTTCTGCGGCCTGCACAACAGGCCTTTGGTGTTTGCTTTTCTTCTAGGAGTCAGGTATTTTGAAGTTTTGACTACAGTAAGGTTCACAAATTTGAGCACAACTGAAAAGAGAGTCCAAAGTGACCTTTCTGTCCCCTCAATCTAAAAGAAACTAAAGAAACAACAACAAAACCAGTCACTGGAGGTATTGTATAATGGTTTAGAGGGTGTGTGGAGCAAAGTAGCTAATTTCCTGGAAAGAAAATATTTGGTATCTGGAGCAGAGTGACCTAACCTTATTTACCTGGAAATGACATTCACTAGATGAATGTAAAAATTCACCGGTCTTGATAGGTTTAAGTCAGTGAATTACTTTTCATTTTTTAACCTTTAATATTTTTTTTTTCAGATGAAAATCTAGATCAAGACACCTGTGAAAATAAAGTTCTTGAAAGTGGCTCTTTTGAGCTGATGCCTTTTTAAGGATGCTTAGAGAAATTGCGTGGCTTCCCACATTCATACAGTTCCTAGGCAAGGCTTCTTTTTCTTCCTCGTGGCCTGCTTGGAAACCCAAAGGCTGCTAGCAACTACTATTTGATCTGTTTATGGTGAGAGATTTCAGCAACTGGAAAACAGCCATAAGCAGTAAGACAAATAGGGATGACTGTGTTCTGATAAAACTTTATTTTAAAAGCAATCAGCCTGCTGGGTGATGGTGACGCACACCTTTAATCCCAGCACTCGAGAGGCAAAGACAGGTGGATCTCTGTGAGTTTGAGGCCAGCCTGGTCTACAGAGTGATTTCTAGGACAGCTAGGGTTACAACAGAGAAATCCTGTCTTGAAAAAAAAAAAAAAAAGAATCAGCTTGCCAGTGTCTTGAACTCTGTTTGACGAAAGTCTTCAAAGTGTCTAGAACTCTGTTTTATACCGTAAAATCAACTGTCCGTTTATTATCTGAAGTGGAGAAGTCTTGAGATAGCTTTCATTTCATTTGTTGGTAGGACAAATGATGTAACGTTTAGAAAATAGATGATCAGCAGCAATGCTTCTGCTTAGAGTTTAGCTAAAATGCTTTCTTTTAAAATCTATTTTTAATTTGTCTTCTTTCTTTTTGAAAACTTTGACTTCACACTCATAGGACTATTAATTTAAGTCGTGATAACTTTCCTTGACCTAGAGATAAGGAAGGAAAATTCCACTAAGACTTTCTACTTCAAGATTCTAGACACCTTGAAGTTTTACAACTACTTAAATACTAATTAGCAGAGGCAATGCTCTCCACTCGGGTCTTGCCTTTCCTATGCCTGAGAAGATTTTGCTTTCGTATGTTTCAGTCTAGCTTATATTTAAAAAGGTGTGGCTTGTTAATTTTGAAAAGAGACATTAACAATCTACTCATCCCATTCAAAACTGTGGAGACATAGCAAACTATCTATTCTTGAACATACCATAAATTTTGATATAAAAAAGAGAGAAATAACGAGAATTTTCACATATCAATTCATTCCATTGATTGGCAGCTTATGACATTAATATACCAAAGGAGATAAAAGACAGTGGATTAGACAATTAAAAAGTGGCTGTCCCTGAACACGTTGATTTTTCTGCACTACCTATCTTAATGCATAGAAGGTTTTCTATTGGTTGTTGGTGGAATAGGTGGTCAACTCTGCCAACCTGCCTTGACATTCCAAGGAAAGAAAGAACATGCTAAGCCTTTGCAAGCCATTGGAGAGAGCAGGTCTGAGTGGAAATTCTGTTGACCTTGGAGAAGAAATGAGAGAGATGGGGGAAGAGAGGGAGGAAGGAGAGAGGGAAGAGGAGAGAATAGGCAAACATTTTGGATGCTTTCTGGTTTCCACTCCATTTGAGGTTTTTGATGACACAGAACTTGGGCTGAGAAGGAGAGAGAAGTACAAAGTCCATCAGAACTTAGAACCTGCTTTCTAGGGCACAGCATTCTAATAAGCAGGTCAGAGACGCAGAACTTTCAACAGCACTTCCTTTGTAGTTTGTCCAGTCCATGCACCCTAGTTGGGTTTTCAGGGTGCTTTACAAAAACTCAGTAGTAGAGATTTCTGTCTTCTTTGTTACAGACAGCAGGATAAAAGGTACCCGTCAAGTCGATAACCCACGTAATTGTCCCTGTCACCTTCTCCACAGACCTAGCGGAGCCTTACAACCTAGGGGGGCAGATTCAAGACTTTCTTTGTGGAGCTGGAGGATTCTTAAAACTAAAATTTATCAAGGCATAAAAATCATATCTAAGACTCCAATAATAACTAAAATGTATGAATCCAGT
Source organism: Cricetomys ansorgei (assembly GCA_026225945.1). NCBI lineage: Eukaryota > Metazoa > Chordata > Mammalia > Rodentia > Nesomyidae > Cricetomys > Cricetomys ansorgei. Next base: position 1,691,467 of record JAMJFZ010000882.1, on the reverse strand, counting down.
ATTCCAAAAGCTTTTAAGCCACATGGATAATCATAGGCGAATAAGTGCGTTAAAGTAAATGATGTCCTTTAACTTGACACACAATAACTTTCCTACTTGAGGGTCTCATTCCAGAAAAATAGGAAGTACGTATTATATGTACCCCGTCCCACACGGTATTGGTTAGATCTCAACCTTGTTTATATATGTGGCTCCTATAAAAGGAAACAAATCAGCAGAGAAGACAAAATTTTAAGATAAAAGGACAACTAACCCTTTGTATGGAAAAGTAAAAACCTTGAAGTATTTCACGTGAAGTAAAAAAAGAACTAACAACTCAAAATCTGCTAAAAAATAAAAAAGGGAATATTCAAAACTGGCCATGGGTTAATTACATTCATTAATGAGGAAGGGGTAGTTTTAATTACAGAGTAAAATGTCTTTGCAAATTATTATTTAAAGAATAATAAATGCTAATTAGAAAAATTGAGGAATTTAGTAAGCTGTCCAGAAAACTACTTTGTGGAGGATATACTGAGAGAAGGAGAGGTTCATTCTCAGGCTATTGTTGGTCTGGCTCCCATAGCTGCAGATGTAAAAAGTAAGACAAACCAGGTTGACTGTCTTATGATTGCAGAAGATGCTTCCATTGGTAAGGACTACCTAGGGCAACCTGGTTTGTCTTACTTTCTAATTTGCTGGTAAAAGGGAAAGAGTCAGTTAGAAAAAAAAAAGAGATAGTGTTTATGCTTGACAAGGTGTATCAAGTGAGCAAATGGATATTACAAAGCCTTTACAGATCTGAACATGAAAGTCAGAGTAATAAATTACTCATCTCCCCTCATTTTTTCTAGTTCTAGGATGGCTATTTCTAAAAGTTCTTAAAACCTATTTTATAGATTCATTTTAGAGGTGTTGGTCAACAGCCGTTAACATAAAATTCACTTGCTGATCGCTTTGCATGGATCATGGATCGGGATGGAGACAGAAATATCACACTCAGGATTGAAGAGAAGGGAGCAAAGACAACCGAGGAGCCATCTGTTAAGAAAAGTGAAGCAGAGCACCTGTTGGCCTCGCCTCTCTCCACAGGTTTGTAATTTCTTTGGACTGCGTCCCGTGACACTCCTCTCAATCAGGGAAACATTGCCACCACGACCACATGAACCACAATGCTTTCCTTTTGTCTTCCCACCCCCCAGCCCACACCTCCCATCGCCCGTGACAGACACTTCACTGTTCATGTTGGTGAATGAGGTCTCTCAGGGTGTTAGTTACTGTCATGTTTGGATTGTTTGTCTGAGGCACCCAGACTTTGTCTCATCTGTGGCACGCAGACATTGAAATGAAACAGTATGTCGGAAAATCCAGGTTGCCTTTATAACAAAGAGCATGTTGCCTCTTTAGGGAACAATGAAACAGGATGAATAGCTATTCAGGTTTTTTTTTTTTTCCTTCTTCTTCTTCTTCTTTTTTTTTGTAATACTTCCAGAACTGGGGAAAGCAAAAATCTGGCCCAACATTGAGAGTGGCCATCTCTTTTGTGGCCAGTACTGGAATGGTTAATTACTTTGCTGTTCTCTAAGAAGACAACAATGAGCAAGCCCCTGCCTCTGGATCAGAGCCTAAAACAAAACTGACAGATCGCACTCTGCAGCTGAAACAGATGGTTGCTTACTGGGGCTGACAAAGCGAATGTAAACTGTAGGGGCTTTCACTCGCTCCTGCAGCCCCAAAGAGGTGAAAAGAACACCTTCCTTTTGGAAGGGGACACACACACACACACACACACACACACACACAGTCACTCTCACTGCACAGCCACAACAGCTAAACACTAGTAGGCTATCCCTCTCCATAAACTATTTCAAAATCTTTAGCCAAGTGAGATTATATTCAGGGACAATTGAGATGTGAGAAATATGGCCCTATGCCTTCCACAAACACAAAACATAATGGACCTTTAAAATATTGGAGAGGACAGGGTACCTCCAATCTGCTTCCGACTTATTGATGACAGTTTTTCAAACCACTCATTTTTAGGACCTAGGAGGGCAGAGATTATATTAGTATGTAGGAAAGTTATGAAAGGAAGAGGGAAGGGTTGTATGATTTCCCAAGGCAGTTCTCCTAAGAAGAATTATAAAGCCAGCTAATGTCCTTTGGCTCAGAAGTGGTTAAACACACACTATGACAACTGGGCAGTATGTCTTTTCAAGATGCTAAGGTAGAAAGGCAGGGAAATGCCCAGGGATATTCTCATTGCAGTAAGACAAAAGCAGGAACGGGGAAAAAAATGACAGAGGGAGAATGTAAATAAACTCAAGGCAACCGATGACACTGCAATCACTATTCTTTTGTGGAACCATTTTATTTTAAAGACAGGGTCTCACTATCCTACTTGGCCTGGAATGTACTGTATTGATCAGGCTGACCTCAAATTCACAGAGAGCTTCCATCCTCTATTCCGGAGTGTTGGGGTTAAAGGAGTATATACCACCTCACCCAGTGGAATTTTCTTTTTAATGGCATGCCACCTTTCCCAGTGTAACTTTCTTTTTAACTTAGCTCCAGTATCCTCCTCAATATATTTAAAAACTTGAGTAGCTCCTATAGTAATAGAGCTTGCTGGTGATCACAGGTGTTTGACTGACTGTCAGATACTACTGGAAGATCGAATCATATGCTTGTTCCTCTTAGTACTAAGGGGAGCACAATCTTATCAGCTCGGGAATGGAAGGAATGTAAAAATGTTGCAGGCCTGAGAACATGGCACGTGTCTTTTTTGTTGTTGTTTTGAGGAGGAACAGCCTAAGAGAAGAGACGACCCCTTTAGTAAAGTGCTTGCCATGTAAGCATGAGGACCCAAGCTGGAATTCTCAGCACCCAGGTAGAGTTGGGTGTGGTGGTTGGATCTGGAGTCTAAGCACTGAGGAGACAGAAACAGGAAGATCTCTGGGGCTTGCTGGCCAGTCAGCCTAGGTAAATTGGTGAGCTCTGGATTTAGTGAGAGACCTTGCCTCCAACCCACTAAAAAAGAAAAGAAAAGAAAAGAGCCATGAGGTGGAAAGCCCAGATGAAGAAGATACTGATGTATGTTCATGCTCATACATGATCAACACACGCATGCACACACAGGCACAGATGAAATTTTGTATTTTCTAACATTTTCAGTCCTCCTTAACCAAGAAAATGGAACTGTCTTCTGTAAAAGTTTTATGAAATGAATGAAATATTCTGTGTGGAGTCCCTTTTCCTCACTGGTTTCTTTTTCTATTTTTACAGAATTTTTTTCTTCCCCTTTCCACTGAACTAAATACTTTCTCTTTTCTAGTCCCCTGTATAATCTAATTCTTATTTTTAGTGCTTTAGCATTTCTTCTGGAGCCTGTTCCATCTTTTTCCCTTTCTCACTTGGTCTTCATCTGCTCTTTTACCTGGGGGCTTCTGTTAACTCACTGGGTACAGCCTGAGCATGTTAAAGATCCCTCTAGCATCCAGTTCCTGGCTGGAGCCATTGCAAGTTCTGCTTTTCTTCTGATGCCACAATGTCTTTGCTTCTCGGATGAAACCACCTGCCCAGCAACAAATGCGGTCAATGTGCCCCAGACCCATGGGGTACTTCCTAAAACAGCGGACTGTTGCCATTTCGTTCCCAGGCATCTCTTTCCCACCTCCTTTGTGTTCGGATGGACAGTGACTATTTATTCTGACACTTGGGTTAGAGTTGGGGGAAGGACTTTACTTCCCTTTCTCCTTGTTCACACAGCCTCCTGGCAGATACATTTTGTTTTCCTCTCGTTCACCAAACTGGCCTCTGAGTTCACATCTTCCCCTTCTTGTGTTTTCTCATGCCCCAAACAATGTACACATGACACCCTTCCCACAATATCCTCTTTACCTTATGTGCGTTTCTTCTGGTGTTTAGTTGAGGTGGCACCGTGTTTTTTGGCGGACTCAGTGAACCCCAGCACATTTTCTGTTACTGCTGAGAACAGGAAAAAGCAAGCAAGGGAGAAATTATGAAATGTGATTCTCTGTCTCCTGTCTTTAAGGGCCTGGTTCTGTCCTCTGTAAGTCGCCTCTGTGTGTCAATCCCATTTTTGTTTATTCAATTCTCATGTCCCCCAGCTTCTCCCTCCAGAAGCTTTTTGTGATTTTTAGTGAAATGTTCACCGCTGAGACATGTTCCCTCCTGTGTGGCTGTGTGTATCCTTTTTGTCTTTTTTCGTGTTCATGCCAGCAAAATCAAGCTCTCTGTGTTTGAAATGTAAACATTACTTCGTGGCATTCTGAATCATCAATTATCATGCCTATAGTTACACATAAAAACTGTGATTCCTCAATTTAGCCTCTTTAACTTCAATGATTTCGATTAACTGACGTTTATTTCTGGCAGTGGATACAGTATTCATCCAGTTGGATATTCTGACCAGAAGAAACTAACCAGAAGAGTCTTGCTTTCTGGGCATGCGCCAATCCACTAGCTCCATTGGGGTTCAGCTCAAGAAAGCAGGTGTGTCACAGGGTGGTTTTAACTTGGTCCACCGAGTTTAACTCGGCCGAGCATCGGGGTATCTCTTAGAATGTTGGATAAAAGCTATGAGCAAGGATACCTTACACTGTTGTCAGTTCCGGGGAAAAACAATCTTTACTAATATTTACTCAAGATCTCAAGTGGATAGCTTTTGCAAAGCCAGCCTCTACTTCCGAGAAAAAGTTGTTCACTAAGAAGTGGACTCTGACCTGTGTCTTCCAATGTCCTATAATGTGTAGACATCTATCATTGCAAATTCTAGCCCTATTTTATGAATGTGAAAGAAAAAGCTGAATGAGTCTGTACTCCTTTCTGGCAGGACTTGGCTCTACAGTGCTGTGACTTACAGGTAATAAAGTACAATTTGCTCTAGTGAGAATACGTCCACGGACCCGTAAATTAATGCAGGTAGCCCATAGTTCAGCCCAGATGTTCTAGATGTAGTACCTATCCCGGAGGAATGGACTTGAAACTTGGGTTAATTGCTTTGTGGGGTTGTTGCAGTAGATGACGCATTGGAGAACATGTAGCCATCCTGATTGTACGTGATTGGTTCCACCTGCAGAATAAAGATGTAGATGCTGGAATTGTCATTTTGTCTGGACTCAGCTTTGAAATCATGTGATTCAGTCACTCTGCCTCTGGGAATACTGTGGTCCACTGACTGCGTTGAATTGCTTGTGTTTTTCCTTGCAGTGGAAGCTCATTTCAGAACTGATAATGAATAATGCTTGTTTTTTTTTTTAACCTGATAAATCTTGTAGTGTGTCTTTTGCCAAATTAATAGTATTTCAAATAAAATGAGACACTATCTTTATCTGTGAAAATTATGGAAACAAAATAATAAAACATTTTCCATCATATATATACACACACACACACACACACACACAAATACATGAGAGAGAGGAGGGAGGAAGAGAGGGGAGAGAGAGAGAGAGAGAGAGAGAGGGAGAGAGAGAGAGAGATGCATATACTCCAGAAAGACTTGTCATGAATGTAAAATCATTCTGTCATAAGTGGAGAAATGTATGTGTGAAATAATATAGCCACTGGATTTCAGATTAAATGGTTCAGTTAGTTTTTATAATTTAAATGCCTAGGTAGCATATCCATTAGACGTTTGAATATTGGAGTAGGCTGTAATGGCTAATTTTCTGTGTCAAGTCAGGGAAGCCAGGGCACTATGTTTTGCTGAGACACCAAACTACATGTCACTCTGATTATTCTGAGGTGTGGTTAACATTTAAATCAGTAAATTTCAAGTAAAACAGATTGCCTCCATAGTGTAGGTGAGTCTCATCCAATCATTTCAAAGTTCTAAGAGAGGAGACTGGTTTCCCTGAGAATTAGTCACTTGTCACAGTACATTGTCTCTGGCCTTGAATTATAATACCAGCACTTTGCTGTACCTCCATTATCCTGGATAGAGATGATGGATTTGCCTACCCACTAATTCCATGATTATTTGTTTTCTTAAAAACAAACCTCTTTTTTTGTGTAGAAAAATACCCTATTGGTTCTTTTCTCTGGAGAACAGTAATATCAGTTCTTACCCTTAATAGACGAATGACTTCAAGCAGTTTATTTAACTTTCTGCAAAGGATATCATAATAACACCCACAGCATGGGATATTCTGAAAAACTGATATTAAATAATTAAATATTAATTAAGTGATAAAATGGACTAATATAAGGTCTTTTGGACAGTGCCTCATAAATGATTAATCTTCATGTAAATCTTAGATATTATTGTTGCTGTTTTGTTATTTTTAATATCATTATTAGTAGTAATAGTTTTTAGTTGGTCAAAAGTGGCAAAATGCTGTGTGTGTGTGTGTATGTGTACATACACACATATATATTATATATAAACATATAATATACATGTATATATACATGTTAAATAATTTAGTTATCTATATTTATTTTACTTTTATATCCACGAATATTTAGACTGCATATATACATGTGCATATCACATGCATGCCTGGTGCCCGTGGAGGTCAGAAGTGGGCATCAGATCCTCCAGAACTAGAGTTATAGGTGATATGAATCACTGTGTGGGTGCTGGGTCCCCTGCAAGAGCAACAAGTGTTTTAACCACTGAGCTATCTCTCCATTCTCAGTCTTCCTTATACTAAAAATTTGAAGATTTTGTTTACAAATAACAATCTCTTTATTTAGCTTTATCATTCCTGACCATTTCTCCAGCCACCAGGACCTAAAATAGGCTTTGGGTCTGGTGTTTTAATTCATATTAAAGTTTTTATTGGGCACCTACTTTGGCTGTGTTCGTGTCTGGGGCCAAGCTTAGCAATGGTGAACGCGATGTTAACAATTGCCTGCTCCAAGGGAATTTACAGTTTAATGAGGAAGACTGCCATTAACCAACACAGAAATAAACATGTGGCTCCAAATTGCAGGAAAACTGGTCAGATTGTAAGATTGATGGGGCTTCGTTACAGGAAAAAGTCAAAAAAGGTGACTGGAGAGAACAACTCTGGGTATCCTCCGGAAATGAGGATAAATTTAAAACTTTTAGGGGAGGAAGGAAAGGAAACGGAGGGTAGAGAAGAGGTTGTACTTGGCTGTGCTTTGATGTCAGTTGGTAAAAGCTCTAAATCCATTGAGCATTGCAATAATCCATACGTCATCCTCTCATAAGATCTATTATTTTCAAATCTAGTATTGCTTTGCTCTGTTCTCATTAGTAACTATATTTATCTTGTTGTTTCATATCCCTTATTACCAAATTATGGCTCTCATTTCCTATGAAGTCTTCTATTTGTTCTTTTGTCTATTTTTAATATATTAGTATATGTCAAATGAATGTGGATTCTGAGATGTTGTTCATAGTTAGAACTGAGTAGGTGAGCAAGTCCTTATTTTGACTATTATTTTTGAAAAGGGATATCCTTGAACGTTCTTCCAGTAAATTTATCCTTAAATCACTTTTGACAATACATAGCAACACACATATAGATAGAAACATATGCAGGTATGTGCACACATACAAGATAGTTGATGGATAGATGGATAGATAAATAGATAGGTAGGTAGGTAGGTAAGTAGATAGGTAGATAGACATATAAGCATATATATGTATATATATGTTGTATGTGTATATATATGTATGTATACATACACATATATACGTGTGTGTGTGTGTGTGTGTGTGTGTGTGTGTGTATCTGAGGCCAAAACAAAAGACAAATGTTCTCCTGTCTTCATTTTTCATATTTATGAGCAGTGCAGTATTGAGCAGCTTTTGAGTTAGTTTTGTTGAGTAAGGTTGCTGTTAATAAATTTGGATTTGGGCAGATATTGTGAGATTCAGTTTCCTACCTATGTTCCTAATTATTATTATCTTTTTCTTTCCAAGATAAATCAAATCTTGTTACTTACTTGCTTAGTTGAAATGTTACTTAGTTGCAGCAAAGCAATTCTACAATAAACTTGAATAATATTTTGTATATGATTATGGTTTTTCCCTGTTTCTTGTTCATGCTGGGCTTCTATTTATGAAAGGCAACATCAACTTAAATGTGATAAGTCTGATAAATAGTTTGGGCTATCCACAAAATATGCTTGGAGTGTAGGGTCCTGCTTTCTTATAGTGCGAGACCCTCTGTGTATTTTACCTGTGGTCCATGGATCTTTCCTTTATGCCCTGAACCTACATGTAGTCAGCGGAGGACATGAGCCTGGTTGAGACCACTGGGTTATTTTACAGGCTGTGGGCTGCCAACGCAACTGTGAATCCCTAAGGGTCTCTGAGCCCATTACCAAGCCAGTGAATGACTGTTTGCTTTTCCACAGAAAAGAAGTGTGCAGCTGCCTACTCCGGCCACAGACTTTGGAGCTTTGTCCACTCTTCCATCTGCCTTTTGTGTAAAGAAATTCTTCCTGAATAATTACTTGTCTGCCCCTTTGCTCATTCCCAACATAATCATTCTTCAACCTTCTGTTTCCAATTAGTTCTTATCTCAAATGGCTTATTGGCATCAATCTGTTCTCAGCATCACCGAAGTGCACAAAACTATCCCAAAACATGGGGGAATTGAGATAAGGCCAAGATGTATCAATCAATCCAGGAGAGTCTCCCCATATCACCCCAGTGCCTTCCTTTGCGTTGGGAAACCTAAACTAGGAGATGATGTGGAGACATGCCCTTGATAAAGTATACCTTGGAGCAAAGTGACATGTGTGAGCTTCACTTAGACTGTACAAAGCCTGTGGAAATTGCCATTGTTGGACATCTGGTGTCAAAAAGAGCTGTCTCAAAACAAGTTCCCAGTGTTACATCACAATGTGGATGGCTTCTGAGCGTCAGCCTACTGCTGGACTGGGTGCCCCGAGACCTGTTTTCAAGGCACTCGCTCTAAGTCTTGTTAGTCACCTAGATATGTAAACTGTTTTGCTACAACAATACGGAAAAAAAAAAAAGTAGATGAAGCCACTATAACCACTGAAGTGGAAACTGAGCTAATATTAGGGAGCTGCTCACAGAGAAAAAATAATGATAATTGATAGGCAAGCAAAATAGCCTTTCAAAAACATGGTGAGCTCAGCTGGTTGAAACACAACACAGACACATTCATAGATACACATGTGGAAATCATGCAGTTACTTCTGCTCAGAAAAGAAATGGTTCTAGAAATCTCCAAAGTCCTTTTATTTTTACTATAGACACTGACCTCCAGTGTAGTAGATGGCTTTTCTTAAGTCATAATTATTGATAGAGTGAGAGTAACTTTTTTCCCCCTTAAGCTCCTATTAATGTGGTCATTCCATCCAAAGCACACCTCTGAGAACACGTTTAGGAGAAATAGATTAAAGCCCCAGCTAGAGCCAGACTGTCTGTCCATCCTGTGAGCCTTTTGATTGCCTATCTCAGTCATTGCTTGGTTCTAGGAAGCGCAGGACTTGGGAGAGAAAAGATATGTGACAATGTATCATTTTATTTAGACTTTTCTCTTTATTTGGGTAAGAGTGGAGAAATGGGGTGGTAAGGTGGCTCAGTGAGTAAAGAATCTGACCCTCTAGCCTGAAAACCTGAGTTTCTGGAACCACATGGTAGAAGGAGAGAACCAATTCCTACAAGTTGTCCTTTGACCTCCATTCAGATACACACACACACACACACACACACACACACACACACACACACACACACACACTTTTTAAAAAATGGAGAAATGACTGTAACTCTAGAAAGGCACCAGCATGCCCAGATGCTCCCAGGTGATCCTTTTTTGTTCTGCATCTAAGGTCTAAACTCCTCCAAGGAGAAGCCACTTTGTAATGAGATCTTATGTCATCATAAAACAGCTTCTCAGGAGCTTAGTAGCACTTGGATATGAAAATGTCTGAGACGTATGAATATAGTATCATAATTTGGTTTGGGGCCAATTGTATATTTGGGATTGAATTTTACAATGGTGTGTTTGACTGGATTGAGTAACCAACAACAGGCCTGGTCTTCCCGACCACCCTTGAAAAGTTCTATCCTGGGTAACTCTATTGTTATTAGGCAGTCCTAGACTAACTTTACAACTTTTTCTGCCATAGAATAAGCCAGGATCCTCCCTGCTGTACCTATAAGGCTGAGAGGGGTTCCATGTGACCTTTCTCTGTAATATCTGAGGCTGTGGGCACATATTTAGACTAGAGAGCCTTTATTGCCTCCTTACAGATTTCTGGAGAGATCTGTTATTCTTCTGACTTCTGAGAAAAAGAAAGTCATTCTGAGGCTATGTGGCTGTCAAGTTAATACCCAGCCTCTTCTGCCATGGATGTGTTGTGCATGGCTGAGCAGAAGAGTTGCCTCGCCCTTAACATCCCTCTCTGACTGTGATTCCTTCCTCCCCTCCTCTGTATTCAATGTTGAAAGGGAAAGGTGGCCTTGAAGTTTGCCTGCACTTTCATTTCTACTCTGTACCAGTCTCTGCATGGTGGGAGGTTCATTTGAAGAGAGAAATGATGTTCTTTACTTTCCAGGAAAACAGAAAAGTGAACTATACATGAGAAGATGGTTTTCAGTCACTTTTACACAGGAAAAATGTCTAAATTTTTTAAAAGTGTAAATGTGTTTTTTTAAATGTGTGTGTATATGTATTCCACTGTTCTTCAAATAACAGGAGAATCCAGAATTAAAAGGGTTGATCTGATTCAGAATCACACACCCATGTCTATACCACCCAGTTTTCACATAAAATAAAATAAAATAAAAAATCTATGAATTAACTGTTCCCTTCATGTAGATAACAAACAGGGTAAAATCAGGGGTGATCTGTGGAAATAAATTCCTGTAGAGGAATGTTTAATCTTTTAATCCACCAGCATAGCTGCTCTAAGGTAGAAAGAATATTGGTATACACCTTTAATCCCAGTATTCAGAAGCCAGGTAATGGTAGCATACACCTTTAATCCCCAAGCAAAGACAGGAAGCAGAGCTCAGAAGGAGTCAGTGTCAGACAGGAAGTGACATCTGAGATGAGTCAGAGTGAAGGGCAGGCAAAGTGACAAATCAGAGGAAGAGTTAGCTGAGTGAGTCAGAGTGAAGACATGCCTAACTCTCATGATGGAAAAGCAGCTCTCAGCTCGAAAAGTTGAGTTTGAAGCAGGCAGTTTGAGGCAGTAGGAGGATAAGACACAGAGGCAGTAGAAGCAGTCTGACTGAGGATAAGGCAGAGAAGCAGAAAGACTGACTAAGGCAGTATGGAGCAGTGAGAGCTCACAGAGATACAGAAGCAGTCTGAAGAGTCTGAGGCAGAGACACAGAGGGAGCTTGCAGAAGTTGGTATCAGACAGGAAGAGTGAGTCAGTGTGAAGCAGAACAGAGCGAATCAATCTGAGGCAGTCAAGAATCAGCTATAGTCTGCCAGAGTCAGAAGAGTTCGGTCAAAAACAGTCAGCTGGCTCAGAAGAAACCAATCAGCCTGGAGAGGAGTTTGAGCCAGAATAGTGAGTGAGTTGAACCAGAAGCATCAAGAGTTCAGAAGGAGCTAGCCAGAGTAAGTTCAGTCAGTAATAGGTTTCAGAGGCTGAGGCTGAAGCCTTCTAGGTCCAGACTAGCATCTTGAAATTTAGATTATACGGAGGTTGAAAAGCTCCAGGACCACAAGACTAAGGACTGGTGATTGAATTAGGGAAAGAATAAACAGCCTTTTGCCCTGAATCAATGCCTGCAAATTTCCTTTCATTTACACCATGGGAGATATACTATTCATCCTTGTTTAGGCACAAATCACATACATTGTATGTGGCATACAAAAACCACTGAAGTCACAAAGTCCTGGATGTCCTCAGCTTTCTGTGATGCTCATTTACATTTCAAGGCCCTGCCTACTGGTGGTGTGTAGTGGAACAGTTTGAGGAACTTTTTGTTGTTTGGGTTTCTTTAAAAATGCAAAATGGCATTTTGATTGGGTTTGTGTTCCCACCCAGCTGTAATATATTTGTTTACAAATTGGGTTTGGAGTGCTTGATGCAGAGGGCTATAATTTGGTTAGGTGTAGTCTTTCTGGCACCTGTAGCTTGTTTTTGGGATTGTGTGCCACATGGGTTTATGGGAACTTTTGGCTTAGGTTATAAAAAGTCTGAAGCCCTGAGAGTCGGGGTTGGTTGGTGGTTCTTTGGTTTGGTTGCTGTTGTTAGTGTGATAATTCCTAAAAGAACAAAGATAGAACAGATTGAGTTTATAGACCATGAGCTGAGACACTAGTCAGACTCACTGTAAGCTAGTCCTCTTCAAGTTTAGGACAGCCGAAAAAGAGGCTGTGAAGATTTCTTTCTTTCATTCTGTATCAAGGCTGCTTGCAAAAGTGGTGAAGAGTTCTTTCTATCCTTCCTTTATCTTTCCCTAAATTGAGGGTAAAAGATTGAAGTACTCTACTACAGTGGTAGAAAGTGAGATCTTGGCATGAAGTATATTCTATTAAGGAATTATTGTTGGACTGATGAGGTAGCTCATCCACCTCATAGAGGTGGCTGCTGCCAAGTCCAAAATCTGAGTTCAATCCCTGGAACCTGGATTGTGAAAAGCAGAGAATCAATTCCCCCAGGATGTCCTCTGTCCTTCATACAGGTGCTGTGGCTCTTGTATATGTGTGCGCATGTGCATGCCATGAGCATGTGTACGCGCATGTGCGCACACACACACACACACACACACACACACACACACAATAAATAGATAAATAAATAAATAAACAAATAAATAAATTATATATAAATACTCTACATCTTTACAAAGAAATTATGGTTAATTTAGTGCCATAGGTAAATCAGTGGACTTTATGCACTGCATAAGATCCTTGATCAATTGACTTACTAGATTTTAGTTCAAATAAAAATTTGAACTCCATAGATAGTGTTATGAAAATATAAGTGAATGTTTTCTTTAGAACTCCAGTGAGCCCGTATAAAACCTACTAACCAAATCCATTTAAAAAGTGTAGGTACTATACATTTTGTGAATAGATTGATTTATATGTCTCAGCTACTGGGCCAAAGAATCTTGTTAGGAACCTTGTTAGTATCTCTCTCTCTCTCTCTCTCTCTCTCTCTCTCTTCAGAGGAGGGCCTTCTATTTTTCTTTTATTGAAAGTAGAAGAGTTTTCATACAATATTTTCTGATTACAGTTTCCCTTCCCCACTCCTCTGAGATCCTTCCAACCTCTCCTCCCAATTGAATCCACATCCTTTCTGTCTCTTATTAGAAGATAAACAGGTACCTAAAGGATAATAATGAAATAAAATAAAATGAGATTAAAACAAAAACAAACCAGAAAAATAGGACTCAACGAACAAAAGAAAAAGAGCCTCCCTCAAAAAAAAAAAAAAAAAAAGAAAAGAAACACATAGGAAATACATACGGATACAGAGACACACACATTTGTACACACAGGAATTCCAGTAAAAAACAAAAACAAAACAAACAAACAAACAAAAACCTAAAGATCTTAATTTCTCCTTTATTTGCATAGTTATTTTAAGGTAAAATTTGTCTTTTAGTTACCACAAATCCTTAAGAAAATGGTATGTGACATGATCTAGAATCTCTGCCTCTTGAAAAGAAAAGACTCAGTTCTGAAGTGAGACTGTAGCATTCGAAGGCCCTAGCTCTGGTTTCTTAGTGTATGTGTGTGTGTGTGTGTGTGTGTGCATACGGATGCATGTGGAAGACAGAAGACAATCTAATATGTACTTTTCATGTGTTCTCTTTATGAGATGGGGTCCATCACTGTCATGGAAATCACCAAGTTCATAAACTAGCCACCGAGTCCCAGGGACCTGCTCATCTCTTTCTCTTCTGCTCCGGGACAACAAATATGCTCCTATACCTCTTTTTTTGATTGTTGTCATTTTGATTTTACACAGTGCTCATACTCAGGTCCTGGTGCTTGCAAGGGAAACACTTTTCCAAGCAAGCCATCCAAGCCTTCATCTCCAGCGTCTTGAGAGGCTGATTAGTGTGTGTTGTGTTTCAAGCTTGGTGCAGTCACCAAGTAAAAACATATCTAGACAACCTCGAAGCCTTTCCCATTCTACAAGCAGTGGTGCCAAATCTAACAAAAATTAAAACACATTCCAAAATATGTCAGCAGTAATATTAAAATTGTATTCTTCATCCAGGTCTAGCTGAGTAATATTTATTGTTATAAAATCACAGTCTTTTTTTGTTTTGTTTGTTTGTTTTGTTTTGTTATTGTTTCAAGACAGGGTTTCTCTGTTGTAGCTCTGTCTGTCTGTCTGTCTGTCTTGGAATTCACTCTGTAGACCAGGTGCCTGCCTCTCAAATGCTGGGATTAAAGGCATGTGCTACCACCACCTAGCCACAGACTGCTTATTAAGTGATAGGCAAGATAGCCTACAATTTGTATCTCTGAGATTTATTTTCTAGGCAAATTATAAAGCTTTTAACTATAGTTTTCTTTTTCTCAAATCTCCACAAATCCATTGTATCATGAGAAAAGCAAGAGTTGAGATGTCCACATAAGCTGTACACACAGCAGCACACACCACTTTGCTGAGAAGGACTTTGGTGTCCCTGAGCATTTATTCAAAACACTTTTCTGAAGAAACAAGAAAAGAAGTAAAGTGGAGTCTAGTATGCACGTGTCATCTGGCTGTTTAACAGCACAAACCTGTCATTCTTTGACTTAGCAGAATAACATGGCAGTTTTATCATCTGTGTGTCTGGTGACATGGCTCTCATCTTGGCAGTGATCTACCAGATAACTTCCTTTGGAGGCTCAGGGGAGATACTGGTAGTTGGGCAACACATTCCAAGTATTCACTTTTCACCTGTCATTATTGTTTAGGCAAACACAGAGTAATCACACACCCTTGGATCCTTTCTTCCTGCTGACTTGCTTCTGCTCTCCATCCCCTAACTTCACCCCACCCCCATGCTTTTATAGAACTACAACTTTTAAAGTGCACTTGGCTCGTGTCAGAGGAGTAAAAGGAATAGCTGTGTGGAACACATCTATATTGCCTGTAAAATTGCTATGGGGGACATTATGGAGCTTGCTGTCCCTTACATAAAGATCATTTTGACAAATTCATCTTCAAACTCAGAGATAAGGAAGTTTGTCCAATTGATGAACTGGCGTGCTTTCTTTTTGTACAAAATGAGCGCTGTGCAATCCATCATACTGTCTTGGCTTAAGCCGTGAGGAAGCGATGTACCAGGACTTGGCTCAGTCACAGCAGTGTTTTCCAGGTAGCCTCTTCTATGTATACTCTCCACTTTATTCTCACTATGGTAGATACCTTTAAAATATATTATCACTTATTCTGTTTAGGTTTAGGCTAGGTACAAATGAGCTAGCAGAGTTACAGGTCTTTGCAAGTGTGTGTGTGTGTGTTTGTGTGTGTGTGTGTGTGTATAAGAGAGACAGATAAGGAAGAAGTTTCATAAAGTTTCAAATCTCTATTTTGTTGCCTTTTTTTTAAACCATGTATGTAATCATCATAAAATTATTCAGACTCCATGGTGAGCATAACATTGTGCTAAATATATCCTGAAGAATATAGAACAAAAATATGAATTTGTTATGGAGGGCCATATGAGTACATTTACTCTTGAAAATGTACAAAATCTGCTTAAGTTTTTTTCAAGGTCTTTTGCTGGCTGTATAGGAAAGTAATTGTAGTGGTCTTCCAGCCTATCACTTTAATACATAGATTGTGCTTTTCTGAGTATAGATTCATTTAAATTTTATGAGGCAAGCTTTGTTTATTTTTGTTCCTCTTTGTTTCAGAAAGGATACGGATCAGTTGCAGTAATATAATCTAAATATGAATTAAATATATGTGATTAAATAATAATAAAGTTCATACCAACAAGATAGAGCTAAGAATTTAACGGATTTTTAACACATTGGTGCTATTCTAAGGTCACCATGAACTTTTAGTTAAAGAAAGGAATGACTTCTGCTGATTTGCTAATTTAACTGAACTATTTTCTTATAAATGTCTATTGTTTAAGCTAAAAAGAATTTTTACTTTGGTCAGTGAGGTATGTGTTTTCAGAGTGGCCCCTGAAAAACATGTCTTATGGAGTTATCTAAGATTCTGAACTGGTTTCTAGGGGAAATTGGATCAAAAGAGCCCATTGAGTCAATCAGGGGAATATCGGTATGAACAAGGCGTGGCTGGAGACACAGCTTCCTGACTAACCGAGAGAAAACTGTTCACTGTGAAACCAGTTCCTACAAAGTCAGAGGAATGTACTTTCACATGTGTGTAATTTTATTGAACACAGTGACATTTCATAAGAGAAGTCTGCATATTTCCTCATCCTCTTCTTACCTTTGGTTTAATTCTTTGTAGTTCGTCTCAGGTTCTCTCACAACCTGACTGCTGTAGGCCCCTAGGAATGAATGGGCGTAACTACAGCAGCTCACACTGTTTTTAGAATTATTTATAGGGACTGTTAACATTGAAATAGGAAAACCCACTAGATGAAAACCTTGTAGGATTCAGTGGACTAATCAGCCATGGTCAATATTTAGGCTTCTTATTAGGCCAAAAAGCCATTAAAATGAAAGACTTGTTATGATAGCTATCAAAACTATGCTACAGAAATGTCTAAACCCACTGTGATATAAATATTTACTCTTTTTTAATATGCATGTGTGTGTGTGTGTGTATGTTGCACCTGCAAGAGTTAGTTCTCTATGTCTACCAGGAAGACTCCAGGGACAGTTATCAGGCTTGGTAGCAAACACCTTTGCCTGCTAAATCATCTTGCGTCCCCAATATTAATGTTTACTGTTCTTTCTCTATTAATGTGAAGCTATTCTTGTAAGAAGGAAGATATTTTGGGAAGAGTAACATCAGTCATGGAGTTGAGATAAAGTAGGGAGAACATTTTCAAAATGTATCTTTCAATTATACATGTTTTTTCTTTATAAAACTATTAACATTTTTTTCCCATTGATTTGACTGCCTCTCAGTCAAATAAACTTACCAGTACTTGTTATTCATGGTTCACTGTTCAGGAATGAGCAATGATTTCCTTCATCAACCAGCCACCTGAAATTGTTTTGCTTATTAGTCAGTATAAACTGTTTGCCAAAATACAAAACCAAAATACAACATATCAGCATGGAAGATTTATTGCTTAGTTTCGCTCCATTGATTTTTTTCCCTTATCCAATATAGGACCCTAAAAATCCTAAAGTCTGATTGTGTTGTAGAGTAAAACCTTTCCCTGTTGCTGTACTACATGAAGTTTTTAGAATTGGGCAATACCCTTCACATTTGGCCTTATCTTTTAAATCCCCTTAATATGAATGATCCTCTCTAACTTATGTAGATCACTTTCTTAATATGCCTGGATTACTATTTATAAATATATTTGTTTAATTATCATCTACTAAACATTCTTTTTAATTTACGTATAAACAAAACCTTCCTGTTTGTTCTTTTACAATGTATTGTTGGGACCACTTACTCATAGTTCACAGAGTAAATCTGTAGCCATAGATTTAGTGGATGTAGATGTTGATTCAGGGCCAAAGCTTTTATTCATTTTTCTAATTAAATCACAGTTTCTTAGCCTGAACCTGTGGAGCTTTTTGGCCTCCACACAATCTTGTTTTCTGTTTAGACCTGGATGGCTTCAGCCTTTATACAATCTAGAACATTTAAATTTCTGTACAATCTAGTCTTAAGCCTCTGAGATGTAACTGGTGACTGAGCCACTCTGACTAGCTCTTCTTGAACTCTGACTCTTCTGGTTCAACTCACTCTTGTTGTTCTGGCTCAAACTCTTCTCCAAGCTGACTGGTTCAAACTGACTTTCTGAGCTGGCTTACTGTTTCTGATCAAACTCTTCTGACAATGGCAGATTCTGGCTACCTGACTGCCTCAGACTAAACTGCTGTGCTTGGCTTCAAGCAGACTCCTTCTGCCAATCTGCTGATGAATCTCTCTGCTTCTCTGCCTTATACCCAGTTACTTTGCTTCATTGTCTGTGTCTTGTCCCCTGTTTGCCCACTTTAGATTACTTGCCTCATACTGCATGCTGTATCTGATTGCTGTAACTGAATCTTTCTGAACTGAGAAACCACTTTATATATGGTGAGAGTTAGGCGTGTTCCTCACTCTGCTAACTCTTCCTCTGATTATTCACTTTGCCTGTCCTTCACTCTGACTCACTTCAGATATCACTTCTTTTGTGACACTGACTCTTTCTGACTTCTGTTTTCTGTATTTGCTTCCACTTTTTGATTAAAGGGTAGACTATCAATGCCTTCTGAATTCTGAGATTAAAGGTGTCTGCTACCACTGCTTTCTGAATACTGGCATTAAAAATGTGTCTACGTTTTATTCAACCTCACAGGTTTCTGAATGTAGACCCCTAAAATATAGACCCTACCTAAGTTTCACACAGGCCTATTCCTCTACAGAATTATGGCTATTCACTTCACAAATTATTCATGATTGATTTTTGGCACATTCGCACATTTTTCTTATTCCTAAATTATCATAGGTTAATGATATTGTGCCATTGCTATTGAGTTTATGCCATATGTTAATCTATATAGAAGAAAATCATTGCCACTAAAAGCTAAAATAAAAAGTTAAAAGCTAAAAGTTAAAAAGTAGTGCCATACATGTAAAGATGGAAAATAAGGAATTGTCACACAATGCCATCAAAACAATGAGAAAGAAAGAAAGAGAAAGAGAGCAAGAGAGAGGGAAAGAAGTCCTAACATATTAATGATAGCTACCAAAGGGATTATGATTATCAGGATAATTATATGTGAGTTGGGTGTTGATGAATGAATATTAACATAGGAGACATACTTTTCAGAGGCAGAGGAGAGCATGGAGTATTTGAATGACAAATATCACTGACTTCTCATTTATAGTTTCAAAATCTCAAGGGTTCCAAGCTCTGTAAGTTTTCTTAACTCATTTCATGCTGACCTTCATCGACCTGATCTCACTCACCAGGAGGACCTCACCTGAATTCATGGCAGATGAGTAAGTTTAAGTTTTTGTTACAGTTGCACTGATGTGCTCGATATGTTGTTTCCCCCAACAAAAAAATGAAATCTAAAGCTGGGGCTTCTGTTGTCTTTGCTGATTCACATGGCTTTCCTCAGACAATACAGCAAAGAGCTTGTTATACATACAGCTTAGTTTATTTCTTCATTCAATTGGAACATAAATCGTGACATGGCTTGTTAGAATGCACTTGGTAGTTCTTGTTTATTTACCTATATTGCTATATGTAATTTATAGGATTTTATTTATTGGCTTGCCTATAATTCTCTTGGTTCCAAAGATTTAAGATAGTGAGATCATCTTGCAATAATTTCATACTGAATTCATTACTTAAATAAATACTATATTTACAGTGTTTTCACAAAGTGTCAGGATCCATTTTAAACACTTTATACAGATTTCAAAGATTGCCAGGCATGGTGGTGCACACCTATAGTCATAGAATTTCTGGAAGGCAGAGGCAGAAGGAACAGAATGACATGAGTTACATGCCAGCTCGGGTTATCAAACAAGAGCTTGTCTCTGATAAAACAAAAAACAAAACACCTAATTTTTTCTTACAGAGTTTAAGAAATTAATATTATCATGATACTCATTTGTGAAATGGAAAAACAATATCCTTCAGGTCACTTAAATAGTTTAAAAAGACAGAGGGAAAGCACCATGTTAGGATGCCTATGGGATGTCTGGGGTCCTGCTTGATGTCTGATGCCTGCCTGTTTGGGTGGTGGGACCCAACTTCAGGATGACTTTGGTCATGCTTGATCTCAGGCTAATGAGGATCAGGTCAAGGTTTATGATTAGAATTGCCTGCTGCCTTCAGGAATCATGGTGATGCCTGTGATCCATACTCCTACCTCTTGGGCTGTACCTCATTTTGTCATTATTTTTTATTTATTTTTTCTTCTTGAGGGCACAGGGGTGGAAGGATGGACTAGGGAGGAGTAGACAAGAGATGCATTGTATGAAACTCGAGTAATCAATAAAACTATTATGAATTGATGAAAGCTGCATCAATTCATCTTTATTCCTAAGCTATACCGCCTCTTGATTGATGAACCCGAGTTCCATGTGCAGCAAAGAAGAATGATGAACTAAAATTGGTATTTTAAAACCACAATGAGTCACCACGCTCTTTCAGAACTTCCTAGATGACACATTTGGTGGAGTCTCCACTGATATGGCCAGAACAGAGTATGCAGGCGTACTTTAACACATTTATTAAATATATACAATTGATTGAAATATGATTTTAGTTATATATTGTAACATGTGCTATATATATTTTAAAATCTATTATATATAGGTGATTAGTTATTTTTATTATTTTTTAAATAGCAGTGGTTTTAAATACATCAGTAAAAACTTACTAACTAAATACAGAGCTAGTGAGATGGCTCAGCAGGAAAAGGCTCTTGCTGCCAAGCCTAATGACCAGAATTTTATCCCTAGGACCCAGATGGTGAAAGGAAGAAACTGACTCTCTCAAGTTGTTCTCTGATGTCATCATGCATAGTGTGGGGTATGCCCCCTCCAACTAACTAAATACATATAAACTTATTTATATTTATTTAAATTTAAATAAATTTATGAGCAAGTCATGCTCATTACAAAATCTTGGGAAAGCTGGAGAGATGGCTCAGCAATCAAGAGCACTGGCTGCTCTTCCAGAGGACCAGGGTTCAGTTCCCAGCATCCACATAGCAGCTCACAACAGTCTGCCACTCCTGTTTCAGGGGATCTGACACTTTCACACAGACATACATGCAGACAAAGGACCAATGTGTATAATAAAATAAAATACTGTTAAAAAAAAACTTGGAAGATTGTAGAAAAAAATGAAGGTACCTCTAATTTTCTCACAGATCTTTTTTCATAGTCAATCTGGCCACTCTTAAAGGTTGGTACCAATTGGTCCATTTGAGGGTACGCATAGCCTTGACTTATAGTTGACTGACACTTGCACATACATGGGATCCTAATGTATATGTACATATGCGTTTATCATCCTTTTAGTGTAGTTGATTAAATAAGATTTGTTCATGTATCAGCATTATGGCTGCCATAACTGTCACAGAGTTTAGACTTCTCTTTGAAAGGAATGCCCAGGGTTCCTTTAAGCATAAATGCACTGTCCATGTAACCGAGCCGTTTTTTAAGCACCATTGGTAGTTTTGCTGTCTTATGAGGCAAAATGCTCTTGATGACAACATATTGTGGGATGTCACAGAAGCTTGCCATGGTTTTATGTAGGATAGTTTTTCTTTCTTTCTTTCTTTTTTTTTTTTCCTCTCAATTTTGTAAATAGAACTCAGGACCTACCAAACAAGTCCCTTACCTTTGAGCTATCCTCCAAAGTCCTAATTTAGGGCTTTTAAAATTATCTACAAGAAAGGGTGATTAAAAAAACAAACAAACATTCAATCAAATTTACAGATGATGCTGTATTTAGGCATGTTAAAAAAAAATCCAGGAAGACAGATATTTTAAATAGTTAGAAATACGTGAAAGAAATAGTAAAACAGTGTTTGGATTGCAAAAGTTTAATTTGAATGCGTTAAGAGCTTATTAATGAGTAAAGCAATTGCTCATAGGAAATGAACGGAGTAAAGACTTCTGCTTTTGCCGTCACATATCTGTAGAACTAAGAACACATCACAACTGTGCAGCTTTCATTCATCTATTCGCCAATGTGCCTTGTCAGTTCTTTAGAAAGAGTGGCTTCGTAAGCTATCTCCTGTTCTTCTGGGGCTACCGCACGCTGTTTCCTGCGCTAGCTGAAGCTGTAAGGGGGCTACTACTGTCTTACTTCCTGTAATCTACTCTCAGTTGGCATTTTATTTATCCCGTATCAGAGTCTCCATAACAACTGTGTGATGAAGACATAAGTGGCATTTATATTTTTGTTTGTTCAGTTTTTACTTCCTATCTGAATCTGTCAATTTATTTTCTCAAACCTGATATAACATTTTTTCTCCTAAAATCCAACACACGTGTGAATTCACATTAAAACATCTGTGGATTCAAGTCATTAAACATTTGGAATTAAAATGCAGTGCCACCCTCATAACCTCTCATAAACAACTGAGTGATTCCTGGAGGAGTCCAATTATGCAGCTAGAACACTGGCTGAACTACAGTCATAATCACATGTGTCCATAGTTTGTTGTTGTGTCCATGGCAAGCATTTGTGAAATATCTATTCATCAGGCAATACTTAGGGAGAATGTGTTTAGCCATTATAACAAGGTATATGCAAATGAGCCTCCCATGAGACTTTGCAACAAACATTTAATTAGCTATACAAAGAAACAGTTAAACATACAAACACACATTAGAAAATTTGCCAGTGTGTACTGTGAATTTGGGGCACAGAATTCCTGAATAGTACTATTTGACAATATATACCTTTACCACATGCCTTTTTGTGGAAATACGTGGTTGTACTTCAGAATTAATTTTGTTGAGTTTCTTGTATTTTACCTTAATATAAAATCCTTAGCATATGAGCAGCATCCTGTGTGTATTTTTCGCACTGCATTTGTGAGAAGGATAGTAAGATGTCAAAGCTGAAATCTGTATCTACGAAGTCACCACAGAAAGGAGAAATTCATACAATCATACATCCCCTAGGATGATAGCTGTCAAGCAGTTCTTTATCATTGTATATAAAAATAATACTGATTGACATTTAAAAAAATATTATTTATTGAGGAAGATTTGAGTTATATTTTCTAGTTTTTTATCCTCTAATATAGATGTACAATTCTTTTCTTAAAAGCAAAACAAGTTAAAATCTCAGTAGCTTGAACTTCTAAATGCAAAGAAAATTCATTGCTGAATTTGAGTAATTAAAAATTCTTGCCTAGTATTGTCTTGCTTTAAATCATAAGGATATTTCTGTAAAAATAAATTCAGATGAATATTTAAATTTTACTTTTGAATTCACATTTTAAAATCTTAAAAAAACCCTCAATTTTTATGATTCTATTCTATATTTACTATTCACAGGTGTGCCATGCAAAGATAACACTGAGTATTTCATAATGTCATAATGTAAGGCTGTAAAAACACATTCGGAGCAGTTTTTATTTTTCAAGAATTTAAAGAGTTGTCACAAGTTATAAGAAAGACAGTAGCTCACAACTTCAAGTGAGCCTATTGGTTTTGAGTATTAACTTGGTATGATTCACAACCATCTAGGACTGAGTTTTTATAACAATTTATAGAGGAGTCCTCTTATTCTCTGATAAACAGGAGGAGTTTCGAGGGGCAGCAGCTGACCAGCCTGCCTGCCATCACCATTTACATCTGTGAAGCCCCCAAGGACAGAAAAGAGTCTTTTAATTGGTGATTCTACTTCAGTAGAAACATGCATTTAGGAAATGAGGCCTACACTGTTGTCTTCACACCAGGCAAACCAGCTCCTGTTGTCATGGTGATCTTCTATAGCATGCTAGATCCAGTGATGTGGAAAACAAGATGGCTTCCTCGTTTATTCCAGCCTCAAAGAAAGTTGCAGATATTAAGACATGATTACTGAAGTTTTTTTAAAGATGCATCTTTCACATTACAAAAATGCACATTAAAACATTTTTTGTCATTAATAAAATTTAACTGCTCCAAAGTTTCTATACATTATGTGTGATTTTTTTCCAAGGCACAGAACTTATTTCCTTTCTTTTAAATGTAAATGTCTTAAAATGCTGCAATACCACTGAGCTATGCTTCAAGAAGCAGGTCAGATTTCAGTTCATGTATTATTTCTATTTATTTTGGATTAGCATGAGGGTTATAGCATGACACATGTTATGCATGGGCTTTATTGTGTGAGAATGAGCTGCTTCAGCAATTTCAATGCCTGCAGAGGAGCTCTTTCTACTCTAAAAGAGATCATGAGCTTCAGATTGGAGGCAGATAAAATGGGAAAATAGAGAAAGAATTGATTGTGGCCAACTAGGATGAAAAGCAGCTGCTTGTTATTCATAGATGAATTTTCCAACTCTAGTGGGAAAGTGAGGTAGGCAGTTGTCTGTGTGGCATCTGTGTTAAGTGTTTGGGCACAAAGCACCTTTCCCATTTTTGGTCCATTCCACTTTTTCATTATTAATTTTAAACAAAATTGAACAGAGACAACCTCTATACTGTTTTCCTAGTGTTAGGAGGGAGATAAAGGATTATGATGCAAATTCGCTATGATTGATGAATTAATTATCTGTAACATTTTCTTATAGAGACTGGCACATGGTAACAAAGAAAGGCAGAATTCCCTCTACATCACAATTTATATTTGTAACAGTGGTGGGGATGTTGTTATACACTCAATTACCAAAGGCATATGCACATTGATAGGTTTGTGGTCTGCTTTTTTGATGGCACTTTTTGGAAAGTGATGATTAAGCGAGTTTCCATATATGTTGCTGCTCTTTATATTAATTCATTGCTTTAATGAATAGCCTTAGGGTTCAATAAAGAATAAAGATATTGATATTGTCTATTGAATGTCAGTGCAGTTTTCCAAACTGTTCTTCAGAGCACTTCCGATTTGCAAAATGTTCTATATGCTTTTTTTTTTTGTGTGTGTGTGTGATGAAATGGTTTTACACTATAATTATTTTAGAAGAATTTGCATTTTGGCCACCCTTTTGGAGAGCCAACACTGACTTGTATATTAAAGGCACAAAAGAAATCTAAGGTAAGGAGATCTGTTTAACTTTTGACTATGGATGCTGAATTCTCTCTCTGTCTCTCTCTGTCTCTGTCTCTCTGTCTCTCTGTCTCTGTCTCTCTCTCTCTCTGACTCTCTGTCTCTCTCTTTCTTTAAAGAATGTCAGTGTTTTGGAAACACATTTAGTAAGTGGGATTCCAACAGGGCCTAGCATCTAATTTTGTTTTACTCTTGATTCTGGTAATCTTTATTTATTTCAACTTAGTGTATGGGGAGCTGGGCAGAGAGTGAGGTTAAAATTATCATATGGAAGAAAGAAACTAATTGACAGGAATACTAGAAACCCTACCCACCCACCAAGGCCCACATCAGGGAACATTCACACAAAACCATGTGCAAGACACAAATGACATAAAAAAGTCCCAGCCGACTGGGCACATGTACCATTGAGCTTCTAACCTTTCTCTCAGCTCTGGCCCACTTCATCTTTTGAAGAGCTTTCTTCCTTAATTAACCCTCTACTTCTATGTCTATCCATGTGTCCCATCCAATTTCTTGTCTGGAGAAACATGGACCTGGATATCCAGGAGTATTCCACTGAGCTCCAGTAACATCAGCTAACAGATTCAATCTGCACATTCCTCATCCCTGGTGCTACTAAATAGTGTGTGTGCTGTAAGTCTGAACAAAGGCATATTTCATTAGGACTGAACTTTTGTTTGATATTTAGCGTACCCTGGTTAAGACTCTCTGGCATGGATATAGAGAGCTAATATTCCAGTTGGATAGGGTCAATGGTCGTACCTTAGCAAGGCAGGATCACTCCTAGGAAGGCAGTTTTGCCTTTAGTCATGCTGAAGAGATAGGTAGAATAATTATTCCTTTAGTGAGACAGTATAATTTCTCACCTGAGAACTGCCCTCACTTAACAGTGGCCATAGACTGAGCAGACACAGGCTCAGCTGGCTCTGCCCACTTTTCTGATTCAACTGTGGACACAACACGGGTAGCTGTTTTACCTTCCTGTTGCCATGTATTTCAGGTCTTTTTCTACCATAATGGGCTGCGCACCTTGAACTTCAAGCCAATTGAAACCCATGGCCCCCTAAGTTACGTTTCCTCATGTTTTTGGTCACAATGACAGGTAACTAATAATTCGGTATATAATATGCTAAACCCTAATTGGACTTTTGGAATTACAGTGCAAAGTTAAAATTTACTGAGGAGAAAACAGGTGAGTTTTTGTAATGTAGAGTCACACCACCTTGTGAAGTTTTGGCAGACTTTGTATGTTGATAATTATTTGGTTTGAGTGAGGACTCATTGCTCTATTAGACTTCAATCTGGATCTTAGATGTTTGTCTTTCTGTTCTTTTATTTTTTTAGTTTTTCTGAGAGATAAATCAACAGTTAAATTTTTAAAAATTTGAGATTTAAAAAAATTTTATACATGAGTGTTTGTCTGCATATATGTCTGTGTCCCATGTGCTTGCAGTGCCTGTGGAGTCCAAAGAAGACAGCAAATCCCCTTGGAACTGGAGTTAGAGACTGTTGCGAGCCTACCATGTGGGAGATGGGTATCCTACCCAGATACCCTGGAAGAGCAGTCTGTGTTCTTAACTGCTGACTCCAGTCCTAACAGCTAGGTTTCTTTTGTCTATTTCTAGTATAGACATTGTTTTTCAAATCCTCCCCACTTTGCTTGCTATTCAGAATTTATGAAAAGTCAGAAACCGTAGATAGAGCTGCCTAGGCTCACCATCAGTGATTAGGGAAACTTGTCATCTCTTCGAACATGTCTCATGATATCGGGGGAGCATAGCATGTATCACCTGGACAGAGATGTGAGAGGCCAAATTAAATTACTTTGATAGGTCCAGTGACTCTTCTCATGTGACTTATGAGCACTGAAATATTTATTGAGCACAAATGACACAAGAAGGTGAAAACTCAAGATGATGAGATACATAAAAGGTCAGGAGAATTCTCAAGAAAGTGGAGAGAAAGGCCAAGGTAAAATCAGCAAGCCTGTGAGTGACAGGGCTGAAGTATGGGGTAAGAGAGAGGGACGGAGGGATAATGGTTCCCAGACCCCAAATAAGTGTTTGCAGAAACCGATATGGATGTCTGTGTGTGAGAGACTTTCTAAGGTCTTCTGGTATTTTTTGTTTTGCTCGGTGAGATGAGTAGTTACAAAGGTGCCACTGTGCATAAGCAATGTGACTTTCTGGCTCTTGGCCTGACATTTGTCATCTTCCCTTTGAGAGCTGGCAGTACAGGCAATTCCTACTGAATGTTTTAATTACGATCGTTTTCATCCCTAGCTCATTATAGAGCTCAGGAAAACCAACGTGGAAACCAGAAAAAAATTATTTTCAACACCTAGGCCGAAGCTACCTGCACAGTTAGAAAAGTCGGCCCAGCAATGCTTTAGACTCAGATGTCATCAAAGCTGGTTCATCTCACATGATTCTCTGCCTTCCATGGCATTATTGCAGATAATTTGACACTTTTTGAATCTTGTCATATCTCCAACATTTTTCTTCCTGATTTCCTAGATAAAAAGTTTTTTTTTTATATACCTTTACTATCAAATTAGCTGAACATTCTCCTTTCTTTGAATTAAAGATGTGGAAGATGGGAAAATGTAAAATTGCTCATTTTCTTTAATACATGAACCTACAGTGAACCTTGGTGGTGTTGAGGTTTCTTTCTTTCTTTCTTTCTTTCTTTCTTTCTTTCTTTCTTTCTTTCTTTCTTTCTTTCTTTCTTTCTTTCTTCCTTTCCTTTCCTTTATCTTCCTTCCTTCCTTTCTCTCTCTCTCTCTCTTTCTTTCTTTCTTTTTCTTTCTTTCTTCCTTCTGAGCATCTGCTGCTCTCCTACAAGCAGCTCATGTTTTCCCAGCAGTGAGGAGAATGAGCTATGCACACAAATGTTCAAAGTTACCTCATCGTGTCAGAATTGTGGGGGCAGGGAAAGAAAGTACCTTGCTGTGAATAACAAGGAGGAGAGCTTTTGTAGGCAATAGCTCAGAGTGAAAACTTGACTGTGAAGTAGATGGCTTGAGAAAAAAAAAAAATGAAGAAAGAAAACGTTGAGTTATTTGTGAAGATAAAGTTTTAACAATTATGCCTCATCTATTTAAATAAAATTCAGCTTTTGGCTTTTTAAAAGTCTGATTTCTACCAGACTGTATCCTTGAATTGTTTTTGAATCTAGAATAAAAAAACGATGGCAGCTGGCTTTTTTTTTTTTTTTTTGTGAAGTTGACCTCTTAGGATATGTAATTACTTTGTCTTACTCTACTTCTGATTTCTGAATGAAAAGAACACAGCATTTGCTTCTTAACTTCAAATCTAGTTTAACTGTTTGCTTCACGATGCTCTAATACACTCCAAGTGTGGCTGTTGACTTCACCTGGACCCTGAGTGCAACATCTTGACTATGAGGCTAATTAAAAAGGTTGAATGGCATCAATTCAGATTGGGAAGAATTACTCAGTTTACGGCAGAGTGAAGTAAGAAAATAGGAAATACCTAGGAAAATAGGTAAACATCAAAAACAGTTCTTAGACTTCAATTCAGAGAAGGGTGTCTTTCAAGCCCTTTAATTCAACTCAAATGCTTTGTATGTCAATGAAATGTGATATTCTTTTAAAGAGCATTAGATTGAATATAAAGAAACTTTTAGACTCTCCAGAGAGACCTTTCATTAGTGGTTCTTTTTTTACAACATCTGGCGAGTGATTTTTAATAGGCTGAAATTAGTCTTTTTCTTTTCAATTTTCTATGCTAAAACTATTAGGAAGATTACTTGTGGTCTAGAAAACTAAACAAAAGTCATAATACTTGCCCTACTTAATACGTCCTTTGTAATTCATGTGGGATATAAAAACAGTTTTTGTGTCCTTAGGAAATTTGAGCTCCAGACTGTAAGTAGTTCTCTCTGTACTAGCCAAGACCCAGGGCTACAGAGGATTTGAACACCCTTGTTAGCAGGGGTACTCCACTTCATTGGGGTTTATAGACAACCATCAGAGTTTACTTCGTTAGAGATTCCATGAGAGAGGTCTAAAGAGATATCGAGCCCTGCATAATGGCACTTGCCTGTAATCTCAAAACTCAGAAACCTGAGGCCGAAGGATTGTGAGTTTGAGGCCAGCCTGGGGGCTATGTAGTAAAACCCTGTCAGAAATAGAAAGACTGGGAAAGTAAGAATAAGAGCAAGAGCAAGTGAGAGAGAAAGATTTGGGAGAAAAAAAAATCCCAGGGCAGCAGACATTAGAGTGTTTAGCAACACGTGCACAGAGAAGTTAGCCATGACAAAGATACTATAAACAGACCCATGAGGAAGGGGTAAACAAATGAATTATTGTAATAAATCACAGAGTGCAGAGCAATGACTGCCAACTGGTTTACTAAACCTTCCAATATCCTTTGCTGCTCAGTATAGACAGGTGAATACATTTCAGCCAGAAGAATCTAAGTAGAAATGTCACAGGCAGTCTCTGGGAAATGTCCTTTTAAGACAGGATTTGTGAAATGTTAACTTCCTCATGTCTTCCTCCAGACCAATTACCCTGATTGTAGATGCTGTCATGTGGACTGCTGGGACCCAGATTAATTGGTTGATGAGAAATGAAGTATCTTGAATTTCTGATATTAACTAACACCATACCAGCTTCAGACTAACTACTCTCCCTTTGATTCATTTACTCAACCTAATGTAGCTTCAAGTAATACCTGGCTGAGGGACTTTCTAGAGAATATTCGAATCATCGTTGATGTATGCAGAGTTTGAGGTTATTTAATGAAGGTATTTCTAATGAAAGTTTCAAAAATAAAATGCAGCTTGTCCCTGGAAGTGCTCATGTCCATGGATGAGACGTGTTGGAGAGCAAAGGATATGTGTCAGAAGTGTGTTGAACTCCGTAGTGGTGCTGTGAGTTTTCTGTTGTAATATGGACAATCAAAATTGATGTATGAATGGAGAAATCTGTGTCATTTGTACCCAGATTATACCCAGCATTTTAAATGACGCAAAAGTATCATATTTGATTGTTCCTTTTAAATAGTTGACCAGGCTCTTAACCCATGAATGTCTCGCTGGTCACATAATTTGAACCAAGGTAGTTCCTAACCATATTTATTCTCCAAAATACTAGAAATCTGACAAAAAAAATCCCTGTTTATTGTCATTTGTCATAGTTAGTTTAATTGCCAAATTGAGGCAACCTGAGAAAAGAGTCTCCATGGTGGATTGTCTTGATTGTCTTAACTGATGTGGGAATGCTCAGCCTGCTGTAGCTAGCATCATTTTCTGGGCTGGAGGTCTAGACTGTATAAGTAGAGGAAAGCTACAGGAGCACAAGTAAGCAACGGGCAGTGTGTAGGTATTTATCTCTGTTGTTGACCAGAAGTAAAAGAAGCAAAATTTTAAGCAGTGAACCAAGTTAGAGTAAAAACAAAGAAATAATCTAATAATCCAACCTTGAAAATGAACTGGGATATTACAAAAAGATAAGCAAAAACAAACAGACAGACAAACAAAGCCAGAACACACAAGTGACATTGTAAACTGGTGACCACCTGATTAACTGTGTGAAGTACAAAATGTCCACAATCCCGTCAAGAGGCAGAGACGAAGGTGGGGTTGGAACTTAGAGACAGAACAGTTGTCTTGTGTGAAGTCCTAGGTTCAAATCCTAGTTTGAAAAGCAAAATCCAGGCAAAGACTGTGAGACATTTAGACTAATCAACTATGCGCTGCTTATAAAAATAACTATTTAAATCTGCAAATATATGCACATTAAAAGTGAAACTCCGGGAAAGAATACATCATGGTTAAAATATTAGGACATGGATTATATTATAAAGGTAATCATAAAAATATTTTTGGTAAGAATGTTAGCAAAGATGAAGAGTACTGTTATTTTTTTGTTATTTTGTTTTTTTTTCATTATGCAATATATATCAATCCAAAATGTATTTGTTCCTTAAAAATTAAATTATATGCTCTAGTAGCTCATAGAATTGGAGAAATGGCCAAATTTATCATTAATAGAGATTTCAATTTTCATCTTTATTATTTTTGTTTAGCTTTCTTTTTTGCCTTTTATTAAAAATAGATTCTTTTCTCACATAATATATCCTGATTATGATTTTTTTTTCCTCCCTCTGCTTCTCCCAGTTCTTATCTTCTCTCCCGTCTTAATTTACCCTCTTTTTGTCTCTCAGTAGAAAACAACTAGGTTTCTAAGGGATAAAAATAAAATAAAATAACGACAAAAATAATTTTTAAAAAGGAAAAGCTCTGGCATGACATTATGAGATAAGGAACTTCCAAAAATGTTGTTGAGCTCATTTTCTGTGGGTCATTCACTGCAGGGCAGATAGCCTATACTTAAGAGTAGTTTGTTTCCCCAGGGAAATTCCCTTGGAGGAAAACTAGGTTTTCATTTGCAAGTGGTTATTAACTGAAGATCTCTTCTGGGTTAGGGATTGGGGCATGGGTCCACTTCTCCTTTCAGCTCTAGGACCCCATCTGGTACAGACCCATGCAGGCCCTGTGTGTTGTGGAAGTTTATTTTTAGTTAGGTATGTGTTTTATATACTGTTGGATGAGGGGCTAGCCTAGGTCTTTGTGCTCTGTATTGTTTGCAGGTGTTGGATTTCTGTGGGGGACATTTGATTGCAAATGATCTGCATGTGCTCTCAATAGAGCACCTGAGGAGTTCTGAAAGAATGAAAACACCTGAGCTGAGACACTCGGGCTTCCACTGGCCATGATGGTGGTTCCCTCTGCTGAGGGCTGGCAGGGTTTGAGCCTATGAATATGCCTCTGTGTATCTCTTGGTGAAATGCCACAGCAGCCTACAACGACACCTGTGCATGATGCCTCAGCCTCTGTGAGTTATGTGTGCTTCTATCCTGTTGATTTAGAGGGAACTGTATATTTGGTGTCCTCCATCTTCTGTGGCTCTTACATTCTTTCTGCCTTCTCTTCTGCAGGGTGCCCAGGGGCCTTAGTGGAGGGGAGGGATTTGATGAAGACATCCCATTTAGGGTTGAATGTTTCAAATTCTCAAATTATCTGCATAATGTGTGGCTGTGAGTCTCTGCATTTGTTCTCATCTGCTGCAGGAAGAAGCTTTTATGATGATGGTTGAGTTTGCTTTTGGTAGGATGGCTATTGTTACTCTATTAATCCTACTAATCCACCAGTGTGGGGGATCTTTATATCTTTTGATATCTTCTTTAGTTTCTGTCTTTACGTCTTAAAGATCTACCGTGCAAGTCTTCATTTGTTTGGTTAGAGTTACCCCAAGACATTTTATAATATTTAATGCTATTCTGAAAGGTGTTGTTTCCCTGATATTTTTCTCATTTGTAATTTGTAATTTGTATATAGAAGAGCTACTAATTTTGTGAATTATTTTCTATCCAGTTACTTTGGTAAAAGTGTCAGCTGTAGGAGTTTTCCAGTGGGATTATTTTTTAGAGTCACTTGTGTATATTACCACATCATCTACAAATAAAGATACTTTGCATTTTTCCCTTCCAATCTGTATACCCATGATCTCCTCCATTCGTCTTATTGCTCTAGCTAAGACTTCAAGTGCTATATTGAATAGGTGTGGAGAGAGTGGACAGCCTTGTCTTGTTTCTGATTTTAGTGGCATTGATTTGAGTTTCTCTCCATTTAAGTTGACATTGGCTATCAGTTTGCTGTAAACTGCCTTTATTATGTTTAGGTAAGTTCCTTTGTATCACTAATGTCTCCAGGATGTTCATCATTAAGGTGTGTTGGTTTTTTGTCAAAGGCCTTTTCTGCATCTAATGAGATGATCATGTCAGTTTTTGTCTTTCAGTCTGTTTAAATGGTTGATTAAATTTATTGCTTTACTACATTGAACCTTCCCTGCACCTCTGGATGGAACTTACTAGATTATGGTGGATGATCTTTTCGATGTGTTCTTTGGTTTGCAAGTTATTTTATTGATAATTTTTATATCTGTATTCATAAGGATATTGGTCTATAATTCTCTTTCTTTATTGGGTCTTTATGTGGTTTGGGTATCAGGGTGACTGTGGCCTCATAAACAGATTGGGTAATGTTCCTTCTGTTTCTATTTTGTGGAATAATTTGAGGAGTGTTGGCATCAACTCTTCATTGAAAGTCTGGTAGAATTCTACACTACAACCATCTGGCCTTGGGCTTTTTTTGGTTCAAGACTTTTAATAACTACTTCTATTTCACTAGGGCTTATAAGTCTGTTTAAATTGCTGATCTCTTGATTTAATTTTGGCAAGTGGTGTGTATCAAAAAAATGATCCATTTCTTTTAGATTTTCCAGTTTGGTGGATAGGATATCCTCATGATTCTCTGGATTTCCTCAGTGTCTGTTATGTCCCCTGTTTTGTTTATGTTTTTATTAATTTGGATGTTATTTCTCTGCCTTTTAGTTAGTTTGGATAAGGGTTTGTCTATCTTGTTGATTTTCTTAAAGAACCAATTCTTTGTTTCATCAATTCTTTGTATTGCTCTCTTTGTTTCTATTTTATTGATTTCAGCCCCTAGTTTGATTCTTTTCTTGCCAACTATTCCTTTTGGGCATTATTTCCTCTTTTTATTCTAAATATTTTAGATGTGCTCTCCAATTGCCAGTATGAGATCTCTAAAATTTGTCTTGTAGTCACTTAGTGCTATAAACTTGCCTCTTAGAACAGCCTTCATTGCGTCCCATAAGATTAGGTATGGTGTATTTTCATTTTCATTCAATTCTAGAAAGTCTTTAATTTCTTTCCTAATTTCTGTCTTGACCCAATTTTCATTCAGTAATGAGTTATTCAGTTTCCATGCGTTTGTAAGCTTTCTGTTGTGTCTGTTGGTATTGGTATTGATATCCAGTTTTTTTTTAATTTTATTTTATTTTTTTTATCTTTGGGGGTCATTTAGGATGAAGGGTGTTATTTCAATTTTCTTGTATCTGTTGAGAACTTCTTTGTGTCTGAGTACATAGTCAATTTTGAAGAAAGCTCTATGAGGTGATGAAAAGAAAGCATACTGTTTGTGTTTGGGTGAAATGTTCTGTAAATATCTGTTAGGTCCATTTGATTTATAACATCAGTTAACTACTGTGTTTTGTCTGTTTAGTTTTTGTCTCAATGTCCTGCTATTGGCTATTGTGGGGTATTGAAGTATCCTTCTATCAGTGTGTGAGGGTTAATATGTGATTTAAGCTTTAGTAGTGTTTCTTTTATTAACTCAGGTGCCATTTTGTTTGATGCATAAATGTTAAGAATGGAAATGTTCTCTTGGTGGATTTCTTCTTTGAGGAGTATGTAGTGTCTTTCCTTATCTCTTTTAATTAGTTTTGGTATGAAGTCTATTTTATTTTATTTTTTTTTGATAGTAAAAAGACTACACCCACATGCTTCTAAGGTTCATTTGCTTGGAATATCTTTTTCCCATCATTTTAGTCTGAGATGATGTTAAGGTATGTTCTTTGGATACAACAGAAGGATGGACCCTGTTTTCTCATCCATTCTGTTAGTTTGTGTTTTTTTATTGGAGAATTGAGATCAGTGATGTTGAAAATATCAATGAGCAATGTTTGTTGATAACTGTTATGTTTTTGTTTTGGTGTTGGTATTGGTAGTTGTGGTGGTGGTAGTGGTGGTGATGGTGGTATGTGTGCATGTTTTTTCCCTCTTTTGGTTTGCTGGTCTGGGATTATTTATTTCCTATGTTTTCTTGGGTATGGTTAACATCTCTGAGCTTTTCTTCTAGTGCTTTCTCTAGGGCTGGATTTGTTAATAGATATTGCTTACATTTGGTTTTATCATGGGGCGTCCTATTTCCTCTATTGTGACAGAGAAATTTTCTGTGTATAGTAGTTTAGAACAGCATCTCTGGTCTTATTATCTGTCCAGGTCTATCAGGCTTCTAAAGTCTCCATTGGAATGTTAGGTGTTATTTCAACAAGTCTGCCTTTATATGTTACTAGGTCTTTTTCTCTTACAGTTTTTAATATTCTTTCTTTGTTCTGTATATTTAGTGTTATGATTACTATGTGTCTAGGGTATGTTCTTTTATGGTCCAATTTATTTGGTGTTCTGTCTGCTTTTGGTATTCTGGTAGGCAACTTCTTTAGGTTAAGGAAAATTTAATATATGATTTTGTTGAAAATATTTTCTTTGTCTTTGACCTGGGTTTCTTCTCCTTCCTCAATTCCTATTTTTTAGACTTGACTTTTGCATAGTGTCCCAGATTTCCTGGATGTTTTATGCCAGGAGATTTTCAGATTTAAAATTTTCTTTGACTGATGCATCTGTTTTTTTCTTTTTATATCATGTCTTCAATGCCTAAGATAATCTCTTCCATCTCTTGTATTTTGTTGGTGTGGCTTGTCTCTGAGGTTTCTGTTTGAGTTTCTTAAATCATCATTTCCAGATTTCCTTTGGTTTAGGTTTTCTTTATTGATTCTATTTCCACTTTCAGGTTTTGAACTGTTTTATTCGCTTCCTTCCACTGTGTTTTCACAGAGTTCTTCAAGAGATTTATTCATTTTCTCTTTAAGAAACTCTATCATTTTTATAAAGGTTGTTTTAAGGTTTTTTTTTTTTTACTTGTGCTTCAGCTATGTTGTGTAGATGTAGATTCATGCAAGATGTAGACTCTGATTCAGAGCAAAGGCTTTTTTATTCTTTGTCTAATTAAATCACCAGTACTTAGTACTGGAGCCCTGGACCATTTCAGCCTCCATATAGTCTACTCTTAAGCCTAGAACTGGAAGGCTTCAGCCTCCATACAATCTAGAATGTTTAAGTCTCCATTGCTGAGTGAACCACCCCGACTAGCTCCCTCTGAACTCAGACTCTTCAGACTGCTTCTGTGTCTCTGTGAGCTCTCACTTTCCCATTCTGCCTACTGTCACTGACTCTTCTGTAACTGACTGACTCTAACTCCTTCTGAGCTCTGCCTCTTATGTCTGCTTCCACACTCTATTTCCAGAACAAACAACCAATGCCTTCTAAATCCAGGGATTAATGTTGTGTACTAACATTCTTAACATTCCTTCTACATTCCATCTAGACCACACAGGCCTCTGAATGTAGACCTTTCTACATTCAGGTCTTTACATAAGGTAAGAGCATAGACCTTTCCTAGCTTTCACACATACCGATTCCTCTATAGTGTTGCAATTCTCAAGGTCCATTGTATTTGGGTTTCTTTAGTGGAGATAGTCTCAGCTGTTTCTGATTACATTCTTATGGTGGTATCTAGGCATCTGGATTTGGGACGATTACAGGCAAGCAAGAGAGCATGTTTTGTATTCCTTTCTTTCTGCTCTTGAATGTGTGAGATGTGATCTGTTCTTTCAAGTCCCTTCCTCTTTCTTGATCTGATGAATTATAAACTGGAATTGTAAAATGAATAAACACTTTCCCCTCTACATTGCTTTTCCTCTGGCTAGTTTATCACAGCGATAGAAGCCAAACCAAGACATACCCAAAGGAAATAAAAATATAATAATCTTGTATAGAAATCTTCTGTGCAAATATTTACATTAGACTTACTTGTTTTAGATCCAAGTCAATTGTCAAGTAAATGTTTTATTTTCCCAATTATAATTTCACTGACTCCTTTTCTAATCATCTTACTATCTTTTCTCCTACTTGCATTAAGCTCAATTTGGTTTTTATTTTTTCCTTCTTCTAGGTTCTAAGGTGGAACTGAGTTTCTTGATCTTGTACCTCTTTCCTTTTCTAGTAATTTTTTTTATACCACATCCACAAGTTAAGTTTTCATTGAGATATTGTCTTTGCAACGTCTCTTGGGGAACATTTTGATACACAGATTATTTGGAAGGTTTCCAGCTCTCTTTATTTTTATTGATTTCTACTTAAATTACCCTATTATCTGACAACATAATTTATATTATTTTTGGACTTTTAAAATATGTTAATGTGTGCTTTATGGCTTGAATGTGGTCCATGTTGGAGAACATTTCATGTGAGGTTGAGAATTCTTGTTTGGCAGCTGTTGGAGGGAATATTCAAATTGATTGATGGTGCTATTCAGGTCAACGACATCCTTACTGATTTTCTGCCTGCTTTATCTATCAATTGCTGACAGAAGGCTGTTATTGAAGTCCCTGAACATAATAGTAGCGCTGTCTGCTTCCCCTTCCGATCTATCAGTTTGGTGTTCAATTGTTAACTTCGCACACAGTTACTATCATTTTTGTTTGTTTGTTTTTGAGCATTAACCATTCTTGATGCCTCCCTCTTGTTTTCAAATCTACTTTTTCTAAGAGCTTTCTGTAATATCAGTAGGATGGCATGTTTTTCCTCAATTACCTGCTTTTAACTACTGCTTGTGTCTTTAAAAATAGGGAATGTGTTGTTGAGTCTTTTAAAAAGCCTTCCTTGATAATCTGTGCCTTTTCTGCCTATGGTTCTGTTTCTCATAATAAGAGTCTCACTATGTAGCCCATACCACCCTCTACCATGTGATTCTCCTGTCTCTGCTCCCTAAGTACTAAGATGACAGGCATGATACGTCATGTCTAACATTTTAATCTCTGTAAACTATTCATATTTAAAATTATGAATGCAATAATTAATTAATATTAACCATGGTTGTAACTGTTGCCAGAGGCTTTTTTAAAAAATCTATTCTGGTTTTAGTTAAGGATTTCTGTGTGATTCCCTTGTGTCTCTTAACGTATACTATCAATCATAATCCATATTTTAATGCTGTATTCAGAGTTCACAATATATGTTTTAGATTAATATACATGTATTTAAAAGTAATATTATACAATTTACTATA
This sequence comes from Cricetomys ansorgei, assembly GCA_026225945.1. Classification (NCBI taxonomy): domain Eukaryota; kingdom Metazoa; phylum Chordata; class Mammalia; order Rodentia; family Nesomyidae; genus Cricetomys; species Cricetomys ansorgei. The sequence continues at coordinate 1,653,909 of JAMJFZ010000882.1, read as the reverse complement.
TGGTACAAGTACATGATAAAATAATATTTCCAATTATTCCCTTCTGTCCTTTGTAACATTATCTTTATGAACAATTTATAATCACCAACATTGTTCTTAGTTTTAATAGCTATCATTTGATTAACTGCAAAAAGAAAGTTCCATATTTATTTTGCCTTCATTTTTATCTCTCTTATTTTCCTTTGTGTGTGTGTGTGTGTTGTGCATATGTGTGTATTAGTGTCTGAGTATGTGCATGTATGTAGATGTTCCTGTATTTATTTATAAATGTGTGTGGAGATCAGACGACAATCTCAAGTGCTGGCCCTTGTTTTGGAGAAAAACTCTGGCTTAGAGATCACCAAGTAAGTTCAGATGGCTGACTACCTAGCCCTAGGGATCAATTCTGCTCTACCTCCCCAGTACTGGGATTACAAGCTGTTGCAATAAGTCTGAATTTTTGTCACGGATTTGGGGAATCAAACTTCTATGTGGATGTCTGTGCAGTCACTTCTTGCCTGACCTGACTTTCCAGTCCTTGCTTCATTTTCCTGAAATTTTTCTTTTAAACATCTTGAAGGGGAGCAGGTTTACAGAATACAACTTCCCATAGATTTTGTTTGTCTGATGGTATCTTTATATTTTCTTTACTTTTAAAAGATAATTTGTTGATCATAGCATTATACTATTCCCTTCAACACCTTAAAGCATGGCACTTCATTCTTGTGTTCTTCAATAATTTCTGTTGTGATATCTGCTGTCATTCTTATACTTGCATTTCTGAAGGTATGCCTTCCATCTGACTTAAGATTTTTTTTTTTTTAGTTTTGAATATTCTGTTTGAAGGTTTAAGATTTATTGCTGTTAGTCTCAGCTTCCTAAGTGTTTGAGTTTGCTATTAGTTTTGAGAAATTCTTGGCCATTCTTACTTGAGATACATCTTCTGTTACTTTCTTCTTTTTCTGTTGTTCCAATGAAGAAAATACGTTTCAACATTTGATATTTACCCACAGTTCTTAAATTTCTTCTCTCCCCCCCTCCCCAGTGCTCTCCTCTTTGAATTGCATTTTGGAAAGTTCATTTTGACCTGTCATCAATTTCAGTGTTTTTCTTTCTCTTCCTCCCTTCCTTCCTCCCTCCTTCCCTCCCTCCCTCCCTCCCTCCCTCCCTCCCTCCCTCCCTCCCTCCCTCCCTCCCTCCCTCCCTCCCTCCCTCCCTCTTCTTTCTTTCTTTCTTTCTTTCTTTCTTTCTTTCTTTCTTTCTTTCTTTCTTTCTTTCTTTCTTTCTTTCTTTCTTTCTTTCTTTCTTTCTTTCTTTCCTTCTTCCTCCTCAGTTGGGTCAATTCTGTTCAAATATATTTTTTTTATTTCTGTTTTTCTTTTGTATTTTTTGTTTGTTTCTGAATTTCTCTTCAATCCTTTCTCACAGTTTCCAGCTCTCTGCTTTTGTTATCCCTCTTGTTTTACAGGTTCCAATGGAGCCCATAAAATAGCAATTCCAGTTATTTTAAATTACTTAGTAGAATAATTCCAACACCTGAGTCATATTGGAAACAGATTCTAGTGCTTGGTTTATACCTTTAAACTATAATTCCTGCCTTTCCCATGCCTGGAAATTTTTGTTGACTAGCAGATTTTGAATTGGGTAGTAGGAACTAAAGCGTATGGATTTATGCTATGAGTAAGGACTTACATTGATGTTACTTGAAAATGGCTGTTTAATGTTTGCTTTAGCTTAGGTTGCTGGAGGCTATATATTATTCTACTGTGTTTGATTTGATCTCTTGTTGACTTTGGACTTTCCTAAGAGTTCATTAGAGTGAATCTGTTCCATATGATTGATTCATCTGCAATCCACTATTTTGCTAGGATCTTATCTTTGTAGTGAGGTGGAACAGTTCATTATTTGGGGGTTGAATCTTGGATATGCCTGTGTCTTGATGCTGTCTATCACCTCTATAGAGTTTTTAGATGGAAATTGTCACCTAAAGTACCCACTTCCTGCTCAGCTACTCAATGACTTTCTTGCCTGTTTCACTCTCTCTATGTGTTTGAATCTCTGCCCTCTTCAGATGAAACAGGAGCCCTGGAGAGGCCAGAAGAGGAAGAGTTTTCTTCTCCAAGCAAAGATTCTGAAAATGTCTTCTTCCCTGGAGAGTTTGGTTTTATCATGAAGAGGCTCTAGATATATTTTACAGCACTTGTTCCTTTGCTCAGCAAGAGCCAGAAGGGATCTCATCTTTTTCTTTTTCCATTTTCCTTCAGAATATGGTAGGGTTCTTCGAGCTCTGCACCAGAAGGTCTGGACTCTAAACCTTCATCCAGCCTTCAGGAGTTTCTGTCATAGTCACTCCAGTAATGTCTGAAAATTATCACCTCAGTTTACTTGCCTCTGTGTGAGTTTAGAGATGTTTCTTCCAGACAAACTGGTCTGAACTCCATGGTTCTGGATACACCTGCAGCACCTGATTTTGGGGTAACTGTTTGCTCTGTGACCTCATTTCTCTAACAATAAAAGAAAACAATTTATATTCAGTTTCTCTAGCTTTTTCTTATGGTGATAGGAGTAGTGCCCTCCAATCTGTTTGTGTCAGAGCTAAAGCCAGAATGCCACAGACCCAAAGTAGCTTCATTCATAATTGACAATCAGGTAATCAGTCTAAGCATCTGCCTATGCACATTTGAACAGATAAAAATATTTTGATATAACCATATACCAATACCAATGGGGCATGGAAAAGAAACAAGAGAATATAAAGGAGGTGAATGGAAGCAAAGTATAATAAAAGATGCTATCAATTTGCATACTAACTAGACATTAATACAAAATCTACTTTATATATGATTCTATTTATAAACAACTCAAGAACAGAAAAAATAAAATATAATGTTAGAAATTAGACTTGTGGATGCCTCAGATAATAGATAGTAAGTTGATTAAAAAGAAATAATAGAGGACTCTTGAGACCATGGAAAATTCTGGATTATGGAATTGTTTATATGGATAGACATTTGTCAAACTCATCAAACTGTACCTATAAAAATTGGTATACTAGTTGTTAGCTCAATAATACTGATTATGAATCTGATTATGATTTTTGAAAAATATATTATGAAAAGGTATACTTACATACTAATAGTAAACATGTGAAAATATTTTGGAATGCATGACTTACAGTGTCTTCAAAATCTCTTTTTTTATTATCTAGGGACAATTTTGTTCAAGAAGCAGAAATGAAATGTTTGATATTAAAATCTATAAAACAAGTACCTAAATAAATGATTGCATAATATTATATTAATATTATATTATAATAATATTATTATATTAATACATATTATTATATATTAATAATATATATAGAAATATATAATATATAATAATATTATATTAATATATTGCATTATATTATATTAATATTGCATAACCAAGAATTGGTTGGCTTTTTGTTTGTTGTTGTTGATAGGGTTTCTCTGTGTAGCCCTGGCTGTTCTAGAACTCACTCTGTAGACCAAGCTGGCCTCAAAGTCAGAAATCCAGAAGCCTCTGCTTCTTGAGTGCTGGGATTAAAGGTGTGTGCTACCTCCTCCAGGTTGGGTTGATTGGCTTGCTATTGTAAAGATAACCATTCTCTACAAATTAATTCATATACTTACTGCCACTCTCAATCAAAGTCTGAGCAGGCAATTTTGTAGAAATTGGTAAATAAATTATAAATTTATATTAAGAACAAGTGTAGTTCTGAGGAGGGGTAAGATCAATGTCAGAATGTTTACATGGCCTGCTGTTGAACTTTTCAAAGTTAAAATACTTGATGCAGTATGTGTTAGTCAAAGAAAGAGACCACCAACTATTAGGTTTTCTAACAGTTGACAAATTTTTCAAGGCAATGCAATTAAAACAATTGGTGGTCTTTTAAATGAGACATGAATTATCAACTAGACGTGGGGTGAAGTTCATATGCTAAAGTAAGTTTCATATCTGCAGTAGATGTGCCTAACGTAAATCAATAGGAGTTCTAGGAAAAATGAAATAAAACCCTTTAAAATATCTGTACAAGAGTGTTTCAATAAAACAAAAAAACTAAGGAAATCTTGATAAGGAAGATTTTGTTAAAATACTTAAGCCTATTAAAATACAAAGGGCAAAGGGAGAGTCTGTAATGCATACAAACAACAATTGTATGTAGAACATAATAAAAAATCTGCAATCAATAGAAATTCAGGAAACCCAATTGAAAATCAGCAAAAAAATATTCAGGAAATACTTTACTTAAAGGACATGAGTCATATTTCAAACACATTGGAAGTTCTCAGTCATGAGAGAAATGCGTGTAATAACCATTTTGAGAATCTAAACTTACCTATTGAAATGGCTAAGACAGAAGTGAACCAAAGTCCAGGCATTACCAACTGTAAGCACAGATGTACAGAAACTGAAATTCTAATAGATGATGTGGTTTAAACTGGAACCATTATTTTGGAAAACTCCCTGACATGATCTACTAAGGCTAATTGTATTCAGAACTTGTAACTTAGAATTTTCACATCTCAATATGTTTCCAAAGATAAATATGTTCTTATTTACATAAACATATATGTAAAATGATGTTTATGACTTTATTATGGCTAACAGCTGAGAACAGGACTCAGCAACAATAAACAACAAACAGATGAATGCATGAAAATTGTTTAGTACCATCATACAATGCTCGATGGACATATCTCATACATCTATTACTTCATGGAAGAAGTCAGACGCACATGAGTAAGTACTTTATACCTCTATACATACAAATGTCAAAAGTAGATCCAAGTTCTTGTGCAAGATATCAAGTGGAGAGCCTGTGGGATGTCTTCCTTTGTTCCAGTAACTATTCTACTGCTTGATGTGAACTGTTTTGTAGGGATTCTCTCACTTAGAAGAAAGTCTTTGGGTTGTGCATTTAAAATTTATACACTGGAACCATAATAAAAGTTTGTAACAATGTACTGAATGAAGAATGTGAGCATGGGATGGGAGAAGAGAAAAAAGAGTTTGAAAATAGGAATGTGTGTGTGAGCTGAAGTCTCAAGAAATTACCTTGAAGATTTTAATTAATACTGATTGCCTATGAAGAAAAGTCACTTTAAAACCTTCACACACAACAGAATAGGTGGTTAGAAATGAATATCAGAGTTGATATTTTAAGAGAGCTGCTAACAGTAACATTTTCCTTTGTCATCTTTCTAAGTGGTTCAAAGCTTATGGAGTGTTGTTGTATTATAGAGTAGTGGTTTTGAGACATGCCTGAAGGATTCTTAACTAAACTATATGTCCAGTTTCTGCCTATCAGCACATCTAACTGATGTAGTGACGAGCACCTTCATCCCTACAGCGATGGATTTTTCCCTACCTTAGAAGAGTTAGTGTAACTCTAACTCCTGAATTTAAGATTTGAGATGCACTTCTAACAGAAATAACATTTCTGTCAGTTCTTAAGCAATGTGATTGGTTCAATACCCATCTTGTCACTTGTTTACAGCCCATTTACCTCAAAATTCCAGCTCAATTTCTATCTCTTCTGTGCCATTATTTTTTCTAATTGCTTCAACTTGTTTAAAAGCAGTGTGAACAAGGAGAAGTCTGTGAAATACCAGAGCACATGATGTCTAGGTGTTAATATAGCTTCATTAAAAAGAAACTTCTATGGCACCTAAGATTTTTCACTTTATGAATTAGCATCTAATTAATATATTATCATGGTGTTTAATTATGACCTTGTTAAGAAATAGCCAAGATATCTCTCAGTGCCTTCACACAATGAATATTATCTTTCTTGCTCATAGCACAGCCCAAGGCAAATCCAGCTCATCCTTTCATAATTTATAAACAAAGAACAAAAGGGAATGAAGTTTATTTTTCATGTAAGCTTACTTCTATTTTCTACAAAGTGATCATATATGTGATACAACATGGACATACTTCTCCTCCAGCTGTCCCTTTCTATCTGTCCTGTTTGGTGTCTTTTCAGTTCTTAGAATTGGATCCTTTTCCTAAATTATATATTTACTGTTTATGGGCTTCATTACATTTTTGTAAAAAAGTTTTCCACAATCAACTATTTTTAAAGACCTCTTACTTAGCAGTACAGAGTAATGTAAACAAAATGCATTTATTTAAACAACAGACAGGAGATAATTACCTAATGTGGACAGGTGGTAATGACAGACTTTTGGGAAAATATAGCAAATAACAGTCTGTGGAAATGAGTTTTCTTTCAGTGAGGATGATTTGGCAATCTTTGCCTGAACACGCAAAGATTTTGTGAAGAAAGGCTAAGCAAAATTCTAGTCAGTTTCTGAGCATTTGCATATCTGACGTATCTGACAGCTCCTATTTTTAGATTTTATTGATGAGACTAAATACACTAAGTAATAAAGACTTGGGAGCTCTTTTCTAGTTGTCAATTGATTTGATTCTTTTCCAGAATTAGCAAATTCCTGAGATAGTGTGGAAAAAGGGCCCAACCAGCCTGGTGCCCAGCAGGTCTACCAGTCTCTGGGAGAGTAAGGATCATGGGAGATCCTGAGCCACTAAATAATGTATACTCTGGGAAACCTGGTTTCCTTTGTCAGTTGATCTCGGAGGACTTTATTGGAGTCAGAAATTCTGTTGCTTCCTCCGGTATATGCACCTATGTCCAGGTAAGTCACCTCAACACTACAACAGTATATAAGGATTACTTTGGGGCTGGAAAGATGGTCAGCAAGTAAAGTCTTTGCTGTATAAGCGTGTGAACCTGAGTTTTGATCACTTGCAGACATAAAAAGCCAACTACCTATAATCCCAGCTCTTGCTGGCCAGCTTGTGCTGCCAAATGGCTGGACTTCTGGTTCAGTAAAGAGACCTTATCTCAAAAAACAAGATGGAGAAAAATAGAGGAAGACAGCTAACATTGACCTCTGACCTCCATATACACCACACCCAAACTCACCCCCCTCCACACACAAATAAACATATGCACACGTTCACAAAATAACTATTTTGATGCTATCATACATTACCCTTACCATTATAGGCTCTATCAACTGAGTTATTTCATGTGGATATCCAAACATTTAAAAGAAAACTTCACATTCAGATTTTGTTAGAAGAAAGCAATCTATTTAAAAGCCCTGTTCGTGTTCAAAGTCAAGAGTCTGACCTCAACGGAAGAAGTTAGGTATAATAAGGCAGTCATAATGACCTCATGTTGTTTTTAACTTTTTCAAAAGCTTATAGATTAATAAATATTTATAGCTTTCATGGCATTCAGAGTTTTTTCATTATACAGAAATGGAAGCTGTTCTGTAAACACGGAATGTGTTACACAAGGTCATTCAAATATTAAACTGTAGAACGCAAGTCTTTGGCTCCTACTCCTATATTTATTCTAGTACAGTACATTAAACAGTGGTTTGAGCAAATAGAGAGATGGAAACTGAGAGGAAGGAACAAAGCAATAAAGGGAAGAGATAAAAGGTAAAAGGAAAGCATGCAATCAATTTCCACTGTGTTGAGTGGCTACAAAGTACTGAGATCTATGTGAATAGACTGTGTGCTACATCACCTATCTTACATTTTGGTCTCAGAACGAGATGCAACTGAAATCATTTGTATCTAAACAATCAGAGGCTTAGGGAGAGGTAACTTAGCAAGTGGTGGAACTGAACTAGAATTCATGTCTTTTAGTTAAGTCTACTACTGTTACATGTTGCTTTATTAAAATAGCATAGAGATGTGTGGGTGTATGTGTGTGTGTGTTTGTATTGTGTATGTAGGTGTAACATAATGACATGAGTATGAGGGGGTACCTGTTTAGGTGTTTCCTGAGGGCTCATGTAATTGAAAGCTTTGTCTTCAGGATGGTATTCTTGGGAAGTACTATAGAGGCTTTAATAGGCAGTGCTTCGTGGGAGGTCCTAAGTTCACGATCTCCATCGGACTTAGACTCTTTAGTTCTCATGAAAGGGTTTCTACTAAAGGAACAAGTGTGGACCCATCCAGTCCTCTCCACTTCCTGGCTTTGGACAGAATCTTTTTGCTCCTACAGGTTCTTCTGCTATTGCTAGACAACTTGAGGTGATGTAGACAAGTGTTAGCCCATACTCCAGAGCCTGTACTATGTCATTTGAATCTCTGGAACTGTTAAAAAAAACCTCTCTTCTTCATTAGTTCACAGGTCTCAGGTATTTCATTATAGTCATTTAAGCTAGTACATAGTTAGATATTTGTAGATAGGAACATAATAAAGCAATAAAATTTATATGAAGACACTATAAATACCAATGTAAATATTTAAAAATACTATACTAAAAGTTGAAACAGGTTATTTTTATCACATTTCCTAATAATTATAATGCCATTCATTCTTTCTTCATATATTCACTTAAGGGAAATACTCATTTTTCAGATACCAATTACGAGCTTGCTAAAAACCAAGCATTAAAAATTTGTCCCATAAATTTACAGCCTTATATAAAAGAGAGATAAAGTCCCAGGCTAAATTTAGAATGACAAAGGAAAAGATTACTTCTTGAGAGCTTATTTAAGTGGGCATTCAAAAAATGTCTCCACTTCTCTGTAGATGACACATCCTAAGATCACACAATAGACAGCTAAAAAATCATTGGTAGTACTAAATGTTATATATCTATATTTTCCTATATATACATCCCTGAGAAAAATGTAGTTTATAAATTATGAACAATAAAATATTAACAACAATAATTATGAATGAAATAGGATAATGACCACAGTATATTGTACATTACTTTTTTCTCTTTTCTCTATTTTCACTATTTTTTAAGGAAATACTTTATGGCTCAAATTTGGTATACTTGGGTTGTTAACATAGCTATTGTTTTCTTTGTGGTCATTATTAATTGTGATGAGCTACAGCATATCCAAAACCAAGATGCTGTAACGTGACAAGAGGTGGTTGACCTGTGACAGTGCAGACACATTCCATGAAGAGGAAAGGGCTGATTCATGTCCTGTATGAGAAGAAAAAGAATGACATGAGATTTCACCACACTACTTGGAATCAAATGCAATTGAAGACTTGCTAATCATTTCTGGAGTTTTCAATTTAATATCTTAAAATTATTGACTGAGTGAAGGAAGGCACGGACAGTGAAACCCTGAATCATGGGTGACTAACGTAAAGTTCTGTAAAGTGATTTCAGAGGCTCTGATGGCATGTTCTGTACCTGAGAGTAAAAGGATAAATAGAAGATGTTGTTGAGGTTGAATCTAGAAAATTCAGATGTTGGGGAGGCAAGACAAGGAGCTAGACTGGTTAGAGAAGTCAGGAATGGTCCCAAAAGAAGAAAAGGACAATGCAAACAGGCAAAAGAGCAGGTTAATTTGGAGACATGTTGGTTGTTAATTTATGTATTAACCACAAAACCAGATGCCATTGGCACTAACAAGCATTTATATCTATCCTTAACATTCTTAATCAAAATATCCCCAACCATCCGACAGAAATCTGATTAATTCAACGTATCACCATCCTCTATGAGTTGTTCCTCTTTCTTGTAACTGTTCTATTAGTTTCTGAGTCCTTCTACTTCCACCTTGATGATGTCTTACATTATGGCTGACTCTCCTTTCCCTTCACTTTTAGATTGTCCTAGGTTCTAAGTACTGCATCTTTAGATATGCACACCTGACTTTTATTATCAGGCTGTTTCTTAACATTTTACACTAAAAAGATGTAGGCTTCATTCAGCCATCATGGTTCTCTCCCCTCTATGATATCTTGTCCTATCTTCTGTTGATTAGTCCTCATTGATGTGTCTGTAACAACATTGTCACTACCTTATGATGGTATTATACTATTTCTCAAGGCAGCTAGAATCACTGGGCAGATGATTCAAAGCAGAATCTTGCTGAATTTGTTTGGGCTACCACTTGAAATCATGCTACTAAGTCATCCTGGGAATTGTTTCTTATTGTCCTGTCAATGAGTGGAGAACTGGTTCCAACTCTACTGGCTTGGCTCTTTCACTGGGTACATACTGCAGTATAGGTTAGGCCTCAGAGTGTTATTATAAACCCTATCTGTGTTTATACTCCACAGGTCCCTACACAGTAGGGTTTGTATGAGTTAACTTTGCTCATCATCACTATGATCTAATAGCTGGGGGAAACAACTGATATGGAGGAAGGATTTATCTTTTCCCTAGCTTCTGAGTGCCTAGGTACTCTCGGCTCCCTCACTGGGGTGGAACATCATGGTGGTCTGAGTGTGTAGTAGACCAGAGGGGTTGATTTCATAAAGCAGAGAAGATACACATGCCAACACTCTTCAATCTTCCTCCTTTACCCTTTCCTGTTTTAAAAAATTTACACATATTAGCCTTCCCAATTGGAGGGAGGGTGGGATATTATTATATGAGAGAAGAAAAAATAAATTAAAAACAACAACAGCAACAAAAATTAAATTTACACATATTTATTTAGCTGGAGGAAGGTGGGGTATGGGAATGTCATGAAGTGTGTGTGTGTGTGTGTGTGTGTATATGTAGGTTAGAGGAAAACTTGAGAGAACTGGTTTTCTTCTACCATGGGTTCAGGAATCCAATGAATTCAGGTCATCATACCTGGCCAGCAGGTACCTGTGTCTACTGATCTATCTCAACGACCTACCTCTCCTCCTATTTGAGAATCTACCTCACTGCATAAGACTTCCTCATCCTTGGGATGAATTTTCTTTCTGAAGCCTCATACAAATTCCTGGTTCTTCTTTCACTTTCTGCTCTTGGCACATGGTATTTGCTAGGTTCTATATAGTCTAACGAGCCTGATACCAATTATTGATGAAACTGCTGTTTCCACTGAAGGATGGCACTTAACATGTGTAATAGCTAACAATGGTGGTAAGATTGGACAGGAAATAGGCAACATCCCATATTCAATATTCTTTGGCTCAATGGAGATTGCTTGTATTATAGGTTAAGTAAAGGGCTGGTGCTATCACCAGTGGTACAGCACTTTGCTGGCACACACATGTCTCTGATCTATATCCATGGCTCTAAGAAAACAGATTAAATCCAGAAGAAAAATAATGCTTAGGCTGCTGTAGCCCTGAACTGATGTCTGTTATTTGTTTTCTGTTCTATCTTGCTTTGTATTTAAAAAAATGGAATTAATTTATCTGTTTTAAAATGTATTTCTATGTGTGTGTGTGTGTGTGTGTGTGTGTGTGTGTGTGTGTGTGTACACTGTATATAGACATGACTGTGTGTCTCAGTTATCTCTGCTGAAAGTTCAAAAGGCCATTACTGTTCTGTTCTAATGAGACCCCATTAAAAAGCTAGGAGCAGCTACCAGATGGAGGCCTAAGTACCTGAGAAGAATTAAGAAGCTTTTCTTGAACTTACTCTAAAATACTAGTCTTTGTAGTGACGGGAATAATTACCCTTCTGTGCAATTCAAAGCATCCCTAAGTAGAATGGGTGGCAGTAGACAGGGTCAAAGCATAAAGTGACACTGTCCTTATGGAGAAATTTTAGTTTGCCATATTTAAAAAAATCATGTAAGCTTTCTCTTTAAATGAATTCATGTTTATTTTCAAAGACTAAAAATAAAAATTTAAAACAGTGCTAAAGTCCTTCACAACCCGTTTCCGAAATGAATTCAGCACAGGCAGTTTGGCCTGTGTTAAGGAGTCAGACTCCATTTGCAGCATGAGACTTGGAGTTTGAAAGTGATTTAGAGAATCCACAGGAAGTGGTCCAGAGGTTAGTAATGGGAGAGGCTTAACATTTATCTTTGTTGCTACTTCAATGCTTTCCTTCCTTTGAGCCTTCTGTTTTTGACCTCCTTACCTGATTGTCTATTGCCTTTAACTTTCTAGAAACACATTTTTATCTTTTCTTCCTTAGCCTCTACTCTTAATTCCGTTATTGTTTTTCTTCAACTTTCAGCCTATGTCGTGTTCAGCTACTCAAGAAGCATACTTCAAACAAAATTTGTTCTAATGCAGCTGGTGATTTTGGAAGCTGAGGATAAATCTAATGGGATAATGGAAAAATCTAAGAGTGATTAACCACGACTACTTTAATTGTAGAGAAAGTATCTTCCTACTAACTGTTAGAACTGAGGGGCAGGTTTTAAAATTCAGAGTCCTTGTCTATTCGTCACAAATGACATCACATCATTTGTTTCCCAGAATTTCCTTTGCTGCTATATGGGCATTTTCTTTCTAGTAAATGTTTAGACATTCCACCATTCACACCAACACATTGTCTTTACTGTTTTGCTGGAGAATGACACCTAATTCAGCACTTAGCCAAGAGAGGTCTTTGATGTTTGTTCTCTAATACCAGAACTAGCCAGACTGAACTGAACCTGTGGATCGCAAGCCCTCCTGGAAAGCCTGGCTGTGGGAGAGCAGTGAATTGATAACTAAAGAACGTTGCTCGTGCTCAGTGTGCAGTGTTTATGAAAATATTATCAGTAGAGCACATTTTTAATCTAGCGAGTATTTGGCAGTGGCTCTGAAATCCTCTCCCGCAGAACAGCAAGAATGACTTTAAATAAACAGAGCCAGCAGCCAGGAAATGCGACTTCAGCAGATTTACAGCAGTGAGTGATAGCTACCAAAAGGTTCTTATCCCTGGTTAGAGTTCAATAATTTACTCCTCACTACCATTAAACGTTTTAAAATTATCTCCATGTGTTTATGTGTGTGTGTGTGTGTGTGTGTGTGCTTATCCCAGTATGATTATTCCTTCTTGCCACTCTTGATGTTAAATCGTAAAATGGACAATGGTTCTCTGTACGTTAAATATTAGTATAAAATTTGCCCATCAGTTTAATTGCCTTTTCCAGAGAGTCTTTAACCAGTAAGCAACGAAGCACCACTACATAAAAAAGTTAGAGTGAGGCCTTTAACTTGAAAGCTGCTACAAACACACAGGCAGCTGTTTTATTTTCTGCGTGAGGCATCATAGCAAATTCTAACAACACGGACTCTTGTGTTTGTCAGTAGTTCATCAGTTTTTCACATGGTTTTGTTCTTAAACAATTTTTAAGAAAATTAGAAATATAACATGTTCTTTCACATTCATTTTACCCACAGAGAGATCTTATCTTTTGTTACATTCCTTTCTTGTAACTTCAAGATATTTAGGTACTTTCTATAACACAGAAATATTGTTAAAATTTTGTATTTCAATTGCCTTTCTCCAGTTCTCCTACTTAGCTTTTGTTCAACAAACCCTTCACTATATTCCTAAAAATATACCAGGCTTGAAATACATGTGATACCGTCTGACACGTGGTTTGTGTCTGATGTAAGAATAATGTTAATAATATTTTTCTTACTAGTCCTTAATGGAGGCCCAAAAGATGGAATGATTAAATCAATGTCACATGTACCTACTGTACTATCTCATCTAAGAACGCCTGATCTGTATTGGAGTCAGGATTTTGGAAATAATAGTTCAGTATTACGAGATGCACCTGTTACTCAAGGAGTTAAGAGAAATTATACTCATGTTTACATGAGGAAACCTCGGCCCCAGAGAGTTAACCAAATGCCTAGTTTTCCAGAGTGTCTAGATCAACAAGTTGGACTTCAACGTTTCATCTGAACCAAACGTACTCATTATAGTGCCACCAATAAAAACATAAAAAGATAAAGGTTAGTCTGTAATAGGACTGGCTTTAAGGCTTGATATGTGTACATGGGTTATATGTAGTCTTTAATTCATTGTATAGAAATGCAAAGCTAAAAGTGTAATTGCCTTACAGAAGCTCTCCAGTTTCATGGGGTCTCATTTATTAATTGTTGATCTTAGTGCCTGTGATGATGATGTTCTGTTAAGGAACTCCTTTCTTGTGACAACGAGTTCAAGACTATCCCTCATCTATATCTATATCTATTGATATATCTATATCTATTGATATATCTATTGATATCTATCTATCTATATCTATCAATCTATATCTATCTATCTCTATTCTATCTCTATATCACTGTTATATTTAAGGAAGCTTCTTCCTACAGCAGATGGAAACAAATACAGAGACCCACAGCCAGAGATTATACAGAGAGCAGGGGACCTTGGAACACAGCTCTAAATGGGATGCCTCCGTCAAATACTTCCACTCAGGGAACTAAGAGCCAGAGATAATGGAGAACACCAGGAGAACAAGGCCCTCTAAATCAACTGAACAGCACTCATATGAACTCACAGAGACTGAAGCGGAGAACACAGTGCTGACATGGTTCTGCAACAGGTCCTCTGCATATATACTATAGCTTTCAGTTTAGTATTTTTATGGGACTCCTGAATGTGTGAACAAGTGTGTCTCTGATTCTTGTGCCCTCTCTTAGGCTCTTTTCCTTTTGTTTGTTGGTTTGCCTTGTTCAACTTCAATGTGATGGTTTTTGTTTTATCTTATTATACTTAATTTTGTTATGTTTGGTTGTTATCTCTTAGAAGCCTTTTTTTTCCCCCCCAGGAGAGATAGAAAGGAAATGGATCCAGATAGCAGGGGTCTTGGGGAGGATCTGGGAGGAGTAGAATGTGGGGAAACTGTAGCTAGGATATATTGTGTGAGGAAAGATTCTATTTTCAATAAAAGGAAGAAAATATAATTACAAATTAACGTGCATAGGGTCTCAGCTTGAGTTCCCAGTACCCCATCATGATAGTAGGTGTCACAAGCCATTGTTATCTCTTGGCACTATTGCTCATGTTAGCCAGGAGAGTTCATTTGTCATATTACTTTATAGCAAAAATGCTAACCTGTAAATCAAAGACTTGTAGTTAATATACTTTATACTGATGGGCTACCATGACAACAGGCATTCAAAGTGCGTTAACTCAATGTTTAAAAGTAAGTTTGTGTTCAGTGACAGTTTCAGTTTCAAGGGAGATTGAACTAATTTAAAACCCTGCAACTGTACATGTTGAGGGAAACACTTGAGCTACTGAATCTACGTAGAATTACCTCATAAAAAATATGCTTAAATACATACTGTGAAGTCCATACTGCTGGACATTAGAAGCTTAAGTGATAGGAAACTTAAAATATAGTTCTAATTTTCATGGTTTAAACAATTGATTTTCCTCTTCTAAGAACTGAAGCACAGACTTTTATATATTCCAGTTAAATTTATTTTCATATTTCACATGATGGCAGAGTGTTGTAAAAATTTATTATGATCTATCAATATGATAAACATTCCAATTTTTATTAGCAGTTATGTCTTCCCTAAAATTCCCAGACTATTCTATTAAAAAATAAAGTTCTTATTTTGGCATTAAATTAAGTTGTCATAATTCTTCTTTCAAGTGTGAAATCACACTGGTTGCTTTATCTTTTTAATTAAGTGTTAATCAATAGACTTTTATTCTATTTGAAGTGCTAGAGAAGTTACACTGAAGATACTAACATGATTGCTTATCTGCATTCTACAAGTCTCTGCTTTTTAATGGTCAAATGTAGCCATGCTTTCTTGAGTTATGGACTCACATTGACAGGCACAACTGGACATGTTTTATTGGGTAATTTCCAAGGGAAGCACAGTTCAATCTCTTTTAAAAAGTAAAAAAAACTACAAACTCTCTCTTCATATAGAGCAACTGGGAAAGTGTGTTTTTCCTCTGACAGCACATGTCTCTCACTGAGTGTGCTAAATTAATGTTTAACTGACATAATGTAGATGTAACTTTGCACTTTAAAAAAAAACTTTGCTGAAGCAAAGACATGCTCTTGGGTTATAATTTAGCAACTGCAATGCCAACAAGTAAGATACTTACTCTTGGTCTTGAGCTCTGGTTATTGTCCCCATTTATTTTCTTCCAGGAACAAGTCTCAGGTGACGCCCATAAAGACTGCTAGAAACCTAGTGATTCCCTAATGCAGATCTACAGCTCTCTCGGTTTCTACTATATCCTTCTTTGATACTGTTTTGTCACCTTTTCTTGAAGTAATTTTAAGACTTCTGAAAACCCCTGGCTCTCTTTCTTTTAGATACACCATATATATGACATCTAACATGCTAAGCTGTTCTTTCTGCAAGATAATTAATATAAAACTGACATGTGGTGACTGCATAAGAAGATCCGGTACAATAGAGAACATCTTGGTGCTATTTGTAAAGCACTATATACATATATATATATATATATATATATATATATATATATATATATATATATATATTTTTTTTTTTTTTTTTCATTAAGAGTCTGGTGCATTTTATATTAAAACTTCAGATCTTCCTATTGACTTTTGAAATGTTATATGGCCCTTGTTTTGAGTCAATGATGGTGATGCTTCTCTTTTTTTGTTCTTCTGCTTCAACTTTACAACCCATTTTCTACCATTTCTATAGGGTGTTTTTCAATTATCACTTTATAATCTATATTTTTATATTTTTGATACTTCTATCTATTTTCCCAAATCTTTACTGCTTGTTACTTCTCTGTCAACAATTTTTATAGATATCCTACTCTATCCTCTCCTATTTTTTTAATTTTTAAATAATACTTACATAGCTATATTTAAACCTCTCTCCAGGTATGTTCACATATATACACATATATACACGTATATGTATATATATTTATATAAGTACACAATGTGTATGTATATGTGTACATGTATATGTATGTGAATGTATATATGTATATGTAGTCCTGTTTGGGTTAGAACTTATTCACTGTGTATGTAGATCAGGCTTGTCTGGAACTCACAGAGATATACTTATCTCTGCTTCCCAAGTACTGGAATTAAAAGCAACAATTACTCTTAACTGCTAAGCCATCTCTCTAGCCCAAATATTTAGAATTTTTTTAACCCTCATCATGTGCTTGACAGTTCCCTAGACCCTGATGACCAAAGAATGAACAGAAATAGATGTGAGCCTCAAGTTCAGAGGAGAAAAACTGATGGTGTGTGTTACTACAAACCAAGTTCATCATTTCTTCCTGCCCCTCATGGTTCTTGTTTTAAATTGTGGCTAACCTTTTCCATTTGATGTTCAAATATATAAGATAACCTTTTTTCTCTCCTTCTAATACTTATACTCACCGCTCTAACCTAAGTTGTCAGTGTTTGATTCTTGCATCTCATCTGGCCCTTCTCGTTTCCCAGAGATAAAGCTTGCAGTTCAATGTGGCTATCCTTCACTGTAATTGCTATCTTGTTAGGCTTCACTCTCTTAGTTATCTCCTCTTCCCAACAGCCCCTGCTTTATTGGGCTTCTTCATGATCTATGACTCTATGTCCACTCCCTTGTATTCCCAACTCAATTAAGAAATACTTGTGATATTATATTTGTAAGATATCTTGCATGTTTCCATGAAGCCTTTAAAAAAAATCAAAAGTTTATATTTTAAGAAGCAGAATACTTGACGTGAGTTAATTAGTCACATAGATTTAAAAAGTTACAACTGAGAAACCTAATGACCTGGCTTTATTTCTTACTATAAGTTATTATAGTTTCCTAAATAGTAAAAGCAGGTGTATGTGTGTGTAAATTGTAATCTCTTTGGGGAAGGATTGAATTTGCTCAACATCTATATTTTAGATAAGTTAAGAAACTGTATAATAAATGAAAAATACATGATAAATGACAGAAAGGCAAATAGGGAAAGGACTATATTGAGGAATTTAGTCAAAGATTGTTGTAGAACTTTGTCACAACTATGATATTTTATTGGCTTGTACTCAGATATTTTCCTGACATAGGCTTTTTATCAACTGTTCTCATGCTCTTGTGTGCATGAGTAACATGTGAGGAGCTTACTAAAGCATAGGTTGCTATTTGGTGTCTCTGGAGCAGTTCACGTCTAATGAATTCCCAGACATGTTGTTGTTTCAAGACATTGCTTTGAGAATCATCTCTTTACATAAAATGTAGAGGTCCTTTAGATGTGGAAGAGAGTTGGCTTCTCCTGCAGTGTAACTTTCCACTCTCCCATAATTGCTGCCTAATTGGGTCTTATGGTGATTTCTCAGTTCTACACCTGTCCATATATTAAGATTTTGAGTGGAGATTAATATTTACAGTTTTTCTTTTTCAGCCCAGAACATAAAAGCATACAAGATAAATTTCTCAACTATAACTGCTTCTGATGTAGGTGTAAGTCTACTTACATCTGACTCTGACTACCTGACTACCTTCAATCTGACTCTCGGCTCTTTTAGAGAGGTCATGATCATTTTACAGATTTAAAGAGTACTGTCTTAATAATTTTTTGAAGTAGCACATCAAGTTAGTAGGGCAGGAGTCTTTGACCAATGAGATATGAATCAATGAAAACAACCACACAGCAGAGTTTATAGACTCGTGGACACAGAAACCAAACACAGACAAAGAACTACTCTGTCTAAAACTATAACAAATATACTTTCCGGTAGAAAGGAAAGTCATTACAAATACTTTAAGGATATTTCAAATAATTATATCACAAAGTCTTAATTTCATTCATGTTTTGATATGACTCAAACACATCACACTAGGGAAATATTTATGGGATGCATCAAAGGAAAGGTGAGAGGAATACCACAGAACTCAGAATAATCATAAATATTGGGCAGCAACAATAGAGGAAGGCATAAAGGAATGGAGGCCAGAGAATGCAATGCAGCATTAGCTAGAAACTACAATGATACAGAAACATAACAAAATGAAATATTTTTTACATATGATGTAGACAGTATAGTGTATAGTGAAATTGCTATGCAAAAGAGCAAGGATATATATATTATATACACACACACACATGTATGTGTATATATATATATATATATATACACACACACGCATATATCCTATTTTTGTTTCTAAAATACTTGTTTTCAGAACACATCAGGTTAGAAGAATATAAACCAATATTTTAATACACTTATTTTAATGTTGCAGTATTCTATGAGACTTATTTTCCCTCTTTTATGTATATGTACTCTAAATACTTTATAACAAAAGTGTATTCAGTGTTATTTTAAGCCATATGGAGTGCTTTGGATAGTTATATTTTTTTCAAAGTAGTTGACATAAAAATCTCTGTTGGCTTCCTCCTGATCCTCAGCTTTGAATTGTTTCGTTGTATAGAGGGTAAAAGTTAAGAATTTCTCTCTGGGGTCCTTAGTAATTGCCTCTATGTGATTCATGGTGGATTTGATTGGACATTTAGTACAAACTTCACTCCATAGGGTGCTTTCCTCTGTTGTCTAGTTCTTCTGCGGAGGCATGAGAATGTGACATTTCACCAAACAGGCATGGGTTCAGTGGAGACATCTAAACAACGTCCTTCTATCTGTCTTGCCTTAGTAACTCTTTTCCCTTAATTGGAAAAGGAAAGAAAGAAAAACAGTATTGGTTTGGAAAATACTGCAGAGATCACTGTCTCCAGCCGTGCTCGAGTTTGCTGTCAGCTGTGGTCCATTAGACAAACATGGTGTTCACTAGCCAGGCTGCTGTTGGTACATTGGGCAGCATTGATAAAATGATCTGTGCTTAGGAAGGGGCTGTGTCACCCCATGTGGAACAAGCTTTTGGGCAGTGATTGTCCTTTTCTCAAGAAGAAAATTAAGTTATTGAGGCTTCAGCTATCTCTGAGAGTTGAACCATTTTTAATTTGTCACCTGAACTTTTTTGGTTGCTTTTGGAGTTTTAGATGAATAGTTGGACTTATTTTCAAAGGCAAGCAGTACTAACTGAAAAGAAATGCAACTTGGTTGCTTCTGACACTGGAGGTGTATGTAGTATAAAAAGGACAATGGAGAGCTTTGTATCCTTAGCATATTTCTGGAACATCCATTAGCCACTATTTTTAGTGTTTTCATTTGCCAGATGAAAGTTTAACAATGAAAACACTAAAAACTATGGTCCACCTATGTGTCATCTCTCTCTCTTCTTTCCACCCATGAATATGCATGCACTATATCTAGAGAAATTAATATTTATATGTTTATATTATCTTTTACATTTACTTATACATATAGTGTTTCTATGCTCATTGTCTGTTGAAGAGACTTGAATGTTTCATCAAATAAAATGCCAACACACATGGGACATAAAATATCATAAATGTGGAGACAATGCAGTGTCCTCTAGTGCCTAGCTGAGTTCTCCATATTTTTGGAGGGCTTCCCACTTTTCTCCTGGGAGGGCATTCCATTATCAAATAGTTTTCATTTGGAAGAAGATTTTTCCTAATAGGTCTAATGTTCCTCTTCTCATCTGATTACATTAGATATAATTACTGCTCCCCTAGTCCCAAGGGCTGTGAAAATCCTTTCCTACTGGAATTTATACTGTTTCTATAATAGAAGCCAACCATTAGCTCCACAGCTGTCACCAAGTTAGGGTATCTTTAGCTGTCTTGATCTTTTTTTTTTTTTAATCAATAGTGTAGACACACACACACACACACACACACACACACACACACACACACACATATGCAAACCAGCTCACCAAATCTGCTTTGTCTAATATTTAAGCAATGCCCCAAAATACTAGTAGAAATGTGCTTACCGCCTAAATTACACAAGTCATTTTTTGTTGCTTTTTTATATTTTACTTTATTTTACACATATCAGTGTTTTACTCACATGCATGTCTGTGCACCAACCACATGTGTGCCAGGTGCCTGCAGAGTCAGAAGAGAACAGTGGACTCTTTAGAATTAGAGTTATGGGCAGTTGTGGGACACCATGTGGGTGCTAAAAACAAAACTCAGTCTTCCTCAAGAATAAATACTCTTAACCCCTAAGCCACCTCTCCAGTTTCAACTAATTATTTACTTGTGCATTTATTTTAAGTCCCGTGTATGTGTATGTCACACGTGAGTGGATGCCTGTGGAGGCCAGAGGTGTCTGATCCTCTGGAGCTGGAGTTACATGTGATTGTGAGTTGCCTGCCCTAGGGTTCTGTGGAAGAGTAATACTAACTATTGAGCCCCTTTTCTCTAGCTGCTTGTTGGCTTCTTTTTTTGTTTGTGTGTAGATAAGGTCTTTGTGTGTATAGGCAGCAACTGAGAATATGTTCGTTTTCACTCACATTTCATAAAAGGGGCTGCAGATGACAAACCACAGTTTCACAGACCCCTAGCATGTAAAATTTGAGGTGGTAGAAATGCAAGGACCATAAAATTGTCAGCAATTACTCTAACCAGACTTAGTTTCATCAAGAACAGGAAGTTGACACGTAAGGAAGAGAGACTTTGTGGCTTCCAAGGAAAGGGCACTGAAATCGCTGTGTAGCTGAGTCTGCAGCCTGAACTATGTGCATGGAAGGTAAAGAAGTTCAGTTACACTAAAATCAGTTACAGTGATTCCCAGCCTCTGTACTTATGGATTTATTTCATTTTTAGTTATGTGTATACATATGCACTTGTGTGTGGGGGCGCGTGTCTGTCTGAGTGCCAGTGCGCAAGGAAGAGGAGAGAGGAAACTGGAATCACAGGCAACTGTGAGCCACTTGACATGGGTGGTGGGGGCTGAACTCAGGTCCCCATGGAAGAGCAGTATGCACTCTTAACCACCGAGTCATCTCTCCGGATATATATATATATATATATATATATATATGTATATATATATATATATATATATATATATATATTCCAGTTTGGGATTTGAAAGCTGAGAAAGTAAAGTCTACTTTCTTTCTTCTCTTTCTTAGGCCTGTCTACCTTTTTGCGTCTCCCGCTCCCTTCTCATTGCTCTATTTTCTCCCAGATTTGCTATGTGGCCTCAAATTTCTCTTCCTTCTATCTTTCTGCCTTCTTTTTGTTTATACCCCTTTCTGTATTTTTTCCCTCCTCCTTTCTTAGTGAGATTATGTGTGCCACTCAAGCACCATGTGTTATTATCAGTCAGTGGTCTTCTTCTATGTTGGAAATCCTTTCCTAGATCCTTTGGTGGCTCAGTTCTGCAACATTGTAGCACCAGGTAAATCGTACCTAAATAGATGTGTTTTCATAGAGGGGAGTCTGTTTTCCTCTCAAACTTACACACTGTAGTCTCTGATATGATGTTTCAAAGGTGCTGGGATCTTTGGGAAGTGATTAGTAATGAGGTTATAAGGATAAGCAGCTTGTGATAAAATTAGTGCCTTTCTGTACAAAGGAAGATTAATTGATTTCTTTGTACCAATGTTATTTGAATAAACAATGAGAAAACATCTACTCATAAGCCAGAAGAACATCCCTCACCAAGAACTGAGTTTCCCAGGGTGTTGATCTTCTATACTTATGGAACTGTAAGGAACAGATATCTATTGTGTAAGCCACCCAGACTATGGTGTTTTGTTATATTTTTCCCAAATTGGTTAAAAGAAATTATCATAAGTATAAATTATATTCTATATGCTTATACTAACTTTTATCAGTCCTAGTAAGATTCTACTACTTTCATATTAAAAAATTAGAATTCCCTTACAATGATCTTAGAAGTATTTTGTTTATTAAAAGTCTCTTTAAAATATATTTAGTAACATTTCTCTAATTAAAAATATTTAGAAGTGTATAGTGATGCTGAAGGTAAGCATATTTATTTCAAATGTGAATTAACTTGTTTTGATATTGTTGGTTTTAATCATGGAAATATTTGACTTTTGTCTAGCAACCATATGTTACCCTAACAACTGAGATCATTTATAATTTACTAGTTATGAATTTCTTGAGCCTTTAACTGAGCCTAAAGCAGAATGAATTTATATATATATATATATATGGATATATATATATATATATCCATATATATATATATATATATCTTTCTTATCTTAATTTACCCACTAGATAGTAAGTATCTACTATGACATGTAAGGATTGGGGAAGAACCATTAAAAATTATTAACTTTATTGAAAACAGCTCTACTATTGTGAAAATACCAAACAATTGTAACAATTAAGTCACCATCAAATCAGCAAAGACAACTTAGTTTTATTCATGCTTTACTGACCCAATTAATAATGTGAGTATTTAAAATTTCTTTTGAGGGTCAGGCAGTAAGTACAGTAGAGTGGTTGAGGGGGCCGCTGATGTCAGATACCCTGGCTGTTTTCTGCAGTGTCTGTATGTCTGCCTGTCTGTGTCCTTTTTTAGATGAATGACTTTGGGGAAATCATTTCACTTTTTTTCGTGTTTGTGCTTTTACCAGGAGTAGCAAAGAAGCATAGCATCAAATGTGTTGGGCTGTTTCTAGGAGTTGATGTAAGTATGTGCTCAGTGCTCCCATTACACAGACCCATGTGGGGGTTCACATGCTGACTATGAGCTGGATGACAGAGCCTCATGGGGGAAAAGGCTTTATATCAGATTAAGGCTCAGTCTAAAATTCATGAGATCTTTTAATAAGAAAAAAGGAAGAAAACTTAAAACAAGACAACATACAGTTCATGCAAATTCCACTGAATCATAATCTCACGGCTCCAGCCCCAAGCCTAACCCTTTTAGGTTTCCCCAAGACAAAGGCCAGCTGACATACAGGTAAGGTTGTTTACTTTATTCCCATTAAATGAAAAGAGATAAAACACACACAAAAATATAACAAAAAACGTGCATCCAAAGAGCTGGGTTGTGACACGGAGATCCTAAGCACAAACAGAGGAGGTGAGAATGCCCTTCAGAAACTAGCAAATGATTCAAAAGTTTCACCAGGAGAGCTTGACGTCTCTGGGGTCAAACAGTGGAGGACTCTGGTGGTGCCAAGAATTCTTCTTTGTTGATACGAAAAGGTAGAACTTCTTTCAAAGTGAGTACAGAACCCATAGAAACATAATGCAGCCACTGCACGTTTCCCCAGCACTTGGCTTATATATTTTGTCTTTCCTGTGAATCTCAACATTGAAGACCAGCATTATTTTAAGTATTTGCCCTCCTAGCCTTTTTGAGATCTGCCATAGAGGGTGCAAGCTATTATTTCATTACCTATATTTCAGGTCAAAGAAATTCCTTCTGTTTTAATGGTCTATATTACATTCTGAATTGATCATAAGTCTTATTTTTACATTTAAATACTCTGTGCAATCTGAAACAGAAATCTAATGACTTAGAAAATATCAAAAACAATATTGCTTACTTCATGAAATCTCATTAGGGGATATTCTCTGTTCATTCCATACTGTAGACATGTATCTGTTTGAATAGTCATTAATATTTTTAAGAATCTTCCAGCAGACACTTATAATGTTGCTTTAGGTTCTATTCCCATCAACATTCAATCTCAGAGACCTTGTTCTCTGTTAGTACCCTTTTGATGTTGTTTAAAAGTGTTACCAATTCCTCTATGTTTATTACTCTCTGTTACAGTCTTATCGTATCCAAGCAACTCTACCTAAAAGAATGTTGTTTGGGGACAGGGGCAGGTGGTATATTCAGAACGTGTCTATATTTAGCTATAACTTTATCTGTGTAATGCTTTTCATGAGTGTAACTCTCTTCTGAGAGAAATTTGGACACTGGAAGCAATCATACATGTCCTTTGAAAATTTCCCTGGTCTATATCAGGACTATTATCTAGACAATTTAGATGTGCATTTCTGATACTAAAATATTGAAATCTTGTTGACTCTTTTTTTTTTTTTTTTAGGCATGATGGACTTTATCAGATGACTTTTAAAACAGAAAAAAAATAAAGAAAATAAAAATGACACTTCAACAAACATGAGATTACCAGGGAAATAAACTGTCAAATGAATGACATGAACATGTGAGCTCTTTCAGAACTGGGCAGATAGTCAAAATCAGCAGTGCTACTTGGTGACCCTGATGCAAATGAAAAGCTCAAATGACTTCTTACATTCCTCTTTCCCGAGAAAACTATTAGGAGCAGTTTCACTTCTATTGCCTCTGCAGCGAACACATGTGGAGATTTTAATATATATTATCTGCGTAGTGTCTCATGTAGAGTATGTAGAACTTCTATAAAACAACTATAGCTGATAGTGTAAAGAACCATCCTTGTGGAGCTTGGAAAGCATGGTTTAGCTAGACTGAAGTGAAATTGGATATTCAGAGCCAGGTGACCCCTTGGCTGAAGTCTCCTTACCAGTTAAAAAGGAATATGATATAGTTGGTTGGTTGGTTCCTGATTTATTATAGTTCTATCTGTCACTTTTTTTTTTTATGGTGGTAAAAGTGATACCCACTCAGTAGAAACCATACCTTGAATTCTGGTATTTGTTCTTCTAGGCTAAGGTTAGTGGTCCTCTTTTGCTAGACTCATCCACAGCAGCAATTTAAAGCTGACAGGCACTCATGTGATCAGAAAGGTCAACAATGGATATTATATAGCATTCTGTCGTCATAGAGCTGTGATATTTGGTAGTTTAGCTATGGCACATGCAATTGACTTGATATTCATGAGTTTATTGAGATATAGCACTATAAGTAGAATATTTATATTGCTATTTCAATGTTTTTTAATTGTGTATATTAATATTCATAGAATATATAAAATGTTTTGAACAGTGCAATAATTTATGTCCTATGCAAATATGCTATTTATATAAATGTGCACATATGTGCTCATATATGTGCTTGTGGAGGCTAGAGAGCAACCTCCGTTATTGGTCCTCAGACACTGAGTACACTGTTTTTTGAGGCAGGGCTTCCCTCAGCCTGGGACTTGCCAAATAGGTTAAGTTGACTGGCTAATGAGCTTCAGGAATCTATTTATCTTGGTTCCCCAGTGCTGAAATTCTAAGTGTATCCTTTACATGTGCTTGAGGATCAAATCAGGTCCTCGTGCTTGAAAAAAAAAAAAAGTTTAATAGACTTTTTTTTTTTTATTGCATTTTGAGGCTTACAGGATAACTGAGTGGAAAGTACTGAGTTCTTATACATGCCCTGTCCTCACACACATACAGTCCACCTCCAGCATCAAAAGGCCCCAGCAGAAAGACACTATGCTTGTTGTACTCTATGAGCCTACAGTGACAGTGAGGTCATCCATAATCCATAGTTTACATCAGGATCACTCTTGGTATTATATATATGCCACAGGTTTGGACAAGTATATTTTGGTATGTATTTTAGTAATTAAAATGGTTTTTGTCTTATAGACTATATTTTAACACTTTTGTTATAAAAGAAAAAATTGGAAGACTCCTAATAAAATTCATTTGTGTATGGAAACGGTATGATTTGCAGTGACTACAGACTGCTGGATCTCTCTCCAATGTCTATTCTACCCACTGGAAGTCATCATGAGGAAAGCCACTCAGTGGTTAAACAAGCATGACCTAATAGGAGAAGGAACTGCTTCTGTGAAAAGAAATCACTTGCTAGACCATCAAGAAGGTCATGGCTAAAGGGAAAAGAAGAGAGAAAACATTTGTTCTTAAAAAGAATGGCAGAAATGTCTTCATGTTAATTAAGATAAAATTTTGCCATTAGGTTATTCTGTAGGAGACAGATAATGATGTCTTTGCTGAATTGCTTCTAATAAATTACAAGAAGAGCAAATATCATTATTTTGAAGAGAAGGGTAATCATGACATGGAAATTGTTACCTGGAAAGAGAATAAGTGGAAAATAACACTTAGTGTAATATCAACTTAGGGAAATTAGTAAATCCATTTTAATGTCTAAAAGATAAGAATTTGGTTAGCATAGATAGCTATACACACACAACCAATGTACTCAATTTCATGCAAGTATTTCTCAACAGGCTACATACTACTTATAAAATATCCCTTGATGCCTTAGACTTGAGTGAGCCCTATGAAAATAAATGTGGGTGTGGCAGCATTCCATAAAGCTTGGGTTACTCTAGATATTAAAGTTTGGACTGCAAAAGATAATAGAAACACATTGCATGTTCATATATACACAAATCTTAATTTTTTTTATAACTAGCGACTACAGAAAAGCACAAAAATTAAACAGAGCTAATTTAATCCATAATGTAGAATAATTTTACCTAATCATTTATCTGACTTGTCCTCAACTCACCAATTATTATGTCAAATACTGTAACTCCATTGGATCTATATATTTATAATGATAAAGTCCCCTTTAGAATTGACAATGCTTGTTCATTCATTCAGTCAGCAAGCATTTATTGAGCACATAGTAAATAGCAGACAGTCAAACGTCTGAATTTGAACAATATGTACAACTCCCAGGTCTTCTAGTTAAGAGAAAAATAAATAGTGGCCAAAAGAATAATAGGGAATTTTTTGTGTGTGTGCTACAGATTTGACAAACATAAGTGTGTGTGACAGATTTGCAATGTTCTGCAATAAAGTTCTGATATATATTTACCCAGTCGTCTGCATTAAACATATGGTGACAACAGACTGACTGGGGACTCTCTGGGTTCTAATGGAGCCTAAGTTTCTTTCCTTATGTTGTCCAACAGGTGAAAACATGTGGTGCATGAAGAGTGTGTGTGTGTGTGTGTGTGTGTGTGTGTGTGTGTACACGTGCATGCGGGAGTGTGCGCCTGCGTTTCAAAGAGAGAGACAAGAGAATTTTGTATAATTCTCAGAATATTTTTATATTCCAGTCACATTCTGGAATGGGAATGGGATCAGTTCCTTGTTATCCTGTCACTTCCTTAGTCTTTGCCCAGGTCCTTCTAACATGATGGTAAGAAAGGTTTGCTTCCTTATAACATAACCTGGGGCATGGAGGGCACTTGTTTTCCGTAGGAGTCCAGAAAATGCTAGTATCTTTCTTAAGAGCATTCAGCATCCTGGGCTTCCTACTGTGCCACTGTATAAGGAGAACACGGCACAACACACTTCATGAGAACCACTTCCGGACTTGCTGAGGCCTGGAAGAAACACCATTGAGCTCTCAGAGCACCAGGGCTCAGCTCTGGTGAGTCTCTTAAATCCTGTTTTCCTTCTCCCTCCCCCTTCTCTTAAGATTCCAAGCAATGGTCCAATTAACTCTTTCATGTCCAGTAGCCTGTAGACTGCACTGCTACCATCCACCAGAAACTGCTGTGCTTGCTGGATAATTCTCAATATGGCCTTTCTTATTGTAAAATGTATATGAAGTTTTAAATGAGGAATAGGGCAGGGGATGACCAACTGCTTTCTAGATGCTCTTTGCAGTTTTTTCACTCTTTAGCACAATCACTGCACTGTCTGCTTCAAGAAAAGGGAGGCTTAGAGATGTCAACTTGTTTTCACATTGGTTAGGAGGTACAGAGGCTGGGCAGGAGCCTAGCAATCTCACACTCTGAGCCAGTGACACTGCTGCTACATGCTGGATGCTCCTCTGACCACAGAAGTAAGGTCTTTAATAATAACAAACAAGAAACAGGGCATTGATTTTAATGGATGCTTAACATGGAGTAGTTTGAGGTTATAATTATGCATATCATGATTGCTGTGTTTTGTTTTACATCTTGTGTAGAATCGTCAGAGTTTGCTAATTCCCATATTTAGGACTAAAGTCAGCTGTAAAAGGAAAGATGGTGGTTAAATATCTGAATGTGTAAGTATTTGTTTTAGAATACACAAAGCACCGAGATGATTGTTTTTTAAATTCTGTTTTTCATTTATCCTTTCATTCACATCTTAATTACTTTTTTTTTCTGCCATTAGGGCAACAAATTCCTTCATCCTTAGTTAGCTCTGTGCCCCCACAACAGCTCAGACCATAAACAAAGACCCATTTGGAAGCTCCTGTGGAGAGACCTATATCCCAAATCAGCAGATCCTGCAACTGCTATTTCCTCCTCCCTCCTCTCCCCAGAAGCCGGCTTATGTAAGCCTCCCTGAGGCAATGCATGGATGGTTTTAGGGATATGACTGAACACCACGGCTGGTGCTGTTAGTATTGAATGTCTATAAAAGAGTGAATGGGTAATTATGTTTAGGGAACTAATCTACAGGATTCAAATATTAATAGAAGGGTGCACTGTCACAGTTCGACACCAACATTTTGGAATTTATGACACATAAGTGGTGGTAGTGATGAATCTGCAGAGTACGTTTGCAACTTTTGAATCTAACGAGGATGTTTGACATCATTAAACTATCTTTAAGTTTCCTGAATTTGCTCAGAATGTCCACAAAACATGACACTCACCTTAGGAGAGACTTTAGTGTCATAGCTTCTCTTTTAATGTGCAAAACTTGTGACAGTATGTGCTACCATTTTCACGCATTTTATTATTTTTAAAGTAAGTTCCATATGAACCTGACTTCCTGTTCCATGTCACACAGCTCTTTATTAAGTGCCACGGAGAGAATAATTCACATCAGATGAGTCCATTTTCCCTTCAAAATGCAAAGTTCCCTTAAGCAGGATGTTCAAAACATTCCCCAAACTGTGCAGCTTGTTCATATTTTCTACCTTCCAACTGTTTTTTTTAAAAATGCTTCATGTCCATTTTTGGTGTCAATTTATTATTGGAAGTCATCTTCCAATAGCAAGAGATTCTTTCTAGAAGGAGTATGAAACAGACTTTCTGTGCAAAACAAATGCATCACGGGGTGGCAGAGACAGCTCCTGCACAGGCTGTTCTGAAACTCCATGAAAGAATGCTATTTGCAGCTGGGAACATATTTTTCATAGAAACGGTCTGAATGGTTGTTAAGTTTTAAGGTGGGGGCTTGGAATGTGATCTGTGCGGCAATCCAGAATTGCATTATCATAGAGTTTGTGATAATTTAGGATACTAGCCTGCCACTATCATAAATTCTTGCCGTGAATGTGAATGTAGAAGTACTGTTTAGCATCAAGAGCACAACAGTGTAACTCAGCTCATTCAGCATGGAACCTCCTGTTCCCCTGAAGCAAAGAGCAAAGGGTTCTGTCCTAGTCATGAGACTTAGGAACGTTCTTAAGGGGGCTATGGCTCTTCAAGTATTAAGTCATGTAGACTGAAGTACCTCTCCCTCACATTTTGTTTGTTTGTTTCCATGATTAAGTAAGAGTTTTACAATGTCAACATCCCCTCCTCCACCCCTGTGGAATTGTTATAATTCATCAGCTGTGTGATGTTATGTCAACATCTGTCTTGATAGAAAAAACAATGGTAACATGTGGCCCATGCATTCCTTCTCTAGCATACTTAAGTTGCATAATACTTTTGGGACCCCTGAGTCTGCCTTTTCTCTCTTACTCTTCCCAATGTCAGTATCTGAGGAATTACACATGCCGGGCCACTGAACCTGACTCTAGGAGGTTACTTTTGTTCTGATGTACACTACAAGGCTCACTCACTAGTCTACCACTTGGCCCTCTGAACAGTGTCCCACTTTCTATGTCTTCAGCCATAATCAGTTTTTTTGCTATTGACCTATACTTCTATATTTCCCATTGCCATCAATCCCTCAGCAGCTGCAAGAGAGAATGCTGGGAAATGACCTTTCTTCCCCATAGATTTAACTTTCTATGGCACAGCTCAGTGGTTCAGAGACTGACCTTTGACCTTACTTGATTACTTATGAGCTCCTACAGGCAACAACTTGGTGTTTTGTGTTGTTACAAGTCATATTCAAGGTGGCAATGGACAGTAAAGTCCAACACAGTAGATGAAGATAATAAATCATTAATAGAATGGCTATAAATACCACAATTATTTGATTAAATTTATAGCTATATTCACTCAGTACATATCATTTCCTAACTTTGTGAAGGTTGAACCACGTGGGTGAGAAAGAATAGGTTGCTGAGTCTGACTTGGGAGGCCCTGATGAGGCTGATGGGATCTAAGGGGTCAGGGAAGAAAAGAGCAAGAGGGAATAGAAGAAAAAAGATGTCTTACCAGCTTCTAAATGACTTAAGATAACTCCCCCTGAGTTCTATTTAGAGAATCCAAATGTCTCTCTTTTGGCTGCATCCAGTGGTAAATCCCCCAGAAAACAGTGTGCCCTCAAAGAGAAGTTATTTTCACTTCAGCAATCTTAGACCCAGTTTTGATGAAGAAAGTGATTATCCCTCTGTCCTATGTACATTTTGAATGCTGCTGGTGAAATCATTTCAGAGGGTTTCAGACAACATTAAAAACTAAATAGAAGGTAATGATGGAAGAAACACAGCTCTTACCTCAAAGAGGAATAAGAGATACTTTTTTAGAGCCTAATATGAGTGACTGAGATTCTGCAACACAAACTTAGGTTATTCCAAACGCCATGTTCTGTAGATGTAGAGTCACTACATGTAGCCATTGATTCGGAACAGAGAAGAGTTTATACTTTACCTAATTGAATCACCACTTCTTAGTACTGGAGCCCTGGAGATTTTCAGCCTCCATACAGTCTACTCTTAAGCCTAAAACTGGAAGGCTTCAGCCTCTATACAATCTAGGACATTTAAGCTGCTAGCCCAGACCTAGAAGGCTTTAGTCTTAGCCCCTGAGACCTACTGCTACTGAGTCACTCTGACCAGCCCCTTCTAAACTCTGACTCTTCTGGTAAACTCACTCATGTTCTGTCTCAAACTCCTCTCCAAGCTGCCTGGTTCAAGATGACCTTCTGAATTTAGCAGATTCTGGCAGATTTTCTAACTTCCGCAGACCAAACTGCTCTGTTTGGCCTCAGATTGACTCACACGTTGCTTGTCCTTCACTCTGACTTATCTCAGATGTCACTTCCTATATGACACTGGCTTCTGAGCTTTGCCTCCTGTATCTTCTTCTACACTATCTTTCTGTTTTAGGGATTAAAGGTGTGAACCACCACTGTCTTCTGAATAATGGGATTAAAGGTGTGTCTACACTCCATCTAGACCACACAGGCCTCTGAATGTAGACCCCTAGAATATAGAACCTTCCTAGCTTTCACACAAGACTAATCCTCTACAATGTTCCAAAGTGCTAAGATAATTCTCTTTTAGTTTTGTGGTGAAACTTGGGGTTTGGTTATATATTCCAAAGGATGCTAAGACATCCCAAGATATATGATTCTGGAACTGCAACATTCAACCCCTATATAACCATTGTTGTGTTAGTAAGTTAACTAGCCTTTTGGGAACTTTTTCTCACAAGGGCTGGACATGATGCCACATACCTATAATCCCATCTCTGGGGAAGCAGAAATGGGGAGAATGTAGAATTTGAGACCAACTTGGGCCATTTGGTACCTTTCATACCAGCCTGGGATACATAGCAAGATCCCGTTCCTAAATACATTTTTTAAAAGCAAGTAATATAATATAGTAGCAAAACACCTTCGGAAAAGAGTAAGACTAATGTCTTACTGATTTTTTCCTTTAGTAACACATGTGAGTACTCTGGGCTATGCTATGGGAAGGTTAGTTTTAATTTTAAAGTTCAGTGGGACTAGAATGTGGGATTCTCATACTTGCGATGATTATTCTGAGTGTAGTCTGTGAGGATCTTTTTTGAGAGAGACTAACATTTGAACTCGTGAACTGAGTATAGCAGATGGCTCTCTCAATATGGGATGCAGTGTAACTTGATGAGTCTGCATAGAATTGAACAATGAATGAAATGATTTTACATGGATGTCTGTTTTTTCTTGTGTTTGGTGCTACTTCGTCTCAGGCCTCGATGCTTGGACTGTACTCCGCATTATTGACTCTCCAACTTCCGGGCCTTTCAACCTCACCAGTGATCTTCCTGGGTTTATAGTTTGCAAGTGACAAGTGACGGGGCTTCTCAGTCTCCATAGTCAATTGAGCCAAACCTATTTAAGCACAATAATAATAATAATAATAATAATAGTAATAATAATAGTTATTATTATTGTAGTAATAATAATTCTGAAACAATATTCAAGGTATGTGTCAAAAAACCAATATTGGTCCAAAAAGTCTTTTATATCTGATTCTGGTGAAGGTTTAGAAAAGAATAAGGAAGGCCACAAAGCAAAAACATCATCTTCTTAAAAACACATAAACAATCATGTATGAATGGTGATAAAAGAATGGGGGTGAAGATGGTTCTGATGATGGCTCAGGTAATGAGGAGTGCATTCCCAGACAAGGCACAAAATGCAATCCTATTATTAAATGGCAAAGGAATTGACTAGATTGTATTCAATTTCTAGTGCTTTGTGACAAGTAAATTGTGTGAAGGATGAAATTGGATATTGAGTTGAGGGAATTTCTAAGTCCGGTATGGAAGGAACTGCTTGGTTTCTTGTGACTGTTTATAATAAAATGTGGACAGAAAGAATGAAATTGAAAAAGGACTTTCTAAGCAAAAGAAACCAGAACTTTGTCTACTTATTCATACTGAAAAGTAAAAGACCAATCCTCTTTGAAAATAGGAATGAAGGATGCAGTTAAGGGAACATTCCAGACGGAGATTAACATGAATGTGAACCATATACTTAATCAGCCACCCAAACAAGGCAACTAACTACCAGTTAAAAGTGAAGGAGGAGATGGGACGGAATAGAGAAAAGCCATTAGGCTTTTCAGTTCTAGAGAAGACAATGATAAAGCTTTTTTTTGTCTGTAGACATTTACTGTTCTCTAATAAAAGAGAAGAATGTTCCTGAAGGCAATTTAGAAACCATCAACAAGGTAGATGATCTCTAGTAGGAACTTAAGGATGAGTCCACCTGAAAGAATCATAGCCTGGCACGTCCTGGCAGAGAGTGGAACGTTGGGAAGGACTCTCTCAGAGTACAACTTGTATGGGCTGAAGGAGTTGTATGGTGGATTTGCAAGGGAATGAATTGTCCAATAAGACATTCTTAGCCTTAAGAGACCAAGAAATTAGACTTGCTAGGAAGTAGATTTCCTAGGGACTGGTTACTCCCTATCCCCCACCCCCCATTTTATTCTTTTGGAGTAGGAATGTCTATCTTACATCTATACTACATTTGCAGTTTGGAAGCACTTTTCTCGTTTAAATTTATGTGTGAAAAAGAATTTTACAGGCGGGAGAGACTGCTCCATGGATAAAGTGCTTGCTATGCAATGTCATGGAAACATGTGAACTGCAATTCGGATCCTTAGTACTGACGTAAATGTCAGGTGGGTATTGGGATCTGCTTGTAATACAATTTTGGATGAACAATCAGTGGATACCCAGAGCAAGCTGGCTATATAAGACACCTAAATTGATGATTTCTGAGTTTCAGTGAGACTTTTACTATGTAAGTAGGATGGATAGCAATGAAGGAGGACGCCTGATGTCAACATATTGGGCCTTCACATGCACGCACACTTATATCTCCACACACACTTGTGCCTAACCACATGTGAACACACATGCATGTACACCACACATATACGTATGCAGAAAAAAGTAGTCTTATCTATAGCTGATCTAAACGAGATATGACAAGACTTTGTGCTTAAGATTTCAGAGTTGACATTCTTGGAAATGTTGAGGTGGATTAATGTATTTTGCATGGAAAAAGGGAAATTGGGGCAGGAATAATAAGGCTAACATTTTTTTTTCTCTCTCTATAAATTCATGTTGAAGCTCTCTCCTCTAAAGAGATAGCATTAGAAAGTGGACCTTTGAAAGGTGAATAGATTTAGATGAGGTTATGTGGGTGAACGCCCCTGGATAGAATTACTGTCCATGCAAGAAAATAAAGAAGAGAGCTTGTGACCATGCCTGTACCATGCCTGTCTACCAAATAGGGGAATTAGGAATTCAATCCACTGATACATCGACCTTGAATTTCCCAGCTTCTAGAAATACTTCTAAAAGTAAATCTCTTTCATCTAAGCACCATGTCTATAGTATTTTTGTTATAGCCTAAAATAAATGAGGTCCAATGTGAAATATGTTTTAGTGAGGGTCTCAGTGAAAAGTTTGAAAGGTTTGCTCTACATTAGTAGTTTATGTAAGGTCTATAAAATTTTTTAGGCTTGGGTTAGAGACATATGGTGTGTGAGTACACATTATTGTCTCCCAGGCTCTATTCTTGACATATGGACTAGCTTCCCAGGGGGACAGTAGACTGATAGGTAGACTTTAGTAAAATAATTGAGTGTCTACACTGTACATAGGCATTTCTTAGACAGAATGTTTATCCTGATATATCAGTCTCTCTGTAAAAATAAAATTCTTTGTTAAAACAGCAAGCAGGACTATTATCCAATTAAATCATTATAACACTCAATTTAAAATATTTAAATAAATACACCCAGCATAATTAGATACCTTCTCATTAAATTTCAATTATTCTTCAGTAAAATACTGGGTTTTTTTCCCTCACAAATTTAAGTAGAAGCTTTCAATCTGATTCATTTCATTTCTCCTTTGGGGCTGTCTGCTACTTTCATATTTAGCTTGCTTCATTTTTTTCTTTTTTATCTAAAACATCTCTGATTATTTTCCTTCTACATGGTCCTTTGCTGCAGAAAGAAATTAGAAAACATTTGGATCCTTCATGAAAGTCTTTTTCTAATCATGATTAATTTTCTTCCCTATAACAATTTCTTTTTTCTTCCTTCCCACTGAAGCCTGCAGCAAGTATTAGAGCTAATTTGAAATTAACATAAAATTGAGTTTCTTATTAGCTTGTATAGACAGTTTGGCAAATATATAGCATGGTCTGGGTTATAGACTTGTTATAAAAAAATCGCTTCCTTTTAAAAGGGCCTAAGCTCTTATTTCTTTATGAAATATGGCTCAAAGTGCAGCCTGAAATTGATATCTTCATAGTTTATGTACTTAACTAACCTTCCTTTATACTGAATATATCCTTCAAAGGAAATAGTTAATGGCTCCAAACAGATGCCTTTCAAAAATAATGGTAAAATACTTCATGCTAAATATTCTGTTTTGACTATCTGTAGAGAAGGCATGTCAAAATTAAGTTGGTATATAGGAAATGTCAAGGGATTAGATCAAGCTTTTTCTGTAGAAAGTTCTTGAGCTATCCACAGACATATGTTTAACAGTGACATTTAAATTCAACTAACTCAGTCCCTACTTCTTATATTGAGAAATGTTACCCTGTTGCCATCTAAAAGTTTATGTTAAATGTATAGGCAGTTATCTGTTAAAATATCTAAGGTTTTTTTTTAATGGCTTCTTATATGAACAAGGCAACATAGGTAATAAAATATTTAGATTTAAAAAGCTGACTTCTAAGAATTCTGACAATTGTGTACACTTGTGTAGCTACCTCCTTAATACATGAAGGATTTACATCACCAGATCTCTTGGGCTTTTTCCAAATCTGGTTCTCATCTAACATTCACTTACTGTAACCACTTACTGGCTTTTATCAATTTAAATTATTTTTGCCTACTCACAGACTACATCTCAGTGTGGTCACATAGCATATACTCATATACTCATTTGTGTCTGGTTTCCAGTAATTTTAAAATTCATCATGTCCCCACATCTGTCAATACTTAATTCCTCTTTGCTGTTGAACAATATCCTCCTGTATGCACAGACCACAATGTGTCCGTCATTTTTATATTCATGGACTTTGGATTGCCTTGGCTGTTATTAATAATGTTTCCAGGAACATTATACCATTTAGATATTAATCCCCTGTCAGATGTGTAAGTGATAAAAGTTTTCTCCCATTCTATATGCTCTCTTCACTCTGCTGTGTGGAAAGATTTTAATTTCATGCTGTATCATTTTTCAATTATTAACAACCATATATCGAGCTATTGAGAGCTGTTTCAGACAATTCTTGTTTATGCCTGTGTCTTTAAGACTTTTTCCTGTGTCTTTTATGGCAGTTTTAGAGCTACCAGGTCTTACAGTAAGATCTTTGGTCCAGTTTGAGTTGATTTCTCTACACTGTGAGAGATATGGATCTAATTTTATTCGTCAATATGTGAGTCTCTAATTTATCAACACCATTCTTTGAAGAGGCTGTGTTTTTCCAGAATACAAGAAAAAACATATAAATGTATATATATATATATATATATATATATATATATATATATATATATATGTATATAAAAAACATATTTGTCAACGTTACATGGCTGTAGCTATGTGACCCTATTTCTGGGTCCTATTCTACTTTTTATAATTGTAGAAGTTTTTTATTTTTATTTTTTTGGTTAGGTTTATTCTTAGGTACTTTACCTTTTGAGGCTATTGTGAATGGATTAATCCCCACTGGGATTAATGTCTGGGTTTCTGTCTCACAAATTCATGAATGTCATGTAGGAAAGCTATTGATTCATGTATGTTAATTTTGTATCCTGCTATTTTGCAAAAAGTATTTCTCAGATATAAGAGTTTTCTGGTTGAATCTCTCATGTCTTTTAATTAGAAAACAGTTATTTTCAAATACTGGTAATTTTACTTCTTTTTCTGTAGAATTTCTTTCTTTCTATTATAGCTATAACAGATATTTAGCACTGGATTGGATAGGAGTGTAGACAGTGGATATTTTTATCTCATTCTTGATTTTATTTTTTAGAGGAAATGCTTTCATTTAGTATAATGGCCAGCAGTGTACTGACACAACTTTTTATTTTAAGGTATGTTCCTTTCATTCCTAGTTTCTTTAGGGCTTCATCATAAAGGGATATTGAACTTCGTCAAAGGTCTTTTCTACATGTATTCAGATGATCACATAATTTCGGCACTTAATATTATGTGCTGTGTTGCATTCATTAATTTGCGTCGATGTTGCGTTTGATGTTGAACCATCCTTGAATCACTGGGATAAAACCAATTTTGTCATGATGTTAGTGTGGTCTTGAACTCAGTTTGTTGAGAAATTTTGCTCTATAGTTTTCTATATTGGTTTTGTCTTTATATGACTTGGCTATCTAGGTGATACTGGCTTCATAGGAAGTATTTGATAGCGTTCTTTGTTTTCTGGGGATTTTTTTTGTTTTTTTGTTTTTTTAAATGTTTTTTTATACCTCAGTTTGAGGTATATTGATACTAACTCTTCTTTAAAAGTTTGGTAGGCTTCAGCAGGGAATCTATATAAACATATTTGTAGACAGGTTTGGGCTTTTCTATGATGGGATACTGCTTCAAGCTCCTTGCTCATTTTGGGTCTGTTTAAGGTGTTTTTTTTTTTTTGTCTTGTTTTGGTAGGTCATATGTACCAAGGAATGAATCTCTTTCTTCTGGATTTTCCAAGTTTATAGAATAGAAGATTTTCAAGTATTTCAAACTGATTTCTGATTTTACTATAGTGCTTCCATTTTGTCTGCAATTTTGGTAAATTGTGTTTTCTCTCCCTTTGTTTTGGTTAGTTTGGTGAAGAGTTTATCAACCTTGCTTAACTTTTCAAAGAACCAAATCTCTGCTTCATTTGATTTTTGTATTGCTCTTTAATCCTTCAACTCATTAATTTCTGATCTTGTCCTCATTTCTTTATGTCTACTGCTTTTGGGTTTGGTTTTCCTTATTTCTCTATGACTTTGAAATATAGTATTGTAGTATTTGTTTACGGTCTCTTAGATGTCTAAATTATATTTTAATTATTTTGTATGTATTCTTTCTCCCTATCCTGTGTGTGTGTGTGTGTGTGTGTGTATGTGTGTGTATGTACATGCATGCCACAGTACACATGCGAACGTCAGAAGGAAATTGTAGGAGTCAGTTCTTTCTTACCATCTGGATCTCTGGGATCAAAATTAGGTCTTCAGGCTTGGTGGCAGGTACCATTAACCAGGAATCTATTTGTTGGCCTTGATTCTTTAGTATATGAACAAAGAGCTTAAATATTTCTCTTGATGCTGCCTTTACTATATGCCAAAGGTTCTGATATTGTATTTTCATTTGCACTTAATTCTAGGATTTATTTTGTTACTAACTTTCCTGATTGCATTAATGACTCACAGATCATTCAGGAGTGTATTTTCCTGTCTTCAAGTATTTGTATCATTTGTGTGCTTTCTCTCATTGATTTCTAATTTTATTTCCCTGTGATATGGTAAGATATAACAAATTGCTTTAGATTTTTATCGTATTCAATAAGACTTACTTTATTTCCTAAAATGTGATATCTTTTAAAGAAAGTTCCATGGGCTAGTGAGAATAAAGTGTATTACCTAATTGTTGGATAGAATATTCTGTCAAGGTCTATTAAGATCTATGGTATAGCTTAAATTTAAAGTTTTTTCCTTGATTGTTTTAGTCTGGATCTTATCTATTAATGAGAGGAGGATGTAGAAGTCAGTTTCCTTCGTTCTCTCATCCATATGCCCTAGCATTTCATTTGTATTGTTGACTTTCTCATTCTTTATATCTTTCTCACCTATGCTGCTGCTTTTGTTTTCCAGGTGAACTGGAGGTCAGACAAATGCAAGGATTTGGGTGAAGGTCAGTTGAACATCTTTCATTGTGCTTCTGATGAGTTAAGGCAATGTGGAGCCTGTACTAGATAACTGACATATGTCCACCAGGGCTGGCTTTTCTTAATCATCAGTTTCCCTCCTTTGTATGTCAGGGATTTCTGCTGGTCACAGTTTGCTTTATAACCTCTGGGGTGAACAGTCCTCCCACCCTCCTTAGACTGCCTCCTATAGCTAATATTATACCTTGGGTGTGTTTTTGCAGAGTATTGGAAGTGGCAGAATCAAACTCAGAACTGAGCTGTGCACAGGTAAATTTAACAAATTTGCAGGGCATTAAACACTGTGCTATGGGGATTATATAGTGTCCTGGAACTTACATGTTTTCAGTCTCTACAGATGTGAACCTCATGGCAGACTGATGAGCTGGATCCACACACTGACTCCAGGCTTAGGACTATTCTAACTCCAAATAACTCCAAAGTTATTATTGGATGGTCAGACCAACTTCTATCATCTGAAGGTGGGCTATTTCCTCATGCACATTTAATTGCCTGAGTCGGAGATCATGACGTTTGTGTTGCCTGGGTTGTCAGTGTTTTGCTCTTCTCTTCTCTAAGACTTCATCTAGTGGCTCTTTCACCCAGGTGTGTGTAGAAAGTTGACTTCCTGTTCCTTAAACTAGTGTCTATTCCCTGTCCTGAGGACCACAGAGTAGCTCAGTTATAAACAATGGGTTCTATCTCAAAATGGTGCTCTGAACCATGAGGAGTGACATGATGGATCTCTTCTCAAGTGCTAACCCATTCTGCCAGAGCTGTCACTGTCTCACCAGAACCGATATTGGAATTGAGTCCTGTGAGGTTTGAGGCCTTGCCCTGTAGGTTATGACTGCCAGTCTCTTTTCATCAAGTCCATCTGGCTTACTCTTTGGGTGAGACTTCTGCTTCCTCACCCTCTGAAGGGGAAGCCATGCCTCTGGAGCCCTGTGCTGTGTGTTCCTTTAGCTTAGTTATCCTTCTATTCATGTTTCATTGTGCATACTACCAGTCTCATCATTTCTTTTGAGATTTTCTGAGCCTTTCTCCTCTTCATTTTCTTTTCCATCTCCCGCCTTGGACTATAGTTTATTTTTTTCTTATCCCAAAGCCTCTCCTAAACTATATCATATGAAGGCAGTTATTCCTCTACTGTCTGCAGATGAATAAGCCTGGTGAGAAACCATTGTTTATACAGTCCATGGCTTTCTCCATTTATAAGCTCTAAGTGGTAGCAATGCACACTTTTTTCTTTCTTCTTCTCTTCTCTGGCTTATCATGTCCACTGTGGCCCATCAAGCTACTACAGAGATTGAGCACTGGTGTCTGTATTCTAATGACTGGGGCTAGTGAACAGCACTCTCCCTTGCTTTCTGTTTGAAACGAATCAGCCCTTGTTATCTCTGAAAGCTTCCTTAGAACTGAATTATCTTTCTATTTACCTTGATAGGAAAATGTAAGCAAATGAGTTCTGATTAATATTCATCTTTAAGTAGACAAACCAGTGCCAAAGGAGTATCAGATGGTACTTGTGAATGAATTTGTTTCTTAGCTGCTGCGTTTCAAGGGGACCCCCTTCTCAATGGACCCAGATGTTCCCACTGATCTTATGTAATGTTCAGCAGCCCTTTAAATTTTTGATGAACTTCGCACTGTCTTTTATAGTAGCTGGACTAATGCACATACCTATGAACAACATCATAAACGTTCTCTCTTCTTCTTGTCTTCACCAGTACCTGTTACTGTGATTGTTGTCATTATTATTATTGGTAATCAGCGTTCTGATTGGGATGAAATATTCAATATTCTCATATACTTTCTAATTATTTCTAGTTCTTCTCTTCATTTGAGAAGTGTTGGTTAGCTAATTTGTCCATTTATTGACTATACTGTTTGCTCCTTTGAAGTTAAATATTTTGAGTTCTTTATATATCTCCATGGGAAGGATTCTCCTATTCTGTACCTAGTATCTTCATTCTGTTCATTATTTTCTTTGCTGTATAAAATTTTTTAAATTTTAATCTGTGCTCTCATTGGTCAACTTTGTTATTTTTTTCTGAGATATTAGAATCTTATTCAGAAAAGCATGCCGTTGCTCATTAGTAGAAAAGATTTCTCCTATGTTTTCTTCTAGTGGTTTCAGAGTTTCAGATTTTACACTCAGCTCATTAATCTATTTTCAGTTAAAATTTTTTGCATGTGTGAAATAGGTATCTAATTTCAGTATCAATGAATATCCAATATTGTTAAGATATGGCTTTGATACCATTGGGGAAAAATCAAATGGGGATACATGTATGGGTTTATTTTGGGATCCTCTACTGTATTTTACAATTCTATATGTCTGTTTTAATAGCATTATTATGCCATTTTAGCATGTGCATGTGTGTAATATGTGTGTTTGTGTCTTCACATGTGTGTAGTCACACACGTGTGTGGGTGCACATGCATGTGTTTATGTATATACATGGATAGGCTTGAGGTTGATGTTGGTGTCTTTCTCTGTCTTTCTCCGTCCATCTCCACCATCTCTACAATGTCTCTCAGTTGAACCTATTGCTTGCTAGTTTGCCAGCTTCTTCAGGGATCTCTTCTCCTACATACTGAGATTATAAGTGGGCCACCATGCCCACCTGTGATATATGTGGGTGTTGGAAACATAAGCCATTTTACCCAGTGAGTCATCTCCCCATGCCTCCAACCAGTTTTTGCATGAAACTGTTTTTCTGTAGTATAATTTGAGATAGGCATTGTGATGTCTTTAACATTTTTTATTCTTAAGATTGCTTTTGTGCCTCCACATTATTCCAGAATTGTTAGCTCTAGGTCTTTTAAAAAATGTTGATGTTTGGATGGGGATTTAATTTCTAGATTGCTTTTCATAATATGGACATTTTAACTGTTAATTTTTCATTCCCATGAACATGTTAAATGTCTAAGTTTGCTTTAATTGTCAATTCAACAGAGCCCAGAATGAGAGGAAAATCTCAATTGAGGAATTGCCTAGACAAGATTGGCCTGTAGGCATGTCTGTATAGGGGTGGTGGTCCTTGATTACTAACTGATTCAGGAGGACTCAGTCACTAGTGCATAGCCCCATCCCTAAGTGGGTGATCCTGGTCTGTGATCCAAGAAAGCCAGCAAGAAGCATTCCTCCTTGGTTCTTGATTCTTGCCGTAAGTTCCTGATTTCCCTTCATAATGGAATTTGAC
The DNA here is from genome assembly GCA_026225945.1 of Cricetomys ansorgei. Classification (NCBI taxonomy): domain Eukaryota; kingdom Metazoa; phylum Chordata; class Mammalia; order Rodentia; family Nesomyidae; genus Cricetomys; species Cricetomys ansorgei. The sequence goes on along the minus strand of JAMJFZ010000882.1, from coordinate 1,611,533 downwards.
TTGAAGGGTCACTGTTATAAGCTCTTTCTTCCCCAAGTTGCTTTTAATTGGAGCTTTATCACTGCAGCAGAGGAAATTAGAATGTCAGGTCTTTCTATCTTTTTGTATCTTCAGTTTCTTTTTCCAATATTTTGTAATTCTGTGTGTGTGTGTGTGTGTGTCTGTCTGTCTCTGTCTCTATCTGTCTCTCTGTCTCTCTCTCTGTGCTATCCCATGTTTATTTTTTTAAGTTGGTGCTATGAATTGCAACTCAGGTGCTCATGCTTTCATAGCAAGCTCTTTACTCATTAAGCCATCCCCCAGCCCTCTTTTATAAGTTTTGTTGTAGTGATTAAAAGTCAGGTTTATTCTCAGGTTATTTTATTTATAGTATTTATTTACTTATTTTATTGTGAATAAAATTATCTTAATTTCTTTTTCAGAAGTTGTTATTGACATACAAGAAAGCTTTTCTGGAGTTGTTGAATTTGAACCCTGTGCTTTGCTGATCTTTTCAGATTGAAGAGTCTTTTGGTAGAGATATTTGGGTATTCTGAATTTAAGGACATATTATCTGTAAATAGTGACAATTGAATCTCTTCCTGTCCCTTTTCATTCCTTTTATTTTTCTATTGCCTAATTGCTATGGCAAAAATTGAAACAATATACTGAATAAGAGCAGTGGCCATGGGCATCCCAGTTTCATTTCTTGCATTAGAGGAAATGCTTTTAGATGTTTCCCAAGCAGTATGAACTTGATGCTGTGTTGCTATATATTATCTTTATTATCTGGAGGTATAATTCTTTGTACCTAATTTGTGCATGGCTTTCATCAGGGAAGTATGTAGAACTGTGGCCTTTATTTCAATTTGTTGAGATAACTATCTAATTTTTATTCTTGATACAATTATATGTATCATTATGTTTATTAATCTGTATATATTGAATCATTTTATCCTTGGAATAAAAATCTGATCACAATACATGCTCTTTTTAATGTGTTGTTGGATTCAATATGCAATATTTATTGATTGATTTTTGTGCATGCATACATGTGTGTGTATGTGTGTGTGTGTGTGTGTGTGTGCATGCGCACATGCAGTTGTGTGTATGTTCTTTCTCTCCTATTTTATAGAATAGCTTGAGGGACACTACTGTTAGCTCTTTTAAAAAAACATGTTTGAATTCAGCTCTGTATGTATCTAATGTTGATCCTTTCTTTACTGTGAGACTGTTTTTCCCTTGGACTGAGTTTGGCGTGAAGTCTATTTTGTCAGCTATGTATATAGCTATATATGATGCTTGTTTTAGGATTCCATCTGTTTACACTATCATTTTCCATCCTTTCATTTTCATCCTATACATGACTTTGCTGGTAAGGTGAGTTTCTTGCAGACAGCAAATTGATGGATATTATCATTTAGTCCAACAGTCACTTTGTGTCTTTTTAATTAGGGTATTGAGACCATTTATAATCATAATTATTGAAACGTAGTTATTAATTTCTGCCATGTTGTTGTTTTTCTCATGGTTTCTTTGAATCAATTTTATTTGTTTATTTTTCACTAATTTATTTTAGAGATCTCAGAGTTTCCTGAGTCAGCCATGCATGATTATTTCTTTATTTTAATTTGTTTGTCTACTCTTGACTGAGATGTATCCTTTTTCATGTTCTTATAATTGTGCTTGTACTACTTCAACTTCTCTGTGTTTCTTCTGTAATGCTGGTTTAGTGGTCAAGTATGGTTGACACTCCTACATGTAAAACAAAATGAATAATTTACCAAGTATTTTCACCCACATCATTGTAAAGTACTTAACAAATCAATAACAACAAATCCCAACATTTGAATATCATATAATTTAATACCAATAACTAAATATAGACTTTATATTTTGTATCTGTAAATTTGTATAATGTGAAATTTTTTTTTTTAGTGGAAGATTAGAAATACAAATAAAATTCAAAGCAATTTGAAGGTCTTTTCTTAGAATTGTCTGTTTTTAAATTCTGTATACAGCATTTCAGTAGATAAAAATTACCATTTCCAATTGATATTTGAGAATTCTGAAGTTCATTTGCACATATAGGTGCATCAATGTCCCAAGTTATGTCCGCGTTTTTTGGAGAGTGGCAGGTCACACACAAAGCCTCTCTGTCACATCTTCCACTTTATTTTTTGCCCTGTTTGCTACATTTCTTTCATTATTATTCATCTTTAGACTCTTGATAGTTGATTTAAGATTTTAGACATTGCTTCTAAGAGGGGTTTGTATATTTATAGATGCACATATTGAGAATGGCAGAATATATGAGACAAAAGGCATTCATTTTTTAGCTACATCATGGACATTTCAGATAATAAACACAGCATGATTTCATTCTTTATGTGTATGCAGAGGTTATAAATTGGAGTTTGATTATTTCAACCATGCATTTGTATTCTAGCTTTAAAATCAACCATGATTACTACATAATGTCTTTATGTGCTATGGGTTCTTAAGGCAGAGATTTAAAATTTAACTGGAGTGCCACTCCATATTGGCAAGTGTTATTGCACATAATATCAAGGGCATTTGATTTGTACATGCAATATGATCCTCTACAGTCACACATTTTATATTATTTATTACAGATGTTGCCAAAGAGTTAGCCATCCAATTAAATGTTTTACTATTTGAGCTGAGGTAATATAGATTCAAATTAAACCTCATCCTTTTATAGACTAGATAGAGGGAGCTGTGCTGTGCTACTAGGTCCATCTAGCTGGGCTTGTCAGACACTCAACACTGATACTGTAGTAAGAACAATGTTATTGGCAGAGTTGATGGATGAGAATCAAGTTCTGCATCTGGGATTTTCAGGTGGGCAGAATGAAGTAGAGAGGTGAAGCTAGGTTTCAATATCATATAGAATCTGTCAGTTTGGGCAACTTTTCAGAGATTCCTTTAATGACTATCTTGACATACATTTTCGTTTTTGAGACAGAGCCTGACTCGGTAGCCCAAGCTGGCCAGGAACTAATGGTGAAATTCAGCACCTTGAGTGCTAAGATTAGAGATGTGAGCCACTACGTCCAGTTATTCAAATTTGGAAAGACTGAAGCCAGACAGTTTCCCTTGCTTTGTATCTTAGTCTGGATTCTTTGGCTTCCTCAAATGTGACTTGGAAGAAGTTCCTTATCTTTTGAGAATTCAGTTTCATTTTTAGCAAAATGCAGAACGCTGTTAAGATTGAAGCAGGTAGGAGGACATAGGAACTTGTTGGAATAGTGCCTTTAAGTGGGCAAGAACTCAGCAAGAGCCATCTATGGTTTAATCTAGCGTAATATAACTGGCAAAAGTAGCAAAATAAGAAGTTTATGATGGAAGAAAATAGGATCCAGGCAGGTTTTAGATACCATGATAATCTGAAGGTTAAGATAGATAAAGAGTTTCTCTATACTGAGCCAACCTTAAAGAGCAGGTGAATTGGCAAAACATCAACAGACTTTCCCTTGGTGATGCCACTAAACTTATTCAGAAAATGGGGTAAGAGTCTAGGTAATTGTACAGGTCTGGATTCCCAGTCCTGTATGTACTTGTATTGGCCAAATCTCTTGAAAAATAGCATTTTGACCTTTGCTCGATACCTGCCAGTCTCTGGGTTTGTTTGCAGATTTTCTGAGAATGAGGCAAGATGAAGTCTAGCTGTAGGAACATAAAAGGAAATAAGGCAGAGCAGAGGAATAGGATTAAAGAAGCAACATTTATTTCTTTTCTACAAACACCAACCTCTGTAACCACTCACAGGAGGAAGCAGGCAGTGAGTGCTGAAGCAGTTAACCACAACTATGGTGGAATAGAGCTTAGCCTTAGATGATGCATACAGACCTGGGATGAATAAGCAGAGCACAGAAGGACAAAAGAAAGTCATCAAAGGCCCTGAGACTAGGATGAGGGTGATGTGTATTCATGAGTCAGTGGTAGTCTGATTAATAGAGAGTTGCAATGTCAAGGTTTACAGGCTGGAGTCAGGATTGCAAGAGTTCTATCAATCAAGTGCAGGAGAGGAGATACGCTGGCTAAGGCAGAGACATCTTTAGGGGTTCTAAGAGGAATACCAGCACTTCAGTCATTTTGTGCTGCCTTGTTAGAATACTGACAACTAAGTCATTTCTTTTTTTTTGTTAATTTAAAATAGATTCTTCTGGCATACAATATATCCAGATTATAGTTTCGCCTCCCTCTACTCCTTGAAGTTCCTCCCTACCTCCCCTCCCCTTCAGATCCACTCCCTTCTGTCTCTCATTAGAAAAGAATAGGCTTCTAAGATAACAACCACACATGATAAAATAAAATATAATTAAATGAAGCAAAAACTATCATATCAAAGTTGGACACAGAGATGCAACAGGAGGAAAAGGGTACCAAGAGCAGGTATGAGAGTCAGAGACCCAACTTGTTCTCACAACCAGGAGTCCTATAAAAATACTAAGCTAATAGATACAATATATATGAGAGGATCTTGGTTCAGACCACATAAGCCCTGTGATTGCTTCTTTGGTTTCTGTGAGTGCATATGCATCTTGCTTAGTTGATTCAGAAGGTCTTATTCTCTGATGTCCTCTACTCTCTCTGGTTCTTACAGTCTTTCCTTTCCCTCTTCTGTGGGATTACCCAAGCTCCAATAGGGAGGGACCCAGTGGAGATTTAGACTCTTTCTCTCTCTCTGCATGATGTATGGCTGTGGGTCTCTGCTCCTCCTCCCATCTGCTGTAGAAGAAAGCCTCTTTGATGATGACTGGAAAAGGCACAGATCTGTGAGTATAGTAGAATATCACTAGGAATGATTTTATTGATTTGTTTTTAGGTCAGTTGTACTTGGTTCTATCCTATCCTTTATAAGAAGCAAGAAAGCAAGAAATCCTGTGCTGGATTATGGGGAGGAATAATGTCAGGTATAAGACAGCCAGGATTATTTGGAAGGGTCAAACATTTAGTTCTTTCCTATTCATTTTCTCATGAGTTGTTAAACAGTTCTGAGGAAATGTTCAACATCTCAGAGGAGAATGAAAGTTTATGAAGAAAAATAAAGAGAAAAATTCATTAATAAAACACAAGTAAGTAAGGAGAAAAAGCTGATTGGTGATCATTCTGCAAATCACAGCTAATGCCACTTTGTTCCAAAAACTATATGTAATCAGTCATTTAGATCAAGTCTCAGTTCATAACCTTTACATTCATTAAACTTGAAATAGGCAAGTAGATTGCACACAAAACTCAATAGACTGAACAAAATCACTTTAAAGGAACATTTTCTATTTGTTATTGGTCCATTTGGACCTCCAGGATAAAAGATACTACTTATCAAATCATTTATGTCATGAAGAAACTGATAGATAGTATAATGGAGGAGAGAATGAAGATGAAAAATTATATCAATAAGTTCAAATAATGGACCAAAACTAACAAGATGAAATTTAATGGGAATCAGAGTCAAGGCCTGCATTAAAGTCTATGCTATTAAGTCTATATTATAAGGAAGAACAGATATTCATAGGACATAATTCACGTGAAAGTTATGAATTATGAATTACGTCTCAATGTTTAGCCAACTTACATTGAGTGAACTTACATTTTAAAGTAATTCTGAAAAATAATTACGGCATGAGATAGGATCTTAAAAAAGAAATTGGGGATGGTGGGAGATTAGACAAAAGGTTTGCAGTACTTTTCTGTTTGCAGTTGTCTAATGCTACCCAGCTGAATTTGACCACCAGTCACACATGCTTCCCTCAGTGGTTATGAATGCTGCATAGTATTGGAGCAGTTGTCCTCTCTACCTACTGCATGGCCAAAATCCAGTCTTTGTCTACTTGATATGTTCTAGTTACATGCTCTTTTTCTGCTGCTGAACAATGCTACAGAAGTCTGGCCTATGAGTTGCAGAAATGGTCTCCTGTGGGTTTGTGCTCGTGTTTGTATGCATGGATATCTCAGGGAGTAAGAGACAGTGGTGCTCAAGTCCCAAGCATCTAAGATACTGCTTTTTTTCTGTAGGAGATTCTCCAAATGTTTGGTCAACTCTTAGCTCAGACATAGGATTAACAGCTCTCAGAGATTCTGGACCCATAAGGTACAGCTGAGGATACTTGATGCCCTGAGATCACTGGTTCTTCCCCAGGTCAGGTAAGCAGTGCGGAGCACTGTAGATACAATTGTGATTTTTACAGTCATCACCACCTCCTATGGAGTAACACAAGCCATTTTTAAACTTCTAGCTCAGCACCCTACCCCAGTGACATGCTGCCATCTAGAGTTAGTTAACCAATCAATTTTAGCTACCTACCTCCATTGTCTCACCTCATGGATCTATCTCTCTGAAGTCAAACACACACACACACACTCATGCACAGTGACTTCTAACTTATCCAACTTTTATTACAGAAATATTGAAATTTAATTGAGTTCATTGATTCCCCACCCCTCTTACTCTTGGCTGTCTTCTCAGATCCCAGTATCCTGGGGTGTGGGAAGCACCATTTTTACCATGAAACACCTTTATTTTTACTCTCATGAAACTGTTTTTCAAACACTTGCTTGGTAAAAAGTATACTCACTCATAAGTAACTTATTGTTTTGTGCATCATAGAGAGTGAGACTGCTTAGTAGCATAGAACTTCATGCAAATAACCAGTGTAGTCAGTTTTTACGTTCTCCTGATGAAGTGTTGGTGATAGTAGTGGTGGTACATATATGATTGCTCTCCCTGGATGTCTCAAATTCTTTTCAGCTGAAGTCCACTAGTGACATAAGCAAATTTCCTTGTGTATATTAGGCTTATGCTTTCTTAGCAGGTGGTTGTCTGTAAGAAATTCTAAAATAAATATAAATAAATATCAATGGATTATGGGCTTATTTATTTGCATAGTTCTTAAAATTAAATTCATCATTACGAAGGCATAGATTATTCACTTCTAAGAGAATAATGACAAGCGCTATCAAGATACAGCAATGGGCTGAAGATAGAGCAATGTGTGCACTGAGGATAGTTTTCTTGTAGAGGTGAAGAACAAATAAGACTAAGTAAACACAATGAGTTGTTTGTTGGTGGTGGTGATGTGGTGGCTTTTGTTGTTTTTTGTTTGAGATAGGTTCTCACCATTTAGCTACAGGCAAGCCTGGAACTCCTCATGTAGACTTTGTTGGTCTCAAACTTGTGGTTATTCCCTTGCCTCTGTCGACTGCAGGCCTGCCCCACCATCATCAGCACAATGATTGTTTTGATGCATGCGGACACTGTGTGGAGTAGATCGTTCTGCAAATTTACCACACAGCACTCCTTTTCTTTCATTTTCTTCTTCTAAGTAGAATTTTTGGTGAGGCAGCATAAGTCTGCCAAGCTAGAGCTCCAAAGACATGAATTCTCTTGTTCTGCTGAAGTAAAAAGACTCCAAGTCATTAACGTCTTAGCGACTGAAGTAGACTGCCATCTAATAACTCCACAACAAGCAGCGTGACTTCATGTTTCAGGAGATGACTTTTGATCCAGAACCGGGCATCTTCATTGTATTATCTGTCTCACATTCCCTTTAAGAAGTTTTGTTCTTCCTTCATCTATTTTTGGTCTCTCTCTCTCTCTCCAGTTCTCAGGTGTCTGCCTTTAATGGTATGAATAATTTAAGCGAGTAAGCTGAGTGGCTGGCACTGTACCCTGTGGATGTGTTTCTCAAGCAGACTGTTTCTTCATTCGAGAAGCTGTGGCATCATTTGCAGCAATTATTTCATGACTGTACCTTCTCCCTCACTGGTAGAATGCTGAACAAAGGGAAAGAAAGCATTAGAAATGGGAAATAATTTCAATGTTGTTTTAGTTTGTTGATTCATGAACATAAACATATACAAGTTAGCTATTATAACCTGTTTATTGAAAACACTCATCATTCGCGAGCATTGTATTATTTTAGTTACCTCAACTCATAAGTCTGTAGAACCAAAAAAATGCCAAGGTGACTAAAGCACAGAAGTCATTTTTTAATGTTAAATGCTTGGGTAATGAAGTAAGATACCGTGATTCTGTCTTGAATTAGAACAATACTTTGTTCTTCTTGGAGAAAAACACTCATGAGAATCACGCTTCCAGAATCTATTGAAATATCACTTCTTTTGGCTTAAAGGCATTTCTTAAAGCTCATTTGATGACTGTAATGGAGAGGTGTTGATTTTTTTTCTTTTTTCCTTGCAAAAAAAAAAAATCCTTTGAGAGATAGAAAGATGGTCACCCTTCCTTTGACTATAATATTAAACATAAACCAAAAATTCTGCAGACAGTTGGAAATTGGCCAATTTGAGGATAAAAGAGAATATCACATTTATCATGGTGCCTGGGTGTTTTCTTATCCCTCATTCCTATAGCACCGTGTATGCAGTACTTGGACGTTCCCAATAAAATGGAATAGTATTTGACACTTTGTAGACACTCAGTAGATTTTGTTAAGTTTTGCATAAACAAATCCAGCATTGTCATAGTTGGGTTACAAATTCCCTGGAAAATGTTTGCCATTTTTAAAAATTCCAGGTTGATATTCTTCCACATGGGAAACTGAAAGCAGACACAGAAGATTTTTTAAATGAAAGCATAATATTCAAGCTGTCACAGTAATTAGATTCATTAATTGTAATTAGAGAGTTGGGAGATGATCTTCTTGGATTCATCTGCCACAGTTCAGGGAATTGCAACTATTCATGTCTCTAGAGTAAGGTTTTATATAGATAAATGTTAATGTAATACTGTAGAATTTGTAGGGTTGAGATAAAACTATGAGAATTATATTCTTTGGTTTCTGTTAAATACTCTTCTTGGGTTTTGCGCAATATAAATAACCCCAAAAGGATGTTACTATTATGGTATTCAGCATTTCGGACATAATGCTTATATATTTATATATTATTTGAATGGAATGCTGAAATAAATAGGTAGAATGTCACATCTCTACTAAGGGAATTATTGCTCAGAAGAAATAGAATATTGTTTTCTGTACTCTGGAATTTGAAATCCATTAAGCAATAAATTGTGATTTATGTCCAAACTTAGCTTGGAGCTCTGCAATATTTAAGCTGAGTAGATATGATAGTATAGCTGTCCAAGTGTGCTGTTGGCAATGAGCCCTGACCAACCTCTGGAAATATGCACAACTCAGGGACAGAAATGTGCAGACTTGTAGGGAGCTGAGAAGAATTGTAATCATGAGAATACATGGATGTATAATCTTGTTCAAAGAAACAATTTTAAGCAACAATTAGTGGAACTTATATGTGAGGCTCACTGCTGCCTAATTTTTTTCTAATCTCCAAGCCAAATTTAAAGTATTTAAGGAGACAAAGTATTTCAAACAAAAGAAGTAAAAACGATTGAAAATAGTACTTTACAAGCACACGCATAGACACACAGATATACTTGAACTAAATATATTGAGGCTGGCTCTACTGCAATATTTTCATTTCCTTCTGTTTTATTTACCAATCAGCTACTCAGAGGTCACTGTGAGAAAATTTTTGAGTACTATTTACTTTGAGTTAGTGGAGTTCTGATCTGTGGGTGGCAAACAAAAATCAAGTGTTATTTGGGGATTGTATTCTGTATTATTTTTCAGGAACCTCTGTCTTACTCCACTTACTCCCGAGAGCTTTGCATTTAGAATAGATTGGAGCACAATTAATTCAAAAACAGACATGGCAACACAACAGAAATGACAACAGGAAGCCTTCCACGCAGGACACACTCAGGAAGTAAGAGAAGAGCAAAAATGGTGAGCAGCAGTTTAATTGCTTTCTCTTGTGTGTTTGCTTGGTGTGGGGCAAGGGCCAAGGAGAGAGGGCAATTACATTAACCAGGCTAGAAATTCTGCCACATAACCACTGAGAGAAAAAAAAAATCCTTGCAAATGTTTTGCAAATGATTTAGTGTTGGCTAAATCCAATGCATGTTTTTACCATGAATTTTCTATTTAAAAAGTTAAAAAAAAATCCGGTTTTAAGAGAGAAAATGCAATCCATATGTTACTGATTCATTCACACTTATCATATTTTGCGTGAGTAAGCTGGTGTCCAAAAACTTTCGGGGTTTTCAACCAGGAAGTTACATTTTTACAGCACTAAAAAGGACGTTGGACCTGGAAAGTTTTTGAATTTGGTTTAAACTCAGAATCCAAGGAATCTGAGTGGGTTCCAAGCTTGGCAATATGCCCTCACCCTAGTTAACATATTGATGGAGTTATATATTTTCTTATACACATGGGTTAAAAGTACAGCTGCTAATTCTGTTTTGATTTGGATGTTAGATATATCCCTTTGGACTTCCTGGTTTGTTTGTCATGAGGAAACAATCGGCCACTTGTTTTATTATTCCAAATTTTTTTTTTTTTATATATTGACCTATATCCTTAAATATACAATAAGTGTTATCAAATATGTAGCAAAGCTGGTGTATGGAAAACGCATAATTTTCCCTAAGGGCTATTTGCTAATATGGAACACAGGCCTCTAAAATGTGATGAAAGGGAGGACTGTGGAACAATGGGTCATGATGGCTAATTTTATAGGGAACACATGCATACGGTCTAATTTAAAACACATGCTTTAGCAGTTATAGGCAAAGGCTCAGAGAATTAGACAGGAATTCTGCTTCATAAAAAGGAAAACAGTTCCTTCTTTCTCCTGCATTTTTCTTCTAGGAAAAAAGATCCCATTCACTAATGCTTTAACAATTGCAAGGCCCACCCACAGGTCTCACACACTGCTGCCACTCTCGCCCTCCAGGTATAGCCCACTGTTTTTGATGATTCAAAGATGTGATATGGCATTAGAGGTACAGGTTCCAGGATGCATTCGCCCTCTTTTATATGCAGTCATTATGAACTGCTGTTCAGAGCGACAATATTGTGTGCTCTTGATTACTCCCCGCCTCTTAAACAGAGGGCTATTGTTTCTATCCACAGAGGAACTATACGGGAGAGCAGATCATTCCACCCATTGCTCGTTTTGAAGCAGAGACTTTGAGTTTGAGGTGGTTAAGCTGTTGAGTAAACACCAATGTAATTAGTGCTGTAATCATCATGCCTGGAAAAAAAAAAAAGCAATAGACCAAAGTCTTTCTATAATGGTTAAATTTATGTTTCAACTTGACTGGGACACAGGGTGCCCAGATATTTGGCCAACCATTACTTTGAAGTGTGTCTATGATGGTTTCTATATGAGGTGTGAATAAGCAAACTAAGTAAAATAAATTTCCCCTACCGGCACTCCAGTGTGAACTGGCTTCAACCTGTACACTTGGGCCTGGCTAGAAGGAAATGTGGGCAAGGGAGGATCTGCTCACAGAGAGAACCATGATGAAAAGGGTTTTTTATTTTTTTATTTTTACATTTGAGTTCAGTCTCTTGATCCTCACTAAAGCTTCATAAAATACAATTTTAGTTGATGGATTCATTAAAATCCATAGTCTGTTCCTTAATCCTCTAGGCTCATCAAAATGACTCTCCGAGCACACAGTAAGTATATTAACCTTTCTGGAACAAAATTCACTCTAATTAATTTAGTAAAGGAGGCTTTTGGAGGAGCTTCTTTTATTTGGAGATGGGGAGGGCATACTGAGATCGAATGTCTGGCCTCATCCATGCTAAGCAGGTGTTCTACCCGTGACCTGTTCCTCTAGCCTGTAGACTCTGAAATAGCCTTGTAAAATATGCTTAGCTTCCTATGAATGATTTGGAGCAAAGGTAAATACATTTGACAAAACTAGAAAGATAGTTGCTTAATGCATAAGAACTTAATAAACATTAAAATTTCTGGAGACCTGAATTCTTGGAAAGGAAAAACAACAACAACCCAAACATTTAAACCACACAGGTCTTAGAAGATTACTTTTCTATCGTGTCATCTAGGGCAGAGAACACAGCCATTCCAGTACTTTCTGCACTTGGGACCGAGCACATTATTTCCATGTCTCTGGTGTATATTGCTGTCTGTCTTCAGCCTGATGAGGAGGTGTCAGTTGTTTTGCTCCTGAAAACAAATGGTGGGTGACAGTCACTAACCAGTAACCTAAATGCAGAGTCCCACAGCTCCTTCCCACTCACGGAAGGATGTCACAATGCAGTTGAGTGTGTTACTTCTAAATAACCTTGACTCTTCTAACTTAAAAACACAAGTAAATCATTTGCAAACTTTGAACTATTAATAGTAACAAATTGCTTGCAACAGACTGACAGCTTATTGAACCTTGACGTCTGTATCTAGTGGAGAAGATAAGTGGTTTATTTCGATCCCTTAAAATTCTCTTATCTAGGAGGATGATAATGTGCCCAGCACATAGACAGGTTTGAATTTGACTTATGTGACAAAGGAAGCAAATTTGATGACATAAAGAAGACTTCTCTCTGTAATTTTGTAAGACTTTTTTATTTTAATTGTTGTTTGCAGATAGGGTCTCCAGAATGGCTTCAACCTCACAGAGTACTAGAACTAAAGGCATACATCTCCATGCCTGGTCCTTTCTGTACAATTTTAAAGAAAGAAGAATTGAATCAACTCTTTACCCATGGAGCCTGTTTCCAGTGCACAGAGAAGGGTGTTGTTTTAAAGTATCTTAAGTTTATGTTCAGAAAAGAAAAAAAAAAGATGCAAAAAGGCAGAACAAACAAAGTAAACAAACACTACAGTTCTCAGTATATTAGGCTTCAAGAAGGCTAACCAGAACCCTGAGTGTTTGTATTTTCCATTGACGAAAGAACTGAGCAATGGTGACTTAACTTTGGAGCAGTGCTCTCTTCTTTCTCATTCTCTCCATGTATTTGAGGGTCAGGAGAGAAGTCATTTGGGACTTGTATTTCCTGTCTCATCTTTTCCTTCCTCCTGTAATGAAACTGTGAGAAATCAGTTTTAAAAACTCACTTGAGAGAAACAGGTATTAACTTATCTGTTTCCAACCAGGCTTTGCTTTCAGCATGTAAGTCAGTAAGGGCCTTAGCATAGAAGGGAAATATCACTGAAGAAAACATTCACAGAATCCCTTTTAATTGAATAAGGATTACTACTATTTATACCTTTCTGATTTACTTATGACTATTTCCTTGGACAGCATCTGTTCACTCTCCAGCATCTCTTTCATTGATAATTCCTTGGAGAAAGAATATACCTGAATTTATCTTTCAGATCCAATCATCCTAGGTAGTTACATCTGCACCTGGTACAGCTTTAGATACGATATTTTATCCTGAATCATATTAAGCCAAGAATGCAAACATTAAAATGTCTTCTCGTCTCAATCACAAGTGGGTGATTTTTGCCTGTTCAATTACTTGGATCCTTAGACTTTTCCTTCCCAAGGCTAATATTTCACCACAATGTCTAGGGCACTGATCTTTAGGAGTGGCATTACCTCATGGCTATTCCCAACAATTCTGGAGCAAAAATCTGTCTTCAGAGTATTTTTGGGGATGGATACCATCGAACAGGAGGCAGAGGCTTCATTTGAGAAACATGGACTTTCTGTCATTGTAAACCTAATACTAGGCAGATGAAAAGCCTGTGGGAATTGATGGTGTTTCCCCTTCACTGTATTCCCTGAAATATAATATAAAATAAATCATGGAAGGGATGGGAAAGACCAGGATGTATTTATTTCTAGGGCAGGAAAACCTGCCTGGTCTGTGCTTAAGCTTTCTGTGTTCAAAGGTTTTCAAGGTGACCAGTGTGAACAAGAGACATCTATTCCTTTAGAAAAAGTGGAGAAGGGAAGAATATCGTGGCAAAGACTTTTCTTTAAGGCAATTAGATTATTTGATGGCACTGTCCTTTTTCATTCTCAGTCATAGAAATGTCTGACCTTAGACTTTGGAGAAATCACAACCATTCTTTATCCACTCCTTGTAGCACATTGCACTGTGGATTCCCAGTGGAGACCTCACCATGGCCATGAGCCCTAAGGCAGTTCTAATTAACTTGTGCAGATTTATAGGCAACATATGTGAAGACAAAACTGAAAACCACACCACCCTTCTCCTACCCACACTGGTTCTAACACCACAGCCATTTCACAAAGAAGTAGAGATTTTGAGGCTAACAAGTTCTTCCTGTGGCTCTCACTCAAGGCAACCTCATGTATATACCCAATGCAAAATGGCCACCTAGCAATCCCTTCCATTCATTGGTCTTTACCATGCCACTACTCCTGAACATTTTCAACTTTATTACTTAAACTTCTATCTCATAAACAAATTGATCTCATACCCCTGGTATTTCCAAGTGACTCACTTATCATCTATGGTTGATAACCTTTCTCTTTCTCTCTCTCTCCCCCTCTCCCCTACCAAGAACAAGGTGTTAGTATTGGTAGTATTTTCAAAGTGCTGTTACAAAACACATTACCAAAGCAAATGAAGAAAGGAAGATTGTATTTGAGCTCACAGTTTGAGGGTTCGGGCTATGATAGCAAGGAACTTAGAGCAGCAAGAGTTTGAGGCAGCTGTCACATTGCATCTATAGATGGAAATAGATACATGCTGGTGCTCAGCTCCCTCTCTCATTCTTATTCATTCTTGGACTCAAGTTTATGAGGTGATAACACCAACATGTGGCCTTTTCATTTCAACTAAACCTAACCTATGAACTACCTTACAGACATGCTTGGAGGTGTATCACCGAGGGGCTTCTGGATCCCACAAAGTTGACAAACCGGATTAAACACCTCAGTCACTATTTCTGTTCTAGGATGTTTGCAGCAAAAATAGGCCCATTCTTTCATTCTCTAGAGCCCTGCACCTACCAGTGGTGAGATGTTTATAACATGAATTGGAGCTGAGCTAATAGTCATGGGCTTGGAAGTAGTGGAGCATGTGATATACTAGAAAACACAGACCTCTGGAGCCAGAGATGCTGCTGCCATTCAGAATGTAAGCAGACTTTCATCAGCTCTCCTGAGTTTCTTTTTCTTTAGAAACCAGATATTCAAATCCTATTATCTATTTTAAATTACCGCAGCTACTGAAAATGTATGAACACTGTGAAATAAATTAAAGTCACAGTTTAAATAGTAAGGAGAGCCTGTGCGTTTGAGGTCTTCATTCTACCCTTTCTGTATGAATTACTAATATAGTCTTCCTTTGTCTGTGCATCAAACTCTCTCCTTTGGAGAACTGTGAAGTCTGGCCATGTCAACTTCAACTTTAATCTCGAGGCATGGGATAGCTTTTAACTCCTGTGGTTGTTTCACTCACACATCTTTACTCTGCATGCCATTCCCTTCCATTGATAGCTGGGGCTGATGAATATTTTCTGTGAATGCCCAGAAAATAGATAATTTTGGCTTTGTGAGCAACTGGGCCACAGTGGCATGAAACCAGAAAAAGCAAAGAAACTAATGAGTGAAGCTCTGTTCCAAAAATAGCATTTTATTTATTTACAAAAAAAAAGGACAAAAACACAGATTTGCCTGTGGAAATCATGTCATTAATTTGAGGAATAATAAAAAGGTCCTTAGTAGGGTCTACAGGACCCTACCTGGTATTTCTTCTGCCTGCATTTTTAATTGTGTCTTACTCCCTTCCCTGTGAGTTAACCAGCCGTGACAATAGACCACAATGATAATTTGTAACATTTCTAATTTGCCAGATATAGGTCTAAAGGTTTTGATTATATTGAATTGTGAACATTAAAAAAAGTCAGGGGATTAGAACCTCCATTTTATAGATGAGCAGACTAGCACACGGGAAGGTGAGTTCCTTTGTCCAAGGTCACAGCACCTGTGTCCTGCTAGTCTCCTCTCAAGAACTCCTCCATCTCCACTCTGGTCTCCTTTTTACTTTTCTAGTTTCTTTGGCAACAGACCCTGAGACAGATCCACATGCAAAAGAAGGGGGAAGAAACAAAAAACAGAATCATGATGAGGAAGAGGCAATGGAGAAAAAAATTAGTCTACAAAGTATACATCATCAAGGCACCTACTGTATACCCAATTCTAGCTTAATCCTGCCTGTGATGCCCTGCAAGACCATCTTCCATAATGTCTTTCTAGTGTTCTACTCAAGGGATGAAGTTGCTAGCTACTTCTTTACCATTCCTTTCGTTATGAACTGAAGGCTAGTCCTGGGGGAAGATAATAACAAACATATCTGGAGTGCTGCACAAGTAAGTGAAGTAAGCTTTGCTGGCTAAAGAGAGCCTCTGGGCAAAGCAATGCAGGCATAGATGTTGCTTGCCCTGCCAGTGTGTACTGGAGTGTCAAGGGCTGGTGATCAAGGCAGGGAGTCTACAGTATCTGCTCTGTCTTCCCTCCAAACTTCTGAAATTGATCAGAAGGTAGAAAAGTCATTTTACTTTTTTAAAAAGATACCTTTGAATGGAGCTCTAAAGGTAGAATCCTTCTTAATTACTATATTTTACTCTTGACATTTTGGAATATAAGCAAATTTCGTTTTATTTTATTTTTTTAGACTTCTATATTTAGCTACAGGTATTTCTTCTGTGGTTAATTTAGTTAGTACACTTTAGTTAGTGTAACTTCTACTCAGTGCTTCTGAGAAATGGCACTTTAAAGATATAGCAATGCCTTTTTTATATCAATTTCATTTGAGTTAAACTCTTCAGTTCCCATTTATAGCAGGCTTTGATAGTGTATGCCCTATTCTAAGCATCAGAGTGAACTGAGAAAAATAAAACTATATTTTAGGATATAGAAAGTAGCATTTAAGGTACAGTTTTAGAGTAGAATACAATAATTGATCCATTAAGGATATGAGTATAAAGTCAAGGGACCATGATAGAAGAGCTAGCAATATTAATTACTCATAGGAAAAATATAATTGTGATTATCTTAAAGTTTCCCTCAAATAAAAAGGGAGTTTCTTGCCATTTGAGTGTCCCAGGCTCTGTTATACGATGAGTTGGCTCTCACTGTTTCTCAAGGTTTTCATTTTTAAACATGGCACTGTATATAAGGATCGCTAACCTGAATCTCCCCTTTAGACACCGACAGTGGAAAGACTGTTGGGATTTTCTTTATTTAATTCTTGAAATGAGGGAATGACAACTTAAGAGACAGTAAAGAAAAGGAGGGTGGAAGATGTCCAGAAGATATGTTAGTCTAGAATAGCAGGGGGAGAGGAAGGGAGAAGTAGCTGATATTTTCATCTTGAGAAGGAGAGCAAACAGTGACCCAGCCAGGCAAGATAGGACAGCAGTTGGCACATGGGGAACTCTGTGGGTTTAGTTTGGACATGCGCTAAGCTTAGAGAGCTCTGGAATTTTCCAAGTTGAGTTGTGCAGGCATGAAACTCATACTGCTAGATCCCCTAAGGAATGAATTGGCCTGTCAGGGGATTCACAAAATAGCGATAATGATAATATTTGAGACAACGACAACAATAAATAATTCCATTTCGACCACAGTGGCAATGTAGGTAATCGTTTAGGAATTTCTCATATAGCTTGGCAGGAATTCATCTCACACATTTGAAGATATCCATTTGTAGTGATTAATCTTCAATGTCAACTTGACTGGATGCAGAATCACACCATGGAAATATAGCTCTGGGTATGTCCATAAGGGTGTTTCCAGAGAAATTTAACCAAAAAAGGAAGGATCTGAACATGGGTGGCACGATCTATTGGATGGCTTCCCTGACTGAATAAAAGGAGGAGGCAAAGTGAGCACCAGCATTCACTTGCCTCTGCTACTGATGACAGAAACATTGTGACCAGCTGTCTCACACTTCCCTGCTGTGAGAGACTACACTCAAAGTGTGAGCCCAAATAAACCCACTATCAAGTAGCTCTTCTCAGGTATTTTGTTACAGTAGCAAGAAAATAACTCATAAACCGTCCTTATCTTGGTCCATCTCATGCTCCATCATTTTCTTCCTATCCATGCCCTCTTAACATAAGGACACTTGAACTTTAGTAGCCACAATGAAGGTACCTATATGTGCCATATGACAGCTGATAATTGTTTCTTGAAATTACCATTGTTTATTTAAACTGGCATTGTATGGAAGTTTCCTTTTGCACATTGATATGACTAGATACATGATTCACTTATTGCCTACTATGTGCTAGGTAATTCACATATTATCTTCCATTCTCCTATCTGATAAGAAAATTGAAACTGAGATGAATCAGTAGATGTATCTGTGGCTTCCACTGACACCTCCATTCTTCCTGAATATTATCGCCAGGTCTTGATGCAGAAACCATGGAGAAGCACTACTTATTGGCTTACTCATTGGCTCAGGCTTAACTTGTTCTTATGCAGCCAGGACTACTTGCCTAGGTAATGGTGCCACCCAGAGTGGGCTAGGCCCTCCTATGTCAAATCCCAATCAAGACAATTACACAAAGACATGCCCATAGGCCAATCTGCACTGAGGAATCCCTAAATTGAAATGTCCTTCTCAGGTGATCTCCTCTTAGGATGTGTCAAGTTAGCAATTAACTGTTCTTCCTTTCAGTCTTGGGATCTAGTTTCACTTTTCCCATTTGGGGATATGCTGGGTATTTATAAAATTTCTTCATGATATTTACATGTTTAAGGGCCTCATATTATATATGTCACATCTCGTTTCTCAAATAACCTTTCCTCTTTTATATGACTGAACTAAAGGAGAATCCTGCCTCAAGGAAAAATTTGAAGCCCAAGGTAGGGAGTCAAGTTTTCACCTTTTTCTTCCAAGTTCTGCAGGTTCATCATCTTATCTCAACAAAAATCATACTGTATGATGATCTTCACAGGATTTTAGAAGAAGAAGGAGGAGGAGGAGGAGGAGGAGGAGGAGAAGAAGGAGAAGAAGAAGAAGGAGAAGAAGGGGAAGGGGAAGGAGAAGAAAGAGAGAGAGAAAGAGAGAGACTGATGATTACAGTTGCTTGAATTTCATTTTATTGGGAAGTAAAAACATGTAATAGCTTTCAAATATTGTCAATGGAGACAACCAGGAAATGTTTTACTCTGAGAACTCACTAAGCACCATGAGAGTTCTCTCTAGATGTCATTAAATTATAATTATCAGAATCTAAAGAGGCAGGAGTAAGATGAAAATATGATGCACTAATGTATTTTACAACTATACACAATAAATAAATGTGTTTGTTATATAGCAACATGCAGAATAGGGACATAGTTGGATAATAATAGTCACATGCTCTTTAAATTCTATATGTTGCCTCTGCTGTTGGCTTCTATTTCCATTAGTTCAAGGGCAGTGCCCTTCCAGAGGAGAAAAGGTCCAGTCAAACAGATGACAAAAGGATAATATACCCATAGCCTGCAGAAACAGAAAGTTCTAGGAAGAATATTTAGTCTCTAGACCAGGAAAGCAGGATATTTTGGAGGCTAATCCATGGTTAAAAGTAGGGGTTAGAATGGGTCATCCACTCCCATTTTTCCTGTAAGGTTTTAAGGATTAAGAAGAGAGGGAATTGTTTGTTTGTTTGTTTATTTATTTATGGTTTTTCAAGATGGGGTTTCTTTGTTGTAACTCTGGCTGTCCTGGAATTCACTTTGTAGACAAGGCTGGTCTTGAACTTACAGAGATCTGTCACCACCCGGTAAGAATCTTTGGTTCATACTTTGAGTAAGGCTTGGAAAGACAGACAGATGTGTTGTATATTCTATACAATTATGGTATAATAACAACAGAGTAAAAATTGCATGGAGCCGTGGTTCTGCTGGGATTCTGTTAGGAGTGGTTTTGATGTACCCTATGACACAGATTGTAGGTCAGTAAATTGGGTCTATTTTATGGGAGTCAGGACTAAAGGGGAAGTTTGCCTAGGAACTGCAATCTGACGCAAAACTGTGGACACATTATTGAGAGATGCTCAGAAAAAAAATGCAACATTTTTACTTCTGAATAGAATGAAATTCAGCCGACTGTAATGGTAATGAAAGGCCAGCTCTCCAGAGCTGTAATTGTCAATCACGTGACCCAAGATCTCTGTGTCTGCAGGCAACTCAGCGAAGGAGGAAGCAGAAAGACAGTCAACAATAATGTTAATTGCATATGGACACATTTTAATGAATTCCAGGACAAGACAGCATAACCAGTGTATTCCTTCTAGCCCTTCCAAATTGACGACTGAGGGAAAGGGCCCAGTTCTATAGAAAACAAAAGATTCAGAATATTAAATTAGAAATATTAAACTGACTTGTTTTATTAAAGACAATGTTATTGAAGCATAGTTTATATGGCACAAAATACACACATTATAAGTGTATAATTCAATCAGATTGAGTAAATTATGGAGTCGTGAATTCACCTCCACAATCCAGTCTTAGGAAATTTTCTCTGTCTCCCAAAACTTTTTTGGTGCCTATTTACAGACAGTTCTTACTCTGCCCTCCAACTCCAAGTGACCTCAAGACCTAGACATTTATTAGAAGAAAAATTTTACCCAAATAAAATGGTACGATATGTAGTCTTTTGCATCTGGTTATTTCAATTAGCATAACTGGCTCATTCATATTGTACCCACACTAGAAGCTCATGTATTTTCATTGCTGAATAGCATGCATTGTGTGGATGGACTACATTTCATCTATCCAGTCACCAGATGATGGACATTTGGGTTGTTTCCAGTTTGGAGCCATTGTGAATAGTACTACTATGAGCATTCATGAACAAGTTTTTATGTGGACATGTGTTTTCATTTCTCTTGGATGTATACTTAAGAGCAGAATTGCTGACTGGAGTGATGTATAGATGATTGTGTTTTTTTAGGGACCACTAAACTCTTTTCCAACATGGCCGTACATTTTTTACATTCTATCACAATGAGGCTTCCAGTTTCTCTACATCCTTGTCAACACCTAATACTGACAGTTGTTTTGATTACAGCCATTCTGTTTGTTATATAGTAGTTGTACTTCAAGTTGGTTTTAATTTATGTTTCCTTAACAACTTACAGCATTGACTACTTTAATATGCACTTATCACTCCTCTATTAATATAGTATTGGATTCAGCTTGTTAACATATTTTTATTTTCTCTCTGTGTCATTTCATGAATGAATCTGCTATGCCCACATCTTCTCTATTAATTTTTTTTTTTTCTGGAAGAAAGATTTGAGATGTGTGCTGCTTTTGTACTTGGGGGAAGGGTTTGAGTAGAAATGACTTAATTCCTCTGTAAGTATTTGGTAGGATTTATGGCTGAGGCTATGTGGGCATGAGTTTTTCTTTGTAGAATTAATTAAAAGTTATTATTATTATTATAATTATATTATTATTATAATTATATTATTATTATAATAAATTATTATTATTATTATTATTATTATTATTATTATTATTATTATTACTATTACTATAGGTCTACTTAGCTTATTTGTCCCTCCACAGTATGTTTTAGGAACTAGTATTATCCTTCTAGGACATTGTTCATTTTGTAAAATTTAATATATTTTGTTGCTATTAATATTTTCCTATATGTTATTTTCTATAGGGAAAATAAGCATGTATCCTTTTCATAACTTACTTGGGTCATTCATTCATTCTTCCTTTCTGTCTTTCTCTCTCCTCCCCATTCTTTCACTCCTTCCCTCCCTAACTCACTTCCCCAAAGGAAGTTTACCAATCTCAGATTACCAGAGACTAAGCAATCAGGGGCTACAAGTGGGACATCCCACAATACGGACATACATTAACCTTGGCTTCTTCCCCTGCTCCTTGGAATTGGAGAAAGCCTGGCTATAAGTAATAGGCTATACTACAATCAGCCACATGGCAAGGGGCTATCTCCATTTCTCTGAAACCTGTAAGAAAAGACCCACAGCTTAGCCTCAGGCATCCCCTCAGAGCCTCTGCTGTATTGTCATTCCATGGCATTAAGATTTCCCCTACTAAGTCTTTTATCCAAAAATAAAACCTGCCTCGGTGTCCTCACCCCTGAATTTCTGAGACCCTTATTGAAGTATAATCAATTAATCTGAAATGGTTCCCCAATCTGTTCAGTGAAATAATGTCTACCTCCATCTCATTCCTTTTTGTGTGTACTACAGCGTTTGGGTTTGATTTTCACTCAGCTCAACATATTTAATTTTAGTGATTTGAATCACATGGTATTTAATCTTCAAATAATTAGAACTCCTTCTGGATACTTCGCATTGTTGATTTATAGTTTTATTCCATTTTTAATATAAAACATACTTTGAATAAGTATTACTCTTTTATAATTTATTAAAATTTGTTTTGTGTACTAGCATTTGGACTATTCCAGAGAAGTATGTTCTTCCATTTTTAAGTGGAATGTTTCATAAACATCAGTTAAGTTCCATTGATTGACAGTAGTCTTATATTCTTCATTTAAAATGGTTTTCTACATCATTATAGTAGCTCTGGAAAATTGGATATTTACATCTCAGACTGCATTTATCTTTATAAGTTGTTAGTATTGCTGCAAGTATTACAAAGGTCTTTAAAAGGTCCACATACGTTTATAACTAGATTTTTAGATTTTTCTTGTATACCAATCTGTTAAGGATAACACTTCCGTTTTCTTTTAATGTTCTTAGATTTGCCACTATAGCTACTCAATGTGAAAATACTTAAAGAGTATGCTTTACATAGTTATATTCTATAATTCTCTTACTTTTGATCTAAATGTTGAAATTTAAACTTGTACATACACAGATGTCATTAGTATCTTTTAAATCCATTCTGAAAATCTTGAATTTTTAAAAACCGAACTGTTTAGTTCACTTATATTATTGTGTTACTAATCCACTTGGGTTTGTTCCTGTCAGTTCATTTTCTGTATGTCTCTCGTATTTTCACTCTGTTCCACCTATTTTTGTTAAGAAACATTTTAACGTCCTAGTTCCACACTATTGCTCTATTTGTTTGTTTGTTTGTATATGTGGGTGAGTTTGTGTGGGGATCCATGCCAAAGCACATATGTGGAAATCAATAATCCTGCTGATTTTTTAAACATATTTTTTAATTACTTTTCAGATGTGTTCTAGTAATTACAATATTAAATACAAAATTAAATACAATATTAAATACAAAATTAAATACAATCTTAATTTGCCAGGATATACCTAGGTGGTTTAATTCAAGTAAAGTATAACAATTCCACCACAAATACAAATACACCTCAAATATAACCCTATTCTTCATTTTTATGCTATTATCTTAAAATGCATGGCCTATAAGTGTGTCATAAACATAGATTGTAAGCTATTTTCAGCATTGCCTGATAGAGTATGCCTATTAAGGAAATTTTAAGTAGAAAAAATAAGACATTTTCATTTATTATTTTATATTTACCCACATTTTTGGCTTTTCAGATCTTCACACAGACTATCTAGGAATAACTGGAAGGATTTGATTTTCTTAGGTATCTCCTGTCTTTTGGGGTCACTGTAGGTTGGGGGTCTGGAAATGACCCAGTTTATCTGTGGTTGCATCATTTCCAAGATCTTTGTGGTAAATTTCAGAGTAGCTTCTGGATCTGTTGTGCTCTACAAGAGACTCATAACTTAGGCTCAGAGAGCCCTAGGTCCATTTCCTGTCTGTTAGGCACTCACAGTTGACAGCGGTAGATAATGTTTGCCATGTGCTGAAGTTGCCAAGTTCTACTGCCACCACAGTTCAGGCAGTGCCATGCTATCACCTGAGCTGTCAAAGACACCAAATCTGGCAAGCATAATAGATTCCCATTCTTAAAACTGAAGGCCTAAAGCCCCCAAGTGACTATTTCTGACTAAGGAAACCAAGTCTTACAGTTTTCTTCTACTTTGAGAGTTTTGCTGACCATTACATATGACTTCAGACGCCCCCCCACCCCACCTCAAAGTACAACATACTGCAGAAGCCTAAACATGACCTTAGTTAGTTGGAAATTACTAGGCAAAATATGAGTGATTAAAGATGGGAATAGATTATTTGTCCCCTAAACTTTGAGAGGTGGAGTCTGTGATCCTCAGCTTTCCTTCCCAAGCATCCATGGGACTGGGAGGCTCTGTAACAACTTTCATTTATAGAAGAACATAGCACACATGACTCTGAGCCAATTTTACTGAACTAGTAACCTAAGCTTACCATAGTGCCAGCGTTTCCTTTCTTTTACTTCTTTAATTGAAACACAGCAACATGCTCTAAAGAAGCAGCACTATGGAGAGGCCTCCTAGAGAGACACCAAGTTACTAAAATCACTGGCCAATAGCCCCAGTGGGACACCAGCTTGCCAGCCATGAGAGTAAACCATCCGCAGGAGTGTATCTTCTAGATCCAATTAAACGAACACAGTTCATTCCATCTGTAGCAGAGATGAACCCTTCCTGCCAAACCTTGCCCAAACTGTAAATTTGTGAGCAAAATAAATGATGATTGTTATTTCAAATCACTAAGTGTCTGGGTGGTTTGTTACATAGCCATAAATAACTGGAACATTAATTTTCTGCCTCCTTGAGGAATGGGAGCTGGGGATTAAAGCTAAGAACAGTTTCTATAAAATCCATTTATCATGTACCTAGCAAGTAAGAATTTTCATAGCTACAAAATTGAATTGCAAAATTATAATCTTTTAAAAAAAGCTGTGTTAATAAAGAAGGTAGTTATGATATTGAGGAATGGGGATGTTTACCTGGAGAATTGTGGAGCAAAGAAGGATGTAAGAAAGAGGAGAGAGAGAGAAAAAAAAATCAAATATTTGCCACAGCAATCCTCACCTGGTTTGTCTTAGAGACAGAGAAACAGACCTGAGGACAGAATTGGGAATTTTTGCCTTGAGCTCAGTTTGATGCCTGTAGAGGCTGGTGATGGACAAAACATTCCACACGAGTACAAAGCTTAACCAGCAGGGTTTAGAGGGCAGACTGGCATGCTGAAAGAGAAAGACAAGATTAATTTACATTTTTTTTCCCATATGTTCTACATGGCCTGACCCCCTGAGTTGAGAATCAGTAGGCTGCCTGTGAATCCAAGGTAGCTCCAGCAAGGCCACTCAGGCCCAAGACAGGGTAAAAAAAATGTTAAAGTTTCAGCACAGTCCAGGAAGCCTCTTCTAGGCTATGACTAGACCAGCAGACAGACCCATAAGGCTCTCAGTGCAAATATCATAGGGGAAGTGATTGATTACCCATCACAAGCAAAGCCAGAAGATTCTAGCCCTTTCTACCAAGAGATTATGGGATATTCTTCTATACACCTGTCCTCTGACTTAGAATACAGTTAAAAGAGAGAGAGTCCAGAAGTAAGAAAATCTGAGTCATTAACTTAATAGATTGGATATAGCTAAGGTGTTTAAACTATTAACTCAGATTAAGTTGACAATTATATTGGATTTGGGTCTTCCCCAATCACATTATCTAATGGGTGGGAGGTTCTTTGGAAGTCCAGAACACAGTGATGAGAACATAGAAAATACAGTTTTTGCTATACATATTAGTTATAATGAAAATATAGTTAGGTACCGATACATATTTTGGAAGAATTTTCTTACTGAGACTTAACAGGATTTTATATTCTGTGGACATATTTTCTGAAATGAGAAGAGTGTCAAATATTTCTTTTTACATATTTTTTTGAAATTGTCTTCAGTTGCTATTTTGTATATCAAACCTATATAGGCTGAAGGCATAGATTACTTATTTTAGATTAAGATTAATAGGACTTTGTCACACTGAGTGACACATATAATTGTAGTCAGAATGTGTGGATATGAATTATGGCTTTATTATTTACTGACTAAATGAGAAGTTACTTAACACCTCCTTTCTAAATATTCTCATCTGACCAATGTATTCAAAAATAGTACTTCAGCCTTCTTAATGTTTTCCATATTAAACAAGTCAATGTATAAGTTGTTTTCATGTAGTAAACACCATAACTGAGCTTTTCTATCGTTGTTATTTATTTGTGAAATGCTGAATGCATTGAAATCCTAGCCTGAATAGTTCCCATCCTAAAAGATGAGAGTCTTTTCATGCAAATAGTAATTAAATAGCTTTTGCATACCAGTAAAACTGTGTGTCCCTGGTTCTGAGATGTAAAGAGGGTGAGGATATATAATCTGTTCATTTCTCCTCAGCACCGTTATATTGATGTGAGCAGAATGATGATCTATAGTCAAATGGCTTGGGACTTGTGCAATGATCCTAGGGGTGAGATGATTTTTGCAAGGGCAGAATCTGTGAGCAACAGAGCTTCTTATACAGCCCTGGACCATAATTCATACCCACACATTCTGACTACAGATATATTTAACTGTCACCCAGTGTGACAAAGTCCTATTAATCTTTATCTAAAATAAACAATCTGTTGGCTTAGCATGGAAAGTCTCATATTGAAATAGATGTTCTCTGGGTAAGACCAGATTGCCAGTGTCCAGGTAAGTATGGCTCCAGGCTAGAAGTAACTTGTTTTTATGGCTAACACACCTGCATTTTCTTTCACCTTAATATGTATGAGAAAAACAACTATTGCTGCAAATATGGCTCAAACTAGAGTGTAACTGAAAAAGCATAGTGATGTTTTTGGAAAGCCATTTAGCAAAATTTAGTCTTAGTTTAAGATATATATTTTTAGTATTCTTATTCAAAATTTTCTTTAAAAATGATAAAGAATAAAACATAGTAGGACTATAAGTTATCTTAAAATCCAGTCAGAAGAAAGGAAAACAATGAAAAATTCACATTGAAGACTCTAAATGTAACCCCTCGTGCCATGTCCCCAAGTCAGAAGCCCAAATGACATTTGTGAAGTTGGATGAAAAAATTCAATTCAAGAGCTTCAGGCAAATATCATTAGACTGGAAAAATTTCACATAAATTTGCAACTTCTTACGACTAATAAGTCCACCATGTCGGGAAAGTTCAGTCACATGCACATTATACTACTGTTATGCTTGAATATACTCATTGGGAGTCGAAATTATTCTCATCAAACTAAATCATGTTGGAGATACAGTTCCCAGGGAGTACAAACTCAGATGTGACAGGAGCAGCAGTTTCTTAATGTAAGAAGAGCTGCGAGGGAAGCAGAGCGATGGAATGTGCTCCCGAAGGAAACTGGGACACTGCCATAACAAGTTAATGTTTGTTCTACTAAACTCAGAGAGTAGCTTTAAAAGAAAAGTCACATTTTTGGTGTGGGTTCCTATAGTTAATGGATCATTGCAGTTTTGCATCAATGTTTTCTAACATTTACCTAATAGGTAAAACTCTTCATAAGTAGTCATTTATTTCAAAAATAAAAAGGCCCATATTGTTACTCTAATAGAAGAGTGAAGTGAAGCATTGCCTTGGTGATATGGACAACAGGGAATGAGAATGTAGATCAGTGGTAGAGTATTTGCCCAGGATGTGCAAGGGCCTAGAGTTGACCTCTAAAACTGCAATAAACATGCCCTCCCAAATATACACAGTAATATTGACAATATACACCTGTAAGTCCATGATGTGATGATTTGGAAGCCCTTCCAGTTTTACTTACTCAGGCAAATGTCTACATAAGCCTATTCACAAAACACACAGAAGTGAAACTTTTCCCGGATTTAGCGATAGTCATAACATCATAAGTTATTCATAAGGAGCACAAAGTCGTATAGCTCTGAAGAGTCTTTTTGAGAGAAATTTGCACCAAGTAATAACTACTTTTAAATGGTAGAATGGGCTGGGAGGTGGTGGTGCATGCCTTTAATCCCGGAACTGAGGAGGCAGAAGCAGGCAGATCTCTGTGAGTTCAAGGCTAGCCTGTTCTACAGAGTGAGTTCCAGGACAGTTGAATGGTATCTACATAGGAATGAAGGCAATGAAAACATCATATAAAAGTCTCATGTCAAACAGAGATGGGGGTTGTTGTGGGTAATAGAATATCACAGAATACAAAGCTTCTAACGAGTCTTGCTCTCATGGACATCGGAAACATTTTGTTCTTATTACAAAGTTAGGCATTTATGTACAATCTTGGAAAGAGTACTCATACCGAGGAAGATGGGAGTATATAAATTTGGGAGAAATTATCTTTTTACCAGGTTATATAAAATTATAGATGGATTTTCTCATTCAGTTTCATTAGAAAAGTATGAGCAAGATAAATTAATGTTTAAAGCTTGTGAGGATCTGAGAAGCTACTTATATAAAATGTGTACCAGTGAATTATTTATGCTCTACATATCATTCTTAATATATGCATTTATAGATACAAATCATGTAATTAACCTGTAAGCATATATTAGCTGATATTCAGCTATGCTATCAAATTTTCATAAAAATTTGAAAGTAAGTAGAATTCCATCATGGTCATTTTTGCACTTGTTTAGCTCAAGAAAGTCTAACTTATAATCCTAACACTTCCAATAACCAGCTGAAATTATAGCTTGTGCCTAGAAGAAAATAAATTCCCAAAGCAAGCCTAAATCTTAAAAATGGCAGCAAATGTCTTAGCAATAAGCTTTTTCACAAAGAAACAGTCAGTATGAAAATGCCCTACTGTTAAGGTCTTAAAGTTGATAGGAAGAACACTGTTTTGTTACCTTGGTTACAGAAAAATCTGTAAAATATGCCTGTTATTCTCTGAAGGGAATTTATGTATGTGTTTATATTGTGTAGGAAGCAGTGATACACAGACTTTGATGTATACTTAGAGAGTGTTTTGTTCCTTTATTAAGCAGTTTTGGTGTCAAAGCTGTTTTCATCAGTTAATTAAAATATACTTACCCCAAACATTATTCTTTTGTATAAAATCATGTCTATACATTCCTCTGTGTGCTTTTCTTGGGTTTACCCCCAAATTCACAGGCCCTCTGCTTTGGAAAAGGAAATAATTTGGAATTTTGTGGTTAGCCTGAACTTTGAGAGCGGCTCCGTGCTTTCAACCCCAGCTGTGGGCTATGAGAATCACGATGACTGAAACAGAAGAGAAGAAGAAATGTTGGACTCATTTCCTCTTTATGTTCCTTCTTGGTCTTGGAAACAGGCAGATGTAAGTGGTACACAAGGGACCATGAGAAGTTGGAAATGATGAGACGTAAACAATCTGACTTTCGAGTTTCCTTTCTTTCTGGATCAAGGAGAGCTCACATTGGCTGCACTGGGCAAGAGCAGCTCCATGGAAGGAAGGCAATGCACTGGAGCATGGCTGCTATCTCTGTTTCTGTGAAAGTAAGACACTCAGCTCAATTCTGTCCATTATGGAAGAAAATGGGGAAACTGATCCCTTTCATAGTCTACTCATACTACCATCTGAAGAGCTTTTCAGTAACATGGTTAGAAAAACAGATCTTGGAAATGGATAGCTGTCCTAAGCTAATGCCCTCCCTTTCTTTAGCTCCTGAATTCTAAATCTTACCAAGACGTTATTACATTATGGACCACTCTATATGGCTGACTGTTTTCCCAGCCTTCCTTGAAGCTACAGCAATGGCATATTTCTGCACTATTGTATTTTAGCAGGAAAGATGAATGTAACTTCTCTGGATCGTGTCTTCCAAAGAGAAGTTTGTGCTTTTGTTGTCTCTTTCCTTGACTGATGAGAGAACAAAGGGACTGTAGTTAGAGCTGAGGGTGTTAGCTTAGGCCAGGTGGTAGAAGCACTTCTTTGAACATGGCAGAGAAGCTATAAAGCTATAAACCTTTGTAAATATTAATTCTCTCTCCTTGAACTATGTATAGGAGAGAGAATTAAGTTCTCATTAATACACTATGGTGTTGGATCTCTGTTATAACCACAGCCTTGAGAAATTCCCCAAGGTTAAAAACAAACAAACAAACACATAAACAACCTAATTCAAACTTTAATGCATCTGAGAATCATCTAGAGTTCATTATAAAATGTAGATTCTTATTCAACATGAGTGATGGGTAAAGTATATATATCAGCATATTAGTCTATGAAGCTATGGCACCAGTGGTTTGGCCAAACATTAGTCTAGATGTTGCTATTAGGATGTATTACAGCACTTAAAATATAGGATGAGTTGACTGTAAGCAAAACACCTATGATCAATATTGCAGATGGACGTCATCTACTCATTTGAGTATCTTAAGGGCAAAACCTAGGCTTTCCAGAGAAGGAAATTTTGTTTCAATGCTGAAACATGGGAATTCTGCTGAGTTTCCCTCTCACTTATCTTCCCTATGAACAAGAAGTTTGTCAGCCAATTCCCTTGTAAATCTCTTCCTACGTATACGTATACATACATGCACACACACATACCACAAATATATTCTCTGGGTGTTTCTGTTTCTTTGAAAACTGTGAGAAATTAGGTGAGGACAAGAGTAAACCTTGAGATTTTGTGTTTCTGATCACTTATTGGTGTTGCTGGCCTGAGTACTGTACTCTGTATCTGAAGATAATAAGGTCTGGCTTTTAGAAAATAATCATTTTTCAATCTAGACTTGAACATAAAGTCACTGTTAGACCCTAAGAATGGCATTTAGTATGTGTATCTCATTTTCTCATCTATGATGTGCAAATGTTGGACTGAATGTTATCTGTGATCACCACAGCTTCTCCTCTTACAGCTGTAAGTCTGTGATGCTCACCTTTCTGGCCTAATGGTCTAGAGTGGGAGAGCTACGTGGCTAGTTGCAAGACAGACCTTTGGAGTTTGCAAAATTGTGTGGCTACCATGTATGGCATCTAATCCTGGTGGTAGTTATTCCTTGCTCTTATTTTATTTTATTTTATTTTTTTTCTCTAGGTTGGTTTTGTAAGTTCTGTGGGTAGCCATTGATGTCTTCTTTGCTGGAATTTTATATCTAAGGAAAACTTTGATCTTAACCTTCTAGATGTTGTAGTGGTTTGAGAAATGTTCCCCACAGGTCCAGGAATTTGAACACTTTGTTCCCAGTTGGTGTCACTGTTGCGGGAGGTTATGGAACCTTTAGGATTTAGAGCCAGATGAATGACACCGCTACAGGGGCATTGTTGTGGGGCAGGCTTTGAGTGTTTATAGCCCTGCTGCATTTTCAGTTTACTCTCTCTGTTTTGTGTTTGTGGATTAACATGTTCTCTTTCAGTGATCCACTGCCATGCCTCTCATGTCGTTATGAACATGCTTTCTGGAACCATGAGCCAAAACAAATCCTTTCTTCCATAAGTCACTTTTGGTCACAGTGGTTTATCATAGCAACAGAAGACACAGGTGTGTATGAAAAAAAAAAAACAACTCTAAGAACTTATCTTCTGTTTTACTATTTCCCTGTAAAGGATAGAGCAGGTCAAGTAATGTGAAATAGCTTCCCTATGACTCTATTTTACTAACTACACATATGCATTCAAATGATTGTGAAATAATCTTACATAATAGTGAAATATATTAATGAGCTCTCTTATTTATATCCAAAACCTTGGTATTATAGATTACGGTTTTGGAAAGTTTTAGTAGTACTATGTTTATTTCATTCATTCCTTGAGACCAATGGCAAAAACCTTTTAAATTATAATGTGTTAAAGTTGTGCTTCTAATATAAATGTTCTTGTGCCCTATAAACAAAAGTATACTTTTGGGTGTCGACATTCATTCTCCCAGTATGAACAGTTGTTATCTTCCAGCTTTGCTTTATAAAAATTAAAAAAACAAAAGAAAAAAAAGGGAGTTTAATTAGGATCATAGGTAAGGGATTTGGCAGGGGAAGGAGGGAGGTATGGGGACAGGGACATAGGTAATTAATAAATGGCTATACCACTGAAGAGAATGTCTCTCTCACTCCCAGCAACTAGTTAGTAGATGCCTATATGTCCACAGCACTGGATGAGAACTTATGAACCATTGCCCTCTCCATGATGATGCTAACAGTCCCAATCTAGTGCAGGTCTCTGCAGGTATTCATAGCCCCTGCACCTTCATGGGTGCTATGCCCTTGCCATGCCTGCAAGTTAGCATTCCAAGACACTCCACTCCTTCCATTCCCATCACAGTCTTCCTACCTCCTCTGCTGTGATGTTCTCTAAGCTGTGGGTTGGGCGATACGGATACTACATTTTAGGTTTATTCTCACCTGTTCCTAGCACACTGACCAGTTAGGAGCCTCTGCAGTAACTACCACCCACTGCAAAAAGAAGCTTCTCTGACCAAAGCTGACATCAGCACTGATCTATGGGCATAATTGTAAATATTAAACTCATTGGGTTACTTCCTTCCCTAGAAGTGACATGAAAGTAGAGAGGGACTACTTGGGAAGAGAAAGGTGATCACTGAGAGTGAATGTAAGACAAGAGAGGATATGAGGGCTGAAGGTGATCAAAATGAGTTGTGTACAGATATGAAAACATCATAATGAGACCAATTTATACATAATTGCTATGTGTTAATAATAAAATAGTTTTTAAAAAATTTGAAGTAATTTCTTTCACAGCTGAAAATGGAGATGTAATTATTCTTTAATTTTTAAAAAATATTTATTTGTGTTTAAGTGTGTGTCTCTGTGTGTGGATGCCCACAGAGGCCAGAAGACGGAATCAGATTCTCTGAATCTGGAGTTACAGACAGTTGTGAGCTGCCGGATGTAGGTGCTGGGAACTGAACTCAGGTCTTCCAGAAGAACAATGGATGCTCGTATCCATTAAGCCATTTCTCCAGCCTCTGTAACATTTTATAATAGTGAAGCTGTTTCCATCTATAGTGCAGAACATTGACTCTTCAAGTAGATGATGTTTAAAGGTACGATGAGGCCCAGCAGCTGCACAGATGATCTTGATTTAGGGATCATGATTCTGTTACTCTCCCACTGGGTTACTGCTCCATTTTAATATGGTATAATTATGGGTTTACTCTTGTGTAAAATGCTAATATATTATTTGCTGACGGTGCTTTGGTTGGCTTGTGTGAGGAAAGCAGGGAAAGTGTGACACTCTGGATACACACATCATTTGAAATATATCGGAGGTAAATAGATTCCCTGTCTCTACCTGAAACCCCAAGGAGGTTTTTATTAAAGCCAGTGGGACGGTATGTACACTTGTATTGGTTCAGAATGTGCTGTGTGTATATTTGTATACATTGGGAGTTGAGGTTGGGGAGTAGGAAGAGAAGAAAATTTTTTACTTCCTGGATGATGAATTTGAGTGCAACCTGACTTTAGAATCATGACTATTTTCTCAATGTCAAACACATTCTGTCTTCCATTTTGCCTCCAGGAAAATGGCCTTAAAGGGATTCTTGTCACGGCTGGCACTTCCTTTCATGTCTAAAGAGCAGGATGGCTGGGGCAGGGGCAAAAGCAGGAGAAACAGAGCACACAAGATTAAAAGCAAGAACCTGAGGACAATTCTACTTGAAGAAATTTTCTTCCGCACATATGGGAGTTAAGGGTAGAAGCAACCCTTGAAGGGGAAAAGTGAACATATTCTTTTGTGACTACTTTGCAATTTTCTCAACTTTGTCAATTTATGTTAATCTGTCCAAAAGGAGAAATGAGATAGAAAACATGAAAGCTATAAAGTCAGCTTTTATTCTTCACCCGCCATATCAATAGAGGGGGTGTGGGTCTACCTTTCCTGAATCATCAATCATTGTCTAGAGGTCCTGGTACCTTTCTTTTCTCTGAACCCCAAGCAGCATCTTTCATCATGTGACAGAAAGAACATTCAGCAGTCTAGTTTGTGGTTGGTTGTTTGCCTTCTAAGATTATTTTGAAACAAAATTTTACAAAGTTGAGAGCTGAATGGTAATCAAAGAACAACACACGCGCGCGCGCGCGCACACACGCACACACACACACACATCATTTGTACTTGCACTGTTTCTCCTGGCTTGATTTTCACTTCCCGAGGGATGGCAATTGGAACCAGATTCAGAGCACTTGTGCTTAGCTGAGAGCTGCAGGTTCTTGCAAAAATAGTTAGCTCTGTTGTTTTAGAGTGGTCACAGCTTTGTTAACTGATTCGCAGAAAGAATTAGATTTATTTGATGGCAGACTTAATGTTCATCCGCTTGTGCCGGCTTCATCCCCACCACAGTATTCCTCCACTCGCAATGAGGGATCAGCTGCATCTCTTTGGCTTTCTATCGAACCCTGACAACATAATGGGCTTATTCTGTAGTTAATTCACAATGTCTGGTTTGTCTCCAGCAGTTTACCAGATGGATCTCTAGGCATTCTCCTCTCAAATTCTTTATTAAATATTTATAGGGCCAGATTGCAAATGGACCTCGCTTTGCCCCTGGAGGTATGTGGAGGGATCTCTGGACCAAAGAGGATCAAGTTGGCCAGTTCACGGAATAGAGACAAACATTTTCTCTGAGACTTTGCAGAAACACACTGAATCATTGCCTTACTCATAGTGGTGAGATCATGAGCGTACTGGCAGCATTCCTCAGAGTAAACAGGATGTTACCTTGCAAACAGGAAGCTGTTAAGATGGGGAGATAAAGACGTCTGATACCGTCATAAATAAATCGGGGTATTTGGAGACCAGTTTCTCACTCAGTGAGAAATGAGCACTGGTGACTTTGCTTAAGTAGTATGTAAAGACTTACCTAAAGAAAGCGATGGGGCATTCTTGGAAAAGCAAGAGCGTTTGGGAATCAAGAAATCAAAATGCCATTCACTGGCCACGTAAAGGAAGGCATTCAAATCAAAATGCCCAAATTATTCAACTTTCTACTAAGTTGAGGTGTGAAGAGCCTGAAAATGTGCCGAAAAGGCCTAGGTAGAGAAAAGTCCTGATGTCCTCAGAGATGGGCAGCCTCTGCAGAGGTCTCCAGTTAAAACAGTGGTGATGCTTTTTGGCTTATAATCCCAGGAGAGGAGATCTGCATTCCACGATTGGGTATAAAGCTCATGCAATAGATTGGAAGATGACAGAGCACTGCATTAGTGTTGTATAGCCTTAGCTTTTGGTTCATCTTCTTGACCTAAGACAGTTCCCTTTGAAATTGTCCCAAAGACTTGAAGGCTCATCCAGGAAAATGTAATTGTGCCGGATTATAACCACATTCTTAATGCTAGTGCCACAAGATAAATTATAAACCCAGGCCTTTAAAGGTATTTATTTCAGTGGTTCCATAAAATCTTTCAAAAATTCTTATTTAACATTTTAAGTGATTGTACTAATTTGGCAGTGTATGAAAACACAGAGTGTCCCTTTCATTTGGGTAATTCCTTGAATTAAGCCAAGTTATAACACCAAATGCATTCTGTGGAAAATAGTGTTTATTCTTGCAAATGCTGAACTTGAATGCTTTCATTTGAGCCAAGAAAATTGGAAGCTGCTCTTCTGGGCTGAGAAGAATCTTTTTCTGTTTCTGGTTCTATTGGAATAACTGTTTGTCCCCAGTATTTTGAGGGTACCATACTAAGAAATGTAGAAAGATAAAGAAAGAAATAGATGTATCACCCAACTTTACATTGGAGAGAGTTCAAGATCTGATAGTGTCAGATGGGAGAAGAATATAAAAGAATGATTTAAGAATAGTTCCTTAGACAACTGAGTACGGTGTGGCTAAGGGCATACACATGGGACAGGATTGGTGGTGACTAGAGAGGATTAATAGTCCTTGCTTTCTGGAGGACAAGTATGTTTTCTTCCTTCAGGCCTCTGTCAAAACAACCACTGGGAATTTTTCTTATAGTTTCTGTTCCTTTTTATATACAAATAGCAAGCCTGTAGGGAAAAAAAATAGCTATAGAGACTTGAAGGGAATAAGACCAGGGCATACTGATGTTCTCAAGTGGGCCAAGTTCTGTGATTAGCAGAAGGTAGAAACGAACTAGTAGCTGCTGTTAATGGTATATAAGGCAGGATCCCTCAAAACATTCTTCTCTTAAGATATGGTAGTTTTATCTCAGCACTAGTGTTTTGTAGGTGACAACAGGTATTGACTGTGGCTCCTACTGTAGACTCAAGCAGCTGTGTGTACAGGATCAGGAGCCTCACTCAAGCTCACACTCAGAAAATGCTACGGTTTGGAGAAAGGTCTTAGTGCAACAGCAGTGGTGGAGCACCGCATCTTTGTTGACAACACTTATTCCAGAAAGTAAAAACAAAACAACAACAACAACAAAAAACTAAGGATCTTCAAGAATATCTGCATGCTTTCAGAGCTTCTTCACTTCAGGGGATGTAAGGAAGGTAAATGAATTATATCAGGTACTCGCTACCGATTGCTTATGGTCCAAATCTGCCCAACAATAGGTATGGATGTGGCCAACACTTTAGTAAAGGACAGCATCATGTCTCGATGTCCAAAAGTTGAACAAGACCAGCTGCATCGGGTAGTGTCAACACCACTTGCTCCTCTAGCACAAACTCTGAGAATCCCTAGTCCTCTTTATTGAGCAGAATAAACAGCTGTGTGGATAACTCAGTCACAATGGTTTTGTGACTTACTGAGACTGGGCCTTGTTTGAAATCATTCTACTAATGTGTCAAAAGAAATCACGTAGCGACTGAAGCTGTATTACATGGCATTTTCAATAATGTTACATAAATTCTCAGAGGTAAAAGAAGCAGAGCGTATCCTATCTGCCCACACCTGATATGTGTAGGAGCTAACGAAAGGACAAACCTATCTATTGAGAGGCTTCAGAAATAAGCAACAAAACATGCGGCCATATTGTAGAACATGCCCTGGGATCGAATTTTTTTTTTTTTTAATATAGACTCAGCACTGAGCAAACTTTTGGATTTGATTTTTGAAGCAGAGAGGATGGGTTTGTGTGTGTGTGTTTGTGTGTATTACATAGGAAGAAAACCACCCTGGGAAGTCATTTTTATTGTCCACGAAATTCAAAGCAATAAAATTTGAAAAGTGTTTTCTTTTCTTGAGTTGCTAAAACTCATAACTTCCAAAAAAGCACATTTAAAAAAAATTTTCTTCCTTCAGAGTTCATCAAGTAAGACAGACTGTGCTGGACCATTATCATTCTCATCAGTTTAGATTTAATACAATGAGTACACCCAAGTGAACATCTGGATAGCTAGTGAATACATTCCATTTGAAGGTTCTTGTAGCATGTTCTTTTCCCCTCCCATATACAGAACACCCCTTTGGACAGCAACATGAGTAGGAGGATAACATGCAGCTCAAGAGAAATATTTGTAAAAGTAGAAATCACTAGAAACAAAATTATTGAGAAATTTTATTACATACAATAAAGGTATAAGTAGGATCATAAAGCACCCTAAGGATATAAAATGTGCTGACTGTTTGGGCTTTATCTTGCATCCAGGAAGACAGTGAACTTGAACTCATTTGTGACTTCTAAGGCAACTAGCTGTAACCACAATGTCTAGTGCCTCTCAGGCCCCAGAGGATATTTTTCAGCCTGGATAAGTATTTCACAGAGACATTTGAGCCAGGTGTTTTATGTGGTAGGATTGGTGATTCAGTGTATGGCATTTAACAATGTGAGTCAGAATTAAATGGATGTCTCACTATTATAGTTGGGGAGCTAATGGAGGGACCACCTCTCAGATGAGTCATTGAACACAGATCCTGCTCCAGGCCACTTGCTAAAGCTTGTGCAATCATTTTCCCAAGCAGCTAAGATGATGACCTTGATGTTCTGCCCTTTCTAAGTTCAGATGATCAAGCTGCTCATCTCTGTGTCCCCCAAAATAGATCTGAGCTACAAAACCACCCTTTGTCACCATTTATTACCTTCACCTGCTCTCGTGCTGTACCCCTATTCATTGCATGTAAAAAGACAATTGCAGTATTTTAACTCTTAATGCACTCTGTCATAAGTAAACTGTCCTTGTATTTATAACCCCACTTTACTCCAAAAATATTTGAGGAAGCTTACAAAAGGCACATGCGTGCTACAACTACCCAACCAAGGACAAATGAATGTGATTATAAACTGTGTTAGGTCAAGAATGAATTTATAGGCTAAAGATAGCTTCTGAAACTAAGCCTCTTTGAACTTCCTGATGTATCCCTTTGCTTGCTTTTTAAAGGTCAGAGTATGATTTAACATTTTCCATGCTAGAATATAAGCTAATGAAGGGGAAATAACAGCATCATTGGATATGGTTTGCCAGCTAGATTAAAAGTTCGTTATTACTATTATTACTATTATTGTTGTTGCTGTTGTTATTTGGCAGTTAATCTAGTGGGAATATGAGAGCAGGTAAGCAGGATAAGACATCAAAAAACAGAGAAACAACCATATCTCCATGTTCTCAATTAGGATACTGATCAGTAGAATAAAATGAGTCATACACTTGATTGGTCTCTTACCATGAAAACATAAGAGAACTAATGTTAATAGAATCTTGGTAGTGCTGAAAGTATGAGAAAATAGAGTTCTTAGTCCATGTATAACCTAGTATTTGTCTGAGGAATTGTTAAAGAGAGGCAGGAAGTAAGTTTTTAGCAGGCTGCGCTGTGGCAGCCCCAAAACAGCAATCTTAGACGTAGCCTCAAATGTGTAAAGGGCGCCTGAAGGATGCTCAGTATGATAGGACTGGTGTCTTCTTAACTTATTAACGGGTGGGAGTATAGGTCAGTTTGGTAGAGTTGTTGCCCAGAATGCACAAAGCCTTGGGTTCATAAAACTGAACATGGTGATATGTGCCTATGCGCTTAGCACTTCAGATGTGGAGACAGGAGTTCAAGGTCATCCATGGCCACATAGTGAGTTTGAAGGAAGTTGGTTATGTGAAACCTTATGTCACAGGGAAGAAAGAAATACAGAAAAAAAGAAAGAAAGAAAGAAAGAAAGAGAAAGGAAGGAAGAAAGAAAGAAAGGAAAGAAGGAAAAGGAAAAAAAACACTGAATAAATTTAGAAACTGAGAGGAAAGAAGGAGGTAGAATTCTTGGGAATTGAATGTAGGGCCTTAATATCAGGCCTTTTAAAATTGATTTTGTCATTTGGAAGTTTCATGCATGTATATAATGTATTTTGTTATTCTTTCCTCCACATAGCAAAAATTTTGCCTAAATTTTTCAGTAGCAAATAGTTCTGTAGTTAGGGGAGGGTCCCCTGGTCCCCTCCTGTATCCATGGCTGGTTGTTGAGACGCTTTTTTATATCAAGACAATTCAATTATCAGCAGCTGCTGTGAGTTCATGATTGCAATGGCTGTGTCTTTACCAATGAAATAGCATTTTACTTTGGAGCTCTTCTCCCTATCATCTACCTCTTAAATCCTTTCGGACCCATCTCGTGCAGTGTTCTCTGAACCTTCAAAAGGATGGTATAAATGTCTTGTTTAGGGCTGATCGCTCAGCCATTACTCATTCTCAGCACCTTGCACAGCCAAGAGTCTCTGCACTCACTGCTGCTCACTGGAAAGAGAGGCTTTTCTGATTAAGGCAAGGAGTAGCATTTGTCTATGGATATAAACATAAATATTTAGAAGGTAGTTTGATGGTATGCTAATTTAGCTAAACAATATTGTTCAGTTCTCCATTAGGCATAAGATCTCAGACTCCCACCCATGGGTTTCTGACTAGGTTTACAATTCTGATCATTGATTCCCTCCCATGTAGTGAGCCTCAAATCAAGTCAGAGAACAATTGACTTATATGGGAAACAATCTCCCGTAACGGTAGCAGCACTACCGCACAAGTGTGTGTATCATGTCTGGCAGATGGTCTTGTAGATCATAGGATTCCCAGCT
Source organism: Cricetomys ansorgei (assembly GCA_026225945.1). Lineage (NCBI taxonomy): Eukaryota > Metazoa > Chordata > Mammalia > Rodentia > Nesomyidae > Cricetomys > Cricetomys ansorgei. The sequence goes on along the minus strand of JAMJFZ010000882.1, from coordinate 1,572,001 downwards.
ATCTCAGGCCGCTGATGTCCCTTCTCTCCTAGAGGTCTCTGTAGGACCTTCTGGAGCTATGAAAGCTGGCCATCAGAGAGGAATCTTCAAGTTCAGTTCTGGCTCCATTTCTTAATATTATGAATGGTGTGTGATTTCTTCAGCAATAGGGTTTTATCAACTAGTTCTGGCAGGGAGCTAAGAGGAATGGCAAGAGCCTGTACAGTTTGAGAAGCCTCCAGAGCCTTGTTGTCAAAAAAACTCTTAAGGAAGCCTGACAGTTTGAATGGGAAGTGCCCCCATAGGCTCATGGATTTGAACTCATGGTTCCTAGTTGGTATTACTTGGGGAAGCTTATAGAAACATTAGGAGAAGCAGCCTTACTAGCAGATATATGTTACTGTGGCAGATTTTAGGATTCATATCTCACCCTCCCCGGCCCCCGCCTCTCTCTCTGTTTCCTGTGTTAGTATAAATTGTGATTAGTCATTTCTATTCTTGCCATGGTGGCATGCCTTCCCTGCCATGAGGACTCAGTCTCTCTGGAACTGTAAGCTAAAACAAACTTTTTTTTTTTCCCATAAGTTGCTTTTGGTCATGGTATTTTATCACAGCAACCTAAAAGTAACTAATAACAGGTTGTATCCTACCCCTGGTGCTGGGGTTTATGTTTAATAACTCATGGCTTCTGGGAGCAGTTTTTTTTCCTAGCCTTACAGTATCACCCTTCGGATTTTTGTTAAATACATTTTTATATTTTAATTTGGTTACAAGATAATAGGTTTTCATATAGGCTTCTCAACACTCCTTCATTATGGTTAACCCTGCCCTTGCCCTTACACCTTCCATATTTCCTGACTGTTTCTTTGCTTAAACCTTTCTATCCCCAGTATTCCCCCTCCTTACTTTCATAATATTTGTACTCTACTATTTCTCATCCCTTAAAAAATCCTCCATCGAAAGGCCCCCTTCTAGATCAGTGGTATCTACAGGAACTCTAAGCTGAATGCACACAATGAGAAATTCAAAGCTAGGATTCATGTATTAATGTGGGCACATAGTGTTTGTATTCCTGTGCCCTTGTTATGTCACTCAATATGTTTTCCAAGTGTTTTTTTCATTCATCAGCGAATTTCATTTTTCTTTACAACTAGTAAAATCCTGTTGTACTATATTTTTATTATCCATTCATCAGTAAATAGACAACTAAGTTGGTTCCATTTTCTAGGTATTGTGAATACAGTAACGCAGATGAGCAAGTATCTCTGTAGTAGGATATAGTGTCCCTTGGATATATGCTCAGGAATAGAACAGTTGGCTCATACGGTAGTTATATTTCTAGCTCTCTCTCTTTTATTTTTTATTGAGAAATAGGCACTTTGGTTTCCTTAGTGGCTGAAGAAGTTTGCATTCCTATCAATAGTAGATAAGGATTCCTCTCTTCATATCCTCTCCAGAAATGTTCTCACCATGGACTAGACTTCATATGTTACAATCCCGACAAGCCAGGCAAGGTGTGTCCGGTAATGCTATCCTAGAATAAAGGTTATCTAGGTAAACAGCCACTTTCTGACCATATCTGAGGCTTGCGCCACAGGATGGGATCCATGCTGCCCCATCCATGCTGGAATTTTGAGTGGCCTAATCTTGTGCATGTCTCTGTTGGCAGCTGTAGCCACTGCAGAGTTCATGACTAGAAGATAAGGTTTTGCAGCAGCTTTCCTCAACCTTTGGATGTCACAAGTGTTCTGCCTCCTCTTTCATGATGTTTCCCAAGACTGTAGATAGGGGATTTGATGTAGATGTACCATTTATGGTTGGGCGCGCTATAGTCATGTATTTTCAGCAGGCTGACCAGTTGTGGGACTCTCTGTAAGCCACTATCCCACGTGGGGTGTTTTCTTTCTCCTTCAGTTATGATGGATTGTTTGACTGAATGAAGTAGTCTGGGTTCACATTTGTGTTCTTCATAACTTGAAGTAGGATCTGGGGTAGGAAGGATGAAGCAGAGGTTGAGCCTGGATAGGGTCTTTTACAGGGTGAGCTGTGTGAGCTGGCTTCCACCTGGAGAGCTTACAGCATATTGAAACGGAGTGTCAGTAGCTTGAGGTCCCAGGAGTGGTGGGTGGGTACCCTAGGTTGAGGAAAAAGTAAAGCCTTCCCAGAAGGCATGTCAATAAAATATCCTAGGAGAGGCTCATAGAGAGCTATATGGCCTGGGGAGGAGGAAGGAACTTGTCCTACTGATGGGAGGGTAGGGAAAGGCAGGATGGTGTTGTATGGACTGTGTTGGAGGAAGACGTGAGACCTACAATGCATCTCTTGGTACTAAGGAATAAAGAGGGCAGAGTTGGTCTGTCAGGCCCTCTCCATTTTTTCTTAAACTTAATTATCATAACAGAAATCGTTGGGCTTTAGAGAGTTTAATCACATCCAATTTTTCTTGTTTATGAAGTAACTTTTTAAAATAGATAAGTAAGTCAGGCAGAGATACATTATTAAACTTATTACTGTGAAATCTGATTTGAAATACGTAACTAGAAATATACAACCACGGAGAATTTCCATCATTTCCCCAAGGTAGTTATATATATCCCACCTGAGAGACCACTTGAGTCTACAAAAGAGATCCACTTAGATTTTCTATATTTGGAACAAAGAGAGACACTAGTCTCCAAACCCATCTCTGGAATCTCAGGTAAGCCTGAGTCAAGTGTTCATACTGTGTAGAAGCGGGAGTTCTTCTTATGGCTTCTTAAGGGATCAAAACCTCAAATAAGCAAAGGTATAAAAAGCAAAGAATACGAAGGTATTCTTTGTTCCCCTGTTATTTTTACAGACCAATCACAACAAGTCAAATGCCTGTAGCATACGATGAGGTTTAAATGTCTCCATCTATGCTCCCCTACACATACCCATCCCAGTCTCCACAGGTATAGCTAGGGTTGATAAATACGAGAATAGGGAAATAGCTCACTGAACATAGTCTGAACTACAGTAATTGGCTCCTGCAGTAGAAGTTCTATGGATATTCAGTGAACGGTTACTGAAGAATATGTGTTGGTCATGCCCTACCTACCAGTGAAACTCTCCATATTTAACCCCCTGCCAGAATTACGGGGGAATTATTTTTCTCAATTATGACCTGGAATTCTGTCATCCAAGCCCCACTTTCTGTAGGACTGTTTGACCCACCTCCTCAGTTCTTGACTAAGTTGGCAAGTGTCATGATGTTAAATAGGTTATATTACATCAAATATAGGATAAAGATTGGGAACTTGTGAGAAGAGGAAAAAGAAAGAAGAAAATGGTAGAAGGCAAGGAAGAGATGGGACAGGATTTGTGTTTGAAGATGTAGCCCCCTTCCCAGAATCATCCAAACCTTCAATGGGGTCTCTAAAGCTGTGCTGGGTTTTTTTTTTTTTTTTAACAATAACTTGATACAAACTAGAGTCAGTTGAGAAAATGTTACCATGAGATTGGTCTGTAGGCAAGTGTGTGGAGAATTTTCATAATTGGTGATTGATGTGGGTGGGTCCATTATAGTGTAGGTGGTGCCACTCCTAGACAGTTGGTTGCAAAATTGTATGGAAACTAAACAAGTCAGTAAGCAGCATTTCTTATTGGTTCTGATTCAGCTCCCACCTCCAGAATCCTGCCTTCTCTTGAGTTTCTATCTTGAGTTCCCTTAAAGATAGACTATAACCTATAAGGTAAAATAAACCATTTTTCACCCAAGTTGCTTTTGGTCATGGTATTTATCATAGCAACAGAAAGCAAACTAGAACAGCAGCTATGAATGAAACTGGGTTGTATAAGGACTCTGTGCATCCCTATTGGTAGATAAACCAAAACTGTAGATCATTGCAGTGCTGAATTTTCCAACAGGTGCTGTTAATGTAACTACCTTACATAGGAGTCGGTTATTACTCAATGGCCCAGATAGTACAGCATTCCATCAAAAATAAAATAACAAGACAGCAAGAGTGCCAGAATTTCCATTTTAAAACACGGCATTTTAATCCTTAAAGCATGAATAGAAATGGAATAATACTCAAACTTTTTATCAATTTTCACAAGTTATAATGGATATTCCAATTATTTTGTGTAAATTACATTACCAATTCTAAAAGTTGCATAAATTTTTACATTTCTGGAAGCAAAAGTGTTATAATTTGACTTGCAAATATTTTTAGCAAACAAAACAAGCTTCGGAAGTTGACAAAAGTGGGTCTAGCATGTATACAAATATAAAGTGTTATTTAACATACTAGGGTAGTTAAATCTTCTGTGAAGCCAAGAGATTTGTGCGTACAAGAAAATACTAATTTAGCGACTATGTTTGTAAACTCTGTAGCTTTGCACATAGAAGTATCTGTTCCTTTCCATTTATATTGCCACCAGCTTCAAATGTCTTCCTGTACTCATCCTTCATGACTACCTGCCGTTTTTCCCTGGTATCCAGACTCAACCCAGTCCAGACCTCCTAAAATATTCTCCTACAGTGCCTGTAAGGTGTCTTAATAGTCAAGTGCTTGTGGGAGCCTGCCAACCCAGGTTCCATTCCCAGACCCGTGTAAAGATAGAAGACATCAATCAACTACAAAGTTGTCTTCTTTGGTACAGGTATGCACAATAATAGTAAACCACACTCCCCAATCTAAATTTCCCTGAAGATTGGGGTCACAATGACTAAGCATGTTATCAAATACTGTGTTTTTAAAGTTACTGTATCTTTGAAAATCCCCTTTTAGCAGCCTCTGTATGTAACACTTGGCTAGATAGCCTACACTTTTGTATTCTTGACATGTTCTACTCGTTATTCAGAACTTGGCACACTTCTCAATCTTGTATGAGACTGTAGCTGTTTCAGGGGGAGTTTATTCTCTTGGTCAGTGGGCACCTTGGGCTTTTGGAGGTAGCTTGAGGAAGTCCCACTTTTTCCTTGAAATTCATCAGTGCACTAGAATGTTCTGCATTAATTGTGCCTGGACTTGAGCAAATTCTTTAATTTTTATGACTTTCCCCATCATCTCAGAGAAATTCTCTTGCTTTATCTTCTTTCATAGGCTTTGGGCTTTGTAATTGAGCTTTGCTCTTCAGGGAAGCTAGTTATCCTAGTAGGCTTATCTTAAACATTCCTTCTTTTTCTCCCTCCCATGTTCTCATTCTTCCTCCCTCCCCCTCCCTCTCTTCTTCCCTCCCTTTCTTCCTTCCTTTCTTTCTTCTCTCCTTCTCTTGGTATGTTTTCTTAATTTGTTGTATTTGTTTTGATTGAAAGAAAATGTTTAGAGTAGCAATTTTAATTTTAGATGTGTATTTTTCATTTCCACAATTCACTAATGTGTTCCATAATATTCTTGCTACAGACTTCAATTTTGCTTAATGTTGAAAACCTGTTTTTATTTTTATATTCATTCATTTTCTTTGCTTTTGTTAATACACATATTTTCTTGTGCCCTTCCCCTTAAATTTTACTTATTAATTTCCTCCAATGTGATTAAATTATTGACATTCAAATTCTTTCAATTTTGCTCATATAGAAAATTCCAACTTAGAATATTTTGACTTTTATGATGGCATAAAAAATGCACTTGGCGTAAGTGAAACTTAGAATTTTTGTTTCAATTTTTTTTCCCTAGACAAGGTTTCTCTGTTGTATCTCTGGATGTCCTGGAATTGGTTCTATAGACCAGGCTGGCTTCAAATCCTCAGAGATCTGCTTGTTTCTGCTTCCCAAGTGCTGGGATTAAAGGTGTGCACCACCAGGTTACCCCTAGGTATGAGGGTGAATTAAGAATTGTTGGTTAGGTTACAGCATTGGTTATGGTTTCTGGTTGCTTAGATATGCTCAATGCAGTTTCAACTCAAGAAATGGTCAACTTAAGGTGGTTTTATTCAGATACGATCCAACTGTGAGAGAGGAGCATTTGTATTTACTGTGACTTGTTTGATATAAATAATCTCAGTTGCTAATTCTATTGAAAAGGCTACAAATCTTTCTTTTATTCTTTTTCTTCCAAGGTAGGGGTCAATTTGTGTTGCTTCTCAATTGAGCAGCAGTTTGAATGTAGGAAATGAAAGAGAGTTAAGATGAGGTGTGAGGAACACCTTAAATCATGGTTTCCTCTAAAACAGCAGTTCTTATCCTGTGCATTGTGACTTCTTTGGGGGTTGAAGGACCCTTTCAAGGGGCCATATAAGACCATCTGTATATGAGATATTTACATTATGATTCATAACTTTAGCAAAATTATAGTTATGAAGTAGCAATGAAAATAATTTTATGGTTGGGGGTCACTACAACATAATAGACTGTACTAAAGGGTCACAACACTAAGTCTGAAAACCACTGCTCTAAAACATAAGGTTTGCCCATCATTCCTGTTTAGTTTATTTCTACTTATGATGAACTCATGCATACTGAACTGTGTCAATTACAAAATTTCCTTTGTCCCATCCTTCCTCCCACATTATTTTCCAGCTGCTAAAGGAATAAAAGTACAAGGAGATAATTTTTAATTTGCTCCTTCAAAGTTTGATCCTGTTAGCAAATAGTCATCAGTGCATTGCTGACAGAATTATTGCTTCTAGAATGCCAAAAAAATTACCAGAAGCCAAATAAACTGCCCTAAGGGCTTTGCTTTGTCTAGAATCTTCTGCAGGTTCATCTTGACTTCTTTATTCGTGGATATTCACTACGGTTGCACCTCTTTTTCTCCTTGGCTGTTGTTGATAATGACTTATTTCCTCTTGAAAAATTGTTTAGTCATGTGTGAATACAAAACAGAAAGTGGAAATTATGTGATATGGTATCTATTATGTTGCCTTCTTGACTCAAAATTCTGACAATTGAATTTTATTTGTTATTCAGAACTTATCTAAAGAAGTATTTGTGTTTAAAATTTTGCTTGAAACTGCCATTAGACAAGCTCTATAATTTATTGCCTGTTTAATAAAGTGATTATTCTCTTTCATTTCCTTTCATGCTTGTGTTCCAGCTTTTAATGTAAACTACATTTTCATATTCGAGGTTTATTGTATAACTCTGAGTCCAAACTGATCATATGCTTTATTGTTTAGCCAATTTGTTCATTAGACTCTCCTATTTTTGCTTTAAAACTCCTATACTTTTGCTTGCTGCTTTCACATGCTGATTTCATACTGTGGTTGATGTTCTCATTATGTTGTAAAGGTTTATCCGTTATTCACTGAAATAATAGAAATTGAAATGTTGTATAGAGGCAGGAGGTGAGGCTTTATTTAATTAAACAAAAATAACTATCTAGAAAATGTAATCAGAAGCCGGGATGGAGGCAGGTCTTTTGAGTAAAGCCAGCACAGGTAAGTGAAAAGTTAAGACTTCAAGAAGAAAGGTAAGAATTCAAGAAGCAAAAGTAAGAAAAATTAAAGTCAGGCTAATGTCTATTTGGAATACTTATGAATAAAAACGGGCAGAAGCAGGAATTTTTCCATTGTGTGGTTCTGAAGAAATGCCAAGATGCCATGATCATAATTCCTCAGCTCAGGCTTCTGAGTGGGTGCGCAGGTCCTTGTAATGAGCACAGGCTCCCTGTGTAGCAGGCACAGGCATCGGCAACGGTTAGAGTCGGAGAAGCTTCTCTGCTTCTACCCTCAGCAACCCTCCTTGAAGGTCAGTGAGAATACAGGTAGAAAGGATACCTGTGTAGTAAACTGACTTCAACTGGGGAACAAACGTGATGGGACCTCAGCCTCTGTGCTGCCTCTGTTTTTCCTGGTACTCTTTTTTTCCCCCTGGTTTTAAGATGGTTCAACAGAAGTTTCTTTTGCCCCCCCGTGCCATACTGATTACATTTTTTACTGAGTCATGTAGCTCTTGTTCTTAAGGGGGGGAAAAATCGCTAGACAATATGCAAAGTTTTCTTGAGTGAATGATTTGAGCAGTAGGAGGATCACTGCCCTCTTTCCTTGCAGTGCTTTTCCATCCAAGAGGCTCCTGGGTAGTGAGTGCATCAAGCTATGTTGGTGCTGGCTGGGTGTAAATTGCCTTCATCTGAAGTTTTCTGCTTTGTACCATTACCTGCCCACAGCAAAACAGGGACCCACCAGTCGCAAAGACTCTTTAACCAAATATCAAACAAATTAACCTTTTAGTGTGTTCCTAGGAGCCTCTCAAAAGAAGAAACACTCCGGTGACATCACTGATGGCAAAGGTTAGCCTAAAAGTAAAATGAAATCATCCAGCCAGGCAGGCCCTGCGGGAGAATCAAGGCTTGTAATTAGATTGAAGGCTCCTAGGAAACGGAGCCCTGTTGCAGGCAGAGCAGAGCGTTTGTGGAAGCTAATTGGAGTAAGCTTTTGCATCAGCACTCCTGCTCCGCATCACTTAAAGCCTTGAAAATAACTGCAATGATGTATGATGATTGAGTCACTCCCTAATTTTAGCAACCCAGGCTGAACATGAATTACACGACGAACATGTGCTTGACGTCGTCCTATCTCGCACTTGAGACTACTGGAAGACTCCAGGTTGGACTGGCTGACATAAGCGGGTGTTTTCTGAGGATGGCAGAGCTTGGAGTGGACCATGTAAGCCCCATGTGAAGAGCATGTGCCCATGGATCAGCCAGTTCCTCTTTCTAACTAGTACTGTTCCTTGCTTTCTTGTCTGGTTGGGTGTCTTCTTCCTTTTCTCACCCATGGTTTTTTTTTTGTTTTTGTTTTGTTTTGTTTTTGTTTTTTCCCTTCAAAACACAGTGCCTATAACCAAGACTAGCAGTTGTTCCAGATGATGTCTGTGCTTAACTAGGGAGAAATTAATCTGATTATTAAGCAAATAAGCCGAACTCACAGTTTGTCTGGCTATAGTGACTCAAGCCAGAAACAAACTGATTTGGGAAGCAGGAGAAAATCAGCAGGAACATACCACATCTTGTTATCTGCTTGTGTGATCTTCTTTCCAGACCATCACGACATTTCCATATACATAATTCTCTTTTGGTGTGTCCCAGGATTTCAGTTTTTATCTGGCTGTCAGTCTTTGAACGATAGCTTAGTGTTAAGATAAGCAAGCATCCAGGACGTTCTTCTTACTACCCTCAAGACAGTCAAGATGCTCGAATCCTCTAAACCTTGTTCCAAGAATGAAATTCTGGCACAGCCGTTGGCACATAATTGGTGCTCATAAACGTGAACTTTGATTTCTGGCAAAGAGTTAATAGTGGTGAAGGTGTGTCCTGAGCAATTTATTTTGGTAATTGTATTATATCAACACTAACAAAATCAGTCCAAATTGGTGTAGTTTCCTGTGCACAAGGCTGAGGCTTGGGCATGTTAAGTGGTGACGTTATTTAAAACTCATGCTAATCTATTCTGTGCTCATTGCACAGGTGGGAAAACTGAGGCATCTGCATGTCATTACACAGACACAAACGAAATAGATTCAACAAGGAACCACAAATGGAAGACCTAAGATGAGTCACAACTCAGAAGCCTCCATAGATCACAGATGCCTATTTTCAACATGTCAGTATAAGTCTCCCAAAGCAAATCACCCTTCTCAAGCTCACGTTAAGTCTGTTTGTTTCTTATATCTGGTTGGTTTTTCCATGTTGCACTAGCTAGTCTCTGGTCCTATTTCAAATCAGAATCTGGATATTATTTACCATCTGCCTCTATGGGATGCACTTGCCAAGTCCCTTAATTTGCTATAATTGGCAAGTTTTCAGTGTACATAATTTATATTTTAAAAAGCTACCCTGAAAAAAAAAGATTAATTAAACCGTTTCTTCTGGGTCCCTAAAAGTGCAGCATTTTCCAACAATATGACTTTAGGGCCTTAAGGTCTTCCGTGTATGTGTGCTGTCACAGCTGAGCACATTAAAAATGTATGTTGGGTTGGTCCCTCGTGCCTCTGAGCTGGTCAGAAAGATGTCACTGGCACCTGGGTAACATCACAAATACTCACTGAATTAAGCAGCTCACATTTGCATCCGAGTCTTTTGTTCCAAGCTTTCCAGACTTTAGAAACTACTAGACTGCAGTATAATTTATGGATACCTCTGTGTTGGCAATCCTGTCACTGATATGATAGGAAACACTAGAAAAAATACACCCAGATGTACAGAATTCTAAATAGAGTAAGCGAGAGACCACAAGCTGACTCAGACAAGCAGCACATGTGGCCAGGAAACAGGCGATCTGCATGTCTTTTCTCTCCCAGCTTTTAAGCCTTCCCTTTAGCTCGTGATCCAAGAGACATAATGTTAGGTCTGCAGAGGCATTCCCATCCTTCTCCAGTCCTGGTTAATGCCACCATGGGAGCATATTTCTCAGTCCAATACATATCAGAAGCTAGCAGATCTAGTCCTCGATGGAAGGTTCAAAATAACAGTTTTTCTACTTTTTTCCTAGAGTGCTTTTGTGAATTGTCAGCCTACAGGTGGAATATGTAGACTAGCACAGGAATGAATATAAAGTTGCTATATGTTTTCCTTTTCAGTCTGGAATGCTCATCTTCTCAACCTTCTCCAGTTCCTCCCTCTTCCCTTCCAAGTCTCAGCTCAAATAATACGGAGCTTACCCTGCCCCATCTTGATCCCTGGTTGATGTCTTATTCTGTGCTTCAGAAAATATAAGACCATCCAAGGATTAATTAGGTGCCTATTAGCTAGAGCACCTCACAGCTTACTACTAAGTAAATATCTCAGACTCTAAGAAATTACATGTCAGTGGGGAGGGTTTTCTACACTGCCCCTATAGCAAAGCTGAAAATAATACCAGCCAAGTAGGACAAGGAACCGCAGAGGTTTATGACTTTGTTGAATGTGAGTCTATTTTCTATTTACTCAACAATCTCAGTTTATGATTGTTCATATCTAGAGATGGTCTTTGATCTGGTCATGACATCTTACTCATCAATTAATGGGCAGGATAAAGCATGCCTGTCTTGTATATGGGTAGGAGTCATGGTTTTGGACCTTAGTGAATTGCAGCATTCTCTATAGTCTTGGTTGGCTGGCCTTACTTCACCACTAAGCACAAGCTTCATGATGGGATATTGTGACTTTGAGCACTCAGTACTTGGTGCTGTGTCCAATGCCTGAGTCACTCAGGAAGACTGTGTTGTAAGGCATATGACTGTGTAGATTAATTTTGACATAGTTGGTCCTAACATCCTGGTCCTGGGTTAGTACAAGGACAAAGCAGCTTCTACTTTCAAGAGACACAGCCATGGAGTAAGTGATGTCTTAAACTCTTTCCTATGACTGTATAAACTCTATGTAGCAGATTTAATCTTTCCCCCCTTTTTAATTGACTTTATTTTGCTCTTCTTTGCTGTTGAGTTAGGAGACATTATTTAATACTCAATAACCATCTAAACCATCATACTTTGCAAGGCAAATAAATTTCGGGTGTTAGTTTTGTATTTAAATTTAAATTTTCTGTTTGTGTTTTAGTATTATATCTAGTTCTCATAGCTGGCTAAGAATGTGAGGAAAGTATTTTTTCTTTCTTTCTCTAAAGAATACTTTGACCTTTTGAGGATAGTCTGATCATAGTACTGAATAAATTTGTCTTTTCAAAAAAGAAAAGAAAATTAAATAAAGCAGTTTTATGCCCAAACTGAGTTTATCACCCTCTAAAACCAAATAATTAATGGAAACCATCAATAAATATATAATTCCAAGTTACTTGTTCTGAATTGTAGCTCTGAATGATTAAATTATTATCAAGAGGTTTATAAATAGTACATATAAAATTCAAGTATGCACACACATATATATATTATATATATATATATATTCAAAAATCTAGTGGTAATTTATATACATTACCTTCATGTCACTTTCTTTCTCCTCAAGTACTATCTCAAAAATGCATTTGCTATGAAAATGATGCATTGGATGTCTATTTTCCATTTTGACTGTGTTTGGAGATCTACTCCAGAGACTTCTGAAGAGGGTCGAGGACCAGGACAGTGTTGCCAGGAACTGATTTGTAAAGCACATCATGTAGCAGAGAATTAATGAAGTTTCCAGAAGGCACTCAACCATAATTAAGAGGTCTTCTCATACTTCAAAATGTGATGTTGCTAGATTAGTTAAGATTAAATTCTTTTTATTCTTCAAAGACTACTGACATATGAAAATCTATAGAAAGCTACAGATGTTGACCTTACAGCTTAGACTGTACTTAGACTGGGAGAATTGGTACATCTTATCTGTTGTGGGCTATAGTATATACTGTTGAATTTGTAGATCATAAAAGCTGCGTGCCAACTCTTCAGCTCTACCATTTCAGTGGAAAACTCCCACATGCAACACAAAACCAAATAGATGTGGCCACATTTGAGTCAACACTCTTCTAGTTTCAAACCCAGGTGGTTGAGTGGATTTGGCACTGGCCGTCTGCTGTTTCCTCCTGCTTTACTCTTATAATTCCTGTTTTCTTCAAGTGATGAACAAATTTAAAGACTTACTCTTCTTGTATTTCATAGAATTATGATGAAAAAATATCTACTTAACTTAGTTTGAATGTAGAATATACAAGACAGCTATACCTCTGGGTCCTTTTATTCAAGAACCTAAATAACATTTAAAAAACATATTACAAAGTGCTTCAAAACATAATAAAAATAAACATTGCATATATTAATGTCTCTTAATATTGAAAATGAATTACAATTCTTAGAAAGGAGGGATAAAATATCTAATGTGGCAAAAACTTCATGAAGCCTAGATTAGGCTTGCCCAGGATTTTAGGTTGAATACTCTTCCAGGTCTAAGCATTATCCTTTCCTGAAGAATAGTGGTGTCTAAGGTATAGAAACTGCTCTCCTGGAAGTTCTAGGGCTAGCCAATAACTTTCGATCCCATTGGAGTAGGAAGACATACCTCCAGTTACTTGCTGTTGGGCACCGAAATTTAGAAGAGTTTTCACAATTGAAGCTCAGTACAAAGCTCATTAATGATTAAGAATATTGGAGATGTCCTTTTGTCACCAATGTTTAATGCATGAATTTGAGTGTACATTTCCTGCCCACTTCATAATGGACAATTAAACAAGCAAATGAAAAGAATAAAACAAAACAAACTGGATTCAAAGCTTCTGGTGCAATTCCAGAAACTAAGACGATGGAAATCTACCAATGAATATGCTTCAAAAATATGGTAGTTTGGACAGAAAAAATAAATAATTTTCTCATATCGAATTCCATTATTTGTAGTCATCTAATTAATTAATTAATTATCATTTGGTTGCCAATTGAAAGATTATTTTCATGAAGATAGTGCTGTTTCTAGCCATACCCCAACCTTATAGGAGTAGGAAAAGTAGAAAGAGTAGGAAAGCATGAACTATAACAAATTCAAATAGCCTTGTGTTTATTTTTATCACAAACCTTACTGTCCATTCTGAAGTTACAGCTAAGAACTTGGAACAAATCTCACCACCGTGGTCTCTGTTCACTGTGCAAAAATTGCATAAGCTGCCAATATTGTTCAGGAAATGAGACTGTTTTTTTATATAACTGATTTATGGGCTATCTGTACTACCATTTATGTCCTGGGTACTTTTCATATATGATTGCTAAAGAATTCTAGAATACATAAATTATATCATTAAAAAAAAGTAAGACTGAGTGAAATCACATGACTAGAGCTGTATTCCACAGGCAGCATGTGGTGAATGAATCTGGGTTTGAAGTTGAGGCCTGGCCAATGCTAAGGTTCATGCCAGAGACACTGCCATTCATCGACACCAGGCAAACTAATGATATTTCCCAAATATTTCCTGGGGCCATGGTAAAAAAATATCACTTGCATGAGACTTTTATCCTTAGAGTCTCTGGTCCAAGTTACACTTTTCTCTAGTCTTACAGAAGTCAATTACCAGATCTTTTTAAATAAATTTATGTGAAGTACAGAATTCTCTCAGTAATTTTCCGTTAGCTTGAGATAGTTGCTCAGATTACATGAATCTAAATGAACAAAGAAAACGCAGAGGCATTTAGGTTTGAACCCAGCATCTATACAACAGCAAGGAGGGAGAACTCACAGCTTCCAAACAAACACACAGGGATGGATTTAGGTCTTCTGAAGCAGGTCACATGACTAGTTTTGTAAAGTAAAAATTCTTGGGTCTTGTCCTGCAAGAATCTGTTTTAAGTAGGATTTATTTGTGTCCTAGAGTCTTCTCATTATCATTACAGTTATGGACAAGAGAAATTTAGAGGTGGCTATAGACATAGATAGTCTCAGGAAAGAAGAGCTCAAAGGAAATTTCTAGAAACCAGTGCTTCTTAGAATAAGTGCAGTAGTAGTGGTTTCCATTGCTGTGGAGACATGAAAACCCCCAAGTACTGCTTCTGCTGGTCTCTGTTGCAGAGGCAGCACAGCATGTCCAAAGATGCCTAGAATTCTCCTTATGTAGTTTCTGCTTTCCTTGCATGTTTAATTAACATCCATGGGCAACAATTGTAATTTGATCAATCCCAGGTCCATCTTTCATTCATTACACAGTGATCACCTGAAAGCCCTCATGTTGAGATGATAGAATTTTCTATCAATCTGAATTAGGTAAAATACTGTAGTTTAACCAGGTAACATTTCCATGGATGTAAACAAATATATTATAGATAATGAGTTGAAGGAATAGCTATGAAATTGAATTTAAAGCCTTAATTTAAACAAAGTATGTTCCCTAGTTTATATCCAATCAATACACAAGGCATATGAAATTTCATAAAATATGATACAGTACATTGCTTCCTCCATATACCAGTCACTATTTTCATAAGTGTGGAATATTACTGGATGATAAATATAATTAAATAGAGCAAAAGCATGTGAATTAAAGCCATGAAAATTGTTTTTTCTTTATGGGATTACAGGCTTGCCAGTGAGCTTGTAGCCATTAATACTGTGCTAGCAGAGAAATGTATTAGCCCCCAAGGGATAGATTCTTATTATCAGTTATGGATTTTGTGAGCTTTAAATTATGAAGAAAAATGCTGTATTTGTCTTTGAAGGCAAGGGGAGAAAATTGTAAGCAAACAATTAATGTTAACTTCAAATATAAGGGTATTTGGTTTTGTACACAGTTTGCTCTATAGTTAAAGCTACGTTCTACATTGCATGCACAATTTCATGTAAATTGGACTTAATTTACTGCATGCTTTGCCTCTTCAATTAAATAAAATGAGAAGATGATTTTTACTTTAGAAGAGTGAGAATTCAATGTGTTAAAATGTTTTACCTCTAAATTTTCTGTAAGTAGCTTATGTACCCAAATGTTTATTTGAAATAATTAATTTAACCAGTGTGTTCAGAGCTTAGCTTGGCATGGAATGCTTGGGTGCCTCCCACAAGGAGCTGAAACACTCCCAACAAGCAAATGTACATTAACATGGTGAACACTGTTTTTCCACTTATCTTCGTAGAACACCTCTTTATGTGCATCTTCTTGTTCCTGGTCTCTTTCCCAACTTAACCAGTCTTCATTGCTTAAATATTCAAGCCAAAGCTAGTGATGTAGATCCATTCCTTCCAGCTGATGTAAAAGCTATCACAAACTGAGTGGCTTAAAACAATGAAGCTTTATTATTTCA
Organism: Cricetomys ansorgei; assembly: GCA_026225945.1. NCBI lineage: Eukaryota > Metazoa > Chordata > Mammalia > Rodentia > Nesomyidae > Cricetomys > Cricetomys ansorgei. The sequence goes on along the minus strand of JAMJFZ010000882.1, from coordinate 1,556,430 downwards.
CTGTATTTGAGGCTAGGTGTTCAAATCAAGGTGTTGACAGTAGCTCCTTCTGAAACAGGAAGAAGTCAATTCCTCTTTATCGTTTCTTGTCTTCCAGTGGTTTGTAATGACTTTGGTTTTCCTTGCCTTTCAAGTTCAATCCTTTTGTTACCCCTCTTCCTTGGTCCCTCCTTCCCTCCCTCCATTTCTTTCATTATTTCATTTGAGACAGTTTCTCAATTCTGAACCGTAAACTAGCATCAAACTTACTGAGACCCCCCCCCCAACTTGCCCCCTGAGAGCCAAGACTACAGTCCTGAGCCATCTTGCGCAGTTCAACAGCAGCATTCCAACCTCTGACTCAATGATGTTCTGTCCTCTTGCATCTGCGTACAAGTCTATGTCTTCAAATAAGGAATCAGACAATATAGATTGAGTGCTGCCCTTGTTCCACTATGACCTTAGCAATTACATCAGCAACAACCTGGTATCAGTGCTTTTGTCTCGCTGTGACCAAAATCTATGACAGAAACAACTTAAACATTATAAGATTTACTTTGGCTCATGTTTCAGTCTATTGTAGCAGGGAATACAGTCTCTAAACCTCAGATTCAGAACAGCTGCACTTGGGCAAGTGGAAGCATTCACGTGGTAGAAGATAGGAAGCAGAGAGTCCATGGGAAAGAGGTTTGAGTACAACCTGTGAAGACCTAACCCTACTATCCTACTTCTGCCAACAAAGGGCTACCTCCTAAAGGCTCCACAGCTGTCAAAATATCATGACAAGTAAGACTGAACAGCCACAACGTGAACCTGTGGGATCTGTTTCAAACTGAAACTATGAAAAAAAAAACCCAAAAAAGCCCTCTCTTTCCAAACATTTTAATTTTCAGCATATTTTGAGGAGATTGGGATATAACTTATCACAAAACAAGATATTTACACTCTTATGCGATCCTTCTTATTTAGGGTACCTTAATTATTCATTCATCATTGGAGAATGGGTATTCTGGTTGTTGAATTTTCTTTTCTATGGCATGTCCGTCACACGTATTTCTTAAATTAATTCCAAAAGAATGGTAAAGAGAAAATATTATTATTCCAGTATTACTAGAAATGAATCTGAAGTCTAGAGACTTAAGATTTTTCTTTTCAAGAATGACTTGTCCTGGTATACAGAGATATTATCTGGTACACGCCAGGCCCTGGTTTGAGCCCTAGCACTGGACTCCAAACTAAAAATCTACTTATTCTCTAGGTCTTAACTCTAATCCTTCCACATTAAGAAAGTCATCCTGAAAAGTCAGACAAAATTGAATTTCCATTATTTCTTCATTCACTCATCTAATTAGTGTTTGGCTTTTGATCTAGACCATAAACTTTATGAGATAGGGTCCAGGTATTTCCATTCCTGGGCACAGAGACACTTGATAATATTAATGTAGTACATGTTGTAACAAGTAGCTTTTATCATTGACTGGGGATAGCTGTAGAATTTTCAATTTGGAAGCCCATTCCTACTTCACTCACTATTATTGACGAGTACTCATTAGTCCCCTGTAGCTCAATAGACACTCTACTTCGCATTTAAAATATGAAGACAAATAGGACCTAATCTTGTCTTCTAGGAGTTCCAAGTTTTGTGGAGAAAACAGAAGAAGTAGGACTGAAGTAAGGAGAGGACTGACTAGTAAGGATGGGGGTGACTGGAGGGGTTGGGTTTGCATCATCAGAAGGTAGTAAAGCAAGATAGAATCACTGGCTGGTAGACTTGAGGACAGCTCATTGCGGGCACAGCCATAGACAGAGAAGCTGGAATACGGGAACGAGTTCTTGGTAGAAGATGCATCATCATTGAATTACTTTTTCACATTATCTGAGCTTCTTCTCACAGAGCTCTCATGTGAGCCAACTCTTCTTGTGTTCTCATCAGTGCAACCCACACATTTCTGACTCAGCTTATATAAAGCAGGGTTTTCTAGTTGTTTGAGTTTTGCAAATATAGAAAAGGTGCTCTTTAGGGGTCATGAGTTCTTAGTCCTTTAGCAATATTTAACTGTCATGTGTGAATGCCTGTTGCAAACCTATAAAAGATCAGTATGTCTTTCCTTTTCTGATGCCATGACACATAGAAAATGATGCTATTTTTATGACAACATTGAAGTAACAGCCAGAAGTCTTCTGTCTCTAGGGCTGAACGGTCAATAGCCCACGTCTTCACTAATGTTTTTTGTGTGTTATGTATTTGTAATATGCACATGTGTGTATAGGGTGGCACTCACTTATGTTGGAGTGTATATGTAAGCCAAAGGTTGACATGGTAATGTCTTCCTCAATCCTATCTGTCTGTCTGTCTGTCTGTCTATCTATCTATCTATCTATCTATCTATCTATCTATCTATCTAGACAAGGTCTCTCACTGAACTTAGAGCTCACTCTTTTGTCCAGTCAGTGAGTCCCCAGGGTCCTCCTGTTTGCATCCTTTAAATACAAGGACCAAAGATGTATCCTTCTGTTCTTGGCTTTCCACACTTGGTTCTTGGGATTTGAACTCGTGTCCCCATGCTTGCCTAGCATGCAATTTATCACTGAGCTTCCCTAACCTGACTTCCATAACATTTTCATGATGTATGTAAAACATTCTAAAATGAAGAACTAAGTTTTTCTGGGGTATTATCTACGGGAGGAAATTAACATATCCTTTAATCCTTCTAAGGCAAGATTCATAGGCAGATATTTTTTAAATTTTATTGTATTACACTTACTTGTTTGTGTGTTTACAGTCCAACTCTTGTGGAGGTCAGAAGACAAATTGAAGGAGTTCTGAGGATCAAACTCAGGTCATCAGTCAGCAAACACCGCTACCTACTTAACATCTCATGGAGGATTAGTCACTTTAATACTTTAATCTTTAGCTTAAATATGATAAGTCAGTGAAACTTCCTGGTTTCTCTATGGAAATCTTTTCTACTTACAGTCTATTACTCTACTTGTTTCTTTCTGTTAATGGTGTAATAAAAAAAAAAGTCATTTGTTATTACCTTTTCCATTCATACATATTTCCCTTTGTCCCTCAGCTGTGTGTGAGTTAGATGAAGCACTTGCTTTGCTCTGAACTCTGGTCCTGATGCACACACAGCACAAGACCTGGGCCATTTTGTGAAATCTGTGGCTCATGACTTTATAACTCTTAGGAGTCTATAACTGATGAACTGGCTGAATACATCCGAATATTTCAAGGACAAATAGCTACATCTATCAGTGTGAATATCATAAGCACAAAGAGAATAGATGACTAACTGTTGTACACAGTTAGGCATGGGAAAGTTTGTGGAAGAAGCCCTAGTTGCGCTGATGTATGAACATGAGAAACTAACTGATATGGGTGTGAAAGAGGGGGAAGTATTTTAGGAGCACCTGTTATCAATAAAAATACATGTTTTCCTTTTCTTTTTTCTCTTTCCTTTTTCTTTCTTTCTTTGTTTATTTCTCTCTTTATTTTTTGTAACAGAAAAAGGCTTAGAAAGAGTAAGTAATCTCCTTTGATTTCATTAAAGTAGTGCTTCTCACCTCAGTCACTGGTTGTTTATTGCCCCTTAGGGACAAGTGTGTCATGTCTGGATACAGTTTTGATTGATGCACCTTTTGGGGTGTCATTAACATCTCTTGGGTAGCGGATAGGCACTTTCTTTGCTAAAGATTCTTGAAGGCACAGAGCAACCCACATCAACAAAGACTTTACCTTGACACATGTCCTTAGTGCCAAGATTTAAAAACACTAGACAATAAAAAATATATATAGGAACATTACGGAAAATAAAGCTACAAGTTAGTTAGGCTAAATTATAAAGATGTACTTAAATATGAATATTAGGTACCTGATTAGGCAGAAGGAAGCTAATCATGTTGTTTATGCAGAGATGTGACAGAGTTAGGGCTCTTAGAAGCTTAACCTGGTACCTGAATAAAGGCCTCCTGAAGCAGGATTAGAAAGGCCTGTTTGGAGACCACATTAAAGGTTTAGATAAGATAATGAGGCCTTACACAGAAAGAGCTACTTCACAGATTTATGTCTCTTCAGTAGAACCAAGCTCAGGGACTGGCAGTGACAGGAGGCATTTGTTTCGTCTTGAAAGTTTGAAGTTTAAATTCTTCTGTCTCTTTGATTCAGTTCACATGCGTCTTGGAGGAAAACAGCACAAGTCTTGACTTTTTGTCCACAAATGCTTGGAATGCCCCTGAGGTTCCTTCAGCCTTTCATATCACATGTTTTCATCAGCGAGTGGAGCATTTAAAAACACGACTCGTGATGACTAACAACCCTGTAGCCTCCGTGAAGGAATTTGTTATTGCACCATATTTGGGAGTGGGATGAGTAGAGGAAAGGAGAGCAAGGGAGTAAGCAAGACGGGGAGGAGGGAGGAGGGAGGAGGGAGGAGGCAGGGGAAGCAGAGAGAAAACATAGCAAACCGCAACAGTTTCTGAATTTCTCTTGTAGAACTTTTGCTGCTGGAATACTTGCATGATGAGGGTATGAGAAAAACGGAGCCATGGAATCTCTGAGTTGGAAGGTTATCTAGTCCACCTCCTCCCATTCTTTGATTCGTGTACAGAATCAAAACATTAAATGGAATGGCTGACGACTCATGTCTTAAAGATCTCCAGTGCTTGGACAGATGCCAGGTTAGTCAGTGTGGACCCACATTTGCAGTAGTGCTTAAAGATTTGAAGACACCGGTGGTCTGACAAAAGCCTACTTTAAAAGTAGCTGCTATCTTTATTAAAGTATAGCAAACATGCTAAGAATAAAGCCTGGATGTGCAAGGTAGCAATGGAACGTATTTTTTTTGTTTGGATGTTTACTGGGAATTTTTTGAGACCTCAGCACTTGGGGAAAAAAAAAAACTTAGCTGGCTATGTTTCAACACTGACTTCCTCTAGACTAGGAGGAGCCAATTACTGTGGTAAACAGAGTCATTTTGTACATCAGCCATTTTCCTGTCATCGCCCTGATGCCAACCTTGGGAATACTGACCTTTGTGCAGCATAGCGTGTTCCAGTTCTCAGTGATCAAGGCAGATCCAATCCTTTTACATCAGAGATATGGAGAGAAAAGCTGAGTTCTGGAGCAACTGGTGTGATTCAGGACTTTGAGGGACATTCAGTTCACTTGAGCTGTGGTGCTTTCCCGATGATGTGTACTCTAAATTACCCGTGCACTTTCATCACCAAGTCAAGAGCGTGTAAGATCCTTGCCTTTTCTGGAAGGAACATTAGACATGGAAGCTTTAACACTCTGAAAGGAGCAGATGCCTGCTCAAATCAATGCAATTCTCAGTAAGTGGAGTCAAAGAGAAGGAATTGCTCACAAGGGCTGGTAGGGATAGAGGAGTGAAAATATCTGTTAGTTATTAGGAGACAGTTAATTTCAAAGAAAGCCAGTAGTATGGTAAGCTTACCTCCTAGGTTTCTAGATATGACCATCTGTAAGTGAGGCCTGTAGATACTAGGTAAGGAACGAAGGACACCCTTGTGTATATAGCACGTAGCTAACGAACTAGGCTCACTAATATCTCCTCTGACATTAATCCCAATATTTCTACAGTTCTTTGGGACAGATAACTCCATGCCATCACATGACCTTTTTTTTTTTTTTTTTTCTAGCAGGATTTATGTCGTCCTTTCCCTTTAATAGAAAACATCCATTCCATAGGAAACCCCAGTAGGTGAAACTAGCACCTGCTACTGCCATGTCTGATAAAGCCAACAGAATATGAAACAAAGACAGCAACATGCCCAAATATTTTCCTGAAGAAAAAGTTAAAGATTTTTCTCAAAAAAAGTAACTTCTAATCTATCAAATTTCCACGTGTGGGATACACAGGCTGATGACAGTCTCTAGTTTTGGTTTGTTTTTCAAATGAATCTTTGGATGACGTTAGTGTTTATCAAAGTTGGTACTATTGGTACAAAGGTAGTACTATTGAGAACAGGCTATAAAACTATGGGAGGTAGGGAGGAAGTCAAGTAGTTGGGTAGTAGAAGCCTGGCTAGTGTAGCCAGTCCTGGATTTGATCCCTAGTTCTGGAAAGAAGAAAAAAATTTCCTGGGCAAAATGAAATATTCGAGCCCCATATAAATTTTGTAGGTTTACTTATGAGGAAAAAAATGACCTCTCTATGTGGGCTGTTTATAAGGTAGAAAGGATTATTACTGCATGATTTTCTAAATATAGAATCAGCATCTGCACGGCTTTACGATTTTTACATAAGTTGCATACTTTCGATCTTGTGTTTATTCAAACATTATTTAGGTCTTGTTTTGCTGAGTTTTTCCCAAGTTATCTGAATGAGAAAGCAATTCCAGGTTAAAAGTAATGGATTTAACAGAGTTACATACTGTGTACACATATTTTATTATATTATACACACATGTTTTGTTTTCTAAAATTGTAGTTCATGAAGTATCTTTTTTAGAAACTGTGCTTTAATATAATTTGTATGATGAAAATTGTACTCAACTTTCCTAAATGAAAGAGGACACGTTGGCTATTTGTTAGTCCCACAGTGTGTGTGTGTGTGTGTGTGTGTGTGTGTGTGTTTGTGAAATACTAACTTGCAGTTGTTGGTACAAATAACAGCAGCAGAAAATTTCAAGCTGATTACAATAAAGCTATGAAGGATGTGTCTTGCATCAAAGCACAAGAGATTTTGGTCCAGCTAGAAACACAACATCTTGCTGTTTACTTCATCGGTGAGTGACTGTAGGGGAGCAAAGGCCAGGAGACAACACCAAGGGGAGAAACAAGCGGCAGTTCCTCAGGTGCTGCTTGTTTCCCAAAGCAAAGAAAGCCACCCTCTAAATAATTCCCTTAGATCACACAGCTAAGCTAAGTTGGCTCTCCAGCCAGCTCTTGTTTGTGAAGTGTAATTCTGTGGTAATGAGCTGGTGACAATGTGAGAAAAGAGGCTTCACATTCTGAGAAATAATTCCAAATGGGATTAAAGACTGGAAGGAAGGAAGGAAGGAAGGAAATGATAGCAACAGAGAGTGTGGAAGAAGACAGACAGGGAGAGGGGGTGCAGAGCAGGGTGGAACTCTTTCATCTTTAAAATATCTTATTTTAATTATGTGTCTATGCGTCTGTGTGCTGTTCCTGGGTATGTGGTTATGTGAGTGCAGGTGCCTACAGAGTTCAGAAAAGGCCATCAGATACGTTGAAGCTGGAGTTTACAAGTGGTTGGGACTCACCCTATATGGGCTTTGAATAAGTGCTTTGAGTTACTTGGTAGCACAGTGGGCATGCAATAGTATGTGCATTTGTTTCTTTTCTGTTGCTATGATAAAATATCATGACCATAAAAATACTTACAGAAGAAAACGTTTATTTTGGCTTGTGATCCCAGAGAGGGAATTCATAGCTCTGAGGAATGCATGGCAGCAGACATCCAGAGTAGGAAGCTGCCTGCTTACAGTTTGTCACACAGAAAACCCAGAGAGACAACTTGAACTAGTATGAAGCTGTGAACTCTCAAAGTAACCACCCCAGTGAGGTGCTTTGTCTACCTTGGCTCCAAATCCTAAAGATTCCATAACCTTCTCAGATGGTGTCACATCTGGAGACTAAGTAGTCAAAAACATGATCGTACTGGGAATACTTTTTATTCAAACCACGATACCTACTGAAGTACTGTGGTCAAGGGATAAACTCTATTGAGGTTTATATTCATTTATATCTTTAAACTTAGGTATATTCGTGTATTTTCTTATCTTTCCCAGGGAGATGCTCTATTCTATTCTTTTGTAAATGAAGGAAACTTAAACCTTTTCACAAAATTCCAATGTATCTAAATCTTTTTTTTAAATTCAGTACCTCCTAGATATTTTTTTTTATTTTCTCCCATGCTATAGGCAATGCCAAAGAGTGCGCAATATTCATTTCTAAGGTACAAACTTGGCAATTGGGAAGCGATTGGAGGAAAATCAGATACTTTGGTGAGGATTGTGACACTGAGTGGTTGTGAAGTATGTTCTTACCTAGGAAATAAATAAATAGGTTTCTGTTTAGCTTTGTTTGTTGTTTCTTTTTTTTCTTTTTCCCTTTCTTTCTTTTTTTTTTTTTTTTTTGTTGTTGTAGAAATCAGGCCTGTAGTACTGTTTTTCCTCCCACCTAGGATAGGAAGGGAGATACATGATGAAGCATTGAAATCACAGGAGATTAGAGGCAAAGGACGTTCAGTAAGTTCGCCAGGAAAAGGACAAAGTTTACACTGCTAGGAAAGAGAAAGGAGTCCTCTTTACTACAGGTGATGTTGATGCTCTTCCGGCTTACTCACGTTCTTACTACTTTCATGTAAGGTGATATGGATTTTCTTTTCCATCTTTTCTGAAACAAATCATACAAAAATAATTCTCTACAAAGCTAAATTGGATAAGATTTCAGGACTTTTGATCTTTGCATTAAAGATCATATATTCCTTGCTGTTGTGGGCTTCCCTGTGAGTGAGTTCTAGTGGGAACCCTTTATTTTGTTAGAGGGCCTATTCACGTTTAAATATGAATATGTATGCTTCCTGGGTTGCAAGGAAAAGATTCAGTTTTCTTCTTCATCTTCCTCTTTACTATCTTCCATTTCCTCCATCTCTTTTGTTTTGTTTTGAGACTGGGTTTCTCTGAGTAGCCCTGGCTCTCCTGGAACTCACTCTAAAGACCAGGCTGGCCTCAAACTCACAGAGACCCTCCCGCCTCTGCCTCCCAAGTTATGAGATTAAAGGTGTGTGCCACCACGGCTTCTGGCTCCATCTCTTTTTGTGTTATATGAAAGAAGGAACAAGTTTGCAGCTTGAAGCTTTTATTGGGCATTTCGGAGGATGATTGACTTTTGATAAGCCTTTAAGAGGGAAGAGCCTTTTTTTTTTTTTTTTTTTTTTTTTTGTCGATTCACGTGGAAACTGAGAAAAGCACTCAAGGAAGTTGGTGTCCCCCTCTCCCACTTCCCTGTGCGCCTCGCTCTTCCCTGGCTTCACGGTATGAAAGACCTAAGCCCTCTGCTCTCTGGGGCACACCTTTCACGACCGTTTTCTTGTAAACAGAGATGTATATTTAACATTTAAAAAAATCTGAGAGATCCAACTTTCAAGATCTTCCCCTTATCAAAGGCTGATACTCAAGGCTTGAGCACTCACCAGGAAAGCCTGTCGTTGACTCCACTCAGCTACAGTTTGGACTCACCTTTCTATGGAACAGCTCAGAATACAAGGAGGATGTTTTGGAAATCCACAGTACGGACCATGAACAGTCTCCATCATGCTCGTTAGAAGCTATCAAGACCTCTAAAACTCTCAGTTCAAGGTTGAGCTTGTACCTGTTAGGACTTCCACCTGGCCTTTTACATTTTTCTCTTTTGTTGTGAACATGAGCTCATTATACTACGTAAACATGACTCCAGAACATGGCTGTCAGCAGAATTACCCCTCTATCCTCCTTATGGAGCCTTTCTTCCATGGCACAGTCAAGTTTCTATGTTTAAAACATGAAGCTGATTCTGTATCTCCATCTAGATTCTTTTAGTTTTGCTGGAACATGACAGTTGGAAGGTTTGTTCATGATAATTTGGGAACCTAAGACAAGGCTACTTAGAAACTATAGAACTATATAATGATATGATATACTACTACCTGACCTAGTCTTGTATGTTTGAACACCTACCGCAAAGAAATCGTTTTGGAAACTATTATTAAAAATGCGTTGGAGAACTACAAATACCAATATGTCTGGTTTTGCTCTCGGGGCCTTTTAGAAAATCTCAGATTGCTTCACAGTTGGAGAAACTAAATGAGCTGAAAGGAACTTTATGAAATTCCACAGAAAGGCTAGAGTCTATCTTCAGTGAAGGAGAAAGGTATTATCTATAGCAAGTTTGACTCTTATCCTCAGAGGACAGATGTAGGAAACAAAGGCTCAGGTTCTGGCTATTTAAGGGTACTATCAAAGGAGGACTGTGAGGGAGTTGTAAAGGTCAAGCTCTTGGAGAAGCACAGTGTGGGGTTAGTTACTGCGTTTAGTTAGCACGGGACATGTTTTGTGTACCATGAAAAGACACTCTTGAATAGTAACCAAATTAACTGCAAAATGATGCTATTTGATAGATGTAATTTTTATCTTCTCATGTAAATGAGGAGATTAAAATTAACAGACTTTATGCAGTTTTCCAAAAGCCTCATACCTGGAAGACAGTCTCAGCCATGACATCAGAATCAATGCTTCTGTTAATCAGAAGGCCCATTTATCACTCTAAAGACTATGATGAGCCAGGTATGATGCTGTCTGTGGTCAAAATACTTGAAAGGCTGAGTGAGGAGGTCCTTGGGTACAAGAGCTAGTGTGGGTTACATAGTGAGTTGGCCAAGTTAATGGGATATAGCTCATTGTTAAATTGCATGTTTGGTATACAAAAAGCCCTGTGCTCAATCCTCACCCAGTACAGAAAAAAAATTTCTAAGGCTTTCAAGAACTGACATTTCTTAAGCATTGTGTAAGTGTGCTTGTTTGTTTATGCTGACCCTAATGACTGAAGCTTTCTGCCCTTTGTATAGACTGAAATAGCCAGTGTCCTCTGCCAGTCTGTTTTTAGATAAAGGTCATATAAAGACCATCTCATGTTGAGAGAATATACACATTTACTATTGGTGTCAGGGATAGATTTATGTTTTTGGAGATGTTTCTCCAATTTCTGAAATCTTAACACTTTGAGATAAAGCAAACATCAACAAACTTTGGAGCTCTTCATTTTCTTTCCAGGACTTGGACAGGGGGTTTGCTGCGGCCCCTCTATGAATAATAAGCTCATCATCTGTTTCTTCCTCACCTTAGATTCTGGAGTAGTCTAAAAGATGAAGCAGGCTTACAGTGCGGTGCAATCTGATTCCCTGGCAAAGCCAGTAAGCAGGCTCCTGAAGATATCTTATTCAGGAGTCTGGGAATACCTTCCTGAGAGTATTACTGCTAGGCAGATCTCTGAGCTCTTAAGCGTACTTTCACATTTCTCCCATTATAAAATGGAGTGGTTTTCATAACATGCCTTCAGTGTAGCTTGTGTGGAAAGGGGCTGAATTTATCATGGGGTGACTTTCAGGATGTTGTATTTACAAATGGTGGTTATCAAACATTATGGTCTCCTAGAGAAGTTTAATTCACTTTTGAAGGTATCATAGTACCATAAACATATACATTATATATATATATATACATATATATATATATATATATATATATATGCGCACATACACACACATACATGTATACATATATATATACATGGATATATATTTACAATTAATTAATATTAATATATCTATCTATCTATCTATATATATCTATATATCTGCCTCTACTTGGATTTCATTGTTTGCAATTTTGCCACATTGAAGCATTCTTTATGGCTACATATAGCTCATGGGGATTTTTTTTTTTGTCTTTTTTCCACCTTCTATTCCCTTTATGGACATATTTCAAAGATTCATAGTTTCTTCCAATACTAAACAAATTCTTCTGTATTTAACAACCACTGAATGAAACAGTAATCTGTTCTAGGAGATACCACATTGTATAACACAAGCAGAAATAGTATAATTTTCTCACACTAAATATGAAGAATTTCTATCTCAAACATTCTGTAGTTGAGTGCTAGGAACAGACAGTAAAATTGATAAAGGGATTAGGATAAATCTAGAATCCACGCTCAAAATCTATTATAAAGCAACATATCTTTTCTGATTATTAAGCCAATATAATTTTTCCTTTTGTAAGATAATAATTAGGTATGGAGAGATGGATCAGTGGACAAAGGATTTGGCATACAAGCCATGAGGACCTGGGTTTGGATCTCTGACAACCATTAACAGTATGTACCTATAACCCCAGCCCTCATGGAGCAGAGACAGAAGGATTCCTCTTTAATAGAAAGGATGATCTCTAGGTTCAATAAGCAACCATGTGTCTGAAAACAAGTTGTGTGGCAATAGAAGAAGACACCCAAGACCCATGCTTCCTTCCCTACCACTGGCAAATGTACCTATTCATGAGCGCGCACGTACACACACACACACACACACACACACACACACACACACACACACGATAAATAAAATAATTATATATTTTTATACAATGCTGAACATTTGAATGTAGAATTTAGCAATGCAACTAATATAGTAAAATGTGACAATGTGTCAGATAAAATGTTAACTGCTTTTTATCTCATCTTTGTTGCTGCTCCTTAAGGTCACAACCATATAGATATCCTCATTTCTGTTGTTTGACTGTTTTCTGTTTTATCCCTCCCTTTGTTGTTTTCACTCTAAAACTAAAAACAGTGTGAGAAAAGAAATGTCAAATTTTTTTTTTAATGTTGAGGGTTATAAAATTAGAAACTCAATAGTTTTAAATAATAATAATAATAATAATAATAATAATAATAATAATAATAATAAAGATTTTTCTTTATTTGTCCTTCTCATTGGAAAGAATTGTTGAAAATGGTAGAAATCTGGTTTTTAATTGTCTTGCCTTGTGACCACATATACCCCAGTTAGTAGACTAAATTCATTAATCTCCCCTTAAGTAAACAAAGCCCATTCTTCAGTATAGTTTCCAGGACAGATGCAGGAGAGAGCTGGGCAAGTGAATGAACAGCCCAGCTTGACAGCTGCCAAGACGATGACAGTTTGACACATACTGTCAGACTCCATCCTTCTCCCAGCTGGTGATCTCCCAGGAAATCCATGGATCTGAATGGCTGTACAATTCCTCATGGCCGTGCCGACTCCACCTAACCCTGTTCCAATGTCTTTTTTCCTCTCCATGTAAAACAGACAGCAGAGTCAGTTGGCTTTTTTTTTTTTGATTTCTTGGTGTTCTTGGTGTTTTTTGAGACAGGGTTTTTCTATTGTAACTCTGGCTATCCTGGAACTCACTCTGTAGACCAGGCTGGCCTCAAACTCAGAGTTCAGTCTGTCTCTGCCTCCTGAGTGCTGGGATTAAAGACTTGTACCACCACTACCTGGCTACAGAGTCAGTTTTAAGACACAATATGACCTGGAAAAGCAACAGATTGCTGTAGTTTATTTATATCTCGCTTAGCAGAAGGCCATTTTTTTCACCATCAAATAACCAAGGAAGTCACCTCAGCTGAAAATGGCTATCAAAATTCATCCTGCATGCTTCCACCCAAAGTGTTTGTGTTTGTGTGTAATCCAAGAGGCTAACCCTAGCTTTTCAGTAACCCTTGTAGGTCTTTCCTTATAAGCAATCATATTCTTCCCTCTTATAAGTTTATCAAATAGAATACCTTTGTGCTTGAACTCCAGTGGCTCAGTTACATACTCTTCTTCTATTCAAACACTGCTTTAAATCCTTGATCTTCAATTGTTTTCTAGCCAAACCCAGCTGGCAAGGCAATTGCAGACCTGCCAATGATCCATAACATGGCTCCAATGTCCATTTATTCTGCTTTTTCTTTTGATATTAATGCCTTCTTAATTTAAGTTATTTTATATTCTATTACTGAAAGACAAGCAGTATATTTTTGGCATATTGCATGTTAACAAAGTGATTATGACCACTCAAAAGTTCTAGGCAGTGGAAAAGATAACCTAAGTTTTAAGAACCTTGGATCTTGGGCTTGTGAGATGGCTCAATAGGTAAAGGTGCCTGTCTTCAACTCCAATCTCATGAATTTGATTCCAAGATCTCACGCCAAGAGCCCAAAGAGAATGGAGAGAATTGATTCACACTGATCACGTTCACACTTGTGCCCTGGCATTCGCGAGCCCATGAACACACATTCCAATAAACACAAACAAACAAACGCCAAGAAAAATATTTTTAATATTTTTTTTAGGCAAATTGGAAGTAATTTTCTATAGTGGCCACAGTAACACATGAGCATTCCTTTTTGGAAACTATGGAACCTGCTGAGACTGACTTGTTCTCCTGGTAAAGTTCCTGGCAATTTTCTTCTCAGTTAAAGTGGCTTCTGAGACAGACCCAAATTTGGCATTAGAATTGTAGATGCTCAGAAGAACTTGCATGAGTAGAACAAACAATTTCTTGCTGCCTATTGCTTGTGGGACGTTTGCCAAGAAAAAACAATTTGCTCTGCTGCAAGAGCCCAGTCAGCCATTACTGGAGACTGTTTTTCCAAGATTACTTATCAGTGATTTTAATAGGGCTTGGAGGTTTGTGTGGTTTGTGCAAAATGTTACTTACTTTTAAACTCCAAATTTCTTCCTATGTTCCTTTAAGCATCTGAACTCTTTCCTAATTGTAATCCAATCATTAAGATCAACGCCCCCCCCCCCCCGACAGTGAGTAGATAGGAATGCATAATTAAATACTTAATGATGAAGTGGATTTAACTATTATATTGCTGTTCTAGACAGACACTCCTCCCCTTCAAAGCGTCTTCTTGGTATATTATACAGGAGTTCAAGTTGTTAGATACTAATTTGGTTTTTTAATTGCACACTCTTGTCATGACAAGATTTCTGCCAGGAATATATGTCTTCAGTGCCTCTTCATTGATTGATAGAATCATTCATTTAACAAGCATTTGCTATCAGTAGTTATCCATTTAACAGACATTATTGGGCTATGCTGAGCAAGAGAGAGAGAGAGAGAGAGAGAGAGAGAGAGAGAGAGAGATAAAATAATGTGTTCTCAATGAAGTAAAACTCCAGATTTAACTTATGGGCATGCAAAAAAAAAAGAGAGAAAGAAAGAAAGAAAAGAAAAAGAAAAAGAGCTACAAGATAGCTTAATAAACAAAATAATAGGAGTATGCATGTTACCTAATGCTTCTGTCCCACTCAAACCCCCCCAATGTAAATACTTTGGTATGAATCCCAAATTTGCCACAATGTAAATATTTCTACAGGTAGAGGGAGATCAACAGAATGTAGAGATCTGGGCAATTTAATTCAGTTGTCATATTATAATGTTGTAAGGCCAAAATCATAGCTTGAATGCTAAAGCCAGAAAATCTGCTTAGACTAGTGAAAAATTCCACTGGGTTTTAGGTTGATCCTATAATTCTACTCAGTGGTACTGTTTAAGAGTGACATGGGTTGAAATTGTGTGAGTGTTCATCAGGATAAGTATCAACCCCAAAGCTAGAAATAAATTCCTTGTCAGTGGGATATGAATAGCACACATTCCCTTGCCTGACAGTAAGTCAGGACATTTAGAAATTTCCTGGGAATTAATACAATTTAATATTTGTCATTAAAATATCACTACTCATGCAATGATGATGAATGGAGTCAGAAGAAGAGATTTAAATTCGTAGTTCTAGCAAAACCTTAAACACATCTCTGAATCTTCCTATTTGTCTTAGTAAATTATCTAGAGAAAACTCGTCTTTGAGGTACAGACTACCCAAGTTAGTTTCAGCAGTGTCAGTGTCCTGCCTGGGATGATGGACTCACAATGCTGACTGTGCTGTCCCTCATCCAGGAAAGAGGACTAGCAGGATGTACACATAATTTCCTGTTCCTTATTATTCTGCTCTTCCTACGTGAGCACCCACCAGGTTAGAGGAACAGCCTCTGCTCTCGCTTTCACCTTTAGATGTGGAAAATTAGCCATTAGTCAGACTGAAATGCAGGCCTTACTTGTAAATTTGTCTGTGTTTTCTGGTCTCATTAGCTCCATTCTGTACTACATGATAATGAGCATAACATAATTAAAGAGTAAACACCAGGCAGCTATAACCAGAGTCTGTGCTTTCCAATATCCGATGGTAACAATCAGAGAATGAGTAATTCCTGCTCCACGAGGGTGGTCTGTGTACAGCATGAACTCGACTTGTTCTCTTTTCCCCTGTGATCAGAGGCTTATGCAAAAATCCCCACTAACAGTAGAGTTTGTGTTTTATTAGAGAAAGCGTAGTCTTGAGGGAAGAGGTACAGAGATGCAGATGAAAAAGCCGAAACTTGAGGCAGATAGAGGAATTCTGGCCGACACTGGCAGCTGCCATTTTCACTGAAAGAAAACTGACTCAGACATGCAGAAAGTGATGACTCTGTATGGAAAAAACTTCAGTTTGATCAGCTGGAGTTTGAGAGAATTAAAAAAAAGCCTGAAAATTATTGTCAGAGAAGATTTGACACTGTGGAAAAAGTGATACCAATTGCATGGGAAATTGGTGGGTGAAGAGTGTATGGGACTTGGGGTTTTTCATTAGTTTTAAATCATGCGGTGAAGGAAAGCCTAGGAGGACCCTGCAGATTTGCTTTTCTGGGCCCCCATGGTGTCTGAATATTGATGCTAGGGAAGGCGATTGGCAACCTGGAGCTCTTTGACATTCCAACTTCAAGGTGACTGATGTTAAAAGGAAGACATGCAGAATTCATTACATCAAATGATCTACTACCTAACTGGATTTTAAGACCCTGTTGTAGACCTATTGTGATTTGCCATACCAGGAAAAGGGTAATTTTTTTTGACCTGCAAAGAAACAGTGGGTACACTATATTGAGATGATTAATTTTTTAAAGATACTATTTCAAGGTTAGGCTTCCTTGAATCACAACTTCACCTTTTTGGAAATTGTTCCCAGTTCTGATTTCTACCTTGCTGGCTCTAGACTGAGTTTTCACAGTTTTACATTTCTGTATTTTAACTATTAATACTCGATGGTACTCCCTGTTGTCATATTTCTACTAATTATTCTCTAGCTGCTGTCTGTATTTGCCCCCTGGCAGACAGAGACACAAATGTTCATCATATCGAGCCTCTAGAATATTTGAATTTGATCATTTACAAAAATATGCTTCTTGTTCATAAACATTATGTGTCTTAGGCATGCATCATCACATAATCATCCACAGTGGTAGATATGACTTTGATTGCCACCTGTCATTGTCAGAGCTCTTTATTTCTGTTTTTTTTTTCCTTTTCTGATTCCTCAGTATCATTTGTTTGCTTATTTTGAGATATTTTGAAGAAGAGAATGGCACATTTACTTGCCGATGGTGTTAAAAAAAATACCCATGGCAGAACATTATTGACTTCATCACAACATGACACTTAAGTTTTAAAAAGCACCAAGACACCCTCAAGTGAACTTGGAAAATAATGTAGAAACATCCTGTTGTGTTTTCCCTGAACCCTGGTAGGCATTAGGACCTGTCTTGTTTGATGATTTCAGATAAGCTAAAGACAACATATATTTTAGAAGAAAAGTTACACACATATAAATCAAAGTATGCATAGAAATAAGAAAAAGAAACACACATTTGAAATATTTTATAAACAACTAGAATTACATCTCCCATCAAGTGTTTATCTTTATTTCCAGCTGTAATTGTAGAGGCTATAAAAAGGGGAACTGACTAATTTGCTACTGTTTCTGATCAATTTTGCATGATGGTGGATTTCTCAACCAAGTAGCAATCTATAATCATGCAAAAATCTTTTTGATACATAAAACAAGGAACATCCTTTTATTTTCCTGAGTCTGATGGCAATCCCCTTTCCTTCATAACACAGAGATGCATGAAAATCACTTGTAAAGGGCTTTTCTTAATAGGGTACCTGTGCCTTAGCTGGGGGTTGACCTTTACATAAGTATGCATTTAGTAACTGTCTGTATTGTAGGGCTTTGAATATTTTATGATCTACCCTTACTGCTTTGAACATAATATAGCATCTCTAAAAAGAATAAAAACTCGTTTGAAACCCATGTACTTTAAGAGCTGCATATCTAATCTAGTATTTCAACATGATGGTTTGAATATAGGACAATATTCATTAGCTTTTTCATTATTGATTTTCCTCTTACCATTTAAACAAAATCACAAAGCTGTTGAATAGTAAAAAAAAAATATTTGCAAAACTTAATTGTGAGGAATTATGCATAAAAGAGAGGTTAATCTTTTGGGAAAATTTCTCATGATTTAAATGTGAAGAGCCAATTTATGAGAATAATGTGGTACATTCCTCTTTACAATTAGATCATATTCTGACTGATTTGCAGAAATCCTGTTATTGCTACTGTCATCATCCTTGCTTAAAGATGAGGTCAGAGAGACTGGGATATGCACTATTTAGGCTTCTTCTTTTTCTCTAGTATTACAAGATGTCCATGCAATACAGTGTTTCTGTCTTTTAATTTATTTCTTATTTCCAAGATAGCCATGAGTTTGTATGTTGTCAAGGCTGTGTGCCAGTATTAGTTTCCTGTTTTCTGAATGGCATGATTTATGATGTCCAAGCTCTGCTTTAAGCTAATTGATTGTGATAACTTAGAGCCTATTTATACACTCTTTATACTCATGCCTGGTTCATAGTATGAAGTTGAATATTTGTTGAGTTGATAGAGGTAGCCTATAGGGTAAAAGTAGAGATTTTTAAAAGAAGGAGCCCATAGTTGATTGTACATAAAGAAAGAAGTCATTTGCAGCACAGAGAACACTATAATGGAAGTTGAAGTCATGTGGTGCTTTTTAAAGCAAGGTTGGTGAGTGAACCATCAGCAGCAACATGTTAGGAATTGTTAAGAATGTAGGAATAAAGGTCCCTATCCCAGAAGTGGAGTCGTTGGGTGCTGCTTTACAAGATGCTGTAATATAAAAATCAGCATATGATACACTGACTCCCAGCTCTGACTTCATATTAGCATTACTTTGGGGAGTGGGAGATAAAAACAAAATAATAAAATAAAATGACAATGATGTACTGTAGATAGATTAAATATGGTCTTTGGCTATGGCCACTAAGCATAAAATTTCCATAATATGACACTGATAATTTTGAGGTGCACCCAGGATTAGAATCACAACAGTAGAGTTTAAAATAGAGATCCGAAAATGCAGAGGAGACACTGGATTTAGTGTAAGATAGTTGATTGCAGTAAACCCATCTATCTTATTTCCTAGAAGATGGGGGTCATTTGATGTTCTTCAAAGCCTATCATGTTCCTAACCCTGAAGCCTTTCCTGACTATCTTCATGGTTCATCACCATGGCATCACAATTTTTTTTTTAACCTTTCAAAGAACTCCTTCCAGACTGTGAAAAACTGCCTTGGCCCATTTTTTTCTCATTGCAAATCCATGATGGTTTCATTTACTAACTACTTTCTATGTTAAAATTTGGCTTAGGGCAGAAAGAGCCTAGTGAATACTTATCTTCAGTCACTCTAGTTTTGGTCTTGCTGCGAGAGACAGAACCTTACCTAGAGACACATCTACTTTCTTCAGTGGATTTTCTTGGATCATTCCTCCTGATGTTTAACATAACAAAATAGTGGAAAACATGGTGGGAGGGTATACTGGAGATCCATTAAGGACATAAAAATAATTGTCATATTTAAGAGGCTGTGAGGGTCCATTGAAATACTGGCAATGAACTGTTTACCTGAAACATTGAAAGAGTTTATTGAAGAATAAATGCATAGTGAGGAATCCTGAGAGAGAGAGAAAGATAAAGAGAGAGAGGTAATTAGATTAGTTGGCTAAAGGAGGATAAAATGATTATTGACTTATACACAAAGAGGAACAATGAGATATGGCAGGAGACAAAGGGCGTAGAAAGGGAGAAATGGTGAGAAATAAATTAGTACCTACTTGAACTTACCATATGTGTATTATATGAATGATGCTTATTAAACTGAGACATGCACATGAATCACCCAATGAATGGTAAAACACACCCTGACATGTTGGCTTCAACTCCAGAGATTCTTATTTAGTTATCTGAGGCTAGACCCCAAAATTTGCCAGGTGATGTTGCCATTGCTGTACTGAAGACCACATTTTATAATATATATAGTCACTGTTAGGCTCAAGAACATAGCTAGGATATCTTTTATTTTTATTTTTATGATTTTATTTTTTGGTTTGGTTGGTTTTTGTTCTGTTTCAGGCTCTTCTAGTTGCAAGCTTCTATACCTTATACAAATCTATCTCCTTTTCCTGGGCAATGCTTAATGAACTCTTATGTCCTATTCACTGAGAAACCTTGTTAAAATGCACATTTTGATTCTGTTAGTCTGGATCTGTGGATAAGGTTTTGTATCTAACAAGTTCCCTGGTGAAGCTCACACTGCTGGTTGATGAACCAGTCTACAGTTGGGAAATCTCTCAGCCATCATTTCCCTATCTATCATATAAATAAAAATAAGTAAGTAAAACATTTTATATACTGTGGAACAAAATATAAGTTTGGAATGTTGGTCGTAGACTGATAGAGACAGGAAACAGAAAAGACAACTTGGATTTTAAGCTAAGTGTAATTTTAAGCATTTACAGAACTGGAAGAGTCAGGATGAAAAGAAGAAGTGAGAAATTTTGTAACTGGGTGGGTACTCCCCAAAAGAAGTTGATGCTTTGCTTTGTCAATCATTTCAGACACTTGGACATTTATGAAGTTCAGAAGATGTGGTTCAGTAGCTCACCAGAAGTAGTATCTTCACAGATGATTGATCTATTGGCTAGAATAATAAGTTGATTTTCCTGGTAGTTCATAATTACATAATTCTAAAAGAAAAGTGTGATTGCTTTAGAATGCTGCCATATTTTATTATGAATTGATGATGTTCAGGTAATAGTTGTGATGGTTAATATGAATTGGCAAATTGACAAGATCTAGAGTTATTTGGAAAATGAATGTCCTGGTATATCTGTAAGGGACATTACAAATGACTAGGTTAATTGAAGTGGGAAGACCTGTGGTAATTGTGGGTGGGGCCAGTGTATGGGCTGGAGTCTTAGGCTGAATAAAAAGGAAAAAGACAGCTGACCACAGATGCCCTCCTTCTCTCTGTTTTCTTGTGGGTGTAACATGACCAACAGACTCACATTTTGGCTGCCTACCCTCCTTTCTATGAAGGACTGTTTCCCCTTAAACTCTGAGCCAAAATAAACCCTTGTCTTCCTTAAATAGTTTCTCTCAGTGTTTTTTTTCCCACAGTAATGAAAAAAGTAAGTTCTTATTTTTCTTAAACAACAAGAATAACAAAACATTTTTCTTTCTTCCTTCCTTCCTTCCTTCCTTTCTTTTTCTTTCTTTCTTTCTTTCTTTCTTTCTTTCTTTCTTTCTTTCTTTCTTTCTTTCTTTCTTTCTTTCTTTTTCTTTCTTTTTTTTTGAGACAGGCTCTTAATATATAGAGTGGGACATGGTCTAGAACTCAAGATCCCGCTAGCATGTGCCATTATACCTCTCTCCTAGTTTTATTCTCACTTCAAAATAAGGCTTCAAATACTAAAAAAGATGCTAAAACCATTTCTCTCTCTTTTTCTTTTCCCTTACCATATGTCACTTCACTGGCTGTGTTTCTTTTTCAGGTCCTTTTATTTTTCCCTCTGAAAGTTTGAAGTACTCGATGTTAGACATTTAAAAGTTTGATTTGCAATCATCTACACTCCAATTCAACAGAGAAATCTTTCTAACATTGATTTTCTCTCACAGGGTCATTCATAAACATATTCATTACACACACACTCCAGGAATCTTCGATAATACATCAATCACTGAGTTGTTTACATTAAGAGACACAATTGAAATTGAACAATATAATTCAATGAAATTACCGGCCTTTTTATTTATTCATCTAATCCCCTGTTGCTCAGTCACTGTAAACAGATTCATTGAAAACAATTCACTTTTCGGTTGTTTCTGGATTGATCTTCTCAAACACATGATTGCTCTTAATTCAGATGAAATATTTCATTTCTTTAAGTACATGGAGAGGAATTAGAGCCAGCTGAACGCAATAAGGGAGGAGGAAGGAAGACGCTCAATAAAAGGAAATCAAACCTGTTTACAAGTCTGGGATCTAAACACTTGTGAGGTTTGTGGTTTTGGAAACTATATTCATATGTTAGAAGAGCAAATGATGAAGGCTAGATAAACATGAGTTTAAAATGGTCTTAGTTGTATTCTTATTGTGCACTGCCCGGTAAGTACCTCTTTCAAACAAAGAGTTCCCTTGAATTTCAAAGAGTTTAAAACTCAGGCAAAAAGATCATTAAATAGTGGAAGGGGGGGGAGGTGGGGAGATTAAACTTTTCCTTTCACCTCAAGATGGATCCGTTTTACGCAGAACACAGAGGTGAAGTGTGGCACAGTCATAGCATTCATAAAAACAATTAGTGGATACAGTCACCCTGAGGCACTTCAAATCATCATGGGAATACAATGGTAAGTCTTGGGTTCCTAAATCCATTTTTTTGTTTCCAGTTCTTCTTTCATATGTGACACTGCGAATATGCTAAGCACAGCCCTTGGGCAAATTAGAAGCAGAAGTGGGTGAAAACATTAGGAACTTTTTTTTTTTTTTTTTTTTTTTTTTTTTTTTTGTGGATCCTATTTCATTTTAAATTGTTGTGTCTATTTAGAATGTAAAGAACATTAATGTAAGTGTGTTTTAGAAGTGTGAAGAAGGCCATGAACTGAGAAAGTGCCACCTTGGAGCTCTGTCGCTATGACCCTTTATATTAATTTATTTACATTTGAAACCTGATATTTATTTCTTTAATTTGGTAATTTTGCAAAGGAATGAGAACAGCTAGGTGGGGAACTCCTGAAGGTGGCAGTCATTTTAAATCACTAAAATCCCAAGTGATGGTTACTAAAAAAGATACTTGGCTGTAGGAGCTTTTGATTTTGTTGGCTTTGAAAGTTTCATGACTGGGGGGAAAAAAAAAAAGGAAGGCTGAAGGGAACTGGCATTTTAATTCCATGTGGCTGAGCTTTTTAGTTACATTCAGACACTTCTATTTTTATTTCTTGAAGCTGGGCCCATGTCCAAGTAGGAAGCTGCGGAATTATTGCTCTCGCCCTCACATTTAGTCCAATCTCCTATAATACTAAGGTTAGGTCAGCTCTTTTGCTGTCCTTGCATTAAACCTACAAATAGATCAGATTTCGCGATAAGCACCAGTGGAAAAGGACAAAAGATGGAAACTGAAACATGGACCCTGCTCGAGTTGAATCAGAATAAAATCGACTGCATTGTGTCATGTTTGCCTAGTGCCTGAGAACCTGGTTGGTTTCACCTCAGCGCTGAAGTTATTCTTTCTTCTCTCCTTCGTGTTCTTTATCCTGTTGTGTCCTGATCCATTTCAAATGATAGCTCTTCTTGTTTGATGCAATGGAAAAACTGTTGTAGAATACTTAACCTTGAAAGGCACTGACTGTATCTAAAAACGGAAGAAAAGCTCTCCCTTACTGTGCCTCCCATTGGTTGTTTGGAAACAGCTGCCTGATGCCAAGTTTGTACTTCACTCTTATCAGCCCGTTTGGTGAGATCAGAATGTGCCTGAATAATTCTGAAGGTTAAAATATGTTGATGGAGATTTCTGCTACTTCAATTCCAGAGAGCCAGCTAATACCATCCCTGACAGTCAGCAGGGATGAGGCTCTGTCTTTCTCATGACTGTGACAAATAGTGGAAATTTACTGGCTTCTATATATTACCATCTCTGCATGGTGTGTGTCACACTCAGGATAAGCACAGCAGGACAGACTGCCAAAGGCCTGGCAGGTCTGGTCGACCAACATATGGAATAGTCCCTCTGAAAACAAAAACACACCGTCTGCACGTGCTCATGATTTGGGGACCAACTTCTACATTTTGGATTTTTTCCTCATCCATAAATGTTTTATTTGTGGTACCTATAAACTTTTATTTTTAGGAAAGTGTGGAATTATAATCTTCATAATTTCATAATCATTTTTAGCATTCCAAAAGCTATACTTCATTGGCGTTAAATGCTACTTGACTTGTGTGGGTTCTTTGCAGTTCTTATTCATGATGGAAGCCCCAAATCCTTATAATACATATTTTCGTTATTGTACATGACTAATCATTCAGGCCTTCTACAGAGTTGAAGTATACTGCATTATTATGGCTACTCAGCAATTAGAAAATATGCATTGTTCAACTAAAACATTTGAGTATTTCAAAGTCCTGCTCTGTAATATGAATGGCATAATAAGGTCTTAGTCTAGAAACATCCTTTAGAGAAAAGATGCTAAGGATTAATCTTGCCATTTGTGATGTGCTTACATTTATCTCCGAACAATGTACAGTGTTTTGTCAGTTATTTATCTAGCTATTTATATGTTTATCTGATGCCTGTCACTGGGATGCTCAAAGCCTTTGACAAGTGTGCTATTAGCAGAGAATACTGTCTAAGAGAAAAGGGATATTCTTTTTCACCTGACTCCTTCAATGCAGCAGCCACAATAGTTACTATATGATTTATTGAACAACCATTAGAAGGAGAGAGGCAGAAATATATCAGGCAGTCACTCAACCCACAGACACTGAATATCTACTCTTGGTGCTTTTCTGTCCAAGGCACCATGGGAGTTGAAAAACAAATATGACCATCTTCCGAAAGGCAAAATAGCAAAGAGCATGAACAGGTTTTTAAAAATGCCTTGTACATGATTTTCAGTCTTTATTATCTCATGTCCTTATCTAAAAGCAGAACTTCCCTTGATCTTAGATAGATGAGTGTCATTTGGGTAAAACACCCATGGGTTATGTAGAAAGTGGTAATTGAACAAACATACATTATCAGCCGCAGATAGCTGGATATATATAGTAATTCAGAAGATTAATTATCACACCTGATGGTTATGAAATCAATCACTTATGTGAGTGGTCCACCTCAGATTCTCATAGCTCCTTTGCTTTTATACCTTATTTTCTTTTTACAAATGATGGGAAAAAAGTTGTTAAATTAGTGGTCTATGATTAGAATATCCAGTCCGAAGTGTCAGCCAAATATGCTTCACTTCTGCACTAATGATAGATCTTCCTTTCATTATATTTTAATCTTTACAATGTTTCTGCCTGAAAGGACCATTCTAACATTATTTTCAATGCAGAAGGAATGCCAATATCTCTTTTTCCTCATAGCAGCTATTGAAGAAGATAATAGTTACCTGTCAACTCTCCATAAAGGTCACCAGGAAATGGCAATATTGGAATGTTGAAATGGTTACTTGAATCCCTATGGGAATAATGTCTCCTCTTGGAAGAATCTGGGAGAAACTTAGTCAGGTATTAAATTGCCCTGTCTATCTAATTTTTTGTGAATTTGGATTATTCTTTATAGACTATTTTTTTCCTTTTCCTTTCCCTATCTTCCACTGGACTTAAGTTTGAAGAGAATTTCACATCTACAAACCCTGCTTCAGGGCTCATTAAGATATTTAAATATTTATACTAGTAGGTCCTAGAATGAGTATTTTCTGAAGCTTAACACATTCTGAGGCAGATGTGTTATAGGATCACCATGTAGGGCAGTTATTTTAAAATACCCAAAATAGAGAATTCCACTCTGTTTATATATGTGTGTTCATTTTGGTCCTCTACAGAAAAGTACAATGTAGTTGAGAAATGATTGCGAAGATAAAAGCCTGTCTTCCTGTGTAAACTCCCACACGTCTAGAAATAATCATCCTTAACTTTGTTAGGAATATCTGAAAATAGGTTCTTTTATTTCAAGTTTTTCCCCTGAGCACAATATGGAAGTAAAATTTTAAGAGTATAATTATTTGCAGAGCTAAGAATTACAACACACACACTCACACACTCACACACACACACACCATTGCCACTCTTTGCTCTTCAGTAACTCATTTAAAATCTCAGATTGTAATGCCCTCATTGTATCCGGGTTTTAGATCACAACTTATGAACTTAGTTACATAATTGCAAATAAGCATTTCTTAAAATGTTTTTATATCATTGGCTTCATTAGTAACTGTGTGGCTAGAGAAAAATTAAAGATAGGGAAGGGTAGACAAGAATCAGGGAAAAGAAATAATTCATGTAGTCCAAACATACTTTTGAGAGAGATTTAAGGAAAAGGGGAAGATATACTTTTGAGTTGAATTTAAGAGAAAGGAAAGTCACTGTAAATTTTTGTGTCTATTTGATGGATGGTCGTTAGGGATGTTAAGCATTTAATTTGCACAAAAATTCTACAATAGTTATTTGTAGACAACTGAAACTGATTGATATATTGTGGCTGAGAAAAAAAAAAACTCCAGATACAGAGTTAAGAAGTCACACAGGTTTCATTGTTGTATTTGAGTGATGGCATAGTTGCTTTGAGCAAATCACAATGCAAAGGAGAAGTGCATAATGAAGGGGTGAGTACCAGTAAGGTCCTCATGTGTGTTGATTCTGCCCTGTTCAATCATCTAATAGTGCCAATCATAGCAATAGATTGTTGACTCAATATTGATCCAAGACTGGAGTAAAACCCAATGCTGTCTTTTCTCATAGGAAGAAATATATTCACATGGATGATTATGCATAAAACTACCCTCTCCTAGAGACTGCCTACAGAAGTATTGATATACTATAGAAGGTTTCTATTGCTCTTCAGATTCCTTAATGGGTGTTGAATGCTTTGTGTTTAATCTACCAAATGAAAGATAATTTATGCTTATTTATATAATAACTAAGAAACTATCAAATATTTATTATTGGATTTAAGCAATGAAAATAACAGTGAATCTATTTTTTTAAAGAAAAATGCAATTAAGTCTTTAGAATTTTCAGAAATATTATAAATAGAAGGGCCCATATCAGCTTGATTACTTCAAAACAGCTTCCTGCAGCCTCCCACCAAGTAGATGAGCAATTAGAATAATCACAGCAATAAGTCAAAGACACTTGCTGTTCAAACTTGTGTTGCGACTTTTCCTTTTGGCAGCGCTCCTAGGCTGTTCCAGTTGCACACACACAGACAAGCATGCACATATTTAATGCAGTTTTAGTTGGTAAAAGGCAAAATGCCTAAGATTGACTTCGTGTTTTGTCTCAAGGTTAACTTGAAGGGCATTGAACGAGTAAAGCTGTGCTGAAAAGAACAGTGGCCAAGGCAGGGATATTCTTATACCACAAACAGTCATGCAGATGGAAGTCTGGCCAACAAAACCATAAAGCATCACGTCTCACTGTGACTCAATCTGTCAGCTCAAGTACAAGGTGACTCAGGAGAAGACTGCGTTTTGTTTTCTGATAAATACCCAGAAATTCTAGTATACCCATCCTTGCTGGATGCTGCTGATAGGAAAGGATAAGAACTATTTTATGTATTATATAAATGAATAAAAGGATCGTTTAACCATCAATTTCTACTTTTAAAAGAAGAAACAAGAGGTAACCAAGCAAATTAATCTTTAAAAATCCTTTCCCTATTGGTAGAGATTAAAAGTATCTGCCTTGATTCTGTACTTTTGTTTAAAATACCATTATGATATTTCTACAGCAAATTCTAGTGAGTTGATTCAGTATGCTAGGCATCGATTTTAGGAAGCAGCAGGACAATAACAGATCCTTTGCAAAGGCAGTCATATGATTTTTTTTTTGTCTGATTTTTGAGCATCTAATTCTAAGATTCATCTTTGTTCTCTGGTTTATATTTTTAGATCATTAAGTTAGCAGAATTTTAAAAATATGAGTATTATAGAGGAGAACTTCAAATAATTTTGTTCAGACTTCTTTATAATGATACATGCATTTTTAGTTTAGTTTTATTTGTTTTTGTTTTTTTCTTTCAAGACAGGTTTTCTCTGTTGTAACTCTGGCTGTTCTGGAGAGCTCACTCTGTAGACCAGGCTGTCCTCAAACTCATAGAGATCTGCCTGCCTCTGCATCCAGAGTGCTGGGATTAAAGCGA
Source organism: Cricetomys ansorgei (assembly GCA_026225945.1). Taxonomy (NCBI): domain Eukaryota; kingdom Metazoa; phylum Chordata; class Mammalia; order Rodentia; family Nesomyidae; genus Cricetomys; species Cricetomys ansorgei. Next base: position 1,528,739 of record JAMJFZ010000882.1, on the reverse strand, counting down.
TAGTGGTACACATGGTACAATGCGTGGTATGCATTGGTAATACTGAGCATTCTGTCCATCTTGTGCCTGTTCTCACAGCCTTGAGTTTTCACCAGTTTGCAAGTTCTTCTGTAGACATTTCCAAATTCTTTCTTCCTTTTGTCTTCAAGTTAGGAAACTTACCACTTCAGGGCAGAATTTCAACTTCAACAACTTTTCATAAAATTCTATGAGAGGTCAGCAGAAAAACACAGTGAAAACACATAAAATAAATTCCAATTACCAAAGGGCAAATAGTGGACTAGCTTTATTGTTTTCATTGTGTTTGAATTACGTTATGAGAAAAATATCTGGTTTTTTTTCAATTTAAATGAAATATAGGAATAACTGAACACACGCACACTGAAGCTGTGTTCCTGGGGTTCGGGAATTTAAACGTCTGAAAAATCCTGTTTGTTGAACAAGAAGAGCATGAAAAAAGAAGGCCATCTGTACCATGAAGTAATATCAACACATAATATCAAAAGAGTGAGGACAGAAGAGATTATAGCTGTACATTATGCTGGAACTGGAATCATGAGATATTGAGAGAAGCAAGAAAAGTGAAGAATCATTAGAGTCGGAATTTTCAATGTCTGCAGTTATTGCTATATAGGAATATTCATTACCTAGTAAAGATTATTACAAATGTTGACTTCATTCATAAGGGCCACAAAGGGGAAAGAATGTTTAAAGAAACAAATTCACAATTTGTCCTTGATTCCCATGCTATGATGTTTCAGCTGACTGGAAGGGTTCAGTTGAACATACAATCCATATAAATATATAAATCTATTATTGTTTGACATATAAAGGGAAACAATTAACCATCATTTGAAATTTACTGCTGTTTGAAGAATGATTCAATAAAAAGTAACGCAGGCGTGGTTAGGCTGAGCTGTACCCCCTGGCCCAATCCGTGTGTTGAAGTCCTCAGAGCATGGTTGTACTTGAAGACAGGTCCTTAAAGAAGTAATAAACTCAGAACATGGTTGTTGGGGTGCCTCTTATCCAATATGATGTCTGTCCTTATAAGAAAAAGAAGTTTAGACAGACACACACACAGATAGAAGGCCTCACGAACAAGCAGGAAGAGCACGGTCAAGGAAAAGCTAGAGAGAGGCATCTGAAAAAGTCAACTCTACTGACATCTTTGATGTGAGATATCTGGTGTCCAGGGATACAATTTTCTAGGTTAAACCATCTTCTCAGTGATAAATTGTTATGAAAATATCTGAAAACTACACACTAAGACCTTTTTACACAAAATCATTAGTAAGAAGTGATTTCTGTGGAACATGAATAATGAGGATTCCTTTTGATGAACATGAAGAATGGCTTGGATTTCATCTGACACGTGTACCCATGTAATAAAGAAACTTAATGAGAGTTTCCTTTGGGGATTTCCTTCCAAATCAATTTCAAAGATAAGATAGTAATGAACGTGAATGGGATATTGAGGAAAATAGATACAAAAACACCACAGGCCTTTGGATGAGAACGTGGGTAAGAGGCAGACTATTCTGCAGTAGTATATAGTATGTGATTGATTAGAGTTGTCTATCTGGGGTTAGAGGTTGTCTCAGAGTTAAATGATAATTTTTTTTCTTATTCACAATGCCCTTTTTAGTATGAACAAGTTTGCACATTTGCCATTAATACATATACTTTGGAATTCGAGTTAATCTCCCCAGTCCTTATTTGACCAAATAAAGTTGATATATAAGTGAAAATTATGAGGTATATTAAGAGCATGTGTTGAATAATATGTACCGTAGTGTTATTTTGTGTGTGAAGAAGAGGAAGAAAACATCTTATAGTTACTGATAGCTAGTAGATCAGTTCCGTCAATAAGGTGATAAAACAAGACAAGATTATTTTTTCACACCACGGCTACTTAAAGAGGTGATGTTTGCATTTTTCGGGATTTAGGTCTCACAACCTCAATTGATATTTAAAGAAGAGCATGTTTTTTGTTTGCTTTTTTGTTTTTACAGTAATCATCATTTTCTGGAGCCCACTGGAGAGAGGACAGTGATATATGCATCTGTTGATTCACATATATTCCTACCCTTTTAGCATGTATGGGGTTGACTTGTATTTGCTTTTGGGAATATAGCCGAAAGACATGCCCTTCTAATATTTTTAAAACTTTGCTAAAAATTAAGCCTGTAAAAGTTCCAGATCTGTCACTGAAGAATAGCTATGAATCTGTAAATGATCTCTTGTTTGAGGACTGTACAAGAGGATCTTCATCAAATGAACAGAGACTGAAAAGCATCAGAAACAGTTCTTACTCTGTGGCCACTCTGTTAGCTTTCATGCTGACCAATGTGGATCCTCTAACCAATGAGTTACTATGTGGGTGTGTTTAGAGTTGAAGAAGGAATCTTTGTAATTTGACTAAGTATCAAGACATTGGTGCTGGTAGAATGTTCTGTTCAGTTCATAACTGTGTTTCTTTATAAGATCATGACAATTATTGGCTAATAGATATTCTAAGTACCACCCTCAAAATCTCTATAATGTTTGCTGTGCTATATTCAACCTTGGATTTACAACAGGGACCTAATATTATTATGAGTATTTTGAAGTCAGAGACATCGAGATGACACATAAAGTAGCTTAGAGAAGGATCAGGACATATAAAAACACCAGTGAGACATTTTAATATTCTTTAGTGCATACTATTTTTGATTTTTCAAATGTGGTTTCTATTTTGAATATTGAGCTAAATAGAGCTGATACCTAATTAGCATACATTTTTCTGTCCTAAGGTTACTAGTCACAAATTAATCTGTTGCATTAATTTGTGAGTATCTTTTTTTTTCTGATGAATTTCAGATTACTTTTCATTGGTTTTTAAAAAATTATTCTTTTTTCTTAGTTTACACATTGTTGGTACAAAGGCAGAAAAGGGTAAGGTAGTTTATTTTCAGTTTCTCAGAAATCTATGCTCTGTCAACTTCAAGTTACAAATCATAATGCATGCTGGAGCATATGTTGGGTTTCCTTTTGATTAATAGGGAGAAGTCTGGGCTTCATGACCTCTCCATGAGACTTCTAGCTCTACAGCCCTAGGATCTTAATTCTGATGAATAGCCCTCGCACCAACTAGAACTAATCTATTCCCTTATTCTTTGGTACAAGATGTAAGACAAAGGACATGCTCATTCAAACAGATATTTACTCTTATACCGATTCGTAAGACTGGAGACTCATTTCTGATCAACATTACTGTATTCTTATTTATTTCCTAGTATGGATTGATAGAAGAACCCCTCTCATTTACATAGTTGTTGGAAAATCCTACAGAAATTTTAGATTCTGGGGAAGGACACAGTGTGAAAGTTCTGGTTCTTCTAATGTCCAGTCTGGGCACCAGCTGACTGCACTGCCCAAATAAATTGGTGATATTCATATTTTTACCAAGATTAATTCAGTTGCATGTGTCCAAGTAGATCTCTGTGACTAAAGTGTAAATTAAAAATATTAATTAAGAAAGTGATTTTATATAGTATTAATTGTTAAATTAATTATTTTAATGCCAATACTTTAATTCTTGATCCTCAGGAAGGACAGACAGTATTGTGAGAGTGTAACTAGGTAAGGTGAGCAAACACTTTACTTTTTGTTACTTTTACTCTAAATCTTCAAAGGAAGGTTAGGATATGCTTTAAGTAAAACATAATTTTCTCTTACTGGAACCAATTGCACTGTAGCAGTTACATGTACAATCTTCCTCCAAATGCCAAGGTTGTGTTTCTTTTAAAAATGTTTTCTCATCTTAAAACCTTGACGAAGGCTGCTCTGAATGTGGAGAACCAGGTTATGGTCTGGTATTTGGAAGTGGTTTCTATCTTTTCTATTTGTACCTTGGTTTCTCTTGCTCTTAAGACTAAGGTTTGGAATTCAGGGTTCATTTTTAGCATATCAAAATCTAAGTATGCAGAAAGTGTGTCAATGTACGCAGATTTAAATATTCTGAAAATTTGTCAAGGCAACAAAAGAAGTTATTGTAACAGAATAGAAGCAAAGAAATATAAAAACAAGGTCTTATTAGTATTTCCTAAAAAACTATAGTAGCAAAGTTAGTCTGTCTCATAAGGTAAGCAATGCAAATCTATATGTAAAGGAAGATTGTGTGAGTCATTATTAGGCAACTCATTTTCTACCCTTCACATTGTCTCCTCTGGATACACTGTCCTTAGGTACAGAAATATATAACATATTTATTTAATCTGAGCTAAAGTCGACTTTCTTTAATGAGAACTGAAACATAGATACACAATAAGTTGGTCTATGGGACTGTTTTATCACGGGAGACTACCTAAGGATGCATTCTTAAAATGAAATCCTGAAGAAATCAAGAAATTATTGAGTTATAATCCCAGAGGCCTGAGTTAAAAGACAATAGAAAATAGAACTTGACGATAAAATGTGGGCCTTCCACTTGGTTGTATATGTGTTCTGTGTGTTCTTGAAACATTTTCTAATAAATGTCTTCAGAGTTTGTTCTCAGATGCCTCGAGCATTTGCCCACCCCTGAAGACACATGTGACCTTTACTTTGGAGCTGTGGTGCTCTGCATCTTTATGGACAACAGATTCAGATTAAAATTATTCTATAACCAAGGGTAAACAATAGGGGATCCTGTTTCTAAACAAAGGTTTGAGACAAAAAAGCTTGACCTGAATAAGTCATGATGACTGTGCTGATGATTTTAGAAGTTAAACTGTATTTAAAAGTTTCTGGGATCTTACATTAGTATACAATAGAAACTGACAAAAATGTAAAGTGAAAATTGTTGTAATGACATCTTATTCTCCACAGACGTATACTTTGACAAAGAATGGAGCCAAAACTCTGAGCTCTTATACGCTGTCACACTGTGTTCTTGATTCATGTTCACTGAAAAAGGGGACATTATTTTCTCAAATTATCATCATGTTTGTAATAGGATGGCCATTGATAATGTCTACTAGCATACTCTATGGCTAGTTTATGGATTTCAGTATGTAAAAACCTTTGCTATTCAATGAATAATAAGCGTTTATGTAATCCAGTGTTAGAAAGACTGACAGAAGAAGACTGTGGACTTGAGGCCAGCCTAGTCTACATAGTGAGCTTTGGGAAAGCTTGGACTACATGGAAAGCCACTGTCTCAAAAAAAAATAAACATAAAAAATCCTTTGCTTTAAAATTAAAAGGACCAAGCGATATAAAATAATACAGATATTATATTTAATGCATTTTAATCTAACATTTAAAGGAATTTTATATTCATTACTTTCTTCTTGCTGTGCTAGATCATTCTGACAAAAAGCAATGTAAGGATTACAAAGTTTATTTTGGCTTAGGGTTCTGGAGAGGTTGAGTCCATCACAGATGGAAATGCATAGCAACAAGCTATGGAAGGATGGTGGATGGGACAGGAAGCTGGTTGACGGCATTTTCATCCCTCTACAGACATCAGAGATATAGAGAACAAATAGTGGAACCAGGGCACAAATCCTGGATGCTCTTCTCCCAGTGACATGCTTCCTCTTGTAAGTCTTCATCTTCTAATATCCCAGAGCCTTCCCAAAGTGCCACCAACTGGATAATAAGTATACAAACATATGAGTCTAAGGACGACATTTCATATTCAGACAGTAATAGTATTGTTATAACTTAGATACACACACTCATGTGAATATTTTGAAGCAATCTGGAAGGAATACAGATGATACACATATGGATACAAACATTGTTTGCACTACCATTGATAGAATTTTTAAGCATTAGCCTGAAAGGTATTTAAAAAGCTCCATGAGTCCATGAAGCTGGCACTTGAATAACATTCACTATGCTTAGTTTTACTAAATAAATAGCTTGTTTCTTAAAATAGCCAGTGCTGGAAATCAAGTAGTACTTTAGTCGTATTATTCTGAATGGTCTAGGGATGGGATACCTAGAGTCTAAAGTTTTCAATAGAATCCAATTTTACTTGAAACTTATTTGTTACTGTTTATTCTAGTCTCATTTCTGTGACTGTAAAAAAAAAAATACCCTGACGAAAAGCAACTTAAAGGAGAAAAGGTTTATTCTGCTTACAGTTCCGGGTGACAGCCCATCACTGAGAAGAAGTCAAGGTAAGGGCTGGAACTATCACAGTCATGTCAAAAGCAGAGAAAGAGTAAACCAATGGACCCTTGCTTGCTTGATTTGTGCTTGAGTTTCTCTACTCGTATACAGTTCAGGGCCCAGCCCAGAAAATAGTACTACCCACATTCAGAGCAAGTCTTCCTACTTCAATTTACAATCAAGACAAAACAACCCCCTTCAGATGAGTCCAAATCTCAACCTGATCCAGACAATTGCCTGTCAAGACCTTTTTCTAAGCAATTCTATGTTGTGTCAAGTTGACAGTTAAAACTAAACAGCATAGTATTTAATGTATTTTGCGGTGATATGTTTTAACTATCTTTATTTTTACATTCTGAAAACACTTATTTTTTTTGTGTTGCCTTCAGGGAATAAGTAAATCTATCAAAGAAATGACTAAATTCATAGAATTAGAAATTGGAAAAATATTTTTAAAAAACCCCTCAAATACTGTTAAGACTAATGCATATAAGTAGGAAACATTAAAATGCTGCTTTTGAACTTTTAGAAATTGTTAAAGTTCAAGCACCAGTAAGTCTTACATAAACCTAAGAATCATGTATACATTATGATTAATGTTTCCTAGGTCTTTGTCCTTCAAGTTCATATATTCTGTCTGGAAAGCTAAGATATTAGCTTCTTCCTTGTTCACAGTCTCACTATACTGGGATTTTTGATTCATTAATATTGGACAAAGACTCATGAAAGGTAATTTAATATATCAAGACCTGGAGATTTTTATAAACTAAAATGGATATACAAGTGGAGGGATAATGAACTTAAAAAATCAGGATATCTGTTCTGGGAGAAGTTGAACAATGGAAATGGGGACTAGGGTTAATAGTATATCAAGTACAACCAAAAGGCCTCTTAAACAGAAGAGCTTGCTTTTGGAAAGCCATGGACACATTGCTTCCCTGATAGAGACTTGGAGCTCACCCAACTTCTTTACTGTGTGTGACATAGATGTGAGTAATGGGGGAAATCCATTGCTCTGATTTTGAGGTCCATTTGCATATTGATGTACTAGTCTTTAGTTTGCTCTTCTGCATTTATGTGTGCATGATTTTTCTCTATACATGTCAGCTGAAGGAGAATTAGAAATTATTAGGAAAACAAAAAAAAAATCTGTTTTTTATTGGTTCATCATTTTTCTTTTGTTTTTATATTCCAAACAGATTCCTGATGGACTCATCAGAGATAATTAGAGGTGGAGGGGAACAATGTCGTCATTGGCGGGCTGTGGAGCAGCAATTACTGCTAACAACAGAGAGCAGTGGAACAGCAGAGCCCAAGTCTCCTACCTTCGATTGCCCTTCAGGTGAGTGCCCAGTCACAGAGGGCTTTGTGACTGCAATAGCTTTTCTTGTCTTTGAAGGAACAACTAAGCAGGAACTCTGGCTATTGTTTGTTGGTCATCCTACAATATTGATTGCTTCCTGTGTCCCAAGATTTTGTCAACTCTGAGAATCATTTGCCTTCCTTTTCTTATCATGTGACCTAAGTGAGGTTTGAACAGCCTAGATGTACACTTACCCTGCAGAAGCTTGGAAAGCTCTATGACTCACCTGCAGTACAAAGGTATGTGCTACCACGTGCTCTGTAGAGTGTAAGCAGGCAGCATATTATGGTTCTCAAAGCTCTTTTAAGATTTCAGTTTTAAACTCATTTGAATTATATTAATGTACCACCAAAGAAATAGCCCAACCTTCTGAATCCTGAGAAACACAATTTAAGAACCTTTCAGAAAAAATTTTAAAGAGTTAGAAAATCAAAATTAGGCAACACATTGGCTATTTTTCTACATTGAGAAATTATAATGACTTATAAATTTAAACAAATAGGAAATTACTAAATTTCATAAAATCCAGAAAGTTTTTGTTTATATTTTTCACTAAATAATTTAGTTCACTTGTTTACATTATAGCAATCTATAATATTTCCTGTAGTGAATTCAAATTCTTGACACCTTGGAAAGTTTATTTTAGATGCAGAGTCATAGTTGATAGGTTTATGAAATTTAAAAAGTTATGGTTGAATTTACAAACTGTGTTCATATAGAGAGACTCTCTATGGAATGTTTTATAAATGTGAGCCATCTAAAAATATTTGTATTTTTGGTATTTTTGATACAAATTTGTGTTTCATGAGAACAGAATTTCTGATAAGTTGCAATAGAATTATGTGTGTGTGTATGAGTGTGTGTGTATGTGTGTTGTGTGTATGTGTGTGCATGTGTATTTGGTTAAATTAGTATTATATCACTTTCTTTTTCTTCTCTCTAGCCTATCCTACATCATATATATATATATATATATATATATATATATATATATATATGCACAAATACATAAAAATATATAAATAGAGCCTGCTGTGTCAATTTGGTTGTTTCTGTATATATGGTTTTAGGGATGACAACTTTGTATGAATAGCCAATAAAGGGACTCATCCCTAAAAGAGACTAATTCTCCTTTTCTCCATAGTTATTACTTACCTGTAGTTCATATTTAGGGTAGGACCCCCATGAAACATCTCCCTTTGGTATTAATATGTCTATTGACATTACCACTATTCTGGTCTTGTTTATGCAGACAATTCTATAAGAGACTGTTAGCAGACTTCCTGGTATTCTGGCTTTTATTGTCTCTAAGTCCCCTCTCCAGTGGTGTTTCCTGAGCCATAGATGCAGCAGCTATGATGCACGTGTATCCACTGGGTCTGGGATTCCCACAATCCATTGGTCTCTGCACTGTGCCTAGTTGTATTTTTCTGTGATGATCTGCATTTGATGTAAAGAGAAGCTTCCTTGATGAAGGATGATAGCTATACTTACTTGTAAATACAAGGATAGAATTTAGAAAATAATAAGGAATTGTTGTAGAGGAACACTTGATCATTGATCTGGCAGCATGACTGCTCTGGGAAGGGATCACTTCCAGAGGCCTGTGGGACAGACATTTGATCTCTGTTCTGGCAGCATGGCTGTTCTAGGGTTGAAAGAATGTTAGTTAGGCTAATCATGTCCTCTGTTTATGCTAAGGCTAAATGAAAGGGAAATCTGTGATTCCTCCCCAGAGACTAACATGGAGATATGAGGATTCTTTCCATTAATGTAAAATAAGACTTTGTATCTGAAGGCAATTTAGCACATACTTTTAAGCCAACTTAGAAGGTAGTGGTGGCACACGCATTTGTTCCCAACTCTCAGGATATAAAAATTAGGCAGTCAGCTGAGAGCTGAGGGAGGAGCTGAGAGGAGAGGGAGAGGGGAAGTGGAAGGAGAAGCAGACAAGAAGCAAGATCAAATCAGAGGTGGAAGCAGACAAGACATAGGGAGAGAAAGAGAGTAGAAGCAGTAAGATAGAAGCTGAATGAGAAGCAAGAGAATCAGAAGCAGGAGATCGAAGAAGCAGGTGTGCAGAGAAAAGGCAGTTGAAAAGGCAGCTAGTCAGAGTTCAGCTTAGTCTAGGAGGCTGAAGCACTCTAGGTCTAGGCTTTCATCTTGAAGATTGCATCTCATTCTTTCTTAAATCACAATGACTAAAACTAGTATTACAAATTATGCTGATTTAGCAAAGTGGAGGTAGTCAGTTCTTTTCTAAGGTCTATGACCTCACTAGCCCTGGGGAGTTAGCTAGTTTTCCAGTACCAAGCATGATTTCCCTCCTGCTGAGTGAATGTTAACCCCAATTAAATAGCTGTTGGTTGCCACCAATATGTGAGTGCCACTTGTTACACTTTTAGTGATACCTTGCCATGCTGGTCCTCATTGTGGTGTTGCTGCTTGATAGGACTATTAATTGCTTCCCTCCCTTGGTAGCTTGCATAGTATTTTCTGGTAGCATGGAAGTTCTACTGTAGGGAGAATGCCTTCAGAAGAAAAAAATGTGTAGTGAGTTTATAGTTTATATACTGTATTTTCAAAACACTCTGCTGATCATATGCATGCAAAACCTTAACACTTTGCTTAGACTTTTATACAACTAATCTTTGGGAGAATTTTCTTTAGACTTAATCTTGTGCTGTAGATTTTGGCATTATGTTTCTTCTAATGCTCCCTTCGTTTGGATGCCAGATATCACAGGACACATTTGTCTTACTCTAGGATCGCTGGCTTTAAGCATCAGTGTCATAGTGCCAAGAAAGTCAGTATAATGGGAAGCAGAAGTATTCCTGGATCCCAGGCCCACAAGAGAAGAGAAAGCAATAACCTCATCATATATTAAACTGACTGCCAACTACATGAATATATTCTACTGAAATCAAGCTCATGCCACTTTCCCACTGCTGTGTAAAATTTTCTACAATGCAGTGGCTTCCAGCAGTAAACTTTTTATTGCTTACAGTTGTTTGGTTGAGTATGTGAAGTTTTATGTCAATGGCAATGGCTTCACTCTATTTCACATGGTCATCTGGTATTGTTTGACTAGGGCTCAAAGAGCAAAGGTGATCCCACTGTCATCATCTGGGGCTTTTCAGTTATGGTCATACTGAGACACTTTAGATGGCTCCAATATGGCTCTTTTCTGGTAGCCCATTCACTATGACCATTCTTTCCTCATGTCTTCTGTCTCTTCAGACTATCCTGATCTCTTTGTATGGGAGCTGGATTCCAGGAATGAGTGTAGAAGTTACATATCTTTTTCCACTCAACGGTGAAGATTTCACATCTACACTAGTCTTCTGCTGAAAGCAAACCACAAACAAATCCAGTTCGAAACATGGGTAACTGGTCTCCACTTCACGCTGGGAGGAGCTGTAGATATATTTCAAAGGAGCATAGCCAAAGGGAGGAATGACTTATATTGTCCATATTTAGTGTCTAGAACAATACCCTGCTCAGCTTTCTCTTATCTGGATCCAGGAATGTCTAAACTACTACAATGATACTTGACCTTAGAAGTGTTATAACCAGAGTAAAGTTAGCCTTTAAGGTCACATATGATACTGTTTGTATTTAAAATTATATTTTTAAATGACTATGTGTCTTTCATTTAGTGTCAGAAGAGAACTTTGGAAAGATTTTGTGTAAGAGTGCTTGAGGCATAAGTTTCTAAAGCATAGATGTTTACAAGTACCTCGGTACTAATACCACCTCTTACGTAGTCATTTCAGTGTCAAATGGTCCTCTTTATTTCTTACCTACCCCATATCAAATGGGTATGTAAGACTGCTGATTAAACCTTTAAAAACATACTGTAAGGGACTATTACAACATAATCCTCACTTGATTGACTTAATTTATTTCTTGCCTTTTATCATTTATGAAGTAATCATATGTGTCCCAGCTCCATTGTGTCTAGATGGCACTGATACTTTGGAGTTCTCCATACTCTCTGGCTCTTTCACTTTTTCTGCCTCCTCTTCCATAGTATTCCCTGAGCCCTGTGGGGAGGAATTTGATGGAGAAGTTCTATTTAAGGCTGAGTGTTCCAAAGTCTCTCTCTCTGTCTGCATATTGTCTGGCTGTGGGTCTCTGTATTTGCTCCACTATGTGAACTTTTGAAGTTGTACTGAATGTATTTTGCATTACAACACATCCTTGAACTTGTGGGGAAAAGAGATAGAAAGTTATTTCTTAAAAGTGATGCATTGAGTGCCAAGTTGGTACTTATATAAAATGGAGTTTTGTATCTTGATTCTAGACAGCTGGTTAGGCTAGACAATATATTTCAGATTAAGAGTCCACAAAGGGAGAACTAAGGAACCACTCTATGAAGCTATGATGATGAAATCTGAGTTGAAGCAAAGTGTCCAGAAAAATGGAAATGCTAGGACCATGAGACAACTACAGGAAGGTTTCAGGTATGGAATGGAGGCTATTATAGTTAAAGAAAAGAGCATAGTATAGCCTCTACTTGGGAAAAGAGCAAATCCTGAACAGTATCAAAGTCTTGGAAGAATTAGAGAAATTAGTGCCACCATCAAGGACTGAAAAAGTCCGGAGGTCATTGCCACTAGATCTCCATGTCATTCTTCTATTTAGTCTGTGCAGAGGACAGGTGGATCTCGGAACATGACAATTACCTCTAGTAAACTTAATCAAGTAGTGACTCCAATTGCAGATGCAGTGTCAGGTATGGTTTCCATACTTGAACAGATTAACACATTTCCTGGTACATAGTGTGCATATATTGACCTAGCAAATGCTTTTTCCTTGACACCAGTCCATAAGGACCTTCTTTCAGCTGGGAAGGCCATCAGTATACTTTACTACTTTACCTTAAGCATGTATTAATAATTCTCCATCCTTGTGTCATAACTTCATTTTAAGTGCTCTTGATCACCTGTTTGTTAAACAGACTCTCACACTGGACCCTTATACTGATGACATAATGCTGACTGAGCCAAGTGATCAGGAGGTAGCAAAAGCTGCATGTGTTTGTAGAGCTGTATGATTTGTGGTTTTCCAGAAAATATTGTGATAGTTGATATGTGTTGTTAGTTTGACAGGATCTGAAATTATCTATGAGACAAGCCTGTAGGTACACCTGGGAGGGGTTATTTAGATTAAGTTGCCTCTGAATATCCTCGTGAGTGATTATCTTGATTAGGTTAAGTAAGGTGGGAATACCCACCCTAAAGGAGAGCAGTGCTGTTCTCTGGGCTTGGGTCCTGGAGGCATAAAGAGGAGGAAGCTATGTGAGCAGGAACAATCACTGCTTCCTGGAGACAGATACAATGTGACCAGCTTCCCCCAGTTTCTGCTACCAGGACTTTCCGGCCATAGCAGACTGTACTTTAGAACTCTGAGCCCAATTAAAACCTTAAATTGCTTTTGTCCGATCGTATCTATCTATCTATCTATCTATCTATCTATCTATCTATCTATCTATCTATCTATCTATCATCTGTCTACCTACCTACCTACCTACATATCTATGTGCTGATTAATTTGGGAGAAAAATTGAAAAATGCTAACTGACTAAATGGTCAAAATAGCTTATACATATGGAAATAACAGGGTCAAAAGACCCTGCCAATGTAATTTAAGGATTTTTCACAGAAGTATGAACTTCATACATATATATATATAAAGAATATATATATTCTTATGTTAAAGAAACAATGCATGGTCATGAGGAAATTATCTTTATTTCTGAATGTGTTTTGTAATTACCAACAGATTATTTATAATGAAATAGTCATAGGCAAGTACTGTTGGCATACCATAATAGGAAGGTGTTATGGTCTTTATTGGTAGAGAAAATTTGCATGAATTTTATACTAAGCCTACCATCTTTTTAGAGGTGAAACCTATGAGACCATTTGAAACTAACGTAGAAGCCAACTCTGTTTTTTCAAAATGCTACTTCTCAGAAATGGTTAGTGAGTTAATTTGATTCATTCACAGAAAAGGTATCACAATCTTTTAAAAGTCAGCATTTCTTTGTTACCAGCTGTGTAATGCACAGGACTGGGATGTAAGTGTGTGCTCAGTGTTCCATATCAAGAGCTCTTCCAGATCTAATTGTGTTGCGTATGCGTTTGGTTTGAATGTATCTCAAAGTTCACATGGAAACTTAATCCCAATGTAGCAGTGTTGGGAGGTGATTTCCAAATAGGAGTGATTAGGTCATGAAAGATCTGATTTCACACATGTGTTAATGTTGCTGTAAGAGTACCTGAGTTATCACAGGAGTGATTTGTACTAGAAGTGAGTTTGATCATTTATTTGATCTCTTACCATTCTGCCTTTCACCAGACAATGAAGCCAAATAAAAACTTTCACCATAGGCTGGTGTCACAGTCTTAGAAAGTTAGCTTCTAGATCCACAACTGAGTAAACCTTTATTGCTCAAAAATTACCCAGTCTGTAATATTTGCTATAGCATCTCAAAACAGACTAAGGTAGCGAATGCATGGTTCAAGTGTGATACTATTTTAATTTGGTTTTGCAGGAATAGAATTTTATTTAGAAACAGAATCAATGAGAATATGATAGGATAAAAGGAGATAAGTGGAAACAAAGAAAGCTACCAAGTGTTAAACACTCCATATCTGGGCTCTGTTGATCATGCTCAGTGTCAGTTTTCTTCCCTGTAGGCTGTGAGCAGTGAAGTCTTCCAGCTACTCTTAGTCAGAGAATAGGTTGAAACTAGCCCAGCCTACACAGGGGAAGGACAAATGAGGACATGTTCTCTATACTTTGAAAAAGATACATTTACCAAATAAGTAGTAGGTTTAAAACAGTGAAGAACTTCCGAAAGCTTTAAAATGTTTTATGGAAATTTCTAACCATATATCACCTCTCTCCTTCAGTTGTACTCATGCTACGCGATCTGTCAGGTATCCAACTCGTTTCTTAATTAGCATTGGGTAAAAGAATATTCCTGAATCAGCCCTTAGAAAGTGAGTAGTACATGATAGGTAAGCAACACACACACACACACACACACACACACACACACACACACACACACACAACTTAGTGTATTGCTCTGTTCTTTCATGAATATCATCTGGTGATTGTGCAGGAAATACATAATTTTTTCTTCTTCTTTATATTTCTTAGTCCAAAAGCAGGGTTCCTACTTTCATTAAAGACTTATTAAATTCAAAACTGATGAAATTGAATGTAAGGAAAATAATAGCTGGCTTTCTCTTTAGGCCTTCCACATTAAAACAGCATTAAAAAAGGATGAAAACAAGGCAAATTTAATTTTGTTTCCCTGATTTTTCACTCCTTTATTCCCACTCTTCTGTCTTCTTTTTATTCCCACTAGAGTGAGATGGGGTTTTCTCTTAACTCTCAAATTCCCTCACTTTTGTTGGTTTAAGTGATACCCACAGGGGACATTTTTCAAAGTGGTATGCCAGGATTTAGCTGTGGGAGGCCCATTAATACACCACATAGAATTTTACTCCCCATAATGACATTTAAAGAGTGCTATTTGTTTTGACTGTGTTCTTTGTATATGCCCAGAGGTTACCATAGTAAAGCCCCCCCCCCCTTTGCAAATGTGCAGTCAGAGGTTTCTGGGCTAAAATGGCAGTGGGTAAGGGAAGGGGGCAATTCCAAAATATTGCATGAGTGAAATCCTGGTAAAAGAGAAGGTCTCTGGGGTCTGCTTTGCTCTGCTTTCGATTTCCTTCTCGGGGAATGGAGAACAAATGACTCCTGTTCCCAATTCCTCTCTCTAAAGCATCAAGACTCACACCTTTATGATTCTTGCTACAGTGTCTACTTCAATATATTATTAGGTATTTTTCTCTCCATTACTATTTAGTTCCTTGGTTGTGGTTACAAATGACCATGAGATATAAGGCTTCACAAGCAGCTAACATGGAATTTGGAATTTGAAGTTGGGTGATTCTGCATTCAGAGACAGGGTTTCTCTGTTGTAACTCTGGCTGTCCTAGAACTCACTCTGGAGACCAAGCTGGCCTCCAACTCACAGTGATCTTCCTGCCTCTGCCTCCCAAGTGATAGGATTAATAGCATATGCCACCACCACCTGGTTTGCAATCAGATTCTTAAATTGCTGCTACTGATTGGCTGTGTGAACTTGGGCAAGTCACCAAATTTCTCTGAGACTTGCTTTCTCTTGTCTTTAAAAATAGAATAATCCACATTCTAGAGGAATTGTCATAAAAATTACTTGAGATGTAGAGAAACTTTCTAAGATAATTCCCAGCCCATGGTAAACACAGAAATGTTAGCTTCCCATCTGTTTTTAAACTTGTTCTCATTTTGGATAAAATAACCAAAGAAGATGCATGTTCTCTTTTATTACAAGAAATATTTCACAAAGTTCAGAGACAAGAAAATAATAATGGCGATGGTTGCTGTAGATAACACAGCTAAGTGGGTTTCATTTGGCCCTCCCGAACTGCTCTGTCTGAATTCTATCAAGTACATCCGAATAATGTAACATCCTCTTCTATTGTGGCTGAATGTTCGCATTATGTCTCGATGATTCATGCATTGGAGGGGGAAATTGAATTAACTGAGGAGGGAAATAAAAAATTTAAGAATAAGTTTAACAAGATCAATTCTTTTATAATTGGAGCGTTTGCTCTCAGCCTTGAAAAATAGCATTTAAAAAGGTGTTCATGGTCTGTGACTATCATTTGTAAAGTGAAAACTAAGTTTGGTGCCTGAAGGCTCAGCTGAAAATGGTGTCTTTGAAGGGACTTTTTCATTTTACAGACAGCACAGCTTTATAGCATGCTGTCCCCTAGGCTGCTATTCTTGTGAGTGCCCTGCTTTAAATTAAATATGGAAGTGTATCACATGGTCATGTTCTTACTTTTACATTATCCCCATAAAATTGTTATCATTTTCTTCCTAATAACAATATGGCACAGTTTCTGAATTAACTTTCTGAAGTTGAGCAAGACCTGTGTTACTTGCTACAGGTGTCACTTCAGCCAAACTATTTGACACGACTCAGCCTCCATTCTCCAACTGTCAAATGGGACATCAATTCGTTTCTTGAGTGCTTATAGGAAGCACTAATATTTACTGAAATTTTCTTATGAGGTGGTGTGATACTTTTAGACTCCAAAGCTGTGTGTATCCATTTATAATGCCTCTTAAACTGACATCCTGAGTAGCCCCATTCCGTATGAATGGTTTCTCTGATGAAGTTCGATGCAACTAAAGCTTAACAAGAGGGATGAGAATGAAGATACCCTTTAGGAAGGGTGAAGGCTATCAGCAAAATCCACAGGGTAGTTCTGTGCATGTTTATGGTAAGCAAACAGACCAAGATACAGGAAAATAATATGGAAAATGAAAGACATAAGATTGGTGCGTCCACAAAGAGGACATATCATTGTACCAGGTCACTGCTGAAACTTTGAGAAAGTCTGGAAAAGTTGACTTCTGCCCTTTTGGGAATCCTAGGCCGAAGTACTGATATAAAAAGTCTTATTACCCTACTTGTGAGATCATCTGTAGATGTGGCAAAGAGAGGTCACAAGAAAAAGAAGAGACTTCCTGAGGAATGTGGAGAGAGGGAGGAAGGCCCAGCTACCCTAGCAGATACACCAATATCTTAGCTAGAGAGGTCTTCTAGTTATTTCCATCAAGAGTCCATATAAATAAAGTTCATCAGCTGCCTGGCTGCAGCTTCACTGTAGATATTAACATAACCAACAGAGATATTAACATAAACAACAGAGATGATGTGTGAAATAATGGGATGGTTGTTGTGGTAACAGTGTTGTGAAAATGTGTTGCACCACATAGATAAACAAAGCAGCTGTTGCTTTGCATGCATTTCTTTATTCTTTTTATTTTCTTTCTCTCTTACATGTCACGATCCCTGGAGGTTAGGAAACTCTCTATATTCTGCCTAGATGCTTTCTCAGAGAGATTGCTTATTCTCACAGTCTCATGGGTCCATCTTTTCCTTGTCTATTCATGCCTTTCATCTATTCATGGAGCTGCAGATCCATTGGCTAAGTGGATGTTTTGTAAGCGTTTCATCAAATTCATGACACTATTCTTTTTAAGTGTTTCAGTAACTACCTATGTAGTATAATAATGTTCTTCTGTTTCATTATGACAGTTCCTGGTCAGGTATTATTTCTGTTACTTACTGGCATACTTTCTGCTTTGCTGTCAGGCAATCTCACCATCTCTAAAACAACAAATCTTTGTGTGTGTGTGTGTGTGTGTGTGTGTGTTTGTTGCTGGTACATCAACTTCCCTTCTGAGTGCTTTGTATCTTCCAAAGAGTTCCCCCAGCTTTTGATTTGGTTCCAAATCATCTGTGAATCTTTTCCTCATGTTTCCATAGTTTTTCTTCATCTTTATCTTTCTATAGGACTGATGTGTCTTTTTTTTTATGGCTAATTTTGACTGTTAACTTAATTAGATTGAGTAGAGCCTAGAGGATTAGCAAAGCAGACCTCTGGGTGTGTTGTTGTGGGTGTTTTCAGAGTCAGTTAGATCCTGAGGGCTGATATAATAATGAACGGTGTAATTCATTAAAGGATTTGAAATCTGAATAGTTTACTGAGAGGGGATGGAACTGAGGAAGGTCCTGTCTAGTTGGGGGAAATGATTCAGTAGGACACATCCTTGGGTGATATATCTTGCCTATGTTCCTTCCTGTTGTTGTTCCTCTGTTTCTTATCTACCATGGTGTGAACTGCTCTGTCCTGGCACGATGCTCTCTGCCAAAATGGGCTGAAATTTCTGCTTCTTGTCTACCATAGATGATGTCTGCCTAAGCCCATTGAGCCAAGCAATAATGGACTGAATCTTTTTCAACTGTAAATAAAAAAGTTTCTGTTGTAAATTTGTTCTGTCATGTATCTTGGTCACAACATTGGAAAAGTTAAAACATCCTACATATTATGGATATATATATATATATATATATATATATATATATATATATATATATAATTTTATGTATTGATTAATATATATATATAGTTGATTAGAAACTATTATATATAGAAATTAGTTTAATATTAAAAATATTATTTGTACCATTCATGTGGATAATATTAAGGTTCAGGATAAGATTGAAAATTGCAAACAATAGTTTCATCTATTCATACATAGAGTGTAAGATGGCAGGTGGCAGGAGAAGATGCCTATCTTAGGGGGAAGGTCAAAAACATGAAGGTGATTTTATACCTTAAAAGAAGTTAAGCCTGTAGATGCTAGAGTCTACAAAGGTAGTTCAGCAGACAAAGAAGAACCTATTTTTCCTCTGATTTATATTTTTGTAAATTGCAATTACTCTTGTTAAAATTAATCATGACAATTTTGGTGATAGGTGTTGGTAAGGATTGTAAAGGCAGAAATAGGAAAGAATAAGCAAGCTAGAACATTTGATGACTTGAGAGGAGAAAAACCTGAATGAA
Source organism: Cricetomys ansorgei (assembly GCA_026225945.1). Lineage (NCBI taxonomy): Eukaryota > Metazoa > Chordata > Mammalia > Rodentia > Nesomyidae > Cricetomys > Cricetomys ansorgei. Next base: position 1,509,740 of record JAMJFZ010000882.1, on the reverse strand, counting down.
AGCAGGATGGGAGACTGAAGAGAGGTCTCCAGGGAAAAGCATTTTCACAATGCAGTGACCAATTGGTAAAGGAAAGAGAATCAGTGAGACTTCTTGATTTTGAACTTTGGAAACACTGGGACCTATTCCAAGTTAGAGAGCAGAGAATATGAAGCAAGCAAGTGGATTGGAGGATGACCAGTCACCTCATAAAGTCTGTGAACATGAATCATTTCATGACTGTGTAAATGGGAATCTATGAAGGATTATGGAAAACAGGTGTGAAAGCTCAAGAAAAAATTTGAAGCTGAGAATTGTTACTACATATTTGTTCATGAAATCCTTAGAATTAATGAATTCTCTCCTAGAAAATTTTGGCTAAAAGCAGATCAGGGAATACCACTACAGTTTGAAGATGAGTGAAGAAGAGAAATATCTGAAGAATTTAGATTACGTGTAGGCAGGAGAGTGCGGTGGTGGTGATATAGAAGGCAGGAGAGATATCCCTCAAAAGGGTAGGTATCAACTGTGAAACGCTCACAAATAGCACAACACCACAAGATTCACAATGGATTTTGACACATTGTAAGTGCCATGTTTTCTCCTGGGATGAAGGTGGGTGCTACAAAAAATTAAGAGTAAACAGGGAAGGAAAAATTTGTATGGCTGTGAAAAGATTAATAACAGAGACAAGAGTTAATGAGCTCTGTATGTTTACTGCATTAATCTCGGAGTGATTTGCATAGGCACTGTAGTTCAGGGGAAGGGAAAAGAAGCAGAGAGATTTCTAAGCTCTAAAATTGTATCTTTTCTTTTTCTTTCTTTCTTTCTTTCTTTCTTTCTTTCTTTCTTTCTTTCTTTCTTTCTTTCTTTCTTTCTGTTTTTTGCAAAACATGCATTTTAAAAAACACTATATTTAAATTGTACTAAGAATTGATAATTACCCATTATATAGTTGTGGTTAGGAAAATGTATCTTTTAGATGAATATGTTGTTTCAGTAAATTTATTTTTTTCTTCTTCATTGATTAAAGGAACAGAAGATCCTATGCTATCAAAAAAGTTTAAGGAAACAGAGAACAATGTTATTTCACTAGTCTTGATTTGTTTTTACAATTACCTGAAACTGTAAGTAGAACAGTATATTTTCCAGGCCGTGCGTATAAGCATACACTTTTCTTGGAATATGAAGCTATGAAGTAAAGTTATTTTCATAATGTTTATTTGTCTCACTAAAGTCACTAAAAAGATAGATTTTAACTTTCCATATTGAAATCCAAATAATTTGATAAGAGAATACAGAAATACATCAAACAATAACTTAATACTTTAATTTATTCAGAAAAAAATAACAGTTTTTATTTCTGCTGGATAGGCATTCCAAAAGAGAGAACAAAAAAGCCTTTGCTAATAAATGTTTTCCTTTTGTATTATAATTTATTTCAAAAATGTAGTAAAACAGACACTCTGGTTTGGATGAATGTTCCCTAAAGGGTCTGGTATGAGATACTTGGTTTCCAGGTATGGCAGTTATGCAGGTGATGGACAGATTAAAGGCGGAGTCTACGGGAGCCTGTTTTCTAATCTTAAGGGAATTTGCTTGATGGGGACCTTGAGATCAGCAGCATCTTATTTGCACTTATTTCTGCTTTTTTAACTTACTAGCTGAAATGAAGTCAACAGCTTACTCTACCACAGGGTCCTTACTAGGATGGATTCCTTTCCACAGGCCAAAAGAAATAGCTTCAACCAACCATGGTTTGAAACTTCTAGAACCAAGAACCAAAACAAAACCTTCACTTTTACAAGTTGAGATAAACTGCTTTTATGTTGAAAGTTAGGTTTGTCCCAGGAAGACCTGTGTATGTGTGTGTTCACTAAGAACTATGTTCACACAGTTGCAAAACAAAAACTATGTCTGAAAACCGCACTGCATAGATGGCACCAGAAACAACTCTGCTTAAGGAGCCTCCACTCAATCTAAACAATTTTGTGGACTACACAGCTCTGTGAGTGACTTTAGGTTGAAGCTTGCCTCTCCAAGGATCATTTGGGAATCAAAGCAGCATTCTGTTTGACAATTGAATGGCATAATAGGAAAGGGTGGTATTTCCTAGTTGTTGAACAGAGAGTTATGAGGTGGAAACTGGGGGTGAAGCTAAATGGGATTGGAACATTCTTGGAATTCCAGAACTCTGGAAGCTGAGAAGTTTGAATCAACCTGGGCTTCATAGTAGGCCCCCACCCCTCTGCCACACATACACACACACACACACACACACACACACACACACACACACACACACATGCACACACACAGAGCCAAAACAAATAAGTGTGTATAAATAGGTGAAGGAAAAGGGAAAGAACAGAACAGTTCTTTGAGAATTATGAATCATGATCACAGTAGTTGGGGGACAGCTAGGAACTGAAGTGAGCTCATAGTGAGTGTGTCTCCTTGAAACATTGTGCAACTGTTTCTGTTTTGCTTCATATATTATGTTTTCTTCAAGACCCTTCAAACTTTTAAGTACTAGTACTGAGCTCTGTGTGAAAGATCTTTGAGTGAAGTTAGTGAAGTTAGGTATCACTATAGTGGAGTATTTCAGATGGAATTAAATGAAACAACAGAAGAGAATAGTGGGAAAATCTCAACCAAAATTTATCTAATGCTGCAATCATTTTCTTTGAAATACACAAGAAGTGGGAAAAAAATCATCTAGTCTGAAATGGAGGAAAAATATTTTTGCTACTTTGGTCAGAGAGGAAAATTAATGTCCTAAGTTTCATAAAATCTCTGAAGGGGTTTGAGAGAAATTGTGCTATTCAGAGATTCAGATAAAGGCCACTAAGGAAATATTAATTATAATTCACTGTCCCCTTTGATCTTAATTCCCATGCCTACATTTATAGTCTATGCTATAATCAGAGTCTGTCAGGAGTTATTACTTTGCCTTTCAAAAAAATATGTGGTGTAACTTCCCTCCGTTTATTAGGAAATCACAGATAATTACACTCAAAGATAATGTTAAAATATATTTTGTTATGTTTATACATATGTTCAAATTGTATGTCTTCTTTTTAAACCTGTGTATTTTTTCATTTAATGTTAAATCTACAAACTTATTTCCCCAGAGAATATTGTTCTAAAACAACTGTTTCCAAATACAGGAGCCTTACAGGACACAATGGAAACAGTAAAGGCTGAGGTTTGATAAGAGCTATGGCTAGACATGTTGCTTATAACATTCTGTTCTGTTGTTTCAAAATTATTAGCATGTAGTTTAATGGGCATATACTCTAATGAAGTAAATTTGAATATATTTTATTACAAATTATGACTTAAACACTACTTTAATTTTTAAAATTTTTACTTATCAGGGTTTTACAGATTTTGAATATTTTTTATTAGATTTATACACTTCATTTTGGGGGGAGACTTGATGTATTGATGACATGGATTTCATTGTAAGTTCTTCATTACTTCTAGGAAAGAGATTGACTTTATTGAGCTGTGTGTGTGTGTGTGTGTGTGTGTGTGTGTGTGTGTGCATGCATGTGCACACACACTCTAGAGTGCAGACTGATTCCTGTGTATGCAGGTCCACATGCATTGTTCACAGAGGCCACGTGTCAGTCTTGGGTGTTATAATTCAGGTGCTTGATAAACTTGTTTATTGACACGGGGTCTCTCATTGACCTGTCATTCACCAATCAAGTTAAGCAGGCTGGCCAGTGAGTCTAAGGGTTCCATGGGATCCATGTGTCACTGTCTCCCCAGTTTGGGGATAATAAATATGTGTTACCATTCTGGCAGTCTTACATGGGTATCGGGAATTGGTCTTCATGCTAATTTGGTCAATATTTTATTTTCTGAGATATCTCTTCTGCCCAGAGATTGACTCATCAATACTATCATTTTTAATATAATCCTACAACATTGCACATAAGTTCCATAACCATGTTTGTTACTTCTTGCTTTATTTCCTATGTAGATTCCCATATTATTAGAGAACAAAGCTTTATTCCTTCCTTCTCCATTGGTATAAGCTTTTTGTTATCGTTGTTACTTCGTTGCAATATCTAGAACAATATAATGTCAAAGAGCAGTTTGTCTTGATCCAATCAGAGGGAAAGCTTTGTGGTTGGTACCATAATGCATGAAGTTAACTGCAGAGATTTTGTAAAACTTATCAACTTGAAGAACATCCCTTCCATTTCAAACTTACTGAGATTTTTCAATCTTGAATGACTGTTGCATATGTTGAATGACTTCTCTTTGTTTTTTGATATGATCATGTTTTTGTTTGTTTGTTTTAGCTTATAGGTGTGATATGTTTAGCTGGGATAAATCCCTCTTGGTTGGGCTGTATACTTCTTTAGATATATTACTGAGTTCAATTTGCTAATATTTTATTGGGAATTGTTTCATTTATTATCATCAGAGCTACTGACCTATGCCTTTCTCACAAGACCTTTGTTTGGGTTTGTTATTAGGGCAATGGACAAATAGCATAAGGATGTATCTACTCTGTTCATACCCATAAATGAGAATGTTGGAGGTTAGCATAATTTCTGCTATAAATATTTGGTAGGATTTATCAGTCAATTCTACATGGTCTAGTGATTTATGTTTTGGAAGATTATTAGTTATCAATTCCATTCTAGAAATAAATAGATGCTTGTTCAAATTGTTCTTTTCCATGTGTGTTTTTCATCCAAGTCTTTAAAAAGATTGTCTTGTTTCATCTAGTCTTTTAATACTAAGACCACAGAGTTGGTCATAATGTTTCCGTATTATCCCTTTAAGATATATGAGGTCTGAAATGATGCTGAGCTGATGTTCAAGATTTGTCTCTTCACTTTTTTTTTCCATTTGTCTGGCTAGAACCTAGAGGCTTACTACTCTTCTGATCTTTTTAAAGACACAACGCTGATCCAGTTGATTTTCCCTGCCAACTTCCTGTTTTCAAATTTATTTGTATTATTTATTCTTGAAATTCTTATTTATTTTCTGTTTAATTCAGATTCAAATTTCTCTTATGTTTCTGATTTCCTGGTGCAGTGACTTAGACTACTGAGTTAGATCTTTTAGCTTTTCTAATACATGTATGTATTCACTGCTACAAATTTTCAGTTGAGGGCTGCTTTTAGCTACAACCTATATATTTGGATAAAATGTGTCTGGGGAAATTCTCAGTCACTCATGTTTCAGACATTACATCTGCTCCTTTATATTGTAATTTTTTTTGTACATATTCCTGTATGTATTTCCAAATCCTTACAAATTTTGTTCATTTCCTGTCTTTGTTTGCTTTACTTTGCAGTGATTCAGGTGTCTGTTCAGATGTGTACAAACTCAGTCTTCTCTCAGCTGTGTCCAGACTACTAAAAAGCCTGTGCAACACATTCTTTATTTCTGCTACAGTAGTTTTTTAAAATTTTTTACTTTTAACATTCATTTCATTCTTTTTTTAAGATTACTATCTCTTTGCTTACGTTGCCCACCTGTTCTTACATCCTGTTGACTCAATCCATTAGAGCCCTTAGCATTTTTATCATAGCTTTAAATTATCAGACTGAGTCTGCTACTTTCAACATTGCAGCCATGTACCAGTCCGGTGCTTCCCCTGTTTCTGTCTGTTTTTTCTTCTGTAACACACTTTTTCTTTTTCTTAATAGCAAAACATATTGTGAGTAGACCTTTAGTGATATAGTGAGCCATGGAAGTGTTCTGTACTTCAGTGATTAAAATTCTCTTAGTTAGATGTTTTTCTTTCTCCTAGTAAATTGGACTTGGTAATAACCCAGCAAGTTTAAGCTGGAAAATGTTCCTTTTGAGGCAGGGTTTTTCAAAGAAGAGCACAGTGCTCTGATATTTAAACGTGGTTCATGTTATACTGTACCTCCCACTTGTTAAAAGTAAAAGGTTGGCATTATTTTCTCCAAATCTTTTAATTTAATTTATTCTTTGCTATGGCAGGATCTTGCTTGGACTCTTTATACTGCCCAGACTGGCTTCAAACTTAAGATTCTCTGGATCAGTGTAGGAGCATAGGTGTGCATACTACACCCAGCTTTGCTCTGAATTGCTCTGGCAATGCACATGGAAGTTAAATTCATGAAAGTTTGGGTGTTAGCTCTCTAGTCCTGAGGATAGTGCTATTCTCTGATGTACACTAACATTTAATCCTCTAATCTGGCAACTTGGCTCTCAAGGGTAGAAAGAATGTTAGTATACAACTTTAATCTCAGTATTTAGAAGGCAGTCGTAGCACATGCCTTGATCCCCAAGACAGAAGCAAGTAGAAGCAGAGGAGGAGGCATGACAGGAAGCAGAGCTCAGAAGGAGTCTGACAATTTCAAATAAAGACTTTCAAATTTGGATGCTAATTTTGTCCAATGGTCCTTGGGGACTTTGCCCCACAACAATGTCTACTTGGGGAATTGCCTGTCATTATATGGTGACACCATATAAGTTCCTCTCATATGTGTATATACTTTTTTGGAGGTTTCTACAGTAGTAGGTTTCCACAGGACTTTTCAAAGGTCCATCAGTGTTAGTTGGCCCTTCTATATTTCCTCCTTATCTTGCTATGCCTTCCTTCTCCCCATTATATCCTCCTATTTTAGTTTTTATTTTATCTATTTATAAACTATGCTCTATTTCCCTTTTCTTGGAAAATCCCTTTTTACCTCCTGATTCTCTATTAGTTACTTAACCTCTGTACAAAGCAGCAGCTTACAGAATGGAAAAAGATCTTTACCAGTTATACATCTGATGAGAGTTAGTATCTAAATATATAAATGACTAAAAAAATAAAACAAAAGATAAATATTACATGTTTTCTCATGTGTGGAGGGTTATGTTTTAGCTTTAAGTATGTGTGCTTCAACCATTAAGGTGGGGCTGTTTTAAAACATTATTTAATATTTAATACATTTCCTATTTCCTTGTATGATTATTTAACTATCCTTACATTACATTTATTTGAGACTTAAATTAATCACTTTATCTTGCATTTACCAATAGTATTAAGATTCTACATTGTTGTAGTTTTATATTGGACGATATATTGATATTGTAGCTTGCTGTTTGAGTTCCTTGCTATCGTCTTGTCTTGATAATGTGTTTGTAGACTTTTCTTTGTATCTATCATAATTACTATATATATCTAACTTCTAGGTTGCCCATTTTGCTTCCATTTTAAGGTATTAGTTTCTGTCAATGTTCATTATTTAAAAAAAGAATAATTCATGTATCATTAATGTCTAAATTCCTGTCTTCTTTTGTTTCTTTGTCTTGAGTTAAATATATGTTTATGTAATTAATTTTATGTTACTTTTCTTGTTTAGTACTGAAATTATTTTAAATTATGAAAAGTATGATTTTATAATACCTCTTGTTATTATAAATAATTAATTTTGATTATTCCCATTTCCCAAGGATTTTATATGAAAGTTAAAGATAAATCTTTCATGTTGCTGTATTTGTTTTGTTGTTGCTCCCATTGATATTTTTCTGTTGTGTCGCATTTTACACAAAAAATTACTCTTGGCACAATGCCTGTTTTCTTCATATTCAGCTGGGCTAGTTTGTATCTTATTATGAGAAGAGATTTAGTTATTATTGCAAAGGCTGCCTTAGGAGAAGTCGATATCTTCAAACATAGGGCTTAATAAAAAGAAAACTGTTGAAATCAAATCAAACAGTAACTATTTAGATCATTCTTTCCTCTTTTTGGGGGGCTTTCTTATTGTGTCTTTTACCCTCATGAACTCCTTACTGCTCACCCAGACATCTCATTTTTAATCTTATTTCATATTCTTATCATTTTGTTATTCATATCTTGTTTTGTGGGTTCTTTTGTTGAATTTAGCAGACTAAAATTAATGAATACTTTATAAAATTATTTGTTGTATTCTTCCTATTCTGCTTGTTGAGTATAGGTTCTCCTTTCAGTTCACAGTTTTGTTTTTTTTTTCAATTCTCTTATTTAAATGTTCATGTTCCCAGTCTGAACTTGAAGAGCATTAAAATATGTTATTCAGATTCTCTTTTAGTTTTTCATTCTGCTCATTTGAGTTGTTAGAATTAATACCTTTTCAGATTCCATGTCAAAGGATGATTTATAACACCAAATTCAATTTCTGCTTCCAGAAAGAAATAAAAATATATGCTGGAGACTTTGCTGTTTGTGTTGTGATAGAATTATTTCCATTTCACTACAAATAATCTGCTTGCCTAAACTGCTTAGTTACTGGAGGTTGGAATTATGTGTCTTTAAGCACCATTCTACATTGAGCCTCTAGAGAGCAAATACTTCCTGTGATGCATAGTCAATCTTGTGGTTACATGGTTTCAGTGACTTAATCTAACATTTTAAAGTCTCCCTAAATTTATGACATATGTTTGTATATGTTTGAATTTTGATTGTGGTCATAGTTTAAATATTGAGAACCTACCTGTCAGCAGGCTATCTCTTGTACATTTGTACACCTGTTGTAAATGCTTGCAAACAATCTGTTGTAGGTAACAAATTAAAATCCTGTTGATATGACTTTGGTGACTGATTTACTAATGAATATTTCACACAAGATTGGGTTATTAAATCTTCCTCTTGGAATATTGGAATTTGTAGTAGCTAGACTTATGAGACCATGGACTAAGCTCCTAGAGCTGCAATCATTTGCATATATAGAAATCCTTCTAAGTTAGATCACTGTTGGATTTGAGGTGCCACTCACCAGCTAGCTGCTAGTCGGCTAGTAAGCCATGTGGAAATGCTTTCCACTTAACACCTATGCATATTAAAAAGCCATTTAAATTATTACTCCATCACATGCCAACAACTACACTTATAGTTATGAAATTTAATGAAACAATAGGCATATTTAATAATTTAGTGTCACAAAGTAAAAAGTTGTCAGTCGTTGTCTTAATCACTGATATTGGGTCACCTTATTCATAGCTTGCCTACTTTGGTTGGGATTATCTCTACTTGATTTTGCCTTAATAGAATTATCTCTGTGGCAAACCACAGCCTGACCAATGTTTCTTGACATCAGTGAGCTAAAATTAAAAAAAAATCTTATCTATTTATTCAGTGTGTGTGTGTGTGTGTGTGTGTGTGTGTGTGTGTGTATGAGTGAGTGTGTGTGTATCTAAAAATTTTTTTTAAATCGTATTTATTCAGTGGGTATGTGTGTGTATGAATGAGTGTGTGTGTATCTAAAATTTTTTAAAAAATCGTATTTATTTATTCAGTGTGCGTGTGTATGATGAGTATGTGTGTATGAGTGAATGTGTGTGTATTGGTCAGAAGATAGTTTGCCAGAGTCAGGAGTCAGTCATAGCCTTCTATCATTTTGGTTCCCAGGAATGAACTCAGGCTGTCATGTTTTGCAGGAAGGGCCATAACTAATTGAGACATCCTGGTGACCAGACTTTAGGAAATTTCAAAAGCTCATTTGAGTTAGGTGTCTATAATAAACACATAGAGTCACATAACAGACAAGCCTACACAGTTAAGACATTTCCTGGTAGATGAGCATTGAATCACTGGTGTTATTCTCAACACAAAGTAGTCAATGAGTGAATCACATCAGTCATTTATACGAAGTAGCCCTCTTAAATGACTTGCTCTCCTGAATATTCCTAAATTCTCCATGGTTTTCCATTCTTTCTATAACACATGTAGCTTGAACATACTGGTATTTATAGCAATCAATCCTATCTTACTGCCTGTCTTTTTATTGGTTTTAATTTCATTTTTCCTATACACATGCTATAGACATATCCTTATATGTTCAATTATAAAATTTAATTGCATATTCTTCAAATTGCAGCAACATAAATGTGGAAATGTTTGTTTTGAAGAAAACTAAATTAGCTGCTTTGTAAATGTGTAATAAAGGCATATTTAATTTGGTGAGGTTGAAGTTACTAAGCAGTGCGAAGTGTTGCAGGATTCTGGGAAATTTTGTATGTAGATAAATGTGAGACATTTTTAACGATTTAATTATTATTTTATTGAATGTGTGTAGATGTTTTGGCTCTATGTATATGTCTGAACATCACATGCATGCACTGCTCACAGGGGCCCGAAGAAGGTGTCAGCTTCTCTGGAACTGGAGTTACAAACAGCTGTGAGTTACCATGTGAGCGCTGGGATTCGAAATCTGGTAGTTGGTAAGAACAACAAGTACTCCTAACCACAAAGCCCCCAAAGTGAGATATTTTTGACTAGGTTTGGCAATGCAAATGAAGTTCAAAATTTCAATCATCAGATCCATGCTCAGATAAAGAAAGGGAAATGTCATGTTCTATTGTCAAAATATTGATAAAAGAGTAGAGGTTTAAATGTTCTCTGTTAAGGAATAGATCTACCATTTTATGTGATTCTCAAGTCTAAGTATTTCTAAAATTGATTAATTCTTGCCCAGTTCTGCTTTCATTACACTTTCTAAAAACATGATTAACCTTAATATTCACTCAGTTTCTTGTCTTTCCCTCCCCCATCATATTTTCTACATTCTTCATTCCATATCCTCTCTTGGTTCTTTAATTTTCAAAGACTAGAAATAGATAAAGTACTTAAATGACTTCAGTGATAAATGTTACTGTGTTCCATTGTCTCAAATAGTCTTTTCTGGGCTTAGTTTATGTGATTGCACAGGAAGAACCTTGTAGTAATTTGCCTACTATGGCAGCTCACCAAAGAAGACACAAAGGCATTTTTCATAATTGCAAATCCTTCCAGACCTCAGCAGAGGGAACCACTGCCATGGCAAGTGTCGACATGGACAGTGGAACCCTGAGTGTCTGAGCTCAGGTGTTTTTATTGATTTAGAACTCCTCAGGTGCAGGTCATAAGCAATGAAACATCTCACACAGAATCTAACACCTACAATACAAAATACAAAATACAATACAAAACAATACAAAACGCCAAGACCTAGGATAGACAACCCCTCACCAAACAGTGCATAAAAACATTTTAAACATAACTTAAAAATAAACTTCTACAACACCTTACCCTGATGGATTTAGTGTTCAGGAGTCTTTTTAGGATAGGTGAGGTAGAGGGAAAAGAGAAGATGCTAAGATATCTGATTATCTAACTTTCAGTATTGACCACAATGTGTCTTTAAGGACTTTGGCAGTTTCATAACCATAACTCTTCTCTGTGCCTTCTGTTCTTTCTTTTGAAAGGAGAAAAAAAAAAACCTGTATTGTGTCCTCTGAATGGCTACTGTGGGTCTGTAATAAATTAATGTAGATAAAGCCTATTATGTATGACACTGTCTTAGTTTGTTAGCAAACTGCCATTGGTAAGTGCCCCAGGACACTTGTTTCTTGAATTTTCAAATTTTAAGAACTAAGCCAAAATCTTATCCAAAATTTGTTTCTTCTCCCACATATATAATTAATAATCTCTTATGTTTTTGATGTTTAGTTAATTTCTTTGAGTGTCACACGTGTGAGCATGTGTTAAATACAGGAGAAAATTAATTAGAAATGAGTGCTTTATATGAAGAAATCTGTCTGAGAGGCTGAAACAACATCTTCAGGGGAAAAAAAATAACTCAGTAGCTGAATTATCAAATGTAGCTGTTCAGTAGTTCAGTTCATACCTGACAGGCTTCAAAGATTTTGTATGCAAATTGATCTCCCAGATGCAAGGGTAATTAGCATGAGTGTGATGCTTGGCTCTGTTCTATCCCATTCTTCTTCATGTTTATTTTAGTAGCTTAACAATTGTCTGCAACTACTTAATCCACTCTTGGAGTAGAAATAAAATTACTCTGCTGTTGCGTGTGAAATAAGATCTTTCCCTACTCCAGCTTGCACTTTGTTTACTTGGTATGCTAAACTTGGCACACCAGCTGAAGATGCAGGGAAACAAGATGCAGATGAAAGGGTCCTCTTCCACTTAGATACGTACTTGTGTGGATCATTTTTGACCTTCTTGGTGTAGCATGAGATATGTTGTATCTCAACATATGAAAATCCAGTACAGTGTTCTTTGGTATACTGAGTACATTGCTTTGAAAACTCTCAAAATCAAAGTCTCCTTCTGACCACTCTATCCCCACCCCTTTGTGTTTCTCTGTTCTCCTCAAAGCTGACCATAGAGACTAGGTTGCTTCTTCTCACAGGCTGGTTATAGAAACTAAAGCTTCACCCCTAAAGCCAATCATAAGGCCAACAAATATTACTCAATCCCCCAAACCCATGCTGAGTTTCTGTGTAAGAGTTTGTCGAATGGAAATCCATGTTGTACCTTGTCTGATGACACATCACTAAACCTCTATTTAAAATGGGTCATACCCCATACCTAGGAGAAAGGAAAGCTACACAGGCCAAAAAATCAAATCAAACAACCAGGCCTTGTGTGCTTGTGTGGTTTCTCTTCTCTATCTTCACACCTCCCCCTCCCCCAATCTTTGTCTGTGTCTAACTGTAATTAGGGAAACCCCATTGTTCCACACTGTAGGAATAAGACACTGGAATGTATGGGAGCTTTCTGAAATGTGTGAACTTGAGTTTTGGAAAAACTTGTAAATGACAGGTAACTGTTATGACTGCTTCCTGTAGATGTAGCTGGTACCATATAGTAACTCCTGGCTGAGACAACTGTTGTTAAAATTACCCTGCCCCTAAATTCTACATGCTATAGGCATTTGTTTTTGATGTTGTTTATAAAGAGAACTTATTAGCCCACAGCTATCAGCAGCAAGAAATTTCAAGGAAAACTTCAGACTTCCTGGAACATCTCTAAGGCAGTACCAGGCTAGTTGGCTGAGACTGTAGGCCATATTATTCTCTTCATTATGCAAAAAAGGCCTTTATTTGATGGGGAAGGTCAATTAACATAGTCTTATTTCAATAACAGAGATTCAAATGAAGTGAGCTCTGGTTTCATTTCAGTTCACTGAGACTGTTCCCTCTGCTCTCATGAATTTGAGGTTTGCATCCTGAAGTAGCTTTTTGTTCTTTATCATACCCATGTGTGACTAAGAACAACCACATCCAGTCACATTTCTATGTGGCTCTTCATTCTTCATTGAAGCAAACTAAAAAAAAAAAAAGGACATTTACCTTTGGATCTTTGTGGCTCCATTCCAAAAAGACTCCTATGCCTTGTGAAACTTTGACTAAATAAATTGGTTATGATTGTTTCTTGATAAGTTTTCTGTTATTATTGGGTGATAGACAGGACCATTTTCTGGGTAAGAGATAATATCACATAATAAAATACTCCAAATGTGGAGATGCATTAAGGAAAATTGACATTTTTCTTTTTCTGCTCTTTCTTATCCATGTGATAGTCTATTTTTCTACCTAGACATTTTGTTTTTCAGTAAATTTACATTTATATTTCAATTATATTCATTCAATGTGTCTTATATTTTTATGCCATTGTAATTTTTTCATTATATATTGCCCTTCCAAACACTTATTCCTTTGGAGTCTAAATTTATAAATTGAGCTTATATCTACCAGCATTATTCAGTTCTTATTATTTCTCAATTTTTTTGTAACTGTACTCAGTTAATGGTGATTTTGTTACTTCTTTCCTGATTTTTTTTGTTAATGCAATTATCCTTATTTTATTTCAGTCTATTGACCTGATTCTAAGACAATGCTGAATAGGTATTAATGATGTAAGTCCTGATTTGAATGAGGTGCTATTGAAAACTCTTTCTCTTATGGGTTTTATTCATGAATTCATGACTTATATGAGTCAATTCTGTCTTTGTCTCATTTCAAAAGACCATATTAATCATGAGTAGACATTTTAGAAAAGAACTTTTAAATATTTGTTGAGAGGATAATTTTCTTCCCATTTCCTGATGTGCATTATATTGATATTCTCATATAAAAGCATCTTTTAGTCAATGGGTAATTTTTTATCTTAGCCATGAGTCATTTTAAAATAAAATTATAGTTTTCAAATACTGATTTAAAACTTTTATTCTGTATATGTGGGTAAAAGCTAAATTATAATATTTTTCTCTACTACATTCTGTGATGAGTTTTATATCGTGGCTCTTGAAATTCTATGACATGATTTCAGGAGATCCTGTTATGTCTTTACCAAAAGTTGAAATATTTCCTTCTACAGAGAAAGGGGAGTTTATAAGACTCAGGAAGCCCAGGAAACTGGAATACTTGTGAACACTGCAAGATGATATAAACTTTGAAAAACTGTTGTAAAGAGGACGTCTAGGAATGCAGCTTTTGTGACTCACCCTGTGCTGGGTGGGCCTTTCAGTGGTGCGGCTACTGTAGAATCACTCCTTCTCCTTTAAGTCACCTCTCGTCCAGCCTGGTTCTATAAATAATCCTAGTAAACTCATTGGTTCACCAACTTAGACTTGGATATAATTCTTTCTTTGGTCGCGATCATTGCCATATCTGCAGTGAGTATGTATTAGATCATATTTCCCGGAAAAGTAACATAACTGACCTTATTTTTTATTATTCTTTTGTTTTCTTAAAAAAGTTAAATTTTGTGTGTGTGTGTGTGTGTGTGTGTGTGTGTGTGTTTATATGTGTGTGAATTTGTGTGGAGGTTAGAAGACAACTTGCTGGCTTCAATACTCCCCCTCTACCTAGGATACCTAGGAACTGAACTCAGGTTTCAGGCATGTAGCCAAGTGCTCTTACCCATTGAGTATATTGTCCTATTTTTTCTTTATTCTTAAAGATTATGCCCAAAGAGAAAATTTCATATTCTCAAACTTCTCAGTAGAAAATTTCTATTTTATATCCCTTCATAATAATCTCGACCATATTTACAATTCCCTTATCTAAGTGTGGTTGTAAAAACACATGTCATGAATGATATCTCTGTTGTTTTATTAATCCTTATCTTCTTTTATTTCATAAATCTTTATCATCATCACTCCATCATTGCCTGCATGCTGCCCTCTCCTCATCTTATTCCATCTAGGACTCTTAATGATTAATTGCTGTTTGACATACAGATTTATGAGGTTGTTAAAGACATTTCTTAAACATTTCACTTGCAACAATGGAATCACCATTTCAAGTCCTGCTAGAATGGTTGCTAGATTTGTGGGATCAGGCCAAGGGGAAGGTGAGTAGTGTATATTTAATCTGGGATTGATATGATATTTATGCAATTGACAGTTTCATTGATTTTATTACTAGCCACCTTGATGTAGTAGTCGCTTCAAGGTGTACTGCTATCAGTGATTGTGACATTGTACTTGTCACTGTAGTTCAAGGATACAATCTCATAATTCATTCTAATGTTAATATGTCCTTTAGCTCCTGGTACCAGGGGCATGTTGGCAGTGAGAGGGATGGTGTTTAAAAGTATACAACAAGAAGCATATATGTCAAAATTTATCCTATCCTCAGATAGATAAAATTATTAAATGTGGTGATTTCACCCAAACACCTACAAACCTTTCATGAAAAGGATATTCTAGAAGTATACTTAAAACCTGGAAACACACCACACTTTATTCTGTCAAACATAGCACGAAGTAGCATTTATAAATTTGTGTTTTAGTTCACAAATAATGAGCAACACTATAAAAATACAAGGTTTATATGAGAATGCAGGTGTTTATTAACTCGAATTCAATAGATTTTTATCTTAGTATGCCTGACAATTTTTTTTTCTTATTGAGATGTGGTACATTTGAATAAAATGGAATGTAAGTTTGCTATCAGTACTATTTATTAGCATGGTAATAGATGATTTCTATTGGCCAAATTGCCATGTGTATCTATGAGCAAGTTAATGCAATGAAAAAGTAAATTGATTACACAATTTCTAGGCCAGCACAGTATAATGACTCTCCAGAATTCATTTGAATTATTATACATATGGCCAATACCAGATGAAATTTGTGATTTTAAGAAATTCTGAACATACCAGAGAGTTCATATATTTACCTCCCAGAGAAAAATTTGTTGTAGCCTTAAAATATCAAAAATATCAAAAAATCTGTAATACATGATTATTATCCATAACTACTTTTCACAATATAAGGCAGTTTTCAAAAGTAATTTTTAAAAGATTATGTTATGAGAAGCTTAATTTATCATTGCATTATCCCACACAATATTACATAAAGTTTGAAAGATATTTAAAGAGTATGAAGGTAAAATATATATGGAAAGAGTATTACAGAGGTGGACAAGATAGTTAATGGCAAAGCTATTAAAATTTTATTTATAGTATCTTTGGATGGTTTCCCTTTTAAAAAATTTCATATTCGTAACTAACTTTGTACTATTTCAGTTACTTAAAATTTCTTTCTTGGAAAATATCTGTAAGATAAAGACAGTTTCAAGTAGAGCAAACAGAATACATTTTCCCTGAATTCAGGTGTGACTTTCTGCTACATTGTCTTCCAGTACTTTGATATGTTTAACAGGAGCAGACTGGCTTTAAACTCTGTGTAGCAGAGGACGATTGAATTTCCAGTCCTCCTGTCTCTACTTCCTCGCTTCTGGGATTAGAGCTCTGTACCACTACGCTAATTTTTTGCAATGCTGGGATCTAACCGAGGTTTTCCTTCAGGCTGAACAGGCACTCTTCCCACAGAGCTGCACTACAGCCCTAAACTTTGTTTTTTTTCATAGACATTCTCCTACACAACCATAATACAATAATCAAACTGACATCAATACGCCACTATTTTACATTACTATTATGCAATATTCTCCAGTCAGTTTTCCACATAATTCAAATCATGATCTTGAAAGCAAAATATACAGTTCCAGAGTAGTGTGTGTGTGTGTGTGTTTCTCAGTTTTTACTGTCAGGAGGTAGACACCTTTGAAAATTTTATGCCATTTATTCTGTAGAATGTCCTCCAGGTTGTGTATGCCTGATGTTTATTTGTGATTAAATTATGGTCTATAGTTCTTCGTAGTAATGTCACAGTAGTGATGTTACTCTCCCTGAATTCTGTTTTGCAGACAGAACTGTGTTTTGTCTCCCTGCTAATTATCATGTTGATAACTGAAGTTGCTATCTGGCAGCCTTCCGCACTGGCAACTTTATTTCATTTATAGATTTTTAAATTATATTTTTGGGGATAGTTAAATGCCCATCATTCATCAATATTTCTACTTATCAATTTATTTGCCTCTGTGGATTCATAATTCCCCATTTTATGTAGGTGTTTCTATCCTTCTATAGTCCATATTTGTTTTTATACTTCTATTACCACTACTTGGCCATTGAGAGCCAGTTTTTTACTTGCTTATTTTGTCTTTTGTGGGTTTTATTGTTCTTTTAGCACTAGTTCCAGTATCTTGTACAATAGGTTTAGGCTTATTATCCATCTTCTCTACCTTAGCTTGGATTAGCCATTTCTTTTTCTTTCTCTTTTTTTTATTTGTTTGGTTTGTTTTGGTTTTTGGTCTTTTATTGTTGTTTGTTGTCTCTTTTTTACAGGACATGATTTCTCTGTTGTAACTCTGGCTGTCCTAGAACTCACTCTGTAGACCAGGCTAGCTTTGAACTCACAGAGATCCACCTGCCTCTGCCTCCTGAGTCCTGGGATTAAAAGCATGCACCACCACTGCCCTGCCAATTAGCCGTTTCTTTAAGGAGTTTTAACTTTTTGTAGAGAACAAGGTGTTTAGAACACAGTATCTTTGTATTTGACTGTTCACTGCTTATGTGTATTAACTTCCTAAGTTACTTTAGTGCATGATTACTTATCTTGGAGTATTGATATATAGTACTTTTAAACTAAACAATTTGAGCAAGGTCTATAAGAGAATATGAGAAAGACCAATAGTTTAGATTGTTTCTTTTAAGGAGGCTTTCCCCCAAAATGTTCTCCAATTAATCTCAAATTCATCTTCAGTATCCTGTAATATAGATTATCATGTTTACTCCTTTTCATCAATTTATCCCCTCTAGATGACCACTTCCAAGAAGGTGAAGATAATTAAATTTTATTACTGATTTATTTTAAACATATCTAGAGAAAATGGACATATATGCTTCTTTCTTAGAATAAAGAGCGACCCTTGTAAGAAGTCCTATTGATGAAAGTGGTTAAGAGGATCAGATGTAAATTCTCTGGGTATATAGAATTTGTTCAAAATTGTGATTTTTCAATTTTGATTGGCTTAGTATCTTCATTCCATTTCTGGTGGTAGAGTCTTTGCTATCTCATTTTCTTCAGAAGTTGTATATGATTTTAGTAAGATATTATATTACTCATTTTGAAACTTATCTTTATTTTATTACAAATTTATTTTTGATGTGTATTCTAAAAATAACACTGGACTTATCTGATCCAATGATATATTTCTGGTTTTTGTGCCTGATTATCTTATGCCGGGATAATGACAACACATAATGGTTGAAAAAACACCCTGTAAAAAGCAGATGATGGAAGATCATTGATCAGGAAATATTATATTGTGGATTGCAATTAAACTAAAGATCAATTAATTACAATGTGCCTTAGTCACATAATTAATGGAGTAGTTAGGCGATATTATTAGGATTGCTATATATCACTTACGGAAGAAGAATTTTTTGAAAATCTTGTTTTAGTATGGTTCTATAGAACAGAGTTTTGCTATTATTCAATTTATATACTTTTCACTTAGAAAGCTCCAGTCCAGATGTGAATAAATATCATATTTGGATAAGAACTCTGGTCTATGATTAATGTTTGTAGAAATTTTTCAGAATAGCTGTCTTAGTTTCTTTTCCTGCTGCTGTTTTGAAATATTAAGACTAAAGCAACTTAAGTGAGAAAGGCCTTATTCCAGCTCTGACTTAAAGACTATAGTTCACCATGTCTGTGATTAAGGCACAAGGATTTGAAGCCACTGGTCATATCATATTTAAAATCAAACAAATAATGAAGAGCAATGATGTATGCAGCTGCCCAACTCCCTTCTCCATTTGCACAGCCCAAGATCCACAGCCTGGGAATGGTGTCACTGGAAGTGTCTTCCCAGTTCAATGAACACAATCATTATAATTCTTCACAGATATGTAAAGAGATCCATCTCCAAGCTGAATCTATTTCTGTCGAGTTGGCAGAGGAGAGAATCATCATCTTTGGGAATGCAGAACTAACTTATTCTCTGGATATATCAGGGTTGTTAAACATAAAATAATGAGATACAGGTTTTTATAATATTTTATAATATCATCATTTCTATTGAGTAGCAAATGGGCATATTCTATGAGAACATACGCAGTCTAATGCCTACACATAGCATACTCTACAGGGGATTTACATTTATGAATGTGTTCAAAGTTTTTGAAAAATATATGAAGATAATGAGTTATTTCAATCCAGAATGAATGACCAGTCATATTGAGCTTTGTGGCAATTTTTAATCATACACTGTATATTCAGGACGAAGTCTTTGAGCAGTATTTCCCCATATTCATCATGAACATGATTTAAAAAAAACTCTTAATTACAGTAATCCTGATGCAAAATACCATATATTAACACAGTTTGGTCAATGGGAGTCTTTTTGATGATGTTTCTGTTTTAAAGTATTTTATATTATAAAATTTTTAAAAGGATAATTTCTCCACTTTCTTATCAATAAATCTATACTGCAGACACAAATTATATCTAAATTTGGACAGAATAGTACATTTCTGGATGTATTTGTATATTGCTATATTTGAGATCATGTAACATATGAAGAAAGATTCAAGCACATATTTTATAAAATCAAGTTTGCTTTAGTTCAAAAACAGTCCACATTTGGGACTTCATACTCTCTTTGCCAGAACTTTAATAAATTGTTTCAATAAATTAATTCATATATTGAGAGAAATGATTCTCACTGTGCTTAGAATTAGAAATACAACAAAGAATTAAATAAACATAAGTATTTGATCACAGAATATAAGGTCTAGCAAACAAGATAAAGTGGTAAACAGATAATTGTAATAAGCATGAAATATTTGATGGGGTTAATGAGGTATCTTGAGTGGGACTACACAGCAGGAACATTAAGTCTGGCATGTGTGCGTTTGTGTTTGCATGAGCATGTCCAGAGAAATGATACATACTTATAGGGGCATTTAAAACATCAATAGGAAATAAAATAAAATGAATATGGTCTTTAAAATTCTAATAGGTATATGGAACAATGACTTTGAAAATAATCTCACTTGCATGTCTACAGATAAATGATTCAACATTAAGAGTATATGTAATTTAGCTTTATATTTTAGCTTGAAACCAATGATTTTTAATGAATTAAATGAGTGGTTCAATTTTTTTCCCTCCCTGAAAATTCTATGACTCTGAATTGCCCTGACACTTCATAGCTCTGACATATCCATTTTAATCTTGAAGCCTGTCCAATATTTAAAAAAAAAATAATCTCTATCTGGGATCAAATTGTGAATTCTGATTGAGCACAAAGCTTGAAATTCAATAAAAATGAGAGCTTTGACTTTCGAAAGAAGTGTTGGCTGGAAAATATACTTCTGCAGTTTAGATTTCTTTTGTGCAGTGGAATAAATAGAGGGCATGAATTCTGGGGTGATAGATGAAATGCAGTTTCTTTCAAGGTCTGAGGTGGTGAAGAGTTCAGTAAGAGAGCAAGCAATGCTGATATTACAGTGAATTCTGATCTCTGAAGTAAACCAACTGGCAGGGGTTCCTTTTTCTTGTCATGTATTAAAAAATAAATCTATCAAGAGAAAGAAGAGGAAAATGTTAAAATCTATATTTTGACTCATTATTCGTTGCACAAATATTTACTAAAGATTTTATACTTAACAGCTAACATGCAAATAATGAGTTCGAAGTGTCATGTGACAGTATTTCATTGGTATCAGTATTTCATTAGTGATAACAGGAATGGCTAATCTAGCACTGCATTCTGGGTAAATGCAGAGTACTATGTCCTTCACATGGCAATTCTGACTTAGTGCTCACCAGAGGGATCAGATATGAACACTATGGTTAAGGTACTTTTATAAAAATGTAAACCTGAGCTAGAGAGCTGAGTTCAGAATTGTGTTCAAGGCCACTCAGTTAGTACATTATCTGCTGTGACAGAATTGTAGACACCGTCCCCCTCCTTGTGAGTCTTTGAAATAATTTTTTTTTAAATCTTGAAACACACTTAAACCATACAAAAATAGTACATAGTTTCTTCTTAAGCATGAGACCCCCTACATGCTACCAATTTATGAAAAAAATTCAAATTACACATTGGTTCAGTATTATAGACTAAACTCTAGATTTTGAATTTTGCCATTTCTATCTATCTGTTTATCTATCTATCTATCTATCTATCTATCTATCTATCTATCTATCTATCTATCTTAGTGCCAGAGACACGTCTCAACAGCGAAGGGCAGTTTCTGCTCTGGTAAAGAAATTAAGTTAGGTTCCCAGCACCAAATGGGAGAGTTCAACCACCATTTGTAGCTCCATCTACACTTCTACAGGGTATCTGATGCTCTCTTCTGGTCTCCATGAAAACTGCACTCAAGTGCACATGTATCTCTACATACATATATACATAATTAAAAATAATATATATATATATATACATCTAAATACACATATATACATATATATGTATATATATATATATATATATATATATATAGAGAGAGAGAGAGAGAGAGAGAGAGAGATGTGTGTGTGTGTGTGTGTGTGTGTGTGTGTATTTATTTCTGTTTCAGGATCCAATTCAGGATACAGTGTGATTTTATGTTGTTTGAAGACATTAGATGGCACAGAGAAAGATTACTAACTACAGAAGAATGAAGTAGGTGGGGAATACAGGTAGACTGAGGAAAAGATGACGTCAAAGTTGTCTTTAATGGTCCTGTATATTAGGATAAGTGAGAAGCAAAGGAGGAGCATTAAAGTCAAAGAAATGTATTTAAAATATGTTTTAAGACACTGTAATTGAATAGCTCTGTGAAGCTCAACATGATTGGAGAAAAATCACACTCGTAAGAGAGTGACAGGGGTGAGGTAAGCCTAGGAAGGCAGCCTGGGTGAACATAAGGGCTCTAACTGCATGTTTTAAAGATTCTGCTCTATGTTTCATTTCATAAAGCTTTTGAAGTATTTGAGCAAAGAAATAGTAGTCATGCTATCATCTATGAAAGTTAAACTCAATAGCATTATGGAAATATAAAAGATGAACCAGGCAAAAGGTATTATTTAGAATCAAGTCTATTGTCTATCAGGCGGAAGATAATGAAAGTGATAAAGAACTGAACAGTATATAAAGTGGTGGCTATTGAGGAGCTCTCCTGCAAATGAGTTCAAGTTAATGTCGCCTCGGAGATTAGGTTTTCAAGTCTGTTTGTTTTGGTGTCTGATGAGTGATTGATTATACTACCTGTCAAAATGAGAAGTGAATAAAGATGCAGAAATGGGAATAAGATGATGAGTTCTTTATGGGACATCTTTTTTATGAGACTCTTTGGTACAATCACTAGTGGGGTCCTGATAGACAATTACAGATGATGTAGGGGATACATCTGAGATGATGAGTTGGGAAATCTTTGCATCATTTGTGTTATGCTAAATCCAGGTGACTAAGCAGGACTCTAAGGCTAATGTGGAATTCTATTATGGAAACCCAGAGTAAGGTGATAATGGACACTGGAAATAAGCTAATAGAGGAGGAGGAACTCTGCAATGAATGATGACGGAGAAGACAGAGGAAGAGAGAATTTCAAAAAAGAGGGTGTGCTCAACCCAGCACAATAGTTTACTGTTATTTAAAAAAAATGAGGAATGAAAGTGATATTCTTTTTGGCTTCAGCGCCAACGTGGAAAGATCTTAGAAGTGTTCATCTCTGTGCTTACAACCAGAACAATTCTGAACAAAATGAAAATCACCAACTTCAGAGCACTGAGATTGCAGCACAAAGAGCATCTCTTGAATCGTGGTGTAAATAGAGAAAGAAAAGCTAAGGTCTGTTACATAAACCAGGACAAACTGAAGCTGTGTGTGAAATAGAATCGAACTACAGTAGATGGCTCTTAGCTCTTGGGATAATGGTAGGAGGCTCTTAGCTCTTGAGATGACATGATTTAGTGGCTTTTACCTTCTGGGACATCCTGGTTTTTAAAGTAAAGAGACAAGAAAGAGACCATGTACCAGAGCATTATTGAGGGAGAGTGTGGAGGGAGGAAGAATCTGTTCAGGTCAGCTTTAATTGTCAAATTCACACAGCTTATAGTTAAGTGAAAGGAAACTCTCAAATGAAGAACTATCCAGATGGACTTGACCCAAACACAGGGATCTAGACACATTAATGTCTTTAAACACCTTTGCACCGGCTCCTTGCTATACCTTTGTCTCTTCAGTTTAACTCTTGGAATAATGTTCTTACCACTGAAGGAGAGACACAGCAAATGAGTGTGCTTAGTGTACATGTAGTTATCCATGTCCAATATATGAAAGGATTATTGAGGAGAAGTGGAGGGTGCTACCTAAAGAATGCAAGGGAGTTAGAGAAAAGATAGGAAAGTGGTCAGCAGAAGTATGGAGACTGGGTCACAGATTTAGGAAGATAATTCCAAGCTGATACCACACAGAGAAAAGACCAGGCTGTCATGATTAATTTCCACATCTCCCTCTGCATCAGCATGCTCTGTGCATCAGTGATTCCTGCCAACTTTGCTCACAAAAATTTCCTTCAAGGCTGGGTATATCTCCCAGGATATATCTTCAGCTAGCCTAGAGGTCATTGCAGTTAGTGGCTTCCCTCCTAGGGCATCCACCCCTTCCTCTTCTCCCATCTATCCTCTCAGAAGTATTCTGAAGACTTGGAAAGATCCCACTCAAAATTATGTCTCCAGTGGAAACATTCCTATCAACTGTCACTGAGACAGGAAAAACCAAAAACAAAACAGCAACAGAAAACAGTGATTATCAGTTTGTTCTACAAAATTCCAGGTTGCCTGAAGATTTTTCCACCCTTACGTCATCGTCTTCAGATACTGTGCTTCACATATGTCACAACCACGCTTTCTCTTCATTCAGCAATCTCTCCTGAATCATTAATTTCAAAATAATTTCCAATATTTGCAATTTAGATTACTTTAAACTGATTCCCTACTTTGTTATTATCTCACTTTTCACAAGTCAGTAAACTTCAGGGTTGTGAGTTATATTTGTAACCAGAACAGTGCTCAGCAATTATTTAGTGAATACATGTAAGATCGTCTGATGTCAGCAGGCTTGGGGATGGGGGACACTGAATCTGGCAAATGGACCATTGGCTGACACCACCATTCTTAAAGCAGCCAAGGCTTGTTAGTTCTTTGAAAACTGGATAAATGGAAGCTAAGCAGACTAAAGATTAGCAGAAACCTTTCTCTCTGTTTAATGTTTTGTTTTTGAAAATTATGCATGCATATTAATTGTATGCAGCATCTGGTGTATGCATACATGTATTCTTATTTGTGTGCAGCCACCCTCCAAAGTACTCCCTGCAGTTCCCCTTTCCTCCCTCTCCACCATGTCTTTTCCCCTTCTCCAGTTAATCTCTCTATGACTTTCAGGTCTTTGTTTATTTCTGGTTCCAACATATGAGAGAAAACATGATTCATGTTGATCTTCATAATTCATTTTCCTTAATAAGAAGAACTAGTTCCATCAATTTCCCTAAAAATGACATAAATTCATCCTTTATCACTGAGTGATGCTTTGGTATGTATGCGTACATGAATGTTTCTGTGTCATCTATTGATGAATGACTAGTCTGATTCTTTTGCTAGGCAATTGGCCAGGCCATGCTAAACATTGGTATCTCTTGTGTGTGCTGTCCTCTAGAAACTAATTTAATTAATCCTTTCTATGTCTTTCCAAATTAGAACTACAAAACCCTATGGTACTACATAATTTAATATTTACTGAAAAAGCATCCTACTTCTCATTAATTGTTTATATAGAGAGATGTTATTATGTATTATCTCACTTAATCTTCATAATAATGATTAGCTGTCTATACCAGTACCTGAAATATACAATGATACAATTTATGCAATCTTGGTAACTTACTTAAAACATGCAATCAGTAGGTGACAGAGTCATATGTGGGAAAATGTATGTGTGTATGTATATGTACTTTATTTTGACTTCTAATAATTATAAGTGTTTATGGATTTCAGTACATGTAGTTATATGGAAATGTGATATATATACATCATGGAAATTAGCACATTCATTACTTTAAATATTCATCGTATCTTTCTGTTGGAAACATTCAAAATCCCTCTGATTAGCTGTTGTGAATGTCCTGTGCCTGTTGAATGTTAGAATGGGGGCAGAGATGAATAGGCATTTTTAGGTGGACTACCTCCAGCTGTTTTGCAACTGAGCTATTTCCAACCCATGCTATTGAAGAAATTGGTGACATTGAACATACAAAGGCAAATATCCACTTAAAGTTTTCATTTGAAATTTTGTTGAGAAATTTGAATGGATCTTCATGTTTTCCCAAAGCTGGTGCATTATTTTCTTCAGTTAGCTCACTCCCCGCAAAAAAAAGCAAATGAGCAGCAGAGGGAAAACAATGAACTCCCCTGGAATTTCCTCTGTTTGTTTTAGATTATGCCATGCCCACAATTGGTTATAAAAAGATCACTTTCCTTGGAAATCTCCAGTTTTCCATTCCTCTTTAGGTGGATAATCCATTTCAGGGTTTTGCCTAATATGCATGGCCTTGCCTGGCCTGGCTTTTCTACCTACCCCATGGCCAGCTCCAGGGGAGCTGCAGGGGACCACTCATCTTCTTTCTTTTTAGCATCTACACTTGGCTCTGAGGCAGCTTTCTGTACTGATAACAAAACCTATATTCACACAAACATTGCAAGAGTGGCCTTTGTGTTTCCACTTACAGCAGCACTCACTCCAGGACTTTTAGTTGTTCTGTAATCCATTTGTGCAAAGTGACCCGAAGTACCTCTGGGAATGGCCAGGGCAAGGTCAGAGCATAATGGTCAATGATCAGTCAGGCTGTCCTTGAAAACACGCTGTCTCTCCTCCTGTCTCATCCCCATTCACTTATCATCAGCAGGCACTGGGATTCCTACTCCAAAGAGAATTGTTTTATCTCGGTCCTTAATAAAATTTAATAGCAGATAGAGGACTCCAGTGAGGGCTCAAGTTAGTGAGATTTTATTTCATCTAATACACCAGCATATTATGCACTTGAGTAATCTATGGGCTGTTGTAAATAAAGTAAACAACATATATTTACAGAACTGAGCACACTGAGCTTTATGATGTTATCTTTGAATCTTTCACACTCTGATCAGTAATGGCACTCTCCTCATTAGCGTGCATCAGCAAGATGCTTTGCTAATTATCTATAAAGTTACCCCTGAATAGCAGTCATTTCAAGTGCCGTTTGTTATTACAACAAATACCTGGAAATTACACTATTAGCACAAAAATCAATCTAATTCTAAGCCCAACATTTAAAGCAAACTTAACATCCTTACTCCCACGTGGAACTCGCTATTAGCAAGTTTTCTATGGATTTGAGAACCACTAAGCCCTGGAATCCATCCGGAGCATATGAACATGGTGCCAAGAACTAAAAGAGGCATTTGCTCAACTTCTACAGTCGCAAGAGAAGGAGACTAAGATGATTTTGTGGAAAGGCAGAAACGCCACTCTCAGTATCCTTTATTAGCAATGGCATCGAAGCCCAGAGAAGATGACAAATATTCGGTTGGCTTTTAAGAAATTTACCAGAATATAGGAGAGGGCTGACGGGCAGAGGTAGATATGCATGAATGAGGCACGTGGGGAGGGGCAGCCCAGCAGGCATTCAGAGTACTATGGAGCAAGGTGGAAGAATGAGGGTTTCCAATTCAAGTATTCTTGGATTTCATATAACTTAAAAGTTTAAAATTTATTTGTGTGTGTGAATGTGTGTGTGAAGGTATGTTGTGTGTGTGCATGGTGCACTCTTGTGTGTGTGTGTGTGTGTGTGTGTGTGTGTGTGTGTGTGTGTGTATGCATGATGTTATGTAAATGAACCACTCAAAGTCATCTGGCCACACTCTTGAAACTTGCTTGTCCACATCCCAGACCCCTATTCCCCAGAACTCCCCCAACTCCCACACCCTGCCCCACCTCCAACGGCTTCACCAGCACTAAGCAACACATTTCACCTTCTGTTTCCAGGTATTACCCCTATGAGTATGCTCCATACAACCCACATCCTTTATAATACAGTCTAGCATATCCCTAGTTCTCTCTCCCTCCTCTCCCCTGCTCACAAGCAGGTACTTCGTGTCTCAGCCCACCGCAATAAACCCCTCGCATGAGACTATGTTGTGTTATGTCTTGCCCTTTTGCCACAGAATCATAACACTGGTGCCATGACTCGAACAGAGGTTGCTGCGCCCACAATGCAGAGTACTAACTGCTATGAGATCACCGAGACTCAAGGAAGGCTCTTCCGATGTCTCTGATGCTCTCTGGTATCTGAGCCACACTGGAAACCTAGCTGTCTACACCTCCCGCAACAGACTCACCTTTCACTGGACTGACTGCTGGGTCCCTCTTCCATTACCCCCGCCCCTTATTTGGTGAGTTTCCCCTTTAGGTCAGTGGGTGTAAATGCCTCCCTGAGTCTGAGGAAGTGACTGTTGAGCTTCTTGCATCAATCTGGTATTTTGGGGGACAGAGGTACTCCCAGCCATAGCCTTTAATACTATGGTGGGCAGTCCTCACTTACCCTACTTCTGGCTCATTCCCTCGGGGTAGGATCTCTCTCAGAGCCCAGCTTTTCATCCTTTGAGTCGTTCTTAAGCCCTGGCACCAGGATAATTGGCTCTCTTCATTGGACCTCATACCTGATGGTGACTCAGCTTTGGTCTCTTTTGTAGTTCACCCTTATTCTGAGAGACATCCCCTTATAAGGTCTTGAACCAGACCCCCCCCACACACTCATGGGAATGAGGGATTTGGGGACCTCTAAACTTATCCATCTTTGCAGAAAAACCTGGCCTCAATATCCCCTTAGATAATCAATCAAAATGGCCATGTAATGGGATTCTGGATCTCAATATTATTCGGGATCTGTTCAACTACTGCCAGCGGTTTGGCAGGTGAAAGGTTCTCTAAATACAAGCATTTTCTTCCATCTGCTCTACACCTTCTCTCTGCTCCTCTTGTTCCCCTGCCCAGGTTCTCCTAGATGGCTCTTTCACTCTTTTTGACCCTGTTAAAAACCCCTCCCCACACACACTTTAGCCATCTCAACCCATGGCTCCTCCTTTTCCACAAGCTCTTTCAGTGGTTCCTTCTCTAGCTGCCCATTCTCTTCTCCCAGCCCCCTTGACCTACCCTTCTTCTTCCAGGACAGCATGCTGCTAACCATTGCCCCTTGGCACCCACATTCAGTGCACCCACTACTAGCTCTTGCTCTGCTATAGGATCCTTTCCTCCTTCCTGGCCTAACCCTGCCACAATTCTCCCTTTGCAGGAGGTCGCTGGGGTGAACAGCCTGGTCAAAGTCCATGTCCCCTTCTCATTAAGCGAGCCTTCTCAAGTAGAAAAGAAACTGGAGTCTTGTACTGCTAACTTCTCCAGCGTCATTAAGGAGTTGCAGCATATTACCTAGCCCTATGATTTCACCTATCACAACTCACACATACACACACACTCACACACACACACACACACATATGTGTGTATATATATATATATATATATATATATATATATATATATATATATATATTTTTTTTTTTTTTTTTTTAACTAACAATCTACTTCCTGAGAGGCCCAGGTGAATTTGGGAACAGGCTAGGGCACATGCAGATGAAACCCACCTAACTAACACAGCACAGCTAGCAGGGCCTGAGGCGGTCCCTGACCAGGATCCTAGATGGAACTGCGACACACCAGAAGGCATCCTAACTAGAGATCAGTTCACAACCTGTCTCCTGGCTGGTCTCCTTAAGGCTGCCCTTAAACTGGCAAATTATGAAAAACTCCAAGAGGCCATCCAAGACAAGCATGGAAACCCATATCAATCCCTAGTATACCTTCCGAAGGCCCTCTTACAGCATACCATTCTAGACCCTGAAAACAACTCCTCAGAACCTATTTAATTTTCCAGAGTTTCCCCACATTAGGGCCAAGCTTAAGCACTTGCAGAAGTCAGTCTTAGCACTTCCCTTTAAAGTATGCCTTAGAAGAGATGAAAAAGCCAGTAAACAAAAATACCAGGTGCTGGCTTAAGCCATTCAACCAGCTTTGGTAACTGCCCAGGCTCCCTTGTCCCTAAAGCTTGGGAACCACCAGATCCCTACTTTAAATATGGTCAGGAGGGTCACTGGGCCCCAGGCTTCCCCTATCCCCTGCCCCAAGGCTTCCCCAGATATGTCCAAAGTGTCTTTGTTGACTGTACCTGGGTCCTTTGCTGCCTGGGAACATCAAGCTCAGATTACCCTCCAGCTGACCTTCTAGGCCTTATCACGGAGAACTGAAGGGGCCCAGACTCCCTTGGCCTGACCACTGTCATCCTCGACAGGGATCCCCAGGTAGTCATTTCTGTATCAGGGTGACCCTGATTCTTTGTCACTCTCCTTCCACCATATGAATCAAAATCAGGCTTGGCGGTAATTGCCTTTACCTGCTGAGCCATCTCATTAGCCCTGCATTTAATGTAACTAATAGTATATAGGATATTTGAGGGCCATGGATGGAGCTCAGTTGATAGTTCAGGAAATATGCACACAGCTCTGGAACCTGTTCATGCAGACCTGTCATCAAACTCAAGGTCATTTTTGGTTACAAAGGAGTATGAGGCCATGACAGAGTATCAACCGCCCCTCAGTTTTAGCCCAGTCACTTCTGTTTCATAGATGTACCACTATTTCTACCCTTTAGAAACTGGGTGACCATGTGGCCTGGACTTACAATTGTTACCATGGAGATAAGAGTATGAAAACTTAAAGCCCAGAGCTGACAACAGTAGTTCCCATCCACTTCTCTGTCCCCTAAACATCCCAGTGTAGACTCCCAGGCCTTTTCATTTCTCTCCACTCTAACCATTTCATTGCCAGGAACTCCCTCCGTTTCCTTACTTTGCTTGGCATGGCAGACTCCTGTTCTCCTATAAGAAGAGCCATAAATGCTGCTTCCTTCACCAAGCCTGTTCTGATCTCCCATACTGTTACCTTTTACTTCTGGAATCTCATTCTATTTTGCATATCTTTCTGGGTTTCTGACACACTGCTCTGTACAAATTGTAGTTACCTAAAACGCATAACTTATCTCTTAGTGCATTAAGGATTGTGTGTAATTCTCTAGCTCCTAGCATGGTGTTATAAATATGCAAAAGTTACTACACCACTGCTTTTAATTAATACAGATTCTTCTTTTAGGGAAATAAAACCACAAACACTTTTGTTTGTACTTGATTTGCTTTTATATGAGATTTTCCTGACAGAATAATGTTAATTGGAAGATAGAAGGACTTAAGGTTTATTGAATCACTACAGGGGGTAGTAAGTTGACCCCATATATTTCTTACTAAACAAATGATAAAAGGCCTTTGTTTGGAATCATTTTCTTATTAGACAGAGAACTTATTATATCCTTCCACTGAAGTCTGACTTGGCATCAAAAGAGTTTCCATAAAGAGAGGAGAGGAGACAGAGGCACAGAAAACAAAACAATAAAGTAATCCTTGTCATCTAATTGGACACTACAGGCCATTCAAACTGTATTTTAAAAGAATAGTTTATAGCATGGGTAAATGCTCATATAGAATACTGAAATGAAATTATAATATGGTAATTTTAATATGTGATTTATATTTAGTATCAAATAAGCTAAAATAACTGAGTTGGAACTTGCCAAAATAAAATACTGATGATCTGAGTTTTATTTTCTCTTTATTGTTATTCATAGTTTCAACACATCCTTATTCCTTTAGTAACCAGAAAAACCATAAAAATATATTTTTAGTAGTTAAGTGTTCTCAATCAGGAGTATTTTAGTTACCAAGGGGACATTTGGCAGTTGGAGATATTTTGTCCCAAGGGTGGGGAACATGCCAATGACATTTTTTGCATAGAGGCCAATTGACATGACCTACAGTTCTGGGAAGCTCTCTAACAGTGTTCAGGGCCTCCTCTGGTTCCCCATGTCAATAGTGCTGAGTTTGACAGAAATAATAGAGAAGGAAAGCAACAAAGTTTCCAATAAGAAATTGGCAAATGTGGCCATTGTCTCAGTATAGTGGACTCTTGTGTAAGCCATAAAATCACATTGCCAAAATAGTCACAGATGGCAATCTCACTAGAGATTTCCTGAGCAATATGTATTCCCCACATAAGAGCTGTTTAATAGATCCTAAAATACGTACACTGTCCTTTGTCTCATGAATATTATTGTGCTCCAAATAAGGAAATTTTCTTGGAAATTAGATCAACATTTATGTACTGCTTATTTCAACACACTTTATACAGTTCAAAGAGGAAACTCCAGTTGTGACAGTTGATCAATCACAACTCTTAAATCTAAATATCTAAAAACACTTCCAGGTGTGTATATCTGAACTCCAACTCTTTGCTATCACGACGAATTCAATAATTATGCTGTATATCTGTCTGACTGTCTATATGTAAGCTACTGTCTTCTAAGAAACCATTTGTCTACTTTATCTATCTATCTATCATCTATCTATGTATCATCTATCTATCTAATCTATCTGTCTATCTATCATCCACTCATCCATTCATCCACTATCTGTCCTTCTAAGATCACTGTAGTAGTTTACAGGCCAATAAGAAGCCAGGAAGTAGTGAAAGCATCCTCTGGGATCTCTAGAACTCTGGACTAAAGCAGACTGTGGCCATCAGTTTGTTTTTCTATGTATACATAACCTTGTAACTCTTTTATACTCCTAATCCACACATTTCTAACTTCTCCCACAGTGGGGATTTTAATTTTATCAGCTAGGATCAGATTTCATATGGCCAAAGAACAGAATTTTTATATGATTAAGTAATAGTTTAGCCAAAAGATAGAAAAATCTATTGGTTCATTTATGTATTTATCTTTAGACCAAGTCTTGGCAGGCAATATAGATTATTATCAGTGCCAATCTTTGCTGAACTTGGTGGAAAATTAAAGTAAGATAATTTATAAGGAGAAATAAAAAGTGACATTAGCTTATTAAAGACAGTGATTATCATTAAACTGAACTAGAGATATTTCAGTTAGCATTAAAATAGCTCTATGTACTCTGGCTTTCAAGACTCATAGAAGATATAAGACACTTTACTTTTTAATATATATATATATATATATATATTAATAAATATGGGGGGCTCGGAAGATGGATCAGTGAATAGAGTCCTTGCTGCATAGGCATAAGGACTTGAGTTTAGATCACTTTCATTCATTGAAAAGGTGGGAGTAGCTGCCTATACCTGAGGCTATGTAGACACTGAATCTTGGGGTAAATCACTGGCCAGCCAGTCTAGCTAAAATAGTGAACTCTGCTTCTAGTAAGAGAGTCTGTGTCAAAACCAAAATAAAGTAGAAAAATAAAGTGGAAAGTAATCGATGAAGATACCTAGAGTCCACCTCTGGCCTCCACATATATACAGGTGGGTATAGGTATATGTACGGGTAGAGGCATATATGTATATATATGTATAAGTGTATATGTATATATATGGGTATATGGGTTAATTTCTGAGGTCTTTTTTTGTACCTTTGTTCTACATGTCTGTTGGTATACCTTTATAGGTCACATGAAATGAAGGTTCCTTTTTCGTTAATTTTCCAATGTATTATAGGTAGTTCTTCACAATACTCTTAAATAATGCTTTGTATTTCTTTGATATTTAACCATTGTATCTCCTCTTAAATTTCTCATTTTATTTAACTGAATTTTTTTTTTCTTTTAAGTCCTGTCAGTCTATCTAGAACTTCCCCGGTTTTGTTTATATCCAAAAACAGCTTTCCATTTCATTCATTTTTAATCTCCCAGTATCT
Organism: Cricetomys ansorgei; assembly: GCA_026225945.1. Lineage (NCBI taxonomy): Eukaryota > Metazoa > Chordata > Mammalia > Rodentia > Nesomyidae > Cricetomys > Cricetomys ansorgei. Next base: position 1,476,737 of record JAMJFZ010000882.1, on the reverse strand, counting down.
ATGTCAGGATTCTTTACTCTATTTTTCATCTTTTTTAAAATTAATTTTGGAGCTTTTCTAGGTCATTGAGATGTATCGTTAGTGTGTTTTTTGAAATATGGTTTTGTTTATGTAAGTTCTCATTGCCACAGATGTCATAAGGTATATATCACGGATGTAGTATATTGTGTTTCCATGAGTTAGAGTCCCAGTCTCACATGACAGGAGGAGAGAACTATCTCCTGAGAGTTGTTCTCTGACTTAACACATGAATGCTACAGTGCCTGCTCACCTTCCAACTGAAATGATCATAATAATATTTTCATACGGAATGTTGAATTTCTCTGTATTATTAATTTTGCTCTTTAAATATTTTTTATACAATATATTTTGACCATCTTTTCTTCCCTAACTCCTCTTAGAACTCTCCACATCATTATGTACCCAACTTTATATCTCTTCTTTCTAAATGTGTATTTTATAGAACTGAGTGCCGCAGCATTAGGTATATCCACATTTACAATAGCATCTTTTTGTTGAAATGATTCCCTGATTATTATGGAGTCACTTTTGCTGTTTTGTAATATGATTCTCACATTAAAGTGTTTTTTTTTGTTTTGTTGTTGTTAGGAATAAACAATCATCCCTGCTCACTTTTGGTGTCTATGTCTTGAATCTTTTTCTATCTTTACTGGTTACAAGTTTCTCCTAGATAGCATATTGGTGATTTTTCCTTTCGTAAATTTGGATAGACTCTGTATCTCATTTGGAGGAATTCTATCCTTTGTTATTAAGAAATAACCATGAAAAGTAGCTCTGTCATCATTAAAACACATGAAAATATAAAATGTAGAGGAAGAAAAGAATTCAATTTTTAAATAAGCTTCCAAGCTATGGTAGCACAGGGGATGAAAAGACCGAAAATAATTTTCAGAACAAACAGAATATATTTAACAAAACTATAATAGTTTTACAAACACCTTTCTTGGAGGAGGGGTTTCCTCTCTTAACTTTCTGCTAGTATTCATAGAGTATGCACATTATATTTTTATTTTTTAACCGTAATCCATATTATTTTGGGGGGGACATAATAAGATGGTAAGGATTGGGAAAGAGAGAGTAGTTATCCTACACTTTTTATCCTATGCTTATTCATTTAGTAAACATGTGTCCCTGGTAGATGATCTTCCCAAGTATGGTTTTGGTTTTTTGTTGTTGTTTTGGCCCTTTTATTCTTTATTAACTGACTTAAGAATGGTAGGGGGTACTGGTCAAAGCAGTGTTCATCATTTAGGTGGGACAGGGCTATGATAATGTCTATCACCCTCGAGGGTAGGCTTACAAATGTTTTATAGCATATTCGAAACCTTTTTCAGAATGGTTACTTCCTTTTTTTCAGCAAGGAAACCAAAAACGCTTTTCTTTGCTCACTGTGGTAAACCTGGTGGGGTTTTTGCACTGTAAACTCATGAAGCCACAGGTTTCTCCCCAGGTTGGCATGTTCACCCTCCTAGTGTGACTTGCTTGTCTTCAGTGATTTGTCAAAACCGCCACTTAGGTATGCTTGGCTTAACCTGCTTTTGTCTCTATTTACTTCACTGTACACATTTTGAAATGTCTGTTTCCTTTACCACCTCATCATTCTGATGACTCAAGTAAAAGGTTTCATTTTCTTCAGTTTGATTCTTACAAAGTCAGAAGTGAAAACTGCAAGCTTTTTACACATCAGGACAGAACATTAAAGTCCTAAGTAATATTTAGAGACATTTTGGTGATTATTAGGTTCTGCTTTAAAATCTGTCATAATGCATATCAAATATTATACCCATGATAATTCTTAGGCTGTTCTCAAAAATTCCTAAATATTCAACAAAATGTTGCTAAATAACAATGTTTATTTCCCTGTATGCAACCTCTGGAGAGGTATCATATGCTTTGTGAATGTGGTACCCATGGTAACTCTCAGTCTATCCTCAAAAAATCCTTTTGATTTCAAGAAAATGTTACTAATAGCAACTTTTATGCCTCAATATGCAATCTCCCGGGAGCCATCAGCCTCCTTTATAGAATAAAATTTTGACCACTATTTATAAGGCAGGATAAATTAATAAATAAAAAATCCTGTTATTACTTGAGACTGAGATTTTGATCTTTCCGTAGCTGATGATAACTAATGATCCTAGAGTTTTTTATAGCCTTTACCAGCTCAAATGTTGTTCTACTTTATTTATAAAATTATCATTGATCTGTCCTGGTTAGCTTTTAGAGTTAACTATCACAACTATCACAACGTAGAATCACTTGAGATGATGATGATGATGATGATGATGATGATGATGATGATGATGATGATGATTATTGAGACAGGTCTCTCTGTATAGCCCTGGCTGTCCTGGAACTCACTCTATAGACCAGGCTGACCTTTACCTGCCTCTGCCTCTGAGTGCTGGGATTAAGGGATTGCAATACCCCAGCCCAGCAGAAGATAGTCTTCTTTTTTAAAAAAAAATTTTCCTTTTATTATTTTTCTTATTTTGTACAATAAATCCTGACCCCAGCCTCCCCTCACTCCACTCCTCCAAACTCCCCCATCTGTCTTCTCCCCCAGATCCACACCTCCTAGCCCCTCTACTTCCTTTAACAAAAGAACAGGTCTTCCAGGGTTACCAGTTGAACAGTGCTTAACAAGTGGGAGCAAGACTGGGCACATGCCCCTACATCAAGAATAGATGAGACCACCTAGTAGAAAGAAAAGAGTCCCAAAGGCAGGTAAAAGGGTCAGAGACCCCATACTTCAACTTTTAGGAGTTCAGCAAGAACACCAAACCAGACAATCTTAAGATATGTATAGGGAACCTAGTGTAGACCCATGCAGACTCTAGTCTGTTGCTTTACTCTCATTGAGCCCTTATGAGTCCTGTCCATTTACTCTGTGGGGCATGGTTTCCTGGTGTACTCAACCCTTCTGGTCCCTTCAATATCTATTCCGCTCTTCCTCAGGATTCCCTGGACTCTGCCCAATGCTTGGCCATGGCCCAATGCATCTGCTCTCATCAGTTGCTGGGAGAAGACTTTCTGATGACCCTTGGGCTAGTCAACGATCTGTGAGCATAGCAGAATATCATTAGGAATCAAATTGGGGCTATCAAGGCTCCAGTCGTTGGCCAGTTCTGCAAGGTCAGACATGGGCTCCCTGCTTTGTTGTGGAATTCTTCCCCTCCTTTGACCTAACAAATCCTGCAGACAAGATAGATAGGTTGAAGGTTTTTGTGGCTGGGTTGCAGTCACAGTTCCATCACTAGAAGCCTTGCCTGGCTATAGTAGATGGTGCCAATTTGTGATTCCACTATGGAAATCAATATGGCAATTCCTCAGGAAATTGGGAATTGACCTACCTCAAGACCCAGCTATAACACTCCTGGACATATACGCAAAGGATGTTAAATCCTACCACAAGGATGCTTGCTCAACTATGTTCACAGTGGCTTTATTCACAATAGCCCCAAACTGGAAACAACCTAGATGCCCCTCAACTGAAGAATGGACAAAGAAAATGTGGTACACTTATACAATGGAGTATTACTCAGATATTTAAAAAGTGACAACATGAATTTTACAGGCAAATGGATAGAAATAGAAAAAAATCATCCTGAATGAGGTAACCCAGTCCCAGAAAGAAAAAAAAAACCTCATTTATAAGTGGATGTTAGTTGTTAAGTAAAGGACAATTATGCTATAACCCACAAGCTAGACAAACTATGCAACAAGGAAGGCCCCAGTGGTGACACATGAGTCTCCCTGAGAAGGAGAAATGGAACAGATGTTGCAGGTGGGCTGGGGCAGGATGGGCATGTAAACAGAGTGGATCAGGTAAGAGGAGAGGGATGGAAGGAGAGAATATTGGGAGGGGTGACCAGAACTGGGGACTTTTAGGGAGTGATCTGGAGACCTAGTGGAGTGGAAACTCCCCTGCAATCTACCAGTGTGGCTCTAGTGAGGACCCCTACTAATGAGGGACAGGGAGCCTTAATCAGCCATCTTCCATAACTGAGAAAGGCTTCTAGAAGATAGAGCCTTAATGAAGAAGTATTTGGATCAAGTTAACCCGTGGGCATGTCTGTATAGGCAAGTTTATTAGGCTGTTAATTTATGTAAGGAGATCCAACCAATTGTGGGCAGGGGGTCCTCAGTCAGGGGGTCCTAAAGAGTATAAAAGAGAAGAAAGCTGGCTGAAAGAAGCAAGTAAACTAGGATGTGTTTTTTTTCTTTGTTGTCAGCTTCATACTATAATGTGAAATGTTTGAATTCCTTGCCTCAACTCTCCTCAAATGTAGCATGTAACTTGAAATTGTAAGACAAATAACCCCGTTTTCCCTAAGTTGCTTTTTTGGGGGGTACTTTTATCATGGCAATGGAAATAAATCTAGGGCAGTATCACTGATTTCAATTTTTATGCATTTAAAATATTCTTTTTTGTTTTTGTTTTTTGTTCTTCTTCTTTTTTTTTCTTTTGAAACAGGGTTTCTCTATTGTAACTCTGACTTTCTTGGAACTCACTCTGTAGACCAGGCTGGCATCAAACTCACTGAGATCTACCTGCCTCTGCCTCATGAAAGATGGGATTAAAGGCATGTTCCACCACTCTCTGACTTAAAATATAACTTTTTAGAAGTGAAATATAAGTAAAACAGAAAAGAGAGAGGAAAAAAAACCCCTATTTTTCAGGCGTTGTGAGATTTATCATCAACACACACGATTTTGCCAATTTTCTAACTAGGTGTTCTTTTACATGAATTTTTAGGATAAATCTAAATGTACAGCCTTCTTTATCAGATTTTTACCCTTTTTGGACAATAAACTTATGTTTTTTCATTTGTTTGTTTGCATGGAAACTCAGAGTTTTATTCTAAAAATTCCTAAAGATATTGTGGAAATCAATATTTTCTCTGGTTAACAATACTTTTATGGCATATGACATGTATTTTCACAAAACTCTGTCTTTATCTAGGACAAAAGAGTTTCTGGAATAAAATATATTTGTAAGAGATCCCATTGTGTCTCTGATTTCAGATGCAAAAGGAAACACTTGTCTATTTCAGACCAAAGAAAAATTTTTATTTGGCATTTTGTAACCCCAATAAAATAAGCTATTCTCACTATACAAAGTTTTTATCATATCCATTTGAATTTTATTTCACAAGGATTCTTCATTGTACAGTTTTCTTCTGTTAGTAATCTGAAAAATTAATATGTAAAGTGACTGTACAATTTCAACTCCATGCACAAAATTCATGTTGTCATAATGGTTAGAGGAAGATATAACTTACAATATTATAAAATTAGTTATAGCAATGATTATTTTTCTGCTAGTTTTCAATGATAAAAATTATAACTAAATGAATGAGAGTGTTACTGTCAACTATATATGGTATTTAATCCTAGACTTCTTCAAAAACCACCTTTTTTGAAACAATAAAAGTATTGTGGATTGTATAGAAAAACTAATTCACATAAATATAATATTTTACACTGTAATGTTATCTTAATTATTTGTATATTATGTCTATTAATTCTGTTTTTATTCTGCTATCAAATTTATTTTGAATTTATTATGAAGGCTAAAAATCAATAACTATGTTATTGTTTTCTTTGCAAGATTTTTTTATGCATATCTCATACATTCTCTACAAATAAATGGGAAATTCATCAAGGGATGTATTATGAGTGTCAAAATGAAAGTCATAAATATAAAATGAGTCCAATCTTGCAAAATATGTCATCAGCTGACTATAGAGTGTCTCTTAAGCTATAAATCAACATCAGAAAAATATCTGGGAAACCCAGAAGTATTTGAAAACTAAATAACAAAGCTTTTACTCAATAGATATTTCAAAGAAGAAAGAAAAATACTTTTAACTGGCTAAAGTACAAACACAACACATCAAAATGTATGAAGCAGCACTAACGAGGTAATTGGGGGAAATTGTAACCACTAGAAGCATGTGTTAGAAAAGAAAGTTCTCAAAGCAGTGTTCATGATTTTTTTTAAAAAAATCTAGAAGCAAAAATGAACTCAAATTAATCAGAGAATGTAAAATAAGAATAAAGGCAGAAATCAATGAACTAGGAAGTAGTAAAAACAATAGAGAAAAATCAATATACCTAAAAGCATTTCTATGTAACAATCAATAAAATTGATGAATTTCCAGCAAGTTCAAACAGGAAGAAAAATTTAGAAGAAACAAAGAAACAAATTTACAATATTAGGAAAGAGGAAAATGGCATTGGCACAATAGTTAAGAAAGGAGAATTTGAGACAGCAGCTTTAACACTCCCAGTTTTAAAAACTTTTTAGAAGAGAGAAATCTCAAAATGCATATTAAATATGTAACATGTTTTTCTAACTTAACAGATAGGCAGGTGATCACTCAGTTTGAACTTAAGAGTGGAAACTTTCTCCCTTGAAGTACTTGATCATTTTGTAGCTACGTTCTTCTAAATATATAAGGTAGAAAACATACAAGCTTCAAAAGAGTGAAAATAAGTGACTTATTATCAAAAAATTCTAGGAAGTTAGCATTACCCAAATATAAAAATCAGATAAACAGATTAAAAGACATAGAAATTGCAAACTAATATACCTTACACCTCTAGGTTCAATTATTCCTAACAAAAACTTAGTAATTTTGCACAATAGTTTGCAAAAAGATAAATCAGCATAACATATGGAGATTGTCATGGTAGTCAAACATTCATTTTATATTCCATAATCAATCAATTTAATTAACCACGGCATGAAATGAAAACAGGAAGCATATGATAATCAAAATAGATGTGGAGAAGGCTTTAATGTAAATTCTAAATCTACGGTAAATAAATATCTTAGCAACCTGGGATGAGAAGGGAATTCCTTCAGAATAGGAGTTGGGAAGGACCAGTCAGTAATATCATAACTGTCATTAGAAGATATGAATTCAATTGAATCTCAGTCAACATCACAGAATAATATTGTACAGCAAATGACAATGGCATTCTCAAAACTATATAAAATGGAAAGAACACAGATTTTAAAATGAACTTATTTGGATGATTACTATTACTTGAGTATCAGACATAATTATTCTGTCAAATCATTTGGGTGTTCAATAGTACCAGACAAATTAATCAGTGGGAAGAACAGAAGGCCAAGTCCAAATGCATAGTTACATAAGAAGATTTTTTTATATCAGAAGTGCAGATATTATTCACCGGAGAAACAATACTCTTGTTAGTATATGGGATTGAACAACCAGACATCATAGTAAACACACCAATCAGACAAAATCACTTCTCTTACCTACCTAATGCTGTGTGGTCACATATTCAAATTTAGATTGTATTATATTCCTAATGCAAAGCCTAAAGCAATGGTATTTATGCAAGGAACCTAAGAAGAAACCACACCAATGTAATCCATGGAAGGACATAAACGGATGAATTTAACTTAAATACACTGCTGGTCTTTGCAAACCACACTGTTAATAGATTATAAAATCAAGATAAGAGTGAGAGAGAGAGAGAGGGGGGGGGGGGGGAGAGAGAGAGAGAGAGAGAGAGAGAGAGAGAGAGAGAGAGAGAGAGAGAGAGAGAGAGAGAGAGAGAAAGAATGAAAGAAAGAAATAAAGAAAGAAAAGACCTCCACTGTTTCTAATAGAGAGTTGCACCAGAAGACAAAAAAAGGTGGAACACAAAAAGATGTGCTGCTTTGGTCATTTGAATTGCAAATCAAAGGTACAATGAGGCAGCAGTAACTATTAGTCAAGCTAAAGAAAGAAAACGCTCTCAAATGTTGGCAAGGACGGTAAAGCTGGAGTCTCCTATACTGTGAGGATATAAAATACTCCATTCACTTTGGAACACAGAAAACTTTTGAAAAGTTAAGCAAACACCTATCTTTTGAGTTATCTATTCTACCCTTCATCATTCATCCCAAAGAAATAGAAGCCTGTCTCCATGAAACGGCTTAGACATAGATTTTGGTGACAGCCTGATCCTAACAGACAAAAAACTGACAACATTAGCTCCAATAGCATAACAAGCTCCATTAGCAGCTGAAAATATAAATAAAACATGTTATGTCCAAAAAACGGACTATTACTCTACAATGAAAGAAATGCCCTACTGATTTCATCACAAGAATAAATTTCAAAACAATTACATGGAGTTAAGAGAAATGTACCATATACACAAAGGATAGTTTACGTTTATATGAGAAATTAAAGAATGCAAAGCAATCATTTTTTATAAAAAAAATCAATGTTATCTATGGACAAAAAGATATAAAGAGGAAGGATTGGATTTCAAAGACACATCAGGGAACTATTTACTTCATTTTGTGTTGTAGAGAATGTGTCTATACTGATCAGTTCGCTTATGAGATGTCTATCATTGGCACATAGTTTTAGTGTTTACTGTTGGTAGTGTTTTTGTTGGAGTGTTCTGGAAACTTTGGAAGTTATAGACTGGCATTATATTATTTGGTACAGGTCTTTAAGACTATACCCAGTCCTGGTTCCCGCCTCGCTCTCTGCTTTCTGCTCCATCAGATCGTGAATAGCCTCTGCCATGTGCTTCAGGTGCTGTGGACTGAATTGCTCTGCTGTATTCTCTTTCACAAAGGACTATAATTCTGAAACTTTGAGCCAAAATAAACCTTTCCTCCTTCAGCTCTTTATCTGAACACTGTGGTCACACCAAATGTCAAAGTAATGGACATGTACAGGCTTAGCCTCAAAAATCAGTGTATCTGTCATGATCGTTCTGCCTCCACCTCCCAAATTCTAGGATTCAGATGTACACCACCATACCCTGATAAGATACTGTTTAAGTATGTTCACTAAGTTGTGGCTGTGTTTTAATGCATATGCCAAAATGTATTAAAGTATACAATATGTAGTTTGCTTTATCAACTGTACTTAAGCAAAATAAATGTTAATAAAAGTTAATAACAGGAAACTCCTCAAGTAAGAAACACTATGTATCAATATGTAAATTGAAGAATAAGAGAAGGTAATCTAATGTAGGTGTTCAGTGAAATATTTATGTTTTTCCTTCTCTAATGTTACTGTGCTAGTTTAATTCATCCAATTTAAACGATTTTATGTACATTTTAATAATCTGTCGTTCTTCCTTTCATTAAAAAAATTATTGTCTCTGATTTGGTTTCAACTTGTCTTGGTTTCCTTATATCAAGGTGTATTTTTCTTTTTGATGAAAACATTGTTTAATAAGTAAGTGTATTTTGATGAAATTTTTCCTTGGTGGTATGTGCCTTGGGGTTACTTCTGAAACATGTTTTCTTTCCAAGTAGTGTTTGTTACTTTACACTGCTGTGTTGCATTGCTGTTCCCCAAATGGTGGAAGAAACAATAAAAAAGAGGAGTGTTTTATCTTGGTTCATGGTTTTAGAGGGCTGTTAGTGCATCATGGCAGCAGAAGTATTGAAGGAGGTTCCTCACCTCTTGCAAAAAAGCTGAGAGCATGTGGAACCTGAGACCCGGATGGAGCCTTCAAAGGCCAGCACCTAGTGAAGAGTTCCCCCAGCTAAACTCCACCTCTGCCCACACAGCATCATTAACAGGGGGAAAACACTCAAGACATGAACGTCCTAGGACCATTCCAGACTCAAACCATGGCACATGCATTGTTCAAATCCCATTCTTTTCTGTTTAACTATTGTATTTTCCTCTTTCCATCATGGGAACTGGAAATTCCAGTTCTGTAATTACTTGAAAATTCACGTCCTGATAGTATGCGATCATTGAAATTTGATTCAGTCCTCTCTTTTCTGAGACCTGCCTTCTCCCCTGAGTCAGAGTGTGAGAGCTGGACAATATCTTCATTTTCAGGGATATGTGGTGAGTGTGAGAAGAACTTAACTGGAGCTATGCAAAGCCAAGAGTCCTGCATTATTTATATTTTTATTATTTTACATTTGTGTGTGTGTGTGCGTGCGTGTGTGTGTGCATGCGTGTGCGCACGTGCCTCAGCGTGTATGTGACAGAGGAAAACTTGTAGGAGTCAATTCAGTCTTTCCATCATATGGGAACCCATGGAATGTATTAAGGCCATCAGGCTTGGCTGCAAGTGCTTTTACTGGCTGAGCCACCATCCCAGCTCTTATTTATTATTTCTGAAGTTAAATCTATCACTTTATGCTTTGTTTGTTGGAACTAGAGGATGTGGTGGTGGTGGTGTAGTCTTTTGCATCATTGTGTATTCATTATCACTGAACTTAGTCCTCTAATTGATGCTTTGTGTCATGTGTCCCAGTCCGAGTTAAGGATTCTGGGTAGTCACAAGCTTAAAAGCCATTGCTTCTGAGTAGTCTGAAAGGATGATTTGTGAGTATGCATGTGGAATTCAGGAGGATCATTAAGATTCAGGACTACAACTTTAGGGAGAGGAGGAAGAGATCAGTCATGCTGTACACAAGCATTGGGTTTTTTTTTTTATTACCTTATTGTTTTGGGCTTATGGCAAGAAATGATATACATTTTCTTAGCCATAGTCATCCTATTTTTTGATATTTTATACCCTTTGGGGGAAAATACCTTACCAGGTTTGAGTTTTATGTCTGTGACCATAAATTTCAAAGATACCTCTAGATATAGATATCTTTGAATTATTTATCTAAAGGAATCTGCTAATATATCAATCATATATATATATACATATATATATGCTTTGTTTTATATACATATATATTCTGCTATATATATATATCTATATATCTATATATATATATATATCACAAAGTAGTTTGAACTTCAACCTCAAATAATAAGCTTTAGCTAGCCATAATGAGGTATGCCTGTCACCTCTACTCCTTGAGAATCTGGTATAGCAGTTCACAACATTATGACCTGCCTGAGTGGAGAAAGTGCACATTTTGGTGTATAAAATTTTCATATGAAAATTCATATCCACAGGATATTTATATACTCCTAATGATAATTTATAAATAAAAGGAATATCATAGTGTCCAAACCAAGTAGCTCACTAAAAATTGTTTAGCCCTGAAAATATACATACTAGTAGTATTATACAGACTAAATTTATTGAATGTATTCAGGGGAGAAACACCTTTTGATTAAGAACTAAAAAGCTATGAGTAATTTCCTCTAGAACAATATATTTATCCTTGTGAAGGTGGTCTTAGTGGGTTATTAAGGAAAATAACAAAAAGACTACGGAAGTGGGGAGATGTATGTGGGAGGGGGAGAGTCTAGGGACTTGAAGGAAGGTATTGAGGATGAATCTGATCATATTTGATTATGTATGTCTGTGAAATTCTAAAGAAATAAAAATTAATATACCTGAGAACAGACAATCATTGGATGTTCATTCTAAATTATATTTTCTTTAATGTTTAAATATCTGATAATAAAATATCTAAAAAGATTCCTTTCAAAGCCTTTATCTTATTTTCTCTTGGCTTATGTAAGCTTATTAACCAAACCATAACTTCAGTGAGGAAAGAACCCACATTACAGCATCAAGAAATGGCTATACAATGTTGTATGACTTTGCTAGGGCTATTGTAAACATATATTGAATATTAATTATTTCGCTCAACAAAAATAGATTTTTCTCATAGTTCTGAGGAGTAGATTTGAAAGATTAAAGGGCCCACAGTTTTTTTTTTCTTTTCTGAAACCTCTCTAATTGGCTTGTAGGATGAGCGCCTTCTTCCTGTGTGTCCATGTGGATGCTCTCAATGCATGCTGGTTTAGGAAAGATGCTAGTGCTATTGAATTAGGTTCTTCTCCCTCAGATCACTCCAACAAGGACATTATTACTACATATGATCACATTCTGAGTTATAGAATATTCAGTATATGAATTTGGGGTTGGGAGACATGCACAATTCATCCCATTAAAAAAAAAAAAGACAGAAAAGTATGGCCACAGAAGAGAGATCATGGGCTGGTGCTCTCAAAATATGAAGCCATGATGAAAGTTCTTCTAGATGGCCTGAAAAAAGCTATCCTGTGTGTCAACAGAGCAGTGGACATGCTCTTGAGCAGATGTTATTGTTGGCTACTGAGTCCAGAAATGATCCTGACTGTACTATCTCACTGTATCTTTGATAAGATGATCTTCTGAGGATTCTTTTTGGCCCATGAATATAAATGAAGGAAAAGAGAATGAGAAGATGAAGGGAATAATTGCATTACTTACATGTGGACTCAGCTTGCCTGAGGGGGTGGACCAATTATGCACCACTACCAAACTATTTTCACTTCCTCATTTCCTCTTAAGGGTTTATTAATCTGTACACTTTGAATGAAGACATGAAATACTCAGGAGTTTCCAACAATGCAGTCATTAAAAAAAAATTCTGATTGTTAAATATAGACACTTGTGGGTGTGAATTATGGCATATCATTATTTTAGTCATCTTAAATATAGTATATGCCTTGAATTCATTAGCGCTAATCCTTTATCTTCAGTTGCTCAGTCTGATGCCATGCAGTACTAATTATCCTTCACTATGATAAACCTATAAAAAGGAAATGAAAAAGAAGCAAAGAGCAAGTTCACTTATTCCAGAAATAAAGTGATCTTCCCAGCTTTGGTTATAGTTATTCATGAGGAGTCTTGATGGCTAGCTGACTGAGGGTGGGGGTACAGAAGATCTTGAGGGACACCATATTCCACATGAGATGCATAACCACTTTCTTTTCCAATCAGATCACTCATCTGGGAATATATATTTAAGATTCATCTGCCCCCCTCCCCTTCAAAAGCTCTGCAAGTTTCAGAAAAAGGTTTTGAAGGTGTTTATAGCCTAAATAATTGAATTAAGAATATGCATAGGTTTTTAATCACTTACTTCTTGTTTTGTTTTTAACCTATGAAAGGTAGAGTGTGTTCTGGGCTGATAAAGAACATATGTTCTCATATGGGTGAGAAACGAAGTAGTCCTCTGTAGAACTCAAAGAGCTCAAAGCATGTACAAATTTAAAAAAAATATATATCACTTGTAATTAATAAATGAATAGACTTTTAGAATGGCTCTATTTTACCAAATACATTCTCATATGAATTTCTTATTAAGAAAAGTATCAGCTAGAATAATTAAAGAATTCATAACAATAATTCTAAAACCATTTGGTTGCTTTGGCTTTTCTTTATTTGCCTCCAAAAGCCCATTGTCCTTTACAAATCACTGTTTTAAATCTCCAGAGTCAGCGGATTAATCCGAAGCAGATTTTTAGTCTTCATTTTATAAGCTGCAAAGAATCACTAGCTAAGAGCTCACTTGTCTGGGGATCATGCAGTGAATCTGAAGAACTAAAAGGATTCATAATTTGGGGATCACAAATCAGTGTGCTATTTTTTTAGATAATACTATTTTCCAGCAAATGTAACTCAGGTCTTTAACTGAAGATTTGCTCAATTTTAAAGTTTTTCTACTCACTGAAATAACTAACAAGATGGAAAAAAATGCATAATGGCTCATTTACAGAACATTTTACATCCTGTAATTAAGACTCTATGAATCAAACAATACAGTGTCAGCTCCATTTCTTCCAGTAGATATTCTTGGAAATGAGTTGCTTAGCATCTGTCTCTGAAAGGAGCAGTAAGATTAACCTTGCACCTTTACAATAAGCTGGTAGGTTATACAAATTATTGATATTTTCATACACAGAGGTATGTCAAGAGAGGCATTCAACCATATTATTTTCCCATGCACTTGTTCTGAGATTCAGTAATCAGTAAGCATAATTGTCACCTACCTACCGATATGCTCGATAATATACAGTTTCAAATTACTCAAGTCCTTTTAGCAGCATGCCCAATTTCCTATAGCTTATTAAATTTTGTCACTGGCAATTGTGTTAATTTATAAGCAGTTCTAACACCTTCCAAAGTTATGTGTGTGTGTGTATATATATATAAAACAATTTATTGAATATATTAAAATAATTTGCATATACATATAAATAATATATATGTATGTATACATATATACACATACATAATGTATATGTATGTATATACATATATACACGTACATAATGTATATGCATGTATATACATATACATACATATATATGCAAGAAATTTTGTTCTGGGACTAGGACATAGGTAAGAAATGGACTAGACTGAGCTGATGAGAGACCAGCTACAATGAAGTCTACTATGGTTTTCCTTTAAGATTTTTTTTTACATCCTGGTGAAGCACATGTATACAAGGGCTGGACCTTGTTTGAGGATCACCAACTGTCAAGTCCTATAGGCAATGGCTCCTGATGCCATAAATGATACTCCATGACATTATTGTTTCAGGACTTGAACAATTTAACCTTCAATTTGAAGAACCTTAATGCTTAAATTTAAGTCCAAAAGCCTACCATTAGTATAGAAAAGCCATTAATGTAGAAGAAGATCATTGTTACCCACTTGCTCTAGATAAAAATCTTATGTATTTTGTGTGATCCGCATGATGCAACTTATAGAATAGTCATGTAAGAAAAAAAATAACTGTGACAAAAAGTGTAAATTATAATTTATTACCATTTGTATGGCCCAAAGTACCCTGCTCTTGCCCATTTGATAAAGTTATAAAAGAAATGTATCACTCAGGGTTATTGAAGATTGTCTGGTTCATGGTCTTAGTCTGAATACTTCATCTATTCATTGCTAATAATAGGATTAAACTTTACGCTTCTTGAAAGAGTATATTGCTATATGGAAGGCAGAGATCTCCCCAAGGATCTTGATTCCTTTTTACTTTCACAGACTGAAATGGAAAAGAAAGCATTTTACTTGACCAAATGATAAACGTAAGGGCAAGTTAGACCGCACAATGAGTACCATCAAGAAGGGTTATGGTTCTCCTATGAATTACTAAATCTATAAAATATCTTTTCTAAGAAAATATTTCTAGAATTTTGAAGCACAAAAGCAAAACAGAGAGAGAGAGAGAGAGAGGGAGAGAGAGAGAGAGATGGAATATGACAAACAGAGGGACACACAGAGATCTGTTAGGTCAAAGGATGGAAAATGATCTATTTAATTAAACATTAATTGAAGGATAGAGAAGTCTCCGTAATGAAGAGATACCCTTCAAAATCTTAATGTGTTTTTCCTTCCAAGCTTCTTTCAGATGCCATCTGAGTGTTCCCCTACCCTGTACTGGGTTCCATTCTCCATCTAAGGTCTCCTTCGGTTCTTGGCATTGATCTGTCTTCACCCTGCTTGTGCTTTGGCATCTCACAAGACATCTTTCTCACCTACTGAGACTTGAAAGCAGTTTGGAAGTTTTCAGACCCGGAGCTGTGCCTTATGGCTGTGGACTTCTCTTGCTAAGTTCTGTTCGCGCAGGGATGCTCCCCTCACCTTACTCGGTACCCTCTGCGGGATGCACAGAATAGGGGAATTCTCCTGCCTTGTACTCTGACTCCCAGTGCCAGGGATTTTCAATAAGTGCAGTTCTGTCACCTTCCTTGGATTCTTACTCTGTGCTTCTGACCACTGTAGCAGCCTCCCCCAACCACAACTCTTCCTAGACACATTACCCTTTGTTCTCCATGTGGAATATCTTTGGAAAAGACTCAAAGAGAGAGAAAAATATGATTTAAAAGAAGACAGAAAGGGGGAAAATAAGCTAAAATCCAGGTTTACATATCCTAAATCATGAAATCATGAATGCCAGTCAGGCTGTCAGCTACATATGTGCAGAAGTCTTTGAGCTCAAGCTTCTCAAATATTTGTTGAGGTATTTTGGTTTCTGAGTCAGACTCCATAGACCTGAGGATCACATACCCACCTTAGTTTAATGTTGACATCCTTGAACTTGTTTGCAAACAATGACCAAATAATTATGTTAGATCATGTTTCATCAGCAAAAAATGCTAGTCATGAGGTCATACCATCTGGACTTTGGTTGGATATTATGTTTGAATATAATGCCTTTGAGTTTGGCTAATGCTCTATCTGTATCTTAAACAAAATTTCATTCTTTGCCTTGTCTCCTAGAATTCTATGAGTTGGGTATACAAAAAATAGTATTTTACATTTAAATGATTGTGAAATTTGATAATTTACTTATGAATTTTCAAATTTATAGGACATAGTTTGATATTAATATTATGCAGTATAATACTAAAACAACAAGGGGGGCTATTTTTTGAGCCTTATACTCACCTGCCGTGAGTACATGTGGATGCTAATGAAGCCTAATTAATAGCATAATGATGTAATGGAGATACACTATTTAGTTTATTTTGATTTTTGCTAAGACACACATAAACACAGTACACATTTTAATGTTCAGAAATGTATTTAAAGTTTAGCTACTTAATTCTTCTGAAGTTTCAAAAGCAATGTTAGAAGTCCTCTGTAGATACTCTTCAGATCATGAAGAATTAATGTAAAGTTTAATCTCTCAATAATATAAGGACGAAAACCATGAAAGTCAAATACAATAATAATTTAGGATAAATTAACAATCATCAAGACACAATAAAGCAAATATAAAACTTAGGAATTTAAAATAAAATAAAACCCAGGGGATATCCCCATCATTGTCTCCTCTGTGACCCTTGGGTTAATATAAAGGTAGTCTTGGGCCACACATCCTTGCTATAATACTCTAGGAGTGATCCTACCCTTGGAAGTATTAAGAAAGCACTTCTGTTCTAACCAACCCCGACTTACAAAATCTTAAATTAGCTTCTGTTTAAAACTTGCATCTTTAAAATAAAAATTCAGACCCACTGTCATATGTAAAATTTATTCCATAGCATGATTTTGGTTTCTAATCAATTTGCCATTGGACAAGCACTTTTTGCATATATATATAGTAGGAGCCACTGAAAACCAAACTTACCTTGTAAGGGCATTGAGCTCTTTCAAGCAGACAAATGCCTGTAATTTTTGCATAGGACAGGCTTGTTTCTGAGTTTCTACATTTGTTAGGGAGGTGAGTACAGTATTAGATCTATTTGGCTAAGCTGCATTGATGTAGACATTCTACTTGTTTTGCAAATTGTGCAAATGCAGGTGTCCTTGGAGGACTTCCGAGGTTTCTTGGTCCTGGGCCTCTTCCAGGCATTGTGCATTCTGCACAGAGTATTGTTTTATGTTTTTATAGAAGCTCCAACAGAATCACAGGGCTCAGTCAGGGTGACGCTGAATCAATAACCCTGCTTTCCTTAGTGCTTTATAAGAGTCACTTTCTTTTATTGCATTTGGTTTCTTTGAACTTTCACCAATTTCTCTTGGGCTTTCCTGAATATATTAAGATGTATAAAACACTGAACCATGATGTCTGAAACCTTACAAATGGGAAAGTCATGCTGACTTTATAATAAATAGACTGTAGATGAGTATCGGAGTGAAGTAGGAGTATTCTAAAATAAATTTAAGGAATAAATCACTTTAATGTGAATTATTTTCTGAAATCTTTGTCATTGTGCAATTTTACAAGCCATTCAGCAGTAACATCCTTGAAGTATTCATTTTTTAACATGTTGGGCATTTAATGAGTCACATAAAATATCTTTGAGCTTCTTTTTCTATATCTAATTTATACACTGAAATTGTAGAAACAGTACTGTTACTATCACTGATTTTCAAAGAGCAAATCAGTGTCTAGTAAAACTATAAATCCCCACGTACGATAGAACATGTATACTTGAGTTTGAACTTACAAAAGTCTCACTTCAAAGATCAAGCTATACTTCATATATTACTCAGAATATTGTTAGAGGAATCAATAAGATTTAGTGGTTTACATTATGCTGATTCTTAACTCTGGGGTCCTGGATGCTTCATATCAAATGGTCTTCAGGAAAGAGATATAATATGGCTTACAATGAAGGTACAATAATGGAAATAGTGGAGGAAATGTTTGGGACAAGGTGGGTAGTACTAACATTGGATGCATTTCAGAAACCCTGAATACTTATGATAGCCCATGAATGTCTATGTTTTGATGATATCACAGGATGCCTATGGCTTGAAATGATGCAATTTGTGGTACGACCTTTGAAGTTCCAGTGTCTGGATTTCTTTCTATTTACATTTAGTAAATCACTTAGCCAGTCTGAATCTTAATTTCCTCTGCTATAAAATAAGGGTAGTCTGATGAACTATGTGCTATAAAATCACTGTGAGATATAATTAAAATTAACATACAGAAAACATTGTGGATGAAGCTTAATTCATAAGAAGTGATCTGTAAATAGGAGTTATTAGCTGTAGAGAGATACTTGCTTTTTGAGTGTATTGAAAGCATTGTCTTTTTTTCTATCAATATGTTCCAAAATAAACAAATGTTTGATACATATCCTTGCATAACAAGATCGTAATTCTGCAATTTATGTAATTTTTTTAAGATACAGTGTGATACTGAATTTGGAGATGGGGTTATATTTCCTCAAATTCACCTTGCAGAGTGTTACTGATAACTGTTTGGTCTGATGGTTTATCAGCTTTGCCTTTGAGAACTGTGAGGAAGAGGAAGAATAGGAGCAGAGAATGGGTGAGAGTACGGTGAAGGTTGTCTCATACTTCTGTAAAGCAAAATACAATAAAGTTAGTTACTTTCATATTGCTGTGACCAAAGTAAATGAGAAAACTTAAGGGAGGAAAAGTTTATTTTGGCTCATGGTTTCAAAAAGCCTTAGACCTCCATATCAGGCAAAGCATGGTAAATTCATGGTGGTGAGAGTTTGTGATGGAGACTACCCACTGAATAGTAGACCCAGAATCAAAGAGAGTGGGACCAGAAACAATATCAATGTATAACCTTGAAACTCTCACTCCAATGGTTTCTTTCTACCAGTCATGTCCTATCTTATAAAGATCCCAAATCCTCCTATAACAGTGTCCTCATTTGGCAAAAAACCCACTTAAAACAAGCATGCATGCCGGGTGGTGGTGGCACACACCTTTAATCTCAGTACTCGGATGGCAGAGGCAGGCAGATCTCTGTGAGTTTGAGGCCCAAACAAACTAACAGACAACAACAACAACAAAACTGAACATGAAGAGGTCATTTAACATTGAATGAAATAAGACACGAGTCCCTAAAACACTCTTCAGGCACACTCCCAATAACCTAATGGTCTTAAAGTAACTCCACCTCATACTCTAAGACCTGCTGGTAGCACCATGGTCTTGGAATCAGGTATTAAGCATATGATCCTTTGGGAGATAGTTAGCCAAATCAGCATTTTTCTGGAAGCCACCATTGTCTTGTGTTTGTCTCATAATGTAAAATGTTTTTAGTCTATCCCCCAAGAAACTCCAAATTATTTTACATCATTGCTCCAAGAGCCAATTTTGAAATAGCTCAAGGCAAATTCATCTGTAAACTTTTAAAAGGAGGTTACATACTTCCAAAAAAATAGGTGAGTCAGGAGAGGGTAAACATTTCTATTCAATATGGGATAAAGAGGGAAACAAATTGAAGGGTTAGGAGAATAGCAAAATAATGTCCCAACAGTGGAGTCATTAAATATTACAACTCCATGATGTCATGAGGAACAAATTATGGCAAGTTCTGGGCTCCCACATGCCATGGGTAGCCCTGTCTTTGCTGTTTGCAGCAAAGTGACATCTTTTGGGCAGGATTTGCATGTTGTCTGTTGATCCTAGCATCTTCTGTTTTCTCAGGTTTTATTGGTTTTATTCTCACAGCCCTGTGCATCAGTTCACTGTGGACTGCTTTTGGGGACTCTGACCTTTCCAAGCACATTTTGACATCCCATGACATCCCATGTTTTCATCTGAAATCTCTGTGGAGTTTCCATGACCCCATAACACTTGCATACTGAATGAAGGCAAAATCTCCTAAAGAGACCATGCCAAATGTATCATCACAAGATCTGCCTGTTGGCCTTCTTGAACTCTGGCTACAGTAGGTTATGGATGTCTTAGCAGATGAACATAAGGAAACGAATCTCTATGTGGTGTTGGTTGTGGGGAGCGTCCCAGAGCTCTCTTCTGAAAAGACTCTTCATCTTTATTTCAAACCTATTTCCATTTGTATTTCTCTGTGTATGGCAGCTCTGACTTTGAAGCATCTTAGGAATGAAGGAAATACTCCCTCATATCATTGCACTGTAGAATACAGGTTTCTATTGGTGCTAGGTAACATAATTGTAACTTGTTTGGTTTTATGTCGAACCTGTGATTTTTCTGTTCTGTTATTTTGCTGTTGCTGTTGTTCCTGAGTTCCACTGTACATTTGACTAAGAAAAAGCAAAATCAAGGGCACTCCCATGTCTGCTTGAATGCTTCCTGCTTTAGAATTTCATCTCCAAGAGAAATTATTCCATTATTTTTAAGTTTAGCATAAATTTAGTTCCAGGGTATGGGAAAAATGAATGTGAATCTCTGGCCTTATATGTAACAAGGTAAAATGCTATGGATTTCCTCAGAACCTTCAATTCCACCCAAAACTTCATCAGAATAGCCTGTACCCTCCCCATTCACATCCCTGCTTTTGCTTTTTGTACCTTTACCAGAATCATGTTAAGCATTACTTGAAGAATTCTGAGCTTTATTTAGAAATATTTTTCTCTTTGAAACATTTCTTAACTTATGTTTTAAAATTTAAATAATCTCATCACATCTTTATTATATATATTAAAAAAAAAACCTTTTTTTGATAATAAGCACCGTATAGTGAAATTAGTCATACCTGAAGTCTGAAGTCTCAGTGAACTTATATACTGTTAGAACAACTACAGAATTGTGGAGCTTCACATTAGATTTTATGCTTTCAACATCAAATACATTTTAATGTACTTATCCACTGTAATAAAGTGAAAAAAAAATCCATGATAGAAATTTAACTTTATATTGAAATTTGTACTATATTTGAATATGTTGTAAGTAAACATAATATGCACCATTTAGATGCCTTATATTTTTGATATTACTGGCATTAAAGGAAGTCCTCTGTAGAGAAAAATTCAGGCACACAATTCTACAGTTTAAATGTTATCACAAAAACCTGGTTTCTCTCAATGTGGAATATTGTGCATCTCTATTTGGATATTCTGATCTACCCAGAGAGGACATGATTCTGTCTGGGAGAGAAAGACGGAAAGGAGCTCAACTATAGATCTGTCTGTTAGCCAGGACACAGAAAGGAGTTGTTGAGCGGTGGAAGATAAGTAGATGTATTTTGTTGTCCAGGAATTGTAAGGAACAAAGGATATGCCAAGGGAATGGCCATTGGTAGTAGGGCCCATGACATCTGGAAGTCATTGTTGCATTGTAGTGGCTTTGGTGCCTGCCTACATAATTAGTAATTTATACATACTGTATTTGGGAATCAAAGCAGCTCTTGGATAGGGCAGAAGAATCTATTTATTCTTTCTATGATGACTGGGGTTAGATAGGGACATAACACACACCTTTAGCTCTTCATCAGATGTCATGCTCTCAGAACATACTTCTCTCCATGATCCTTATAATGCAGGTATACAGCCCTATGTTTTGGACCCTGTGAAAAGAGTTCCAGGTCCCTGGATCATGAGTACAACACTGATCAGGATAACCAGAGTCTGTGATTAATTGCTACTATGTGACTGCCAGAGTCTTGGATTTATGTCTCTGTTATATCCAGAGTTACACTGTGTCTTGTTCACAGTCAAGCATATATATAACCTCTTTTTCTTCTCCATTCACTAAACTTATATAAGGCAGAATCCATGTCTTGTTAAAAATCTAATCCCCTGTAAGCTTTCTAAAACTACTTGTGTACTGAATTTTAATTGTCCTCGTCTCCCCAGTCACCCTCACCTCATATCCTGATTGGTTATTTAAATAACAGTAAATTTTGTTCAGTACATGATGTGCAGTGGTAGACCATTTTTTTTAAAGTTACATTGCTCACTCTTTTCTGGTGCTTCTGCAAGCTTTGTGGAGTGGCACTGTATTTCTCTAGTCCCCGTTGACAGTGTATAATATAATGGTTCATTTAGGATGGATTTTTATAGGGCCTGTCAGGAGTTAGCTGTGTTTTGCATAGTAAACTTAATATTAAATGACAAAATGCATCATAGCAGATACTTCACAACCATTAATGTGGAAGCAGTGAATGTGTAGAAGATGACTACACTTTGTGAACAGTGGAGCAGCTAAGACAATAAATAAATGATAATTGAAATCCAGGGGTCTTCGAATATTAGTCCTATAACAACTCTCTGATCTCCAGTGTGTGTATGAACTGCTACAGGAAGGCTGACTGTAACTCTCTTGTGCTGCTCTCTTTGCATAGCAGGTGATATGCTGAACATAATAACCCACCATCCAAATTTTTACTTAAAACAACAACAACGACAACAACAACCAGGATGAGAACTAAGTCACAGTTGCTTTGGGGCAAGTGTGTTATAAAAATGTTTGTGTTTAGAAATGAGCTAATTTGATTAGAGAGCCATGAAATCTGCTCAACAGTATAATGGAGCATCATATAAATCTGAACTGACAAAAACCTAGGATTTTGAAAATTAATGAATATTCAGTATAGACATTTTCTGGAAATAGATGTCTTAAATGTGAGAAAGAAAGGAGATTGGGAAAAGTGGAGTTTAGATAGCTTTGGGACACTTTCGTTTCTATCCTACAGTGTTGTGATGGAAGGGTCACATAAATAAGATACTTAATAAGGCATAAAATTTCTAACTGTCTGGTCAGGGTCAATGTTTTATTAATTTATTTTTGTATTCCTTTATCACAAAATCTATTCTGCACTCTCTTCATCTAGTGCCATTTTAAGCAATTGGTAAAATAACACCTAATGATGGATGAAAGGAACTGTAAGGTTGTCTTTATACTGATTCTATGCAGAACCAAATGATTATGGCAATCTTTATGATAAGGGGTTAATGGGTTCTATGATAACAAAAAAAGGAAAATGAATGGGGATGCACTGTTTATATCTACCTAACCAACTATTAAAAGCATAAAAATAAGTAGCCAGCCATCATATACTTGCTCTTCCAGAGGCCAAATTGTGAACTGGGATGCCAGATATATATATATTTCTCCTGTTCATCTTATTAAAACAGAAAAAAAGTCCAGTCTAGGCAGTTTTTGTGATAACTGTCAAAGTAACAAGTAAAAGAGAGGACTACATATACTTCTCAGTTGTAGAGTATTGGTCTAGCATATATGATACTCTAGGTTCAGGACCAAGTACTGCCAAATGTAAGCTTAGATGTGAGCATTGATTTACTAACTGTTCTCATGAGTTCATGACAGAGGACTGTTTATTCTTTGTTAATTCAATCCCCTACCCTTTAGCTGCTCTGTACAATCTAATCTTAAGTCTAGACCTCAAAGACTTTAGCTTCTACACAATCGAATCTTTAAGGTGCTTGCCGGGTCCTAGAAGACTTCAGCCTCCATAAAATCTAATCTTTAAACCTAAATGTAGAATGTTTTAGCCACTGAGATTTACTGTTGACTGAGCTCCTCTAATTAGCTCCTTCTGAACTCAGAGCTGCATTGAACTCAAATGATTCTTCTGATTGGCTGATTCAACTCACTCCATGTTTTGGCTCAAACTCTTCTCTGAGCTGACTGCTTCAAATTGGCCTTCTGAGTCAGCTGACTGTTTCTGACTGAATTCTTCTGACTGGCTGATTTTATCTAACTCCCACAACTTCTCTGACTGAACTGTTCTGCTAGGCTTCAAATTGACTCTACCTGTTAGCTGACTTTTTCTCCCAAACTTACTCCTTCTGTCTAACACTGACTCCTGCTGAATTGTCTGTGTCTTATTTGACTGGTTCTCTAACTGATTGCCTGACTCTCTGAGCTGAGAGCCTGCTTTTATTTTATGAGAGTTGAGGTGTCCTCACTCTGATCTACTCTGCTAACTCTTCCTCTGAGTTATCACTTTGCCTGCTGTGATTCACTCTGATTCATCTCAGAAGTCACTCTGTCAAGTCGCCATCCTAAGTCACTCTCAGATTTGGGATTAAAGGTATGTACTCCGTTCTTCACTCTGCCTCTGACTTTCTGCTTCTTAGTTGACTAGCATGATCTAACTCAGTCTCCTTCTATTCTCTCAATCTCTACTGCTTCTCTTTTAACTCTGAACTGACGATGAACCTGAACTAAGAACCATGAACTGTGAGCCATGAACTGAGAACTGTAACCTACTTCTGAACTGATTGCTTCCTTTTACATTGGGATTAAAGGTATGTGCCACCACTTCCTTCTAAATTGGGTTACTTAAAGGTGTGTGCATATACTAACATTTTTTTCTATCCTAGAACAGCCATGCTGCTGGATTAAAAGATTAAATGTCTGCCACATAGGCCTTTCAATGTAATCTTTTGCTAGAGAAGCCATACTGCTGGATTAAGCGATTAAACATTTCTCTACAGACAAATAAATAAATAAGTAAATGCACAACCAGGTATGGCGGCACATGGTTATTATTCCAGAATTCAGGAAGTGGAGGAAAAAGAATCAAATGTACAAAGCTCTCCTCAGATACATACTTAGTGTGAGACCAGCAGGGGCTACATGAGACCCTATCTCAAAATAACAAATAAATAAATAAACTGAGGAAAGGAAGAAAGAAAGCATTAAAAAAGACAGGACCTAAATATCTGAGACTATTTAGTCAGTACTGAAGTGTGACTATACTTTGTCCAATTGCCCAGAGAATGCATAAAACTATTAATGTATGACACAGTTAATTTAGGTTCTGGAACCATTCCAGGAAACATCAGAATCTTGCTAGCATCAGTATTTGTCCAGACACTGGTTCTGAGATTTATCTCCATCTCTACAGGTCAAATTACATTAAGTAGTAGCAAGAGTTGTTTAGGTGAAGAATGAGGCATGGCAAAGCTGTGGCAGAAACAGAGGCATGATAACAGATGGGTAGCTGAGGGGGTCTAAATGAAACAAATCTAGATCACACAAATCCTTATTAGCATCTATTAGATATCCAACACAGCAGTGTATGAATGTCATTCAGAAGCTGGTGCCCTTTAAGGACTTCAGATTGCAGTAACGAAAATAATTCACAGACATAAATAATTAAGATGGAGAGAATTTCTGTCAGGAACATTGGCTCCTTGATAGAGCAGATTCATTCTCTGTGTTGATGCAGTCTTAAATTATATTTTTCACCTTATGCTCTTAACTGGTCATTAGATTTGTCTCATAACTAACAAATGCTATGTTGGCTGACCACTTCCAACGTCATGTCCAAACTTCACCTTTTTGCGTATCCCCTCCTCTTTATTACCAAATTTCACTTTCCCAATTAAAATGCTGTGCGTATATGTACAATGTGTGAGTGTGTATACACAACTGTGAGTACATGTGCGGCTGTGTGTGTGTATGTGTTTGTGTGTGTGTATATTCACATGTGTGAATGGTTGTGTTCATGCTATAGCAGCAGACATGTAGAGGTCAGAGAACAACCTCATTTATGACGGATATCTTTTTTGCTGTTTTTATTCAGTGAATACATGACTAACTAGCTACAAATTTCTGGGGCTTCTGGGACTTGCATTCCCCCACAGGAGCACTGGGATTATAGATGTTCACTCTAAAAGTGGACTTTACTTGGCTTCTGATATTCAGAGTCAGATGGGAAGGATGACATTTTTAGAATCACATAATTATGTACATTAGTTTTCTATTAGTTTTTCTAAAGTCAAAAGAAAGACTAATGGGAAGGTAGAGAGATGTATGGCATAATTTTATCAACAATTTTCTCTTGGGGAACCAGGAACTAGTCTTTTTCCTCATGAGAAATATACATCTCCAGTTTGGTTGAAAGCTTGCCACTCTCCATACAGCTTAAACCCATCCCCAGTCATAGCAGTAAATTTCATTGGCTGGCTATTTTCTACCATATTGCTTCTTTTGGCCAGAGCTATTTGTTCAGGGTCTAGTTTCCAAATGTAAGCAAGGAATCGACGGGCAACGTTTCCTGAGATTTGGGGAAGAAGTGCTTTGCTATTTTATGAGGTTAGAAGCATTTGTGCTTCTGTATGTCACATGCACATGAAATAGGGCCAAGGAGACACTGAGCCAACGCATGCCCCAAGCAGAGAAAGTTACTGAAGTAAACACTAACAATGTAGAGCTAAGAGCATCAGACATGAGTGACTCTGTTAGTGCTATCTGACCTGGCCACGCAAGCTCTTTCTGAAAGTAGAAGACAAGTTGAGAATACTTTTCCAATAGCTTTCCTTTATCCTGTTGCTACTTGAACTTGATATGTCTTTAAATTTTTGTAATCCCCAAAATTACACTCTGAGGAAGAGGAACAGAAGTAAAGCATGAATTTGATGTTAGGTTCCCTCTTGCTCTTTGGTCTATTGCTTATCAATGATATCATTTTGCACTCCTGTGATTTAATCACACACTTACTAAAATATTGTGACAAGTTAGACTTCAAATCACTTGATTATTTACTTATTTATTTTAGCTATTTTATTTATGTATATGTGTGTATATATGCCATGTATTTTCATTCCTACAAAATACCAAAACAGGGTTTCTGGTCCCCTGGAGCTGAAATTATAGGGGTGTTTTGGGTACCAAACTTGCATTCTCCAAAAGCGAGTAAATGCTCTTAAATACTGAGCCATCTCTCCAGCCAAGAAAAAATTCTTTTTAAATTTGCCTGAATCTCACACTGATTTTTCACTTACTTCTAGACATTGTAAATACTAACTATTCCTGTTATGCATAATGTGGGATATACAGAGCTTGAGGCAGATGATATTAAGTGGGGCCTCATCTAACCCTAGCTATTTTCAAAAGGTCTCATTAGCATATACTAACACACAGGGTAGAGTTTTAACATGTGAGTTTTAGAAGCAAGTGGGTACTTGGTACATAAAAGCAGAAGTAAAATTTCTATTTAATCAATAAAATTGACATCTATATTACCACCGTTTCAATGCATGCTACAGAAAAATTGGTGAGACGTTAAAGAATTTTTTCCATTATGAGTGCTAAGAGATACAAATTCTCCCCACTTCCTCCCTGGAAAAAAAACCTTCACCAGGAGATCTAGCCAGGATCTCTTGGAAGTTCAAGCAGTGGAACTGTTAGCAAATGCATTTCTATATTTTAAGAAATTTAGTGTCTGTCATTTTGTTATGGCAGCTCAAGAAAATGAAGATGGTTCACTTTCTTAGTAAACATTTGGTGATGCTGTCCACATTATTAACAATCTTGAACTTTAAGAATCACTTTGGTATTTTTTAGCTGAGGGATAATGATGTATTCTTTAAAGAAAAGGAAATATTAGAGTGTGTAGATTTAGTGATGTCAGTTGCTTTGTGAAAACCATACATCTTCACCAGATGTTTTATTTCCTTGAAAGCTGGATACATTAAAAATACAGTCTTTCAGTAGAAACAAAACCTGTGGGATTTATGAGAAAAAGAAACTCAGGTCACTCATAGACACTAAAAAAATGCTGTATGTATTACCATAACTGACAATGAAGATAAGTTCAGTCCTTCAATTTGAAAAGTAAATGTTGTTAAAGTAGCAATAATTCTCATTTGACACATTTAAAGAAAATCACAGCCTCTGAATGTCTGGGCTCTGTTCTATAGAATTTAGTCACAAGAAACTTTTTGGCCAATGTTATATAGATAAATTTATGACTTAAATTTTTATGAAATTTAGTTCATAATAATAATATTAATTTATCAAATATAACCAATAAATCTAACATAATGATATATAGAGTGCCAATCACCAATGATTAGGAAAAAATCCTTTCTGAGTGCTTTGTCAAGTCCTTCCTAATCTGAAAGTTCAGTACTATGGCCTCCTGCCATAGTAAATGTGGTGCAATATAAAAAAAGATGATGCATTCTTTAGGAAATTCCTTTTGCAACACAATTAACCTCTTCACCTTCTAGAAAATACACTCCTAGCATATTGGGATCCTATTTAATTTGACATGCTATGCATGGTGTTGGTCAGTGCCAAGAAAGACTTTAATTTTCCCTAAAATGTATTTTACATTTGTTAGTTGGGCTTTCAGCTGCTAATTATACTATATTTCAGTTTTTAATATAATCCTATAATCAAGGATATAATAATGATGTGATTTGAGTGCAGGGCATACTAGCAGTGGAATTATTTCTATTAAATGCTAGAAGGGTATTCGATGAAAAAGAAAACAAAAGAAAGTCACAGGAAATAACTAAAGGGTGTATCTTGGATGGGCTTTGCCTTATAAAAGGAAGGACAGGCTGTTTCTCTTGGAGAAAATGTTTCAGCAAGTCATGCAAATGTTTGAGAGGAGTATATGAATATTGAAGGGAGGAAAATCAAAAGCAGATGAAAACACTAACACAATAGCAAGTAGGTGCTTTGAGAATGGGTTTATTTTACAGCTTCAGGTGTAAATTGTATTATTTCAGAGTTTAGGTTAAAATTGGGAGGGTTCTTAAATGTAATTTATTGCCACTTCCGGGCCATGTACCAGTCACTGCTGTAACAATGCCATGGAGTACAAGGCTAGCCTAAGCCTATGCTGGAGAACCTCCAGAGAGAGTAAAGCCATTACTTTATAGGGTAGCTCATTACCTGGGCATCAACATGCATTTTTGTATTCTAAGTAGATGCATACCTTTCTACTAGCTTTCTTAGTTATAAATGAAAGGTAAGATTAAGTGTTAATATATTCAACCCATTATAATATATAGTGCAAGGATAGCCACATGAAAAGTGCGCATTAGGTTGACTTGATGAACAGAGAATGAGTATTTAGCCCAAGTAGCTTTAAAATGTCCTAGCTGTTATTTGTTTAAAAGATGTGAAAGAACTATTACACAAACCACCAGTAAAAAACAGTAGATTAACCAACATGCATTTTTTATTTCATCCTGCTAGAAGTGTGATTTTAATCTCGTGGATTCTCTCTCTCTCTCTCTTTTTTTTCCTGATGATTCTATTAAATGCATCTGAACTAGATGAATTGTATCACAAAAACTTTATTTTGTCATATTTAGGAGAAAAATACCAACCGAGACATTGGTCATAAAAATTCATTGTTCCAGCAGCTGTTTGGTTACAAAATTATTATACTAAAAGCTTATAAATACATGCTTGCACACTTCATTGAGAGGGAAAGTGGTATTTTATGACTTTTAAACACTTCTTAGACATGATTTTCAGTAATGAGTTAAAACAACTTTCTTGCAAAAAAATGCTTTTATGAGTTTTCTTTAGATTCACAGGGGAAGACTTGACTGAGAAGGGAAAACATTGGCTTAGACTCCAAGAAGTGGCTCTGAGTCCTTTGAGCTTTTTTGTTTGTTTGTTTGTTTATCTTTACACATGACTTTGAGAAACCATTAGATTTATGAATATTCAATTTTCTTACATGTGAAAAGATAAGATAGTTGCTCTGGCTGTTGCTAAGGATGGTGGTAAAATCAAATGAAGTACTTTGATGACTAGTGATTAGTAAAAGGAAGAACTCTGTATTAACATGCGGACTTGTTCATAAGCACTAAGGTGATTTGGAAACTTCTGTTCCAGGTTATAGTCCTATAGCACAGGACAAAAAAATATGTTCATATATATTACAGTGTTTGACACTTCTTTGGTTACGGCTTGATCGGATACACCCCCACTCAAGTGTTCAGCAAAATAAAGTACAAGTGTACCACTTTAAATACCTCACTTCCTTGGATATAATGCAATTCCATGTAGTTTCCACCAATTTCAAGTCTTGTATACCTCAAACTTGCATCAAAATCTGCTTTAGTGTCATGCTAAATTTGAAGGCTATAACTCCTAGCAAATTTAGTATCTATTATGTCAGAATAATTTTCCCAGTGGTTTAAACATGTAATTGATGCACCTTTGATAGGCTACAAAATGCATACCACATGCTTTATAAAAAGTTAACTCAAAAGACATCAGTGATCTAAATGCAAGAGCCAAAGTATTAAACTCTTAGGAGTATTTACAAATTCAATTTTGTTTTGTAATCTGTTTCTGACTTTATTTAACTTTCTTTCTGTTTTCTTTAATTAAAAATAGATTCATCTCTCATACAGTACATCTCAACCACAGTTTTCTTTCCCTCCACTCCCCTTCACTTCTCCCACTGCAGCTCCCAGCTCCTACAGACCCATTCTCTCTCCATTTCCCTTCAGAAAAGAGCAGACCTCCAAGAGATCTCAGCCAAACGGGACATAATGAGATACAATAAAACAAGCTGCAAACCATCAGATCGAGGATGCACAAAGCAATCCAGTAGGATGGAAAGCATCCCAAGAGCAGGGAAAAGAGTCAGGGACACCCCCACTCAAATTCTTAGATATCACAGCCAAAGCACAAGGAGAAAAAGCAAGAGTAAGCCATTGGATTTATTCGACAATAAAATCTTTTAGTCTCCAAACAATAACATCAAAAAGTAAAAAGAAAATATGAGAAAACATTTTCAAGCTCTAATATATATTTGACAAAGGTTTAGTATTCAGAATATGTAAAATTTTATGATCTAACTCTGTAACAAAATACAGCATTTAAATTAAAATGGTCAAATAACTTCAGTATGTATTTCTTTAGCGGCAACATTTAAGTGGTCAATAAGCTCATGTAAATGGAATGAACTTCCATTTCATGTCTATTGCAATAGCTATGCTTGCCGTTATTATCATCATAATGTAAAAAAGAAAAAACAAAAGCAAGTTTGGCAATGAGATGAGAACCCTTGCACCCAGTTTACAGGCTTATAAAATAGTACAGATACTGTGGAAGACATTTTGGCAAACATAAATAGATAAATCTATCACTAACCAAACAACTAACTGGTTTATCACATATACACTGACTATTAATCAAGCTCAATGATTTGATTACATCATATGAAATTAGAATTTTATGAGTAAAATTGACAAATATTAGCAATTTTACACACTCATATTAATTGTACCTAGTCTCTTCATGCATGAGGACTGGAGGGATTTATAGTTTAAATTTAATTTCTTCGAGTGACAGTAAGTAAAAGAATGGTATTTCCCTGTTATATTTTCTAATTTAGAGTCATCAGACCTTGGAATTATAGGTAACAGAGATCGAACTGAGCCTAACTTAAGAATAATATAAAGGAAAGAGAAGGTAATACATGGTGGTGCACGACTGTAATACTAGTACTTTGGGAAGCTGAAGCTGCATTATTGTGAATTTAAGCTTGCCTGGGCTATATAGCATGTACCAGGAATTCAGGGACACATGGCTAGAACATGTCTTATAGAATAAAAAACAGGAAAAAGAAAAAAATTTAATAATGAAGAGATGCTTTAATTTGAGTGTGATACTACTTTGTTAGTTTAATTCTCAGTTCAACTCTGTCAACCTGCAAAGACACTTGAAATCCATAAATAAATTAGCACTGAATGAACTAATGTTGCCAGGACAGAAAATGATTAATATGGGTCACATTCCCCTGTCAAGTCAATCATGATTGACAGAGGGTAATGATATCGATTAGATAGCCTAGCTCTGGTTCTGTTAATAGCAGGTGGGAAGCAAAGGCCTAGGTGGGATGTACTAAATGGCAGGGAGTGGAGGAGGGGGAGCCAAGTGTAATGTCTATCCCCACAACAAAGCTTCTGACTATTGGAAGTAGAAGTGGATAAAAGCAGTCATATGCTAAAGAGGAGCAGTATTCCACTCAATTTTTAATAATATTAAGACTACATCTGAAGGCTAAAATATGCCAAGTTCATGTGCTGTTTGATGAACCTGCAGTCAACTCAAAAATAAGTTAGTATCCTGTAGAATCATACTCAGCAAGGTGATTTCTCATAAACTATTAAATGAGTTTGAAATAGTCATGGATTTGTAAGGATTTGGAAAAACAGTACAGAGATTTTCCATGTGACCTTAATCTGTTTTTTCCCAATAGTTTTATGTCACATAAATATAGTACGATGCAAAGAGAAAGAAACGGATATCTTACTACATGATTCTCCTTCTAAGTAGTTTTATCACATATGCAGTTTTGTACAAACACTACTTCAGTCATAACAACCATATAGCCAATCACTATAAAACTATCTTGGATGCCATTCTTACACGGTTATATTTATCTCCTCTCTTCCTTTCCAATATCCTCATTAGTTGGAAACCTTTGATTGACCTGTGTTCCGTTTCTAGAACTGTCTTTCTGAGAGTGTTAGACTAATGCAATATATAGTATTATAGTATGTAATTTTTTTATTTGATTGCCCTGTTAACTAATTGGGTTTTATACTCAGCATAATGCCTTGAGATCTATGCAAAATGTTGAGTGTGTCAATAATTCATTGTATTATTGCTGAACACTATACCATGGTTTTGAAAATATAATATCTTGGTTAACCATTCAACTATTGAAGGGTCTCTTTTATCTTATCAATTTTTAATTTTAACAAATTAAGTTGCACTTACATTTTATGATGGAGTACAAGTTTTCATTTCTTGGGGAAAATAATGCATAAGAATGATCTTGTTAGTTTTATGGGTCTTGTATGATTTGTTTTTCATGAAACTATTTATTTTAGCCATTTTGCTGAACATGTTTAATATCACAGATTTGATAGTATTGAGCTCACTAATTACTAGGGATGAGGAACATCTTTTTACACGTGTTCATCCATTTATGTGCTGTATTGAGTGAACTATTTATTATTTTACTCATTTAATTATTTCATTTTTATTTTGATGTTAGATTTTTGAGAGTTCTATATGCCACGTAGATTAGTTATTAGTCATGTATGAGAACTGGAAAGAGTTTCTCATTGTCTATTCTCTTTTGTACCTTCTTGATGAGTCTTTTGAATGAAAATTTTAATTTTTCATGTGTGACCAATTTATTAAATTTGGGTGGCACATACTGTTAACTTTGTTAAAAACCAATTTTTGGACCATAGTCTTGTGTCAGCTTACTCACCTGATACCAAGACTAGCTCAAATGGATTCCAAAATAAAATATAAAATTATGTAATATATATATATGTGTGTGTGTGTGTGTGTGTGTGTGTGTGTGTGTTACAAGAAAGATATTTTGTGAAAGGCTTGTTTGTTTCTCCTATTTGTTTGATTTTATAGCACAGATATGCAAAGATATATTGGCTGAATATCCTTGATCCACAATTCTAAATTATGAAATATTTTATAATTCAAAAGTTTAAAAAATCTTCATGATGCCATAATGGAAATTCTAGACAATATTTTGTATGATAAGGGGTAGTAAAATTCAGTCACAAAAATTTGCATAAAATCATCTTTTTATGTATGGGTATGTCAAAATATTAACATTGTGTTTAGACTTGGGATATATCTCCAGGATACCTCATTATATATATATGGAAGTGTTCCAAATCACCAAAAATAAAATAATCATGAGGAACTTTTGCTCGAAGCATTTCATAAAGACATAGCTGACCTGCATTCATTATCATTGGATATAAACTACATTGGATAAATTGTCAATTGAGAATTGCTCGTTAACTTGGATTTCTTTCAATGGGTAACCTGTAATCTTGACTTTATCTTTCACTCCCTGAAAAGTTAGTTGATTAGTTGATTACTTTCTTACAGCAAAGAAGCATAGTACTGATGACCAATGGTCCCTGACATTTCCATTATAATTACACAAAACCCTCGTTAATCATAACATTTGTAGGACAAAAGTGATTTTAACTTTTCAACTAAAAATGTTATCTCTACCCAGAGAAATTGCTATAAAAACTACTTTTTTGACAAAGTGTTTATTGGAGATATTGGTGACCAATGTTCTCAATGCAGCTCAGGGGAAGATGCCAGGCTTTATTATTTTATTTTTTAATGGCTGGAGCCTTTTGTATAGATGAGGCAGAATAATCTGTGGTGGTATATTCAAAGCCAAACTGAAAGGAAGTAGGAGAAAGGAAGTAGGCTTTCCTTCTTCTTCAAGCTGTATTTATAATTTTCTGTTCATTTGGCTCCATGATGTAGATATTTTTTTTTTAAATTTAAACTGAGCTTCACTGCAAATAAAAATGCCCTGGACAGACAGATGAAGATGACAGCATGAGTTCCCATCATCACAGCAAGCACTGGGATTTGAATAGGGCAGCTTCATTTTACAAACATAATTAACAAAGGTGTTTGCAGAATATTGATCTGGAAGTAAATTCTTAGTCTCTCTTTAAATGGAGTGTGTTTAATCCATAAGCACTAGAGCTTGTTATAAACAAAATATTATACCTTTTGGTAGTTTTTGAAAAATAACTGTAGAGTTATAATACTTCAAAATTTTGGTTGAAATAAAAGGGATATAAATTAAGCACAAAAAGAATATGGTAGCTGACAGGAGACTAGAGTTAATTGCAATCAACTGGGGACCAGAATTAAGTTCTTCAAGGTTAGAATATTGACAGAAATTCTCAATGAGTCATTCAGAAAACTCAGGGGATGGAGTACAGGTGTTACAAGGCTAATCATGAAGACCATTTATATTTTAAAAACTAAAGTAATATATTTCGATGGTCATATTGGGCTGGAGGTTGGGGAAGGAGAAAACCACTTATTGACCACGTCACCTTAGAGACAATTGAGACATATTTTTGAAGTCAAAAATTCTTGGGTCAATAGTGACAAGAAGGTGACAAGTATCATCACACAATTTATTAGATCCCGGCAAAGAATTTGTTAGATAACATTTTCCAGAAGTACTGGAAAATAGACTTTTTGGGCCAAAAATAAGAGTGAAATTGACTAGAAGCAGAAAGTCCCTGTCCCCGCTGAGGAAATGCAAAAAGTAAACAAAGAGTATAAATAGCAGAAGAATGTAAGTCTGTGGTTAGCAGTGACGTCTGGCTGTCCAGTTTAACATTTTGTATTCTATTCCCAACCCTGGTTACAAAGTGAATGAAATTTTAGAGATGTAAATACCAGAGCAGTTGGATTCTTTTGGATTATGTGAACATTCCATGGGTATTTCATCCTGAATATTTTCAGCTTTGACTCATAGAAATGATGTCTCTGACAAAAACAACTCAATTTGTTTTTTACATTCACATTAGGAATAATGCTGTATGCTCAGTTTCAACATCTCTGACCATTTTCCTGTGATTTCTGCACTCCAATCATGAATCATGTTGATGACACTATGTAGAGGAACACTTGGAAGAAGTTTTCGTTATTTTGGTTCCTTTAAAAACACAAAATGGCATTTGAATTAGGTTTGCATTCCCAATCCAGGTGTGGTAGATGTTCATGAGTTGGATTTGGAATGGTTGATGCAGGTGGCTATAATTTGGTTAAGTGCCCTCATTCTGGCACCTGTAGCTTGTCTTTGGGATGCCATGCTGCATGGGTTTATGGGAATTTTTGGCTTAAGGCATGAAAGATCTGAAGCCTAGAGAGGAGGGGGTTGGTTGGGTTGCTATTCTTAGTTAGTGTGATAACCCCTAAAAGATTGAAGGTTGGGGAGACTAGAGTTTAGGACATCCTAAAAAGAGGCTGTGAAGATTTCTCCCTTTCTTTCTGTATCAAGGCTGCTTGCAACAACAGTGAAGATTTCTCTCTCTTTCCTTTCTCCTTCCCTGAATAGAGGGTAAAAGATTGTGGCACACTGCTACACACTGTCAATGGAAAAAGGATTTGATAGAAGCTTGTGAAAATTTCTGGTGCTACTTAATTTAGGTTTGGTCTTAGCCCCTAGCCTTTATGATGACTTATTTTCAAGTACAACTGTTCAGAACCTAGTGGAAATTAAATGTTGCAAGGTCTCCCAGGACAGATTTCTCATAGGAATTTTTCCTAGGGATTGGTCATTTTGTACTTTCCTGTATTTATAAAGATTTTTCAAAAAAAATTAAAAATACCATCAATAGCAAGCAATTGACATTTCAATGATATAATTTTGAAAATATGACTAATTATACATACATTTAAATGTGGTCATTTTGGAACATTTTTTAATAAACTCAGTTATGTAGACATAGGCTGAGATTTTTGAAATTAAAAAAGAATCCCTTGAAACATAAAGTTCTCTTTTTTTGTATAACCTGAATTTGAAATTGTGGCATGACATTAGCCACATGTTTAGTTACAAGCAGTTATTTACGTTTTTATAACACCTAGTGAAAAATATTAGGCTGTATTGGTTTCAGGGCAAGGTGAGTACAGCAGGTGTTAAATCTCTCTCCTCACACTGGGCCATTATCTGATCTTTAGACATGTTTTTGTTACAAAGAATACCTTGAAAGACAGGCATTTTCAATCTAAAATTTCATGTCTTACTATATTTCAAAAATCTATACTATGTTTTTCTCTCTTTCTGTATCTATTATATTTTATATTTAATTCTTTTAATAAAAAATTAAATATCATTGATCTGGCAGAACTTAGAAATTATTTTGATCTGTCTACCCATTTTATATATGAGAATCTGACCTCTGAGAGCATTATACCCAACTTGATCTGAATTTGTATGTAATATACAATATACATATCAAGATTTTATTTCATTTGAGTAATAATGTTACTATTATATTAAGATATTAGTTTCTTTCCTGTCTGTTATAATTTTACAATTTCTATTATCAATAAACTTGATCTGGCAGAACTGCTGTCTATTTTATATATGAGAATCTGACCTCTGGACATTATATTTGTGATAACAAACTAAGTCCTATGACTCATAGTTGTAGAGGCAGGTACTGGTTTTCTAAGCAACCAAACGTGTCTTTCAAGGGGGTCTCCCTCCTCTCTGAAAGCAACCTGACAACTTATTAGAAAACTGATGGTAAGAAAAATATATAATTGCATAATGATTTTATGTTATGTAGAATAGCTTTCTCTAGATACATTAACAAGTACTGTTTTGTGCTTCAGAATATCTTCTGAATTTCCTTGGTCAGTCTGTCTATTCTTTATCATTTGTCATCTATTGATCTATTTATCATCTACCTACCTAGCTATCTTATCTATTTATCTATCTATCTAATCTATTTGTCTATCTTATCTATCTATCTATATCAATTTATTCATCTATCATCTACCTATTTATTTATCATCAATTAAATGTATTATCTATATATTAAAATTACCTGTATATTTGTCTAAATCAGAATTGGTAGAGTTGGGGCTAGGTGTGGTGATACACACGTGTAATCCCAACTCTTTGAAGATACAAACAGGATTAGAAGTCAAATACCAGCTTTGGTTACATGACAAGTCTGAGGCCAACTCACCCAGAGGAAACCCAATTACCAAACAAACAAACAAAAATTGAGTTAAGACACTTGACACCATCCTTCAGATTACTGGATTGAAATTAAGTAGACCTTTCCACATTAGCTTTGTACTCTGGAGAAGGGTTTGTTTTATTGCACCTCAGGTGATATGAGTGATTTTCATCAGGTTCATTTTGTTTGATATAACCCATAGATATTTGCTTAATCACTCTTCGGTTCAAATTTTAAGAGACAATTCTCATTTATATTGGCAAAACCTTAGAATAACTTCTTCCTGTGGTTGTTTCAACAACTGCAGTGGTCAGAATGTTAATGTCTCCAGACTTCAGATTCATGTGGTTAGTTCTAATCTTCAAATGGCCGGTATTAGGAGATGGATTTCTTACCAATGGGTTTTTCTAAAAGAAAACCCACAATTCCTTCAGCCTTCTACCATGGATCAACCCAGTGGAAAGGTATCTGTTTATGAATGAGGAAACAAGCTCTCACAAGTAGTTGAATCTACAAATATCTTCTGGAACCAATAATTCACCTTTTTTTCCTTTTTTTTTTTTTAGTAGCAACCATACTTTCTGAAGACAGGCACTAGATAAATTTTGAAAATTACTGAAGTACAACTGCTCAAATGTTACTTGTTACACATATACTAGAATTTGTATATGGAAGGAGATTTTGTGACTACTGTTCCCTTCTTGCTTTTTTCTCTTTAAAACATTATTCTGTGAGGCTAGTGGTTTCAAAGAAAGTCAGTACTGGGGCTAAAACATGGCTCTTCTTAGTTTTAGTCCCTGGAAATTTTCTCCAAATTTACCATGTTCATTAATGAAATGGTAAAGGTATTGGACCAAGATAAACTGGTGTTTTCTTAAGAGATATTTTGTGACCATGTGAATTGCCAGTCACATTTTGATAAGATTGTATTAATTACATAGCAATATTAAGTATTTTTAAAGCCGAATATCTAGTTAATAAGGCAATATGTAGTAGAATCTGCTGTATATACATTTTAAATTACTATTATAATACTGGACATTAGTTTGGAAACCAACACATGTCATTTTCCATTAAACCCATACTGGAAAATAGATTTTCTGTAACTATGGAAATATCTTCATCTTAATCTCTCTTTATAGTGTAATAATTTTCACTGTTGTTGACTTATAGGCAAAGCTTCCCAGAATGCATATGTTCTTTTAAAGAGCCTCATCTCAGTTTAGGCTAGATATTAGGATTATAGTATTTGTTATTAATATGTACATCTTGGGAAAATAATTTACTTCAGAATCCCTTTCAGTATATATATATACAATGCATCTTAGAAAAAGGTTGTAAGCAACTAAAGCATCTTGAAA
The DNA here is from genome assembly GCA_026225945.1 of Cricetomys ansorgei. Taxonomy (NCBI): domain Eukaryota; kingdom Metazoa; phylum Chordata; class Mammalia; order Rodentia; family Nesomyidae; genus Cricetomys; species Cricetomys ansorgei. Next base: position 1,438,138 of record JAMJFZ010000882.1, on the reverse strand, counting down.
AAAAAGAGGAAAGGGACTATGTTTCTAGACTAATAAACATGGTGTTACTAATAACCATATATTAAGAGGAGGAAAAATATGGGGGGGCAGTGAAGAAACTGATTTGGAAGAGGAAGAAGAAGGGTGCAGGATATACTAGGTACCAAATAACCACAACAATGTGTAACTCAATTTAATTTCAAGGGAAATAGGAGTTTCCCCTTAGTGGAATGACTTGCTTCATGTTAAGTAGCATCTAAGTCTCAAAAACCAAGCACTGTGAAATCTGCTGAAAAACTTTTTTAAAAATTAAAAGCAACATAAATTCAGATTTTATTTCATATTCCTTTCACCTGATTCATTAATCTCAGAAGCAACTCTGGTTCCAACTGGGTTTTCTCACATAATCCATGCTACTACATCCTGAGAGAATTTAACTCTGTCCTGAAATGACATCTGAAGCTAATATTTATAACTTGGTCCTCTATCCTTGCCAAGTTTCCTGTGCTAATGATCTTAAGCTTCAATAACAGCTGTCATGGAGATGAACTGCAAGGTACTTTGGGAGCTATATGAATATATTGCACAGCTTATATCACACATATATTTTTTCCCATCACCTCTGGATTAAAATGTCACCTATTTTAAGAATTCCTAGTGAAGTACAAAGAAAAATGTGACCATATATACCACAGCTAACTGAAAAGTTAGAGCAAAGACTAGGGCTGAGATGTCAGCACTGAACAAATGAGATTGGACATAAAATAATAATCTTTGGGATTTTATAAAATGGCAAAATTACATTCTCTTTGTATTTTAATTTATTTTATGTTAAAAGGAAAATGTAAGAGAAAAATACATATCAGCTTTTTGTTTATTAGTAATAATATTTATTGTTATACTATTGTCAAAATTATTCAAGATCATAAAATGACTTGATGTAATTGTGAGACAGCTGATCGAAGTATAGCCTTTTACTATATCATATTAACTATTTTTAGTGGCATAATATTTACTTTAATATATAAACTGATTTCAGTACCTTCAAATGTGTTTCGAGACAAAGTCTTGCAGTGTTGCCTAGGCTAGCCTGGAAACCAAGGTCTTCATACCTCAGCCTTCTGACTACTGAAGTCAATGTGTGTTTTTTCTTTTTAACATTTAATTTTGACACATTCTGTCATGCAAATGACTACTTAGAAAAATCTACTAGGTTAGTGTATTCGAAATGTATGTTTTTGCATATATGTTCATACCATAATGAGCCTCTCATAAAAAAGGCTTATCTTTAGGCCACCCCATATAGCATTGGGTGCCTTCCAGTAAGACGTGAAAACAATGGCAACAGCAGACACCAATAGTTTCCTTTCATTGAAAAAGCATAGAAAACAGTGTTGGGGGAGATGATTCAAGTAAGAAAGGAGAATGGGTAAGAACATGAGTTACTTTTGTGTCCTCGATCCTCTTGGCTCACACTGTGAGCTTAGTGTGCAAGGGCATTGTTACAACATGCGCACGAATTCTTATTGGGTAAATGAATGTTCCTTATTAACATATTTATTTCACACTTCAACATTCGTTCCTTAATTGGCAAGGTACATATTTGGCATTTCTTACTGACTCCGCAGAAATAAATGTATGAGGCTCCTAAGTCAGATATTTTTGACAAAAAGTGAATTTCATGCTTTGAGGCCAACAGTTGTCTAGTAAAAGCAGATCCACTTGCCTTTCAAAAACCATCTTATCTGCTTTTAATGGTGCCACAGTACACATAATACTATTTGTTACACTAATTTAATTTTTTTGGATATATTCCCAGAAGTGGGATAACCATGTCTCACGATAGATCTGCTTGTAGCTTTTTGTGTGAACTTTCGTACTGTTCTCCAAAGATTACATTGCTTTATGTTATCACAATAGTGCGTGAGTATCTTTTGGTTCACATCCTTGCTGTCTCTCTCTCTCTCTCATTTAAAATCTACCTATACATCATTTGTCTATCATCTATCTATCTATCTATCTATCATCTATCTATCATTTATCTATCTATTTATCTATCATCTATCTATCTATCATCTATCTATCCTCCATCTATTATCTATCTGTCTGCTTATCTATCTTCTATCTATTATCTATATATGTATCTATGTATGTATGTATGTATGTATGTATCTATCTATCTATCTATCTATCTATCTATCAATCTAATATCTTTCAGCAGTGGTACCAGAAACAGAGGAATGGAGGCAGAAGCCATAATAAATATATTACATGTATTTACTTCATGAAAATCAATGAAATCCAGTCATTTGTAGAAAAAAACATGATGAAACCAGATGGCATAATTTTAAGTGGAATATGTCAGACATGGGAACACAACTATCACTCTTCCTTTTTCATATAGATATCATAAAGCATCAGCCTGAAAAGAAAATAGTTTTTAATAGAGAGTGGCAGAAGAGACGATTGGAAAGGATGGATGGATTTGACGAGTACATGCTGATATGTGCATGGAACTCCACTAATGTGTACCATTAACATGTGTTAATAAAAATACTTGCCAACTGAAGCAATAGTCCATATTCCTAATTTAAAATCATGGATGAACATTAAAAATAGACTCTCATGAGAAGTAAATTTATAACAAGAAGACTGTAGCACATTCCTTCAAAGTTCTTGCCAAAAAACTATCTTTGAATCTTCTCACTCAGCTCTGCAGAAAGTTAAAGACTGTTGGGAATGCTTGGTGAGATGAACCATATTTATTTCACACTTATCAGGACTTTAACTATTTAACATTCAATGTCTAGTAACCTTGTCTGTTGAATAGCAGCTGCATAGTTCACAACAGATGAATTGCTAAATTGGTAAATGGTCAGTTAGACGGATGGGTGAGAAGAATTATTTTGGTTGACAAAACGGGAATCAGTTCAAACCAAGCATAACTTCTTTTTGCAAATGAGGCAGGGTTACATTCCTGGAGAGAATTAACATTAACATTCAGGAGAGAATACTTAACCTAAGAGTAAGGCTAAGTGCTCCAGGCCCAAGCAGTTGCTGTCCTCTGAATACAGTCCAGACTCACCGATTTGAATAATAAGGCTCAGTAGAGCTCTCTGGTCAATTCTTGAAAATCTTAGAAAAACCTACATGGATTAATATTGATACTTCTTCTCCTAGTCAGAGGACAAGCGCCTCTGGAGGTAGAGAGTGATTTGCTTCCTATTTGAGATACCTGGAAAACCCAAGGCGTCTAATTGCAAAACAAATTAAGTGATAAATTTAACAGGTATACTCAGAGTTCAGTGTTCTAAAGAATGGAGAAGAGTGAGGTGGATATGGAGGGTTAAGTTCTTCTCTCATGGGCTCTGAGTGATATCACAGCATGTCTCCTCTTGATTTGTAATAGAAATTAGAGCCAGTCAGGACACCTTACCTTTTAAGCCATGACATTTCTGAAATGATACATTCTAAGCAGTTTGGATAATATTTTAAACAAAACACCATTGAAAATCCAGTTCATTGGAATCAACAAACATACTCAATTGTGGATTTTTATATTGCAGTGTTTTTGGCGTCTAAAATCATGATGCAATAACACCAAAAGCAAATGGGCCATATTATGCACAAATTGTTTGCAAAATCTAAATTGCTAAATTGAGGGTTTTTTTTCCCAGCTGTGTCAGAACAAAAATATATTGAACTACAATATATAGAATCTGGCTATTTTGAAAGTGGGAAATATGATAGGAGTCTATTATAAAACCAACTGAAATAAAAAGTTGCACTTCCTTTAAGTTTTATTTTTTTAAACAAAGAAAATTCATACTTTGAAGCAAATCTTTTCTGCATTAACATTCCCTAGGACATGTGTCCCATTTGGTCTATAAACTCCCAAAATGGGATTATGAAAGGATAAATCTGCTCATCTCATAAAGGATGGATGACTTGACTGTAAAACTAAACTGACTGTCTGTAGCACAGGATGTACCAGGACTCAAAAGTTTGAAATCATTATCTATAGCATTTAGTTTTACACAGAGGCCATTATTGGTGAAACTGTTTTGAAATGATGGTGCTCTTTAAAAAGAAATTAGAAAATGGAGTTTTTATGTTCTACATCAAAATATTCAGAAAGCAAACAATGCTTTCCTCAGTGTTAATTTTGACTTAAGGCTAGACAATTTACAATGTGGTAAAAATGCAGACTCATTGTCATAAGATCTGCTAGCAATTTGGAATCCAAAATGTGGGTATATTATTGTTGTTTTTAAATTGCTGGAGTAAAAGAACCATTTTCACTCACATTAGACCTTTTGTTTGCTTGTTTGTTTACTTTTGCGGGAGTGAAAAAAGGAAAGCATGCACTCATTTTCCATTTACCATTTCATCCGGTGTATATTCTATATAACCTGAAACAGTTTTCTCTACAAAAACACCAGTCACCGGCACTTCCTGATGTGTTTTCTCAATGACAGCCATGCTCACTGGAATGAGGTGAAGTCTCATCATGGTTTGAATTTGCATTGCCCTGATGGCCAAGGGTGGGTGGGTACTGAGTCAAACTCAGGGTCGTGAGAATGGTAGGCAAGTAGTCTATACTGAGCTCTTCCCTTGTCCCTGTGATGTCTGTTAACTTCTTGTCATTCACATTTTGGAGAGTGCTTCTATTTTAAGATATAGCAGAGCTGAGCCACCCCATGTTGAGGACTGTGTCTGCCTGCCCCTGGAAGCCCACTCAAATGCCCTTATACTTGTAGTCCTTCCTCTGAGAGCCCAGGAGAAGATACTGACCTTTAAGTAAACTCCCCTTTCCTTGAAGCTCATAATGTTCTACTTGTCTCTATGTTCCTTCAGAACGATTTGTATCTATGAACTTGGCAGGAATTATATATCATATACCAATCACTCTGTGCTGTCCAAATAGTACTGCTTTTTAAAATCAATGTAAAAATCAGCATTTCTTACCATTTTAACATATGTAATCCTGGATTGAACATAGCACAAACATACTGTTGCACAATATCACTTCGATTTCCAAATAAAGGAAAGCAAATCCTGATTACTCATTCTCCATTTACCATTTCATGAAGCCTATAACACCCATTGAACATTCAGTCCCTCCTCTTTGCCCCACACTATGCCAACTACCTCTTTGTTGTCTCCATAAAAATATGTATTCTGGGGACTGGTGAAGATGGCTAAGTGGTTAAGAGCACTGGCTGTTCTTCTAAAGAATCCGGGTTCAATTCACAGCGCTCATATGGTAATTCACAGCTGTCTGTAACTCCAGTTCCAGGGTATCTGACTCTCATACAGACATATGTGCAGGCAACATACCAATGCACATAAAATAAAATAATTAAAAAAGAATATGCATTCTGGGTATTCCTGTGGGTAGATAGCCAGGTTGGGATAGGCAGGGAGTTCCAAAGGAGCGGAGAGGGGCTGAGAAAGTGCCCAAGGCTGGGTGGTGGCATCAGAATTAGGGGTACTTGTAGGGTGCAGGGATAGAGGAGGGAGAGAACACAGGTGGCCCACCTGGGTCCAAGCCAGTGGAGTATAGGAGTTGTGGGTTTCCTAGTGGGAAACCAGAGCTTGGGTCTGCAGCAAGTTCAAAAGCCTGTGGGGATTGTCTTGATTACATTAATTTTAGTGGGAAGACCTGCCCATTGTGGGTGGCACTGTTCTCTAACTGGGTTCCTGTACTGTATAAAGGAGAAAGGAAACTAAGTAGTAGCACACATTCATTGCTCTGTGATTTCTGATGGGGAGTGTTGTGTGACCAGGTGTTTCCAGTTCCTAGAGGCTTGACTTTACTGTGGACTGTACTCTTGAGCCTTGAGCTAGAATGAACCCTTTCTCTCTTAAATTATCTTCATCAGAACAACAGGAAATCTAAGACACTTGTTTGTTCAGATTCTTCTTGGCAACCAGAACACTCTTTTACCCAGAGTAGATAAACAGTTATCTCACAAAGTATTTCAGGGGAGAGGCAGCAGAGGGTTTGAGACTGAACCTGAGGTTTTTTTTTGTTTTTTGTTTTTTTTTCTCATTTTATCAAAGATTATTTTGTTTTATGTGCAAGGGTATTTTTGCTTGCATGAATGTATATGCACCACTTGTGTGCTTGATGTGCTAGATGATGGTGGCCAGAAGAGGGTATCAGAGCCCCTGGAACTAGAGTTATAGATGGGTGTAGGCCATCATGCTGGTGCTAGGGACTGAATACCAGTACCCTACAAGGCCTACACATGTCTGAACCCCTGAGCCATCTCTCCAGCCCCAAACCTAGGTTTTATGGCCCATTTTAGGACAAAAACTATGGGGGAAATTTCAGTTTCTATGGCTTGTCCCAGAAGGGTGCATCTTATTTTTGTGATTTTCTGAGATTTCCATAATTTAATGTATTTTGTGATAGCGTTTCCCATATCTCACCATATATCCTTATTTTAACATAGGGAACTATTAATTAGCATGTCATTTTGATAGGCTTTTGAAAGGAAGAGTACCTCTTCCATCTAGTTTTTTTGTTGTTGTTGTTTATTTTGTTTCAAGAATTTTAAGATTAGTTTGTCCATTTTGATTACAAAGCCACTTGGAATTTTTTATTAAAATATTTTATAATTTGCATTGGCTCTGTCGGCTGCTTGGTTAGCTATTATCATCTTCTCAGCATTAGCTATTTGAACTTATGAACATGCGTACCTTTTAACATTTCCTTAAATAATTAATATCTTCCAGCAATGTTTTATAGTTTATATTATAGACATTTTTTGTCTTCTTGACTAAATTATTCACACACATGATTTATGATGCTATGATATTTGAAATTAGTGTCTTTATTTTACATTTAGATTCTTTAATCATTTCTGAGTATTGTGCCTCCAGTGATCTGATTGCCTCCCACTATGTACCACCTCTAATAGGTTCTTCTTCCCCTCAACATTGTTAAACTATGGACCAGGGCTCTAGTTCATGGACAAATTACATTCAAAGCATAGCAGTATTAGTCTACATTTCTTTCCTTCCTCCTTCCCCCGCCTCTCTCTTTCTTTCTCTTCCTTTCTTTCTTTCTTTCTTTCTTTCTTTCTTTCTTTCTTTCTTTCTTTCTTTCTTTCTTTCTTTCTTTCTTTCTTTCTTTCTTTCTTTCTTTCTTTCTCTCTCTCTCTCTCTCTTTCTTTCTTTCTTTCTTTCTCTCTCTCTCTCCCTTCCCCATCTCATCTCTCTTTCTCTCTCTTTCTCCCTTCTTTTCCTCCCTCCCTTCCTTCCTTCCTTCCTTCCTTCCTTCCTTCCTTCCTTCCTTCCTTCCTTCCTTCCTCCCTCCCTCCCTACCTCCCCTCCCCTCCCCTTCTTCCTCTCTCTCTCTCTCTCTCTCTCTCTTTCTTTCTTTCTTATACCTTTGTCTGCCTCTATTGTCAAGGTATGTCTCCATGCTGTCTTAGTCAAGGTTCTATTTCTGTGAAGAGACACCATGACCAAGGCAATTATTATAAAGGAAAACATTTAATTGGGCTTGCTAACAGTTTCAGAGGTTTAGCCCATTGTCATCATGGTGGGAAGCATGGTGGCATACAGGCAGACATGGTGCTGGAGAAAGAGTTCTGTATCTGTATCCACAGGCAGCAGGAAGAGAGAGATACTAGGACATTTGAAACCCTAAAGTCTAGCCCCTGTGACACACTTTCTCCAACATGGCCAGACTTCCTAATATTGCCACTCTCTGGTGACCACACATTCAAATCTATGAGCTGTTTAGGGAACATTTTTATTCAAGTCATCACACTAAGTTTCTAAAGAGAATGGTAGTTTTCATTAGGAACCCAATGAAGAAACACACAGTAAGGTTCAGAACAGCCACAAGTGGGGTTCTCAATGAAGGCCATGTAAACATTTCAGGTTTTGTTTTGCCTAGAGTGAAGCTTTCTGGCGCCGGTGCAGGCTCTGATCGGAACAAGGCCTCCTGAAGCAGGGATCAGTTTTTAACAACCAGAATTAGAATGTGAGCTGCAGCAAAGTGTTCCTCAGAGTGCAAGTGGAGGGTGTGAAATGACTTGTCTTGAGGCAGTGGAGTTATTTAAGAAGCAGATTCTTGGCTAATGGCTTCCCACATGGAGCATCAAGGCATGGGAAGAACTATGACAATGGCTGTTCCCCAAAGCCATTCACCAATTCAAAAGCTAACCAACGAAAAGACATACCACAAGGCCGAAGAACAAAATAACGGGGAACACATATCTCAATCAGGAAACATTGGCCTTCAGGTTAGTGAAGTCAGTGAAGAATTTGCTACTTTGTTCTATTCAATGATACCACAGTATCAGTATACCACAGTAACAGGATACAATCAAGCTTCTAACTCCGGACAAAAGTTGCTTCTCTCTGACCTGAGTCATTGACATATTCTTCCACTGACAGGGAGTTTATAATTTCCTACTTAACTTCCTACTTCCACAGAGCCTGAGCCTATCCAGAAGTAAGAACTGAGACTCTCCTTGGGTCTTTTCTCATCACACATCTAGACCTGAGCATCTGTATGGTCTTCTTTATTTCTTGGACAATGTGAGATTTTTGCAAAACAGACTTCCTAACTTTCTGATTCTCCCATGCTCTTCATCCATAAACCTCTTGCTGTATTGTTTGATTCAACTATAACACATTGTTCAGGTGGTCATTCTAACAACAGCACTGTTATGTCTATCTCTTGAGTGCTCCGAGGCACAGAAATCACATCAGGCCCTTGGGGTGACTCATCAGAGCCCACCAGATCTCAAAACTCCACAGCAGCACATTTGTCTAAGGTTTGCTTTCTTCTATTACATTTTAATAATGTTTCATCACTCATGTGGGTGTTACATTCAAGGCTCTGGGTGATCCAGATTGTGGGGATTAGTGATTATATGAGATAAAATACCTTAAAGCTTTCCTATCTGAGTAGAAGCTTCGACTTCATTAACTATTCCACTGATTATTGTGTTTGGCTTCATTTCAGAAAACAAAAACAACCCCCGCCTCCAAAAAAAAAAAAAAAAAAAAAACCAAAAACCTATTCTGACAAGTTTCAGGCTCAATTCCTGATATGGAAGCATGGTAGAGTTTTAGAATTTACTACTTTGTCATATTCACTGATACCATTCTAACTTTATTTTTATCTATCTGTCTATCTATCTATCTATCTATCTATCTATCTATCTATTTGTCTATCAGCAATCATCTATCTAGTTGTCTATATGCATGTATATGGTATTTGTGTATTGTGTAGACATGCTCATATGTGTACAGGACCATGTTGTATGTGCTAGTGCCTATACATGTATGTGTTGGTCAGTGATTTGACGTAAGTGGTTGATGTCTATGATCACTCTCTATGTTACATTTTAAAGCAGGAATTTTTTCTTATATGCCCAATGCTTATGAATTTGGTCAAGCTAGTCTTCTTGCTCTTGGGACCCCTTGCCTCCACCTGCTGTATGTTGGGTCACAGATGAGCTGGCATAAGAGCTCATCTTATTTATATAAGATTTACATAAGAGCTTGGGATCTGAACTCTTTCCACGCTGAGCCATCTCACTAGTGCCTTGACATTATTTATTTTAGAATTAATTACTTAATTTCTTACTCTCTCTGTCTCTCTCTGTCTCTGTCTCTCTCTGTGTGTGTTTGTGTGTGTGTGTATGCAAACACTACAGTGCACATGTAGACATTAGAGGGCAACTTTCAGGAGTTGATTCTCTCTTGCTGTCTTGTTTCTGAGGTGGAGTCCCTCTGGTTTCTGCACTGTATATTCCAGGTGGCTCACGAGCTTCTCGATGATTCTGCTGCCTCCCTTTTCCATCCCTACACAGTAGTGCTGAGTTTCCGGATGTACTCCGCCTGTCTACCTTTTGATGTAGAGTCTGGAGATTGGACTCAGGTTTTCTGGTTTTGGCAGCAAGTAGTTTTAGCCTCCTAGCAATCTCTCTTCCTGACTCATAACTCATAGTTTTATATTGACATTAGTTTTTAGTGAGGATGATCACTCATATTCTGAAATTTTATTTAATAATACTTTTGATGATTTTATATTATAAACACCAGACTGCTTTACTACATATAAACAAAATTTGGTGATGAATACTTAAGTAAATCAATACATAAACCAATGTCTACATGAAGAGACTTTTATCAAGCTGGTAGTAACTTATCCTAAAGTATGAAAATTACAAATATAAGAAAATTTGGATATTCCATTTAGGATAAACATTATTTTTCGTTTGTAATGAATGTTGAAGAAACATGGTCCTTATTATTTTGCAATGCTTTTTTCTGCTTGTACAAATAATTTTTAGTTTAATCATTTCTTAGTCTCTTCAGTTCTAAAAAAAGCAACCTTTTCTCATTGTATTTTTTTTTCTGCCTGAATTATCCAGATAAGGACTGGAAAACAGAGATCTACCAGTTAACAGTCTTAAATTCTCTTGGGAGTTGAGCAATTCTTTTGCAATGAACTTTGGTTTAGAATTTTTAAATTGACTGTTACAATGTGAAATACTAAAAGGAACATCGTCCTTAAGAATAATATTTCTTCTGCATTACTAGTAAGTGGCCTGATATAGTACATAGATATTTCATGTTTGCCATATTTCGATGATGGTTATCTTCTGCACAAGCAAAGGCTCATCCAGGGAGGAGACTGTAGAGGGTAGACTGATATGTTGGTGTGGACTTCTGTATATATATAATGAATATGGTACTTTAAGCCCCAATTTTTATATATCTAAGCATGTGTGCACGTGTGTATACATATTAGGGTTCATGAGTAAGAAAGTCAGAAATTGATGTTGGATATCTTCCTCACTGCCCCTTAGCTTTTGAGACAGGGTCTGCCACTGAATCCAGAGCTCATGGATTCTGCTATATTGTCTGTTCACCCAGTCCCTGGGATTATCCTCTCTCCATCTCATCAGTGATTGGATTACAGCACACATTGTGGGTCAGATTTTTCATACTGACTCTAGAAGTCTACATCCAGTTGCTCATGCTTGCACAAAATGTTCTCTATTAACTGAGCTGTCCTCCAAGCCCCCAACATTGATTTTCACAGAAAGAATGTTATTTATCAAGCAAATGACTTACTTAATGCTTTTATAAATGATGCATGACCTACTGAAGCTAGACTTTAAATCAGAAACAACATCTCCAGGCTTAGTCAAGGAAAATAAGAATCAGAGCTAGGAGTGAGCCTGTGTTGGCACACAGCTGATATGGAGGTGTACTACTCTGATAGTCCTACAAAAGAGACCCTGAGACCTGGAAGTGGTGGCACATGCCTTTAATCCCAGCACTTGGAAGGCAGAGGCAGGTGGATCTCTGTGAGTTCGAGGCCAGCCTGGTCTACTGAGTGAGTTCCAGGACAGCCAGAGTAACAACAGAGAAGTTCCCTTTCAAAAAAACAGAGAGAGAAGGAGAGAGAGACAGAGACAGAGAGAGATCCTGCTATGAAGAAAGAGGTCATCTGATTGACTCCAGAGACAATGTGTTTGGACATCTGCTACATGTAGGAACATTCTCACTGGGCAATTAATATTCAAAAAGAATAAAAACTCTTGGTCAAGGCAGCGCTCACTTATTATCAACCTTTGCATTTTAGGAAAAGTTTGGGTTTCAGATTTTCTCAGACTGAAACTGTATTTCTGAACTCCTTCCAACCCTTCTGTTCAAAGATATCAGACCTGAACTGTGGCTTCCCTCACCACTTTAACAATATCTTCTACACATATCACATTAAACACATTTCTTGAACTGTTTTGCATTATCCTTCTCAAAGACCCAAATTGACACAGAAAAAATAATGAAATGTTGGGATGAAGCAACAACCATCCGTTTATCTGTGATGGCTTTTGGCATATCTGCTAAATGCTCCTGGGATTTACTTCTGTATCACTCCCTTAGCAGTTCAGTTTTTTTTTTCTCATTAGCAATTGTATTCTTTAAAGTGAGAACAATGCCATCTACCCTACAAGGTTGTTGTAAACCTCTTGAACTATACAGTTTAGTAGGTCTTTGAAAACAGAAACTGCTACTATTGTCAGGAAATGATAATTTCATGTTGTAAACATTTAAATATCTAGAATTAATGGTAATGTTTACCAACATGTTGAATATCAGATCTAACAGTAAAATTCAAACATTCCTCCCCAAATATTTTTTGTAATCTGTATTTCTTTCTAGCAAAATTTTAATTGGCAATTCTGGCTTTATACTTCTCAACTTATAGTAACTTCTTCAATAAGGCACTGAATTTATATTTCTCCCAAATGACTAAACAGGTTATATGTTTTAGTGGCAGAATGCTGTTTGAATAGCGATCGATACAATTTGCCAAAATCAGTAACATAGCTCCAAATCTCTGCTAATAGTCACATGCAAATTCTGTATGAAATTATGTTCCAAATGAACTAGTCAAAGAAGCCATATGATTTGCAAATAAAAAGCTTAGAAAAAGCACAAAACTTGACTCAGGTTTGTGATCTCTCTTTACATGAACTGTGACTTCAGCAATCATTATCTCACCTGGAGCTTTTGGTTGCCTTATGTATTAAAGAAAGTGGTTGTGACAGTTTATTTCTAAAGTCTGATTCATTTGCAAAAATATTAACATTAAACATGACCAATATCCTCAAATTTATCATTTGAGACTACAAGTCATGCTGTATTCTGTTTAGATAGTCTTTGTGTCACAATTGGCATTTCTGGTGGTATTGAAGATGGACATTTAAGAAAAAGTAAATATAACCAGAAAGATGATCATTTGGTAATAGTTTAGCAAATTAGAAATGTGTTCCAAAGGTTTTTGCAATTGATATTGTTTATTTCTAAAAGATTACTCTGGTGATGATGAACAATAGAATTAATAGCATTTAAAAAAAACTTTTACTAGAAAATATAAAACATATTTCTACATCCCCTTTGCTCAGTAAAGGAAATTGAGAAAAACATGCTTAGACTTTTAAGGAGTGTTGAAAACTTAGAGATATTCGCATTCAGATGATATTTCCATGCTGAAAAAAAAAGCGATGCCTGATTTTCTAGAGCTGAAGAATTTATGCTGAAAGTTCATGTGTGACAACGTGATCCAAAATGACATAGGCTCAGTTCTTCACCCAGGCGGAAAAGATTGTGTTTGGTCTCTACGTCATTGCATTTGACATTAAAAGGCCATAGTTGACATTAATAAAGAAGAGTAGGTCACTGGTAATTAAGAACAGAAATGCCACCATCTCCATTAATTGAAACATCATCTCAAATTATCTGAATTCAGCCAGAAAAACCAGAGTGTGTACTTACAGAACTAGACCAGAGAGAGAGAGAGAGAGAGAGAGGGGTGGGGGGGGAGGGAGAGAGAGGGAACTTTAAATATATGTATGTATCTATTCAATTTGATAGTTATTTGCTTATCATAAAATTATCAACTGCAATCCAGAGGTTTTGTAAACATCTGCAGTTTCAAGGATGAAATGAGGTACAGCCTCTTCCATCAAGGGAGAATGACTGACTGGAAGACATTAGATCAACATCAGGGTTACAATAGTGAACTGGCACGTTGTTATTTACAAACATGTACATTGTAAAACCAAGAGGGTTAAATTGGAGCAAAAATGCTAACAGTCAAGAGCTAAAACTAGGAAGGAGACAGGAGTGAGGTAAATATAATTTACCATTAGTCACACTGCCACAAAAACATCTGTATCTCCCCGTTTGCAATGTCGCAATAAAGATTTTACATTTTGATTGACATAGAGGTTCTCCTCTCCAGTTCCCATTTATCTCTTTTCCCCCTCTCATACCCTACCTTCCAGTGGCACGGATCCTGGCTTACTTACTGAGGTGTTAAAAAAATCAATGCAAGGCTATCTCAGGAAATTTACTGTTTCTTATGATAGTGAAATGGCACACTATCCTTGTTAATGTTCTTTGCCTATCCAGGATATCAGAGAAGTCTCTGAACCAGAATTAAATGATAATAAGGAATACCAAGCAATATTTGAGGCTTAAACTTTAAGTCTGACTTTAAATATGATAGACTAGTTTAGAATACAAATGAATGTGTTTTTCTATCCTTTGTAAGATTTTGACTTAAAGATAGTTTATAAAATAATGGAGATATTATATCATTGGTAATGTTTAAATGTCCCTGCTCCTAAAAGTGGTTTGGAAAGAAGGCAGAGTTGATTAAGAAGTAAAAGAAATTTTATGGTTGCAGAAAATGATGGGATTGGGTTTGTAGCATCTGCTCCTTTTGGGGTATGTAGTTAATTTAATGGAAACGATAGTGTGTTCTTTGACAGCTACTGTGTACTTAAAACCTGTGAGACCCTGGTCAGCTGCTTTTACTCTGCTTTCTCTCACTTATTTCTCATAACACTATTAAGTCAATACTTGCATTCTTCTTATTTTATGCATAAGAACATGGAGGCAGTCAACACATTCTCAGACTATTTCCACTCTAGCATTACCTCTCTCTTTTATAACTAGCTGTCCACTAGAAGTCAGAGAGAGTGATACAATGTATATGTAATAATCACTTGACTTATTTGAAAACCCTGCTTATTATTTGCACATATATAAGCTTTGTTGCTCTCCTTTTGGGTTATGCTATGGGGTGAATGGATTTCCCAAGCACAATTGATCTCTTTGATCTGCAGTAATCATCTACTACAACCTAAAGCAATTTTCTGCCAAGAAGTCTACGAGCTTTTGCATTTCGTATAGATTCAACGTCTATTTTTAAATATCATCTGTTGATGTTACTCTAAATACTCCCTGCTTGGGTGGCACAATTACACATAGATTCCTGGAAAAAATATTCCATTTAAATATAGTTGCTTGTTTTTCTGGATCTTTGTAGACAGACTTTCCAAAGATAAAATTTAAAAGCCCTGATCAGCCCAAAATGAGAAATATTTGAAAGGCAAATAATGACGATGCCATTAAATGCTAAATGTGCCCCGATTATTTTGTGTTACTGTACTTAATTCCACCTGCAAAGAGTGGAAATCAATTATTTAATGGAGAGCATTTAAATCTAATATTAGAATCTGGATGAAGATGAAAAGAAATTCTGAATATGTTTCCCACACAGATCTCAGCACCATTACAATAAGTTGGATGCTTTCCAATGCAGCCATTAGACTGTGAATCTTTTGATGCATCTGTGTACAGATCTCTATGGGTACCTAAAACATATGCTTTTGCTAGGGATTTCTGCTGTTTACCTAAAACTGCGCTGAACACAAAATTCAGGCAAAATGTTTTTACATGTTTGGATCTCACATTCTTCATGTGTACAATAAGAGGGTCTTGATCATGGCTCCTGAGATCCAGGTTAAAGGAAAAATACATTGATTTTGTAACTGAGAATGTTAATTTGTGGGAACTACTCTATGGTTTAAAATCAACTGCAATGAGTCATCCATCATTCCATTTTCTATAAATGATACTTTCACAGGTCTTGGAGTAATTATTGATATCACTACTAAAAGTAGATTTTTAATTCCTGCATTTAATTGGATTATTATATACCTTGTTTCTCTATACCTGTCACTTTTAGCACAAATCCAGTCAGCGGAAGCTCATGCCTGGTCCTGATGTGATGATGGCATTCACTGAAAACAAGGAGTCAACACAATGAGGATGCAGAACATACACATGGAAGAGTTCCTGATGGCACACAAATAAGATGACCACATGCTGCCTGGACAAAACATAAGCTCTGCACATGCCAGTACATGTGCACAGATTTTTTCACCAAAGTGGAAGTTTAGAATTATCAATTGAAGTTTAAGAACTTGGATACATACTTGCTAATGATACTGAGCCGTGTTGATATGTTGCTTTTTCATATGCGGTCAATATGCTGTTTGTGTCTCATGCTCCAGTTTCATGCACTTATTTTAGTTAATTTTCGTGTTCACTCAATGAAAACAAGTAACTATGTTAAAGGAATTTCTGCAGTCAGACCATGAGAGAGTCCTTTACTACCAGCAAACTTTTCATAAATGCTTTTGGAATTTATTTTCAGTGCCCTTTTAACATCTTACTGTGTACAGATTGTGACACATGGTCAGAGATCCCGTTATTTACTTGATATGCGCATTTACATGAGGAGATATTTTAATAATATTGCTCTCTTGAATTATCAAATTCAAGTTTAGAAAGCTTTTCAAAGAGACAGAAATAGCGTTGATCTTAGTCACTGTTCTATTGCTGTGAAGAGACACCACGAACAAGACAACTTTTATAAAAGAAAGCATTTAATTGCGGACTTACAGTTTAAAAGGTTTAGTCCAATGTCAACAATATAGTTGGGAACATGGCGTGGCGGCATGAAGGCAGGCATTGGTGCAGTAGCTGAGAGCTTACATCTTCATCCTCAGGCAGAGAGAGAGAGAGAGAGAGAGACAGAGAGAGACAGAGAGAGACAGAGAGAGACTAGGCCTGATGTGGTCTTTTAAAAACTTTATAGCCCACTCCCAGTGACACATCTCCTTCAACAAGACCACAGCTCCTAATTCTTCCCTGACATCTCATCAACTAGGGACTAAGCATGGAAATATATTAACGTATGGTGGCCATTTTTTTAAATTCAAACCAACACAGTGTTTAATGAAAAATATTAAAACCCCTTCCTAGCTGGCAGTGGTGGTGCACACCCTTAATCCCAGCACTCAAGAGGCAGAGACAGGCAGATCTCTGGGAATTTGAGGGCAGCCTTGTCTACAAAATGAGTTCCAGGACAGCCAGAGTTACAACAGAGAAGTCCTGTCTCGAAATACAAAATAAAACACACAAACCAAAAACCAAACCCTTCCTATAGGTTAAAAGTAAGTCTATTTTATGTAATGATACTATTTACTTGATTTCCATCTACTCTTTTAAACTCTATATTAACCGTCTTCGGTGCTTTTGAGATCCAACTTCATTATATATAATTTAAAAGAATAATGACTCATAAACTTAAAAAAGTGCTACAATTTCCCTATATATCTTTAATGACCATTTTTTCCATGGGAAAATTTAACAATTTAACATGGGAAAATTTACAATCCAGATGCAGATTAGAAACCAAGCAAAGAATTTAAGAAGTCAGGGGAAGAGGAATCTAGGGAAATCTTAACAAATCCTCTGGACATCCAACTACATACCATATCCATTTTATACTCATTGAATTGTTGCCTGTGCCATTGGAAATTATGCCCATGTATACTACCAACCCATCAAACACAGACCTGTGTACAGATCACTCCTTTCATATTGATTTTTATTATACCAATGGGTATACTTGTACCATTGAATATAACTATATGAGAAAGATACCAACTCAATAGTGAAGAATTAAGTATTTACTATTACCTTGGAAGACAAGATGAACATTCTTAGATTTCAATAAAAACAGAGATAGTGACTACAGGAAATTTTTGATAGGCTCTCAAACAAAGATCATGAGCAAGTAAAAGATAACTTCAAGGATTTTTATAAACTTGAGAATGTGATAGGTATTTTTCCCTTTACTGTGAGAAAGAATGGTGAGAGTTTCTGAGCCACGTGAGAGACTAGAAATTTGGTTTTGGAATTCTAAGTTTGAGATAGAGTTGGGAATTTAAGACCATGTGGAGTAGGTTGAGAAGAGGATAAGGCAGCAAATAGAATTATTGTAATCGTAAGCATAAGCAAGGAGCTGAAGCCATATGGGTTGATAATAGCCTTCTGTTGCTAGGATTATATAGTAGAAAGATAAAAGTCTTTACAGAGGAATCTGAAGGTCAAAAAGATGTGTAAAAGAAATCTCAGAGAAAATTACACACTCAAGGCAGTATATATAATCTCTACTACACTGATAAGAAATGAGACTCAAAGATAAATTTTATCTATATGTGTGAGAAGCCATCCAGATTTATTAATTACTTTTCTAGTCCAGTGACCAAAATACCCAAAGAATAGCTTTTAAAATGGAAGGTTTATCTTACTCACAGGTCAATCCATCATGGTGCAGTAGAACAGTTCTCATCTTTGTAGAGAGGGAGGAAAGGGGGGAAAAAGGAATATAAGAAGTGGGCATGGCAAGGCATGGCTTCCCAAACTGTGCTCCCATGGTAACATTTCCTTAATTAGGCTCCACCTTCCTTCCATCCACTCCTACTAAAGCATCACATGATAAATCCATTAAGAGATGAAACAATTAATTAGTTCAAAGTCCTTCTAATCTAATTGTCTCAGAAACACCATCAAAGACTGACCCAGGAGTGGGCTTCACTGCCGTCTGAGTTATTCTCAATCTAATTAGTAATTTACAGTCAAATTATACAGTTAAGCATAGAAACAATGACCATTTGCCCTGCTCTTGACCCATACGCCATCCTTTACTGTGTCTCTTTCTATCCACTTCAGCCTTTCGATTGGGTGACTGTCCACTCAGTTATTGGTAACTTCAACCTCCCTTTCCGTTATGCGTAGGGCAAGCCACTGGTGTGCTGCTGCGATGAGAGAGGGAAAGGGAGGGGAACACACACACACTGAGAGAGAAAGAGAGACAGAAAGAGAGAGACAGAGACAGAGAGACACACAGAGAGAGACAGGGACAGAGAAAAACATACAGAGATAGATATAGATAGATAGATAGGTAGATAGATAGATAGGTAGATAGATAGATAGGTAGGTAGATAGATAGATAGGTAGATAGATAGATAGATAGATAGGTAGATAGATAGATAGATAGATAGATAGATAGATAGATAGATAGATAGATAGGTAGATAGAGATTTCCACAGTGCTAACATAATCGTAGCAAAAAGAGAAAAGGGCATCTGGGAAAAGGCTTAGGAAGATCCTTTTTTTTTTTTTCTGAAAAAAAAGTGGCCAAATTTTTGCCAAAACAGCATTTAAGGACCTCAGAAATTCTCCTAAACCAACCTGAAAGTCACATTTTGTTAATAATTTATCAAAAGAAAAAACTAACCTATTTTTTATTGCAGGAAATGGTGTAAATGAGAAAAGAAAGAGATTAGGACATCATTAACCATACGTCTTTCTAAAGAAAGCCAAACAAAGGGCGAGATGGGGCTAGACTTGCTTGATTAGACAGCTCTGGGGGGAATTGCTGCTTGCTTCCCTGTTAACATTGTGCTTACTAGCCAGTAACTGGGGATTCTGTTTTATAGTACACTGAGCCCAAGCAAGGATTCAAGGTGAAATCATATAGCATAATGTCCATAGAATTAAAAAAAAACATCCAAAACTGTAATGTATATTCTGTTCAGATATTGTATAGGTGGCATACATACAAATATTTTTAATAAAGAACAGGAAAAGTAAGTACATGTTATAACTCCAGTTCAATACAGCTGAATAAGTGAATAAGTACAGTATCAGATAAATAGAAAATGTTTGATTTTATAAGTATGGCACAGTTGAAAAGCTCCTTAATTGTTCACTCTAATTCTGAGACCTCAACAGTGATAGTCTCCACAAAGTTGGGGAACTTTAGTTGACCCTGAAGTATTTCATGACTCATGAGATTTCTCATGAGATTTATTAAGTGGCAAAACAACTAAGAATTATTATACTGTGCTTAGGAACAACTGAGTCAACATTGAGAAGCTAGTTTGAATTAAAACAGATGAAGGAAGAGTTCAAGCCTAGGTATAAATTTGTGTTTGTGTCAGTATATTCACAGCCTCTCAGTAAATATACCACTCTTAGCTTTATTTTTTAAAATAAAATTTACATCATATCATATTTTACTTAAGTAAACTGAGGCAGAAAATGGTGGAGATTTAGTATTTGCCCAGTCATGTACTTTTCTCTTCACTGAAAGTTGCTTCGTTCATTTGAAGTGAATTACATATTCTCAGGAGCTATGTGACAGCCCAGGCAAGAGTAATTTATTTCCAAAATAGGAGTACTTTGGTTTAAAAAAGGGAAACATTTTTGCTTATTGTATTGTAGAACTGTATGTCTGTTACTAATATAATAAGAAATATATACCCTGGCTAAGCTAGCATTAAGCCAAATAATGTGTTCTGTTTTTCCTTGCCAGATGTTTTATGGCATGTAAGTGTGTTAAGGAAGATTGATCAGCTTAATAAACTTATATATAAACCTATCAGTAAAGGATTAGAGAGAGGAAATCCTACTTCAGTTTGGAATATTTGCTAGGTTTAGACCAGAACTTTCTTCCATGTTCCCCATTCCCATTTATAATAGAACTATTTTTGTCTGTTATGAAATTCTCATGTTTATACTAAGAAAGAGAAATATGTGTAAAGCTTTTAACAAAATCCTGTAACTAACAACTCTAGCTAAAATATTCTGTATCTGAGATTTTTTACATCTTGAAAAAATGGAAGTATAATATACTTGGTCAGGTGCCAGTTTTATTTAATATTATTTGATTCTTTTACAAAAGAGTGAAATATTAGAAAATAAATTCATTCTGAAAGAGAAGAAAAGAGGCTTCCATGATTTTCCTATGTGTTCATGGAATTAATTTAAACTGGGATGGTGAAGGCATAATTTTTAGGAGATATATGTAGTGAACATATTTTCTTTCCAAATCATAAAACTTATTCATTGTAAATATTTAAATCACACAGAGGAGACAATAATTAATACATTAAAGACATGTATATAATTTTTTAATATTTGAAGCATTGAACCATCTTTAAAAAATCTTCCAGTCATGTCTATATGCAAATTGTGCACAAATCATGTAACTCAAGCTGTCATACTCAAAAGACATTCTGCACATGTGTTTTTGTGAGCATGAGCAATGATTACGAGGAGACTTTACTTAGTTGTAGAATCATTGGGTCAAAGGGTCTTTACAAATCTTACCGTATAATAAATTCCCTGTCTAATAAATTCTGTTGAACAGATTTTCAACAACTTGTAAAAGTGGGTGATCACTTCATTGACATTCTTGGTATTATTGTGTGTGTATGATATATGTGGGCGGCATATAAGTGGAGGCCAGGGAAAAAGTATGTGTAGTCAGTTCTCTCAATCCACTTTTATGTGGACTCTAGAGATCCAACTCAGGGTATCAGGTTTTCCCTGCAAGTGCTTTGTCCGATGAGACACCTCTCCAGCCCATTCTATACATCCTTAACATGGTCCTCATTGGTTATTATATTATCTACATTTGTTTTATTTGTAGAGAGTGTGCTACTAAAATATTATCTGTTCCTTAAGTAGCCAATAGCTTAATATTCCTTTTCTTTCTGTTTTTAGCTTTCTATTGGGTTGATAAGGTGATGATCATTAATACTGTCATTCAACATTCTTTTGTCAGTGCTATTCTTTCAATCAACTGAATTATTTCACCGTAAATGTTGTTACCTTAACTGTTATGCAGTCTTTATCCCAAATTAATATAAATACTAATGCCACTTACCTTCATCATCCCTGTTGTCATATATAAATATAACTATGTATGAATCCTAAAATCAATAAGATATTTTAATAAAATTTTAATTTTATTCCTTTCTAAATTCATTTCCATTCTTTGAGTATCATTTTCTTTTTGTTGTCTTTGCCTAGTCCAAAGGACAGTGATTTTATTTGCTATAGCCATGGGTTATTCTCATAAATAATTATGCAGGAGGAATTGGAAATTAATCTGGGTATAAAACCAAATGATAACGTTTCTGAGTGCTTTTACACAGAAAATGCTTTTTATTTTATTTAACTTTTTGGGAATTTTGGGTATCATTATATTTCTGGTTAAATAATTCCCATGAGTGGTCCCATGGACATCTCCAAACAATCCAGACTGATGCTAAGACAATGGGTTGCAAACTCTCTGCAAACTGACAGGAGGACCACATTGCCAAGAACAAATCCATACAACTTATTTAACATGGAGAAGTTGAGCTGGTGCCTACATGGAGTCTTCATCCCTACATTCTAGTCTCTTTGATGTGAGAAGGCACTCTGTAGGATACCAAAAGAGAAATGTGTACACCTAGCCAGCCACTAATCCTTTGACCTGTAATCTGTCTTGCCTGAAAAATGCACTAGCTTAATAGTGGCACAGGACTTGTAGGAGTAGCAAACCAATGTCTGATTTGACTTAAGGCCCACTCCATAAGAAGGAACCCATACCTGAACTGCTTGAGTGACTAAGGTACAGTGACTAGATATCCCAGAGACCTAAGGTAAAACCAAACACGACTAGTCTAAAAAATTCAATAAAATGATTCATAGTAAAAATAAATTAACAAACAAACAAACAAATAAATACCTTGAACATTTTCAAATTGTGGCTCTTCTAGCAAAATTTATTCTCCCTTTTCATTTCCTCAAGATGATCTTGAATTTGTCTTCACATTTCAGAGGCACTTACTCACCTCTGGTACTTTAAGAAATGCTACTGCAGACTTTTTTTGTGGTTTCTGTATTTTTAGAAATGTCCACTCTTGATGAACATTGTTACTCTTGATGAAGTTCTGTGTAGTTTTCCTTTGGTTGTTTTTATTTTATTTTGGCGTGCATGTTCTCTTTTCTTTGGTTGTCAGCAATTTAAATATGAACTGGCTAAGCATACCATTTACTTCGTTTTTCATTGCTGTGTGTCTTCCTTGCTGCGCGGAGTCTTGATTCTATTTCTTGATTCCCTTTGTTAGTATGTGAGACAGTCATCACCCTTCACATGTTTCTTCTGTTCTATTCTTTGCCTCTTTCTGTAAAAGTCAAATTGTAAAGAATTTATCTACTTCATATTTTACCAGTCTCTTCCATTTTTTAATTTCCCCCATATTTTCCTCTGTGAATGTCAGTTTTAATTTTCTTTTGGTCTGTCTCTCAGTTCACTTATCTTTTTTCTTATATTTAATTTTGATTATATATCTGGCCATTCAAATTTAATGTTCCAGTTTTATTATTTCTATCCTACTGAACCTTTAGATTCTAATAATGGTGTAAAAATCAGTTATTTTATGCTTACTTCTTTTCTGTATTTTCTTGACCATATTAAGATCAGTTATATTTTTACATGAGATCTGGATCAACTAATTGATTTATTTTATGTTTATTGTGCTGTAGTGTTCTTTATGCTAATGTTTTTCCCTGTGGAATTCCAGGCATAGCACAAAATATGGAGACATTTAACTTTTCATATAATATGGAATTACAGCAAGCATTGATATCATTATTTGTCAGGCACAGAGTAGCACACTGGGTCACTGCTTTGCCAATATCAAGATACCTTTTTGCTACAATGTCTAGATTATAATTTTCATAGGCTTGCAAGTCAGAGTCCTTACTATTAAACCCTTCCTTTCCACTACTAAGAATTTTGTGTTTATTGTTTGTTAGTACCAGAAGATTGCTATCAGTTAAGCTTCACATTTTAGAATGCTATGGTTTAGGCTTTAGGCTTCTGCCTCATTAAATCCATAATTCAGCAAATGCTTTGTGGGGAAAATGCCTGTTTATTTGAGACACTTCTATCTTCAGTTCTACTCCTCTGTCAGCATCCATTTACTTTGGCAAGGTCTAGGTTCTTATTCACTTGTCACATTTGAAATTAGCAAAGATCTCAGTAAGAGTGTCAGTATAGGTGGAGATTGTATTCTTGTATAAAAATTATCCCTGTATAATAAATTACCTGCAATTCAGCAGCTGAGACTGAACTCCATTTATTATTTCCCAGTTTCTGCCAGGCATAGGTTTGGGTCCAGTTTTATCTGGTAACTGTTCAGGTGTCAGAAGACTATAGTTTCACTGTTGGATGTACTGTTTACTCACGAGGTCTCTTGCAAATTTGGGTGGCCATTGATAAATGTAAACTGTGCCTATAACTGGGACCAGCACCAAGTATCTCCTGAAGAATAGCTTTTCCTGGTACTAGGGGAGGAGATTAGATTCACCCCATAGGATATTTTACAGCAGTTTTCAAGAGTCTTTCCAGAATTTCACTATTTTGTGCCATGCACAGGGCATGGCTGTGTTCTCCACAGCAGGTTCTCAAGCTGGGTGTCAGGTGTGAGAAGTCATCTCAGGGGTCATCTCATCCCTGTCAAAGCTCCAAGAGTGGTGGGCGATATTTAAATTTGTTCTACAGAGTTTCTTTTACCTCTCATTATTCCAGCG
The DNA here is from genome assembly GCA_026225945.1 of Cricetomys ansorgei. Taxonomy (NCBI): domain Eukaryota; kingdom Metazoa; phylum Chordata; class Mammalia; order Rodentia; family Nesomyidae; genus Cricetomys; species Cricetomys ansorgei. Next base: position 1,414,030 of record JAMJFZ010000882.1, on the reverse strand, counting down.
TGATGTCATGGTTAATGTTTTTTCATATTAAAATTTATTTAAGTCCATGTGTGATTTCCATCTTCTATTGTATTCTGGCATCTACCCTGCTGGCTTGTTTTCAGTGATTTCTTTTCTGTCACTACCAATTATTATGACATTGTTTACGATAGCTGCTTTTATAAATGAAAGATTTTAAGCAAACCTCCAATTTGTCTAAACACAACACAAACTGGATTAATAAAGAAGTAATAATTAATTATGGAATCTTAGAAGTAGACATAGAAGTAAAAGTAATGTTCATAGTGTAAAAATATAATAATAGAAGGCAATGTTGAACCCCAAGTAGATGACAAGTTGATAACTACAGCTTTGTTGGTAACAAGACAGGATGAACAAAATGCATAACTAAAACATAACAAAAGCTCAAGGAAAACATAGAGTATTCTGGAAAAATAAATGTATTTTCAAAAGACATAGTCATAATATAAAGCAACAGACAAGCACAAATATAATAAGCTTTAGAAGCCTCGGATGAACAATTATAAAACCTTGTTCCATCTCAAAGGATCTTGCCACAACCCGTGGAACATTAATTCATATAAATGTGTATTGTATTGAAGATGTGAAATGAAGGCAAGAACTTCAGAATTAGCCTTTTCAGGAAAACCCAAACATATATAAACATGACCTAACAGCCCAGTTGTTGGATATTTGCCCTGAAGAATGTTTTGCATGTTTACACCAGGGGACCCTTGTCAAGATTTACTTTGTATTAATTTTGGTTATGTGTGTGTTTGTATATCTGAAGGGACTATGTGCACTTGAGTGCCTGGGGAGGCCTGAGACATTTGTAATTTGGAGCTATAGCTATAGGCAGTTGTGAGCCAGCTGACATGGGTGTTGTGAACTTAACATAGGTTCTTTGCAAGATAAAGGCTGAGCCATCTCTCCAGCCCCTACTAGAGGAATCTTTCAAAAATATTCATGGTAATATATTCATAAAGACAAAGATAAAGCACTGCAAATGTATACTAATAGTTCACCAGATTTTATAAATGTAATGGAATACTATAAGTGGTAGAAAGTATATTAGGGAATATGTGTGTGTGTATGTGTGTATGTGTGTGTGTGTGTTTATATGTATTATATATTAGTAAATGTTCAAGAAGCTTCTTTATGTAACAGAAGAAGACTATTACAGTAAACCACAACCAATCAAAATGCAGAGTTATGGAGCCCAGGCCCAGTGGTTACAATTACAAAACACTCCCACATCTAAGGCTCAGGGAACATTGTGGAAGAGGAAAGGAAGCATAAGAGCCACAGTATCAAGGAATTTGCTCTGTGAATATCTTCTAGTAATGTCAGAAGCTACACACATAAACTCTTACCAACATGAATGCCTAAACATGAACATAAAAGGAACAACAACAATAGATACATGCCAAAGTGAATAGGGGAAAGCCCATGAGGCTTCAACCCTACACAAACAACTACAGGCAACTAAGGAATGCTAAGAGCAGGAGAAAAGTCTTCCCTAGAGGAGAGCATATCAATTAGTTTCTGATACCAAATACACACACACACACACAAATACACACATATATACATACATATACACACACTCTTATATATCATCAATTAATAAAAAAAAAGGTAAGAATTTGAAAGAGAGCAAGAAAGGGTATAAAAAGGGTTTAGAGTTAAAAAGAGAAGGCAGAAATGGTGTAATTATAATTTCCAAAACAACAAAAAATTAAACATGTAATTCTCTGGATGAATTTAAAACAGTAATTCTGCATGCATATTTTCTAACATATTAACATATTTGGTAACTTTTTAAAGCATGCATATTTAAAACGTATATTACATGTCTAACAAAAGAGGTGTTCAAATACCAAATTTTGTTTAGTACAAAATGGATGAGGAAGAGAAAGACATGCTTTCAAGGAGTTTATCAGGAACTATAAGGATTAATATCTGAATATGCGTTCTGAATACTAGGTAACTAAAATATTCTCATCATAATTTGAATTTTAAGTAAATACATATATTCCACATAATGTTTACCTTTTGTTTCATTCAATACTTCATAACAAAATTTTGTTCACACTGTCTTTGAGGTAGGATGACCTTGCACTCTGTAAGTCATAGAGGATAACCTTCTCATCCTCCTGCCTCTGGATTATTATTAGTGCTGGATTATTGATTGGCTATCATGTTCAGTTTTGTTTCCATTTTGAAATATAATATTCCTTGGGCATAAGGGTGGAAAGTTGAAAGTACTGTACTGTAATTGCAAATGCCCAGTGCTGAAGCACAGCTGTTACTTCAGTCAATAATTTCAACTGTCATTATCTTATGTCAATTTGATAGCAGATTCTACTGATGTTCTTATCTCCATAGTTTCTTCAACCTGTGTTTGTCCTTTGTGGGGGTGGGCTGAGAATAAATAAAGAAATGCATGTTCTGGTGTCCTTCATTTACATAACAAAAGAAACTACGGACTCTGAGGCCAAGGAAGTAATTCTAATAACATTCTGCAAGGAAAAGTAACAAGATAGAAAGGCCGTTAGTAATGACATCAAAATTAATTTTTTTGGGGAGGGGTTGCTGCACTGCTTTGTGATATTCTAGAAGTGTGTGATTATTTCTATCCTTTGTTATTGTGGGAACAGATTATATACTAAGTAGACTAACATTCGTTTTTTTTCTTTTTCCTTTCTTTTCGCTCTTTTTTTTTTTTTTTTTGCTAAACATGGCATTTAAAAATAATTCTTGAAATGACCTGTAGAGGAATAGGCCTGTGTGATAGCTAAAACTGGATCAAATCCAAGGGTTTATATGAAGGGATAACGTAGTAGGGGTTATATGAAGCATTCACTTTTAAAGGCCTATGTGGTCCAGATGGAAGGTAGAAAGAATGTTAATACACACCTTTAATCACAATATTCAGAATGCAGTGATTGCACACATCTTTAATTCACAAGAGAAACAGCAGAGACAGGAAGTAAAGGTCAGAAGGAATCAGTGTCATACAAGGAAGTGACATCTGAAATGAGTCAGAGTAAAGGGTAGGCAAAATGTCAATTCAAAGGAAGAGTTCACCGAGTGAGTCAGAGTGAGAATATGCCTAACTCTCATGATAGAAAAGCAGGATTTCAGCTCAGAGAGCACAGGGAAGATTAGAGACAAAGGCAATATAAGGGCAAAGACACTGGAGCAGTCTGAGAAGTCTAAAGCAGTCTGAAGCAGTCTGAAGCATTCTGAAGCAGGCAGTCTGAGGATGAGACACAGGAGCAATGTGAATAGTCTGAGGCAGAGACATAGAGGCAGAAGGAGTCAGTATCAAATACGAAGACTGAGTCAGGTTGAAGTCTAGTAGAGCAGTTCAGTCAAAGAAACTGTGAGAGTCTGTCAGATTCTGCCAGAGTCAGAAAAGTTTGTTCAGAAATAGTCAGCCTGTTCAGAAGGTCAGTTTGAACCAACAGCTTGTAGAAGAGGTTGAGCCAGAACAATGAGTGACTTGAGAAGTACAAGTCTGAGTTCAGAAGGAGCTAGTTAGAGTGGCTCAGTCAGCAGTAAGGCTCAGAGACAATCAATGCACACATCTATAGGTAAAATAACCATTTCCAAATTGCTTAGTGTGCATTCAATAAAGTATTTTAAGACTAGTATAGGGAGTATGGGAATGTACACACACTGTATACCTGCATAAATACTTGTAATATAAAAGCTACAAGAGTTAGAGGGAGAAATAATGATTGCACAAGTAAGACCCATTTAGCATTATGGGGTTAACAGACAAATATACTGAGAAATCTGATCTTGAATTAATAAATTACAGTTTGCTTAAAATTCATTAAACTTTCATTGTGTTTTCCTCAGTTGCATATTGACAAAGAAATGGTACGTTAGGAGTCATACATTTTTTTCAATTAAAATTTTTTTATCTATGTTAATTTTGATAATCACTTTTTTCTCTACTTAATGCATTTTACTGTTTCCTATTCTGTAACTTAAAGTAATAACATTTATTTTTTAAAATACTATTTTTCATGTGAAGATTGTAAGAATCATGTACTATGGAAAAGATTGTTTATTAGCATTATTCATAGACAGAACAGGGGGGGGAAGGGAGATCTATGCAGCATTTTTAGGTAGAATTGAAAGGAAAGGACTGGTAAAGCGAGACAGTTTTAGGGGCTTTTATTAAGTAACAGTGTCCTGGATTTAAATGGCAGCTGTGGAAATGGATCCAGCTTTCAGCTTTTTAACTGTGTCCTATGTCCTTTTACACATTTCTGTGAGAACTGGTTTGATTGAGAGTCTTTACAATCCTTTTAAGGGTCTCTGTGGTGTTTTTTACAATGAGCTGAATGCTTTGGGATAATCTCTCTGATTTATCTAAGCTTAGTAAAATGTTCAATAAAAGCGGGCTATTTGAATTCAGTGAGAGAGCACAGGCTGCTGCTTGAGTTTTGGAATCTTTTCTAATTTCTAAGTATAAATTAATGACAAGTTAAACACCCAAAGGAATGAATGCTCTATAAGCATCGTGTTCTCAGTGCAATGGAGAAGTTTGAGGTTGTGTGTGTTTGTGAACTCCTGTGTTTGAACTATCACATTTCTTCCATTTGCTCAAGTTTCATTCTGCATGGACTGGCCAGACTGTAGCTAAGTGAGCATTTCTATGAAGTCATAATGTTGACATGCATACAGTAAACAGCAAAGTGCACTGATAAGAACTCACAAGGCAAGCATTCTAGACCAGGTTCTGGTGTTTCCTTAGGTTACATTCAATTAGATGAAATTATTCATCATGGGGCCAGCAGGCTTTCAAAATGGAGAGTCATTCCCTTTTCCTTAAAGACAGACTTACTGACCAAAACCAAAGACACAGAAATCAAAATGTTTTAGGTTCTCAATAGATGTTTTATATCCAGGACAAGCACAATGAACCATTTGTTTATTTGTTAAAAATGGAATGATCAGATTTGGTGGTAGGTATGGAGTTCGTTTTGGTTATATTGTTAAAAGGGACTGACTAATTCTTTGGGAGTGCTCATATGTAAATAAATACACATCTGTGTTATAGAAGTTTACTTTTAGTTGTGTATATAATAACTGTTTTTTTTTTTTTGCACTGTTGGGAAAAGGGAAGCCTAAGCCTTGGCATTTTGTATTGTCTGCAGGTGTTCTATTTCTGTGGGGGATGTTTGATTGCCTATCATCCGCACCTGAGGAGCCCTGAATCAATAAAACACCTGAGCTCAGTTACTCAGGATTCCCACAATAGTGGTTCCCTCTGCTGAGGTCTGGCAGCATTTGCACCTATAAATGTGCATCCTTGTCTTCTTGGTTGAGCTACCACAGCAGCCTAACAACTACTACAAATGGCATCCAACAGTGGATAGGACTTGTAGTTGTTAACTACAATCATTTACTTACTACAAATTAGGGAAAAAGAACGGAAGAATAGAAAGAAATTTTCACTGCTTTTAAAGGCAGCCTTGATATAGAATGAGAGAAAGGTAGAAATCTTCATAGCTTTTTTTAAGCTGTTCTAAGCTTGGAGAGGACTAGCTGACAGTGAGTCAGTCTAGAATCTCAGCTCACTGTCTGCAAACTAATCTCTCCAAACTTTGCTCTTTTAAGTAAGAATCAACACACTAACAACAGACAACCAATGAACCACCAACAAACGCCCATCCCAGCTCTCAGGGGCTTTAGATCTTTTATACCCTAAGCAAAATTTCCCATAAACCCAAGCAGCACACAAACCCAAGAACAAGCTCCATGTTCCAGAATGACTGCATGTAACAAATTATAACCACCTGCATCAAGCATTCCAAATCCAACTCATAAATATCTACCACACCTGGGATGGGAACATAAACCTAGTTCACTCTCCATTTTCTGTTTTTAAAGGAACCAAAATAACAAAAACTTCTTCCAAGTGTTCCACTACACATCTGTGCTACAGATTCTGCAAACTGATAGTTTAAATGTGATTTCCAATCTCTCTCCTCTATGCAAATCTCTTCTAAAACACAGAAATCTAACAGTTTATTTTCTGTATTTCATTGCAGCTAGATTTCTGTGTGTAATCAAAGATACTTTCAGTTTACAAATGCGTATCTCACTTAGAATCCAGAGGTGAGCAAACATGAGATGCCAGCTATAGCTCAATGCTCTCTCTCTCTCTCTCACTCTCTCCTTCTCTCTCTCTCTCTCTCTCTCACACACACACACACACACACACACACTTACAAATATGCATATATATATATATATATATATATATATATATATATATATATATATATATATATATACATACAAAATAAATGAATGTCTCCCACAACTATGAGAGCTGACAAACAAAAATCCACTGGCAAATCAGAAGATTGGCAGGCTTGAAATTCAGGTAAAAGTTGCAATATTGAGTCCAAAATTCCAAAGCAGATGACATGGACTGGCTCTCATGCAGCATTTCTTTATAACAAACTCATAGCTGGATGTTTTCCTGGGAACTCCTGTTCTTTGCTCATTAGACTCTAGGAAGAGGCTCAACCATATTATGTGAGTAATCTGCTATACTAAGAATCAGCTGATTCTGTTGATTTTTGTAAAAATATGCATTCATAAAATCATCTAGACGAGTGTTTGCTCTAACAGCTGAGCATCATGGTCTAATAGTGGTTTATAAATTAACCACTACACTCAAGCAAACAAATCCCAAGCATGTTTGTAAGGCTTTTTCTTGTCACTGTTTAGGGTGTAGATAAGAAGTGATAAGACTTTTGAAATGCTGGCCTGCATTTACCTGAGCTGACAAATTTCTAACTTTTTCATTTTTGTGTGTTTATATATAATGTTATATGCATCATATGGTGATCCCACATGTTATGCTACATATGTAGAGGTCAGAGGAAAGAAAACTTTGTGGATTCACTTCCCTCCTTTCGCTTTGATGTAAACCCTGGTGGCTGAACTCTGGTCTTTAGGGGTGAGTACTTTACCTGCTGATGCATGTTTCCAGCTCCTAGTAACGTCTTTTTCACGGAAACTAGTCTTGAATGGGCACCACTGTCTTCAACTAGAAACTCTGATGAAAAGACTACATTTTTCATGTGATTCAATCTCTAAGAAATAGAATCTCAAATTGGATCATAGCACCCATGTAAAAACTGGAACCATATTGTTTTCTTCTATAAAATCTCTATTAAAATTAAAAATAACAAACCCAATTCATAAATATATTCTCCTTGAGCTTCCAAATATCTTTCACCATATCCATTTAGTCTACTGGAGCCTTGCTTTCTGAGAACATTGAAGGAATATAGAGAAGAAAAAAATGCATAGTCTTATAGAAAAATGCAGAGGTACAATGACAAAGTATGATAAAACTGCTACATGGCACCTATTACATACAATACATTCATCTTCTAATATGGTCTTGTGGGTGTTTCCAAATATACAACTTCTAGTACAATTAGCACCAAGATAAGTTGTTCTGTGCAGCCTGGGATGATGGTGAAAGGTTGCCATTGAAATAAGCATTTAGTTTTATAGTCAGAAGCTAATTCACAGTGTTTCAATATCTAACAAAATGCATGGATATAACAGTATCCAGCAGAGAAAGAATGATGGTCAGAAAATGTTAGTCCATGTAAGCCTTTGCTTATGTCAAAATTACTGTGGAGTTTTTGATACCAAAATCAATGAGAAATCTCTCATTAGTGCCTTCTAGATTTCTATATGGGAAATAATCCTGTACGTCTAACAGATTCCTAAGCTGATCTGAATTTTTTTTTAATTGTATCACCTATTCACGTGGCAGACACAAATAAGTTGAGATACTCAACATTTGAAAACATGTATAGCTAAGTCTGTGGGAGAAAGAAGTTTGAAAGATCACAAATATAAAATGTATGATTTCTTCCTAGTCTTCCTCATAAGGACCAATGAAAATTCACCTCTCCCTCTCAATTCAAGCCATCTGCTTGCTTAGGTAGAAGATGGGGGTCTGTCTTAAAGAATGGTATTATTTTACAACTAGTGCTTTTAATATTGTATGTGCTAAAGAAACAAGTAAGCACCACTGTGGCACTGTGATGCCTGGTATATAGTTATTGATTCAGACAACTTTCTATTTCAGTAAGTTGAGAACACTAAATGGAATTTATTTCACGTGGCTGGGCAAATACAATACTTTTCAGTGCCTAACTTGAGATATGTGTCATTTCTCTACCCTGAGGCCATAATTTCATTCAAAGAGAAGCTCATCATTTTGACTTCTCCTGGAGTATCTCACCAGGCCTTTTCATTGATGACATATGTGAATAGGATCTACGAAAGAAGAAATAGCAGCTATTTAGATGCTTTGATAAGATGCACACATCCTAGAAGATAAGAGGCAGTCTGGAAATTCAGAGCCCTCAAGAGGACAATTTTCCAAGAATACGCTAGTCTGGATCATATTGAGATGTTATTTTCAAAGTAAAAACATGCTCTATGAAGCCATATCTAGTAACAGAAAAGCTGATTTGAATTTTAAATATATATGCATACATAATATTAGATTATATGTATAGATATCGTCTCAACTTATTTATTGGATAATTATTCTACCAGCTGTTTATTGGGCCACTAAACAGAAGTTGATTCTTTATTGTATTCGGGCTGCTGAAGAAGCAATTTCAACCCTGCATTCTTATAGATTGGCGGAGTTGGAGCTGTATGAACAACTGATTGGAGCACTGAGATCATCTCATGATAGGTCCATATAAAGAAATGTGTATTAGAAAGAAAAGCAATTTCCTATAGTAAATACTGCATTATTTTGAAGCAACAGCTATTACCTATTAGATATTCTAAGTTCATTCTCAGACACCAGAGAGTTGTACAACTTCAGCCTCCATCATGGTCTCTTATTCAATCTACAAAGATATAAATTTTCACTGTCCTGGAAGTGGTTTACATGAGAAAAAGCTCAATGGGAAATATGTAAAAGGCCAATAAGCAGACGATCAGTCTGTTAGAGTGTGAATCCCTGGGCACTGCTGCCTCTGCTTTTTCTGACCCAGCTTCAGAGGATTCCCAGTGTCTATGAAAGGGCTGACAACACTGAGTCCTACCTGTGGATGATGACCCAGCAAAAACCAAGAATGGACCATTCCAGAAAAACTATTTAGTTGTCCTCAAATGACAGCACAGAAAAGAAATTCCCCCAGAAGGCAAAATTTTGAGGTGTAAAGATGGGGTTTTCACTTTGATTGGAAGGAGTGATGAGCAGGGTGTGTCTTCATTTAAATTTATGAGCTATAGCAAGTTTTCAGCCAGATGATCAGGGATTTGGAAGGATAAGTCTGGAAGATTAATGACAAGATTTGGGGGAAAATTATGTAAATGGGCCTCACATTTGAAATATTGGTGTCCCATGTGAACGATCAGCAGATGGTTTTGTCTGCAGAGGAACCTCTTTCTATAATCCTCTGAAAGATTCCCTTTTTGTGGCATGCAATTTTTTCCTGCATTCCTCCAAGCTCTTATTTTATTTGATTGTGTGCAAAGTCCCATGATGAGCAGGGCAAAGTATTAAGAAAGATTTATGAGCACAGGACCCCCCCCCCCTCAAGAATATTCTTGATAAGTTCTTTTGAGTGCTGAGAGCAGGGACTTATACCTAACCCCCATGAAGCATCACAAACTAGATGGGCCAATTTAGAACTTGAGAAAATGTCAGTTATTTTGGAATCTTTCATTGTAAAAGGACAATGACTTATCCTCCTGAAATTGATTCTTACTCTAGATATAGGTTTTTCTTTTCCTCCAGTTTTAAACCAGGGATAGTATTCATAAATAGAAGTTTTCTTATTCTCTATCACAGAAAGCATAAAAAACATAACAAACTATACTTCCTTACCAAATAATTTGATTTACCACAGAAGAACTAAGAAAATATTTTAGTGTTCATGAGATTCATTTTATAATCACTAAAAACAAACATGTATTCTATCATCAAGTAGACAACTGATTAATAGAAAATAAAATGCTTGTTTAAGACTAAATGACAAGTAAGATTAGATACACATTAAGTGTCCCCCCCCCCAAATCAGGGAACAGAATAAGTTCCTAGCAAGGACAAAATGTATCTAATCATTTTCTCTAGAGCCAGATGACATGAGTCTAGAAACCTGAGTTGTTGAGGAATGACCACTGGATTTCTGTTTCTTATTTCTGGGATCATACTCAATATGGATTATAATGATTTAGAAGGCTACTGGAGACAGGTGGTGGTGGCTCACACCTTTAATCCCAGCACTCAGGAGGCAGAGTTAGGAGGATCTCTGTGAGTTTGAGGCCAACCTAGTCTACAGAGTGAGTTCCAGGACTGCCAGAGTTATAGCAGAGAAACCCTGTCTCAAAAAACAAAACGAAACAAAACAACAACAACAACAACACAAAAAGGAGACTGGGGAGATGGTTCAGTCAATATATAAATCAAGCCAGCTGAGTCCATTTTTATTGTTTGTGTGTATATGGTTTCAGAGAGGGCCATCCCCAGGAAAAAACTGACCTTCTCCCAGAAGTCATTAATTACCTATTCTTTAAGAATAAGACTCCATGAAAAGTTATCCTTTCCATTCTAGCACCTCTATTAGCATTGCCGTTGTCTGGTCTTGTTTATGCAGTCATGTAGGAGAGATGGATTCATGTTGGACATCTTGGTGTTTTACCTCTTATTTTCTTTCTACCCCTTCTTCCACTATGTTCCCTGAGCCATGAATGCAGGAGCTATGATGTAGATGTAGATGTAGATGTAGATGTAGATGTAGATGTAGATGTAGATGTAGATGTAGATGTAGATGTAGATACCCTTGGAGGTATGCTTTCCCTATAATTTTTTGCCTTCTACATGTGCCCAGTTGTGGTTTTCAGTGATAGTCTCCACTTTCCATAAAATTAAAATATATTTTTTCATTTCCTCAGAAACTAAGGAGCTGGTTACCTGGGAGTAAATAAATTATGGGGAGAATCTAGCAGAAGAAAGAAAGTATAGCTATCAGCCACAGCTTTGTGGACATTTGCAGAAGGAAGTCTACAGTAGCACAGGCATAGTTGCTAATTATCCAAAATATGCATATAGTTATATGAAGCCATATTTAAAAATCTACTTTCTTATTTCATATGACTTGCGTGAATAATGGAAGATTAAATATAATTTAATGTACAATATCAATCTGAAATTGTGACTATGCTGTGAACAGCAAAGAAAATCACATGATAATATTTGTGATATCTGGTAAGAATGTGAATATTCTCTTTGTATAAATGAGCACATCTTATTTGTATTGTGAATAGTTGAAATGCAGTAGGGAGGGTCATGTGATAATACTAGAGGTGTTTTTCTTTGGAATCTGGGAAGATGGGTATATGTGAGCAACGAGTAGCAGGATATTTGGCAGGGGATTTTCTATTAGACAGTTCCAGGAAAGCATCTGTGTTTATGTAATACCTACTTTCCTCTTGATATGTGTCCTTATTTTCCTGCCTTTTTAGAAATTATTGTAATCTAATTTATTCTTTGTAGGAAATTCCAGTCTGCTACACGGGACATATATTTGTTACATACCATGAGGTTTTGAGTGAAATTTTTTTCTCTGTTGGTACTAACAATAATAATTAAATGTGGAGACATGAAAGGCAAAGTATATTAAACTTTATAATGCAGAAAGATATTCTTATGAGAACCAATTCTGTTCTTTAAACTATTATTTTCTCATTTTCCACTCCTTGATCACCTTGTACCTATCCAAGTAAACCAGAAAACTAAGGAAGATTTCAATGATGAGAAGGGGACCCGAGGGTCTTACCTATTTGTTGAAGTCTGGGCTAGTAATCTGAATAACAGATATGATGAGCCTCTGTGTAGGTATTGAAAGAACCAATGGGAAAACGTGTAATAGTAAAGATAGAAAAGAAAGGGAAGAGAGAGAGCCCTTCTCCACTTTGACATCATCAAGTGGTATGATGGGGACACATCCAGTTCCTTGTGCAAAGCTTTTGATGAGGCTCTCAGTACTCTACTGAAGTGACTCAGTTCAGGGTCAGAGAAAAGGGAATGAGGAATCAAGTGAGTAGAGGCATTCTCACCTTCCAGGTCTTCCTAGAGAGGCAGAAGGTCATCAAGTCTACTAGCAGAGAAACATGAAGAGCCAACAAAACCAGTATAATTGCATTCCTGTGTTAAATAAATAGAGGCTTGACCTTTTCTTCTCATTCTCCTAACTGATTTTAGATCTTAAAAGAGAACTCAGGTAATGAAAGGACACCATGAAAGAGTCATTGATACTGTATATTCCATTCAAATTCCCTTGGGAGGAAATATGGTTAACCCTGGCAATAAGGGTGAAGTTGACTGCTAAGCAATATACAGATTGTGAGAATTAAATTGAGCTAGGTAGAAAGTTTTAAAATACCAAACATGACTAGAAGAATGTGTCTACCATGTTATTAGGAGACAGGAAAAGAAAATGTGGCACAGAATGATATCGTATAGAGAGAGTGTTGTGTTTTTCTAAGCCCTTTTAATTAATATGCTGTTCAACAATTTAGTTGTATTTGATGAATCGTGGTTAAAAAAAGTACAGGAGTAGAATAAACAAAGAGATTTGAGACAGGAAGGAAGAATTTGGTGTTGTTGGATGGGTCCAACGAGATAAATACAGAAAGGTGAGCATTCAGATAGCAAACAAAATGCAATAAAGTTGAAATAAAATCCACTTGTTAAAAGAAATGAATTTTAAAAAAATGAAGGATTCTGATGGAAGAATGGACAGGGTGACGATAACCTGCCTTAATCTTTTGGTCTGGAAAATCCGATGATCAACACTGTGCTCTTTAGAAGTAGCTGTGCTAGCAGGATGCAGTCAGTCTCAAATGGAAGAGACTAGAATAGAGAAGGTCACTTAGAAGCAGATAGTGATGTATTGTTGGAGGATAAACTGAAGTGGGCTGGGAATAGTAGAAAAAGTTCAGTTTTCAGAAGACTTTAAGATAAAGAAGCCGTAGGATTTGTATGCAGGCTGGCTGCATACACTGCAGAATTGAGTATTTAAGGTGGTGATATTGAGCTTTTAAAATATTTAATTTAGCTATGTTCTGATAATGGCTTTGTAGGTAAGTACATTGGTCGCATTCTTTCTCTTTCTCTCTATCTATTCCCCCTTCCTTCCTACCCTCTCTTCACCCATTCCTATCTCTTTCATATCTAGGTTTTCCTGTTTGAATTTTATTTTACAGCCTATCTCTAGGTCAGAATCTGAATCTGTTAATAATTATCTTCCCTGTGTTTTTCTAACATTTGTTGTGCTAGATTCCCAACCTTTCTTTGTTCCCCTCCTGTTTGTGGGCCTCTGTTAAGCAGTCCTTGGGAAATAAGAACTGGATTTTTATTATCATCTTAGTTTGAATTTATAAATAACATGATTCAATGTTTCTCACACACCTGTTGATGAAATTGTGATTAAAATATCCTTATGTAGCAGAGGCCAATAATCAACTCATGCATCCTGATCATATTTAAAATAATTTATAACAAATATCTATATTTGTATAATTCTAGATCTAATCAAATATTTAATGTAAGATGCATTAGATACAAATGAAACAATTAAATACATTAATAGCATATATTAATCTATTATATATAATACAATAAATAATATAATATACAATATGAATAAGAATAAAAATATTAAATATAACTAAAGAGAACAAATAAAAGCAAAAAGTCTCTAATGACAGAAACTTGGTTAAAAACTTAAACATTTAGCCAGGCAGTGGTGGCACATGCCCTTAATCCCAGCACTTGGGAGTCAGAGGCAGGCAAATTTCTGTAATTTCAAGTTTTGAGGCCAGCCTGGTCTACAGAGTGAGTTCAGGACAGCCAGAGTTACAACACTTGATTAAACACTTGATTTTTTTATGTGCTTTAAACTTACTGACCTTAAGTCCCAAAACAAAAGTTCCACAAGACAAAACAAAAAATACAAAGCCAGATCTGTTGCTTTTTGCCTGCCTTTCTAGCATTATGGGAAGCAGAGTTAGTAGGATTGTGAGTTCAAGTCCTGTCTGAACTCATCTTGAGAAAACTTAAACTAAACCCCACCAACAAACCAAATGAACAGATACTTAAAATCTCCCTCAACCACAAGCAAAATCACAAAGCAAATCAAAATAAGGCTTCTTTGGCCAGTTCCCTCTTGGGTTCATTGAACATGTGATTTAATCTTTTCATACGCAAGTCTGAAAAGATGAAATTTAATTTGATGTGGTCCAATGGCACTCAAGGGTGAGATCTGCCAATAATGTAACATATTTGACAGATACATAATATTTAAGCCAGAAGAAAAACATCACCATGTTTATTTTTCATCATTTTAAGGTCAGTAGAAATATTTCTATGTAATGTAATAGATCATTGTATAATGTCATCTTGAGAAGGTCAATTTAAATAGGAAAGAAAAATTTGTAGTCTAGATCAAAACCACAAGCAAGCTTCCAAACATGAACCTTCAGTTTATACTCCAAAGCAGGAATCTGTAATAGTTTCTTTCCTTGGGTAACTTACAGGATATGACAAAGCTGGCACATTTTCTCTTGGAGGGGGCCTGGTGTGTGTGTGTGTGTGTGTGCAGGGGAGACAAATTTTGTTTAAATAGATATAATATTTTTTAACAAAGAAAAAGAGACATAAATGTGTTTTCAGTGTTGTAACAGGCATTCCCAGAATATGAGATCCTCAGTTAGCCTTACCTCAGCATATAACCACATCCAGGGATAGAGTCACTTATAGAAATACAGAGAAATACTGGAAAATTTCCAGGTGACTCTTTAGCTAATTGGCTATCCCATGGGAATGTGGAACATGAAGTAAAGGAAGGAAGATTGACTTCCTGATGTTCCTGAAAACTCTTTAGAAATGTGGCATGATGGGAACATACCTACTTGTCCCTTGGGTGTTGTTAATCTTCCCACAGTAACCTAGATTCTTCTGATATCCAAATACTGCCATGATACAAATTTAGCCCCAACGGAAACAGATGTTTTCTTCCTATATAATAGAATACAATTCTCAAAGTAGAAAGCTGAAAACATATAAAACAAGGTTTTTATATTGTTCAACATTAGTAAGAGGAAAGCAGTTAGAAACATTGCACAACATAATTAACACTTGTTCTATGGTGCAATTTAAGGAAACCATTCAGTGTTAACATAGCACATTAAAAATTCTGTGGTGTCAATAAAAAGTTAAAAAGCAATTTTTTATTAATAGTTTTCTCAAGAGCTGTAAAGAATTACTTAATGGTTTTGAGAATAGGCAAGGAAAATGCAATTTTTGGAATAAATGAGTTTCATTTGGAAAAGGTATTTTGTCTTTTTACATTTGGGTCACAGTGGGGTCAGAAGGTAGCCATTGTTTGCTTTAAGTCTAACCTTGTTTATTGATTTAGTTTTGTTCCCCTCCCAAGAACATGTAAGGATTTCTCTAGTTTTTATTCTTGCAGAAGTAAGGGATTTCAGCTAAATGTCTCCAGTTAGGTTGCATTCACAAAGCACATATCCATATGCGTAAATATTTATGATTTTTTAAAATTTTTAAATTATTTTTTAAAAATAGCAATACTGTAAAAATACCTACTGATGATCTAACACAATACAGTAGGTACTTGAGGTGAAAAGTAAGAGGAATGAATAATTTTACCTCTCTCTTCCCTGGAGATATCCACATGAGTTATACCAGGTACATCAGTTTTCACCAAATTCTAGCGTCCTAGTTCCAACTGGGTACAACTAGATATTAGAAATTTTCACCTGAATAATCTGTATTAATTTTCACTTCAATACTCCAAAGTAAACTAGTAATTATATTTCCTTCTCTCAAGAATAACTCCTCCTCCTAATGTCTCCTAATTTGAGAAAAAAAACCAAACCTTCTGATACATTAAAAATCTAATATTCATTTGGCTTATTCTCCTTTCTTTGTCCATTTTTCTACTTATCTGACTTTTTCTATATTTAGAGTTCATTCACTGAAAAGTTCTGCAGTTTCTCTGACTACTCACCTATATGCCTCTGCTAGCACTGGAGAAGACATAACTTTATAGACAAACTTTAGTTCCAATCTCTTCTTATCTACTTTCAGAGTATATGCTTTTTAGTTTTTTGTGATGTTTCTGTTCCCATGTGTGGAGGTGGGGTATGTCTGATGTAATGCTCTCATAGAAGTGTAAGGACAGCTTGTAGGAGTTGGTTATCTCCTTCCACCAGACACATCCAAGGGTCAGATTCAGGCCATGAGGCTTGGCAGCAAACACCTTTACTTGCCTAGCCTTCTCAAGGTCTTACATGTATGTTTTTTGAAAATAATATTTTTGTTCATTCTTTGAAAATTCATACACGTAAGTTATGTGTTTTGGTCTTGTCGAACCTTCAGCTAAGTACCTACAACTCTACCCAGGACCTTGCAACCCATCTCCCTAGCAATTGCATGTACTACTACTACTACTACTACTACTACTACTACTACTACTACTATTATTATCATCACCAGAATCCAGGAAATTCTGCCCATATGCCCATGGGTTTGTGGACTATCCTCTAAGGCACAGACAATTTACCACAGACATTCGATATGTGTCTTTAAGAATGATATAAAACATCTCAGTTAACCCAGGTATCTCAGATGATTATTGCATTAAGACTATAATACTTGCAAAGACCTGAGCAGGGACCATCAAAGGCAGGCATCCTAGCATATCAGATTTCATTCGCACTCCCTCTTCCTGTGGCTTGGTCCAAGCCCTCACCACTGTGAGGACTTGTGCCAGACTCTGTGAGCCTCTTTCCTAACCACTTTCTTTCTTTACACTACAATTTGCACTTGATTCTTTACCTTTCTTCCTGCAGTAGGTTTTTATTTATTTCAACAATGTCATCTTACTGCTCAATACAGTGTTACTACCATTATTATTAGACAAATGGCTCTTTCAGATCTGGCCCATTTCTTCTACTGAGTGTCATTGTTGTCTCCTAATGTTGCATAAGCCAACTTCTTTGAGGATGTTTATATAAAGATAACATATAAGTGTGAATGGTTTTCGGAGCCTTAGTTATCTTCTTGTATTTTCATCATTAAAATTTGATGGAACTAAATCATAACATGTGGGGATTCTTAAGTATGTGTGTGTATATGCACATATGCATTTATGCATGCTAATAAAATTTAATAATCTTTACAGAAGAGAGTTTTCTATACATCCCTATCTTGCTATCTCTCTATCAATTCTTTCTATCTAATCTATCTATCTATTTATCTATCATCTATCTACCTATCATCTATCTATCATATGTATCTATTTAGCTGTCTATCTATCTATCTATCTATCTATCTATCTATCTATCTATCTATCTATCTGTCTATGTATCTTTCTATCATCTATTTCTGTATCTAATAGATTTCCCAGTGATATTTAAGAAGCACATTGTCCTTTTTCCAGTGCATGTTCTTTGTGCTTTGGTGGAAAACCAGTTGGTCACAAGCACCTGGCCTTGATATCTGGGTGCTATTCTCTTCCACCAGTCTCTTTGTTAGTTATTTTAACTGTGTTATGAGACCTGGTCTGGTACATCTTCATTGTGAATTCTAAAGCCCAGTATTGTGATGTCTTCATGGACTTTTGTTATTGTTGTACAGGCTTGCTTTGACTAGCTCAATATTTTGCCATAATCACAAAATAACTGAAAATGAATAAAAGACATAAACATATAGAACCACTAGAAGAAAATACAGGAGAAATATTTCAAGATATTGATATGGGTAGGATTTTTTGAGTAAGACTCTAAGACCAAAGGCAACACAATAAAAAAGACAAATGGGCTTACACCAAACTAAAAAGCCTCCACATAGCAAAAGAAGCAATAACAAGGAAGCAAACAATCAGATGACATTCTGTTTTCTTCCATGATTTTCACAGATTACCATTTTAGCTACTTTAGGTTTTGAATTTGTACTTTTGAATTTTTTCACTTTCATATGCTAAGAAATAACAATATTTTACTTCATTTTCTTCTTTGTGTTTGTTCTTTCCTGTTTTAAAATTTTTTGACTTTCTCCTTTCTTTTTCTTTCCAAGGGCAGTTGATCAGCACCATTTTAAGAAAAGTAATGTAGGTTTGTTATAAATCAACTGAAACATTTGTCTGAAATCTCTATTCTTCTCCACTCACTTATATATTTATTCATTCACCAGTACCATAGTTTGCTGGATATTACATCACTCTTACTATAAAACCTAACTTCGTGGGCTTTCTTTGAAGATTTTTTACTTTAGTTACTTTTCTCAGGGCTTTAATGAAATATCTATTAAAGGCAACTTAAGGAGAGAAGGGCCTGGCTTACTTTGGGATGGGAATAGATGGTTAGATGAGCAGAAGGCATCGACTTACACTGCACTCACATTCTTGAAGCAGAGAGAATGAATAGAAAATGCTGCCAGGCTACAAAATCTGAAGGCTTTTCCCAGTGACTTCTTTCTCCATTACAGAGGAATTTCTACAATTATACCAAACAGAACTGCCGTCTGAGAATTGAGTGTTCAAACACACAAGCCTGTTGAGGACATTTCACATTCAAACCACAACAGCATATAACAACATACTTTGATCATATCCATCACTCTTCTTTATCTTAGTTGTTTCCCTTCAGAGTAAATTTCACTTATGAATGATGAATTAGCTTTACATTGCTTGCATAATTCTTACTTACTAGTGACACATGTTTATTTTTATATTCTGCTAGATTTAATTTTCCAGTAATTGGGTGGACAATTCCTCTATCTATATAGACATAATTTCATTTTTCTTCTTCTGATTTTGCCTCAAGGGTAACAACTTTTGCCTTTTCAGATAAGTTAGGGAATTTTCAGTTTGAGTTTTCTGGGCACATATTTTATAGAAATGGTGGTGGTTTAGTTTTCAGCCTCTATTGATAATAATAAATCAAATTCTGGGTTTGACATTCCTAAAAAGACTGTAGTGGAACACTTTTCTGTTTATTAGTAGGCTTATAGCATTTGTATTTAATGTAACTGCTTTTAATGCATTATTTATACAGAAGTACATTTAACTGTTAGAGGCAAAACAGAACATGCTCCTGCAAGATCAGGGAGAGGATGTCATTCCCTCTCCTCATCATTCTTAGTAGTTTATTTCAATAGTCTATTCTTATCTGCATAACTATTCATCTATAAATAAGTATAGATAATAAATAACTGTTTACTTTGGTTAAAGATACACCAATAAGCTCTCACGATAGAAAAAAAAAACACTTTCAGTTGTTTTAAAATAACTGAGTTAGGTTGTGAATGTTTTCTTATGTATTCAAACCAGTGGTGTAGCTGCAGTGTAGCTTATTGCCATGAAATGTGTTGCTTAGAATAAACCTGCAATATTCAGAAATAAATTTGTTCTATCAGTGCAATGTTGTCTAATGTTGACTCTGATTTTAATTTCAAAACCATGTAAGATCTTGACTGGAATGAGCACTTGAGCTTCTGACAACAGAGTGTTATGCCTCACATAAAATACCCAAGTAAAGTAACCAACCATCTAACAAAGAAATAATCTGTGGTGGTTTGCCTGTCTCCCCTCCTCAATTTCAACAGTTTCACTCTGGAGAGAATTCGTCTTGTTTAATAGCAAATAGACAGGTAGCGTTTATTTCTTTCTCTTGCTTTCCCTTGTTCTGTGTGAATCATCCTTTTCCACTGAATCACTCTTAATACCCAGGCACCGGGAGTATTAGCTGTTTGGCTATGCCACACATCCTCCTTCCTCCACGAAACAATGAAGGCATGACTGTTCACCAAGTGGTTTCATGTGAAGCCAGGCCTCTACAGCTAATCCTAGATGTATAAGAACATAGGAGCTGATCTTTATCTCCAATTACATGTGGGGAGGAGGGATGTGCCTTGTGCTTTGATCCTTGTGCTTGTTCATACTGGTTCTGCCAAAGACACAAAGCCCTATCTACCCTTTCCCTGGAGCTCAAGGCTTTTCAGGATGTCCTTTGCAGGGGCAGAGAACATCCTTGTAAATGGAAGATCAGACTTAGGCACAAAGCAGGTTTTCTTCACTCACTATGAAATCTACAAAGCCACATCATCAGTGGTTTTCTCCAACAATGCAGCCTACTTTTGTATAGGAGAAATTATCAATTTTGCTGTGGATTGAACTGCAAATAAAAATTTTCATATGTTTAATTTCTCTCTCCTCTCCCCTCCCCTCCCCTCCCCTCCCCTCCCCTCCCCTTCCCTCCTCTCCTCTCCTCTCCTCTCCTCTCCCCTCCCCTCCCCTCCCCTCCTCTCTCCTCCCCCCCCTTCTGCTTACATTCCCAAAAAATAAATGTTGTTGTTTATACCCCGCATACTATAATATTTGATTATGGCAGCCTTACTTGAGTAACACCAACCTTTTTAGTTGTTCCGGCGTGTTGGAGCAGGACATACGCAGGGAGCAAACACAAAACTCTGACAACCACCTTTGTCATTTAGTAGTCTTTTGTCTCTTTTTCAAGACCATTATGCCTGTATTTAGAAATGGTGATAGTCTGCCTTGCCAGCTTATATGTAGGGTGAGATCTTGAATTTGGAACATTTCTTGGTACCAGCATACCCACACTCAGACAAAAATAATCAGTGACTGGTAAGTGTTAGGATAATAATGATGGAGCTACTGGTCAAGAAGATGGTGATCATAATTTTTTTCTGTCTCTGGAGCTGTGACATTTATTACGCACAAATCACTGTTTACATGTTAGCTCAGGAGAGCTAATATGAAATAAAGGAAATTAACTGATTAAACTTACATTTTAAAGACGCTTGTCTAATTGCCCCATGTACAATGAGGACAGTGTAAGTTAACTAACTACTGGACTACTCTATGTAAGATGTAATAGAAATTTAAATTTGTCCTAGGTTTATGATAAATGTTTAACTAAGTCTTTATATACCAGCAGTTCTCAACATGTGGGTCCTGACCCCCTTGGGGGTTGATTGACCCTTTCACATAACAGAGATTTCAGCAAACCTATGCTCTTCTTCTCCATTTGTTATTTAAGGATGAATAACTGACTGATTCTTCTTGATACACTGGAATTAATTCCATGTAAATCAGATTAATTTAGGGATTCAATGGAAATACAGAAATAGATCAAACTGGTATTCCTGATAATTCTCCAAAAGTATTAAAAAACAAACAAACAAGCAAACAAACAAGAACGCTGTCTAGGTTATAGCTATGCATGTTGAATAAAATAAGAGTTTCTAACACATTCTTTTTATGGAGATCCACACTGGGTACCAATAAGCCGGATCAAGATAATTAGCATATGTTATGACACTAATACATTTTCAACACCTTTAAAAATATTTTCATAGGGATTTGTTCACATCTGAAATGTATTTTTAATGTGCTGTTGGCATAGGATATGTTTATGTGAGAAATAGTTCTTAATTTCTTGTGTCACCTGAACCATTTCAGCTATGTCCAGCCCCTGGCTCTTTCTTCTTACATTGTTAGATTTTCTCCAGCTGTTATATTGTTGTTCTCAGAAAGGCTGTGGAGAAAGAATGAGTCTTTGGCTTAAAGTTCCCCTCACTGAAACTTTGAGGGTTATGCTAATCTCTATAAATGACTATTTCCTGTTCTTCTGTGGCCAGAAAAGAACAGCAATTGATGCCTTCATATTCATTTGTCTAAGAAGGCTTTGTCTGCTTCTATGAGCACTGGCTTTGGCTGTCTAGGACGTCCTCCCTGCACCCTTTGTTAGCTCCCTACCTCAGTACTGCACTTCCATCACTCAAATGCAAGACTCTTGGAAGCAGCCAACCACCTGCTCCTATGACTTGCACACCAAATTTTCAAAGAACATTCTGTCCCAGCAACATTTTGTTTTGTTGTAAGTCAGTTTTTAGGGAATGTATTTGCAGTGCTGCAAAAAAATCTGCAGAAATGTTTAGCAAAGGACAGAATAGAACAAACTATTCATCCTGGTAGTGTTCTGAAACATGTCACCAAAACGATGACTAATAAATACCAAAATCACAGACTTAAAGTTTTCAAGTAAACATTTTGTTTTCTTGACTATGCAAAATTATGGAAGACAATTATTTAGTGATTACTTTTTATACCTATATCTGTAACTATATCTACTATAAAACATAATAAGAGTTAAATAACTACCAAGATATTTTTTGTTGAGAATCATTTGACTCGACAAATTAGGAGAATGTTGGAACCAAACTTGTCACCAATCATACTGGTTTACTTCATTTCCTTTGTTTTTGTTTATGTTTTAAGTTGATTCAAGATACTGATTATGTTTTCTATGGTCTGCTGCTTGATTGGGCTCCAGTCACTTGGAGTATTTATTAACTGTTGATTCATCATGATCTGATAACCAATTCCAATTCAACTCTTTGCTCCAGCTGTACTATTCATTATTCTCTTTTGTGAAAGCTTATCTAAAAATCAGGTCTGAAGTCTTTATTCATAAGAGGCCAGTCTGTGCTCTGATCATTTGCATTAAAAGATCAATAGGACATGGCCCCAGGACATCAACATTGCTATTTCATTAACATAGATCCAACATTAGACAGTCCTCACAATATTGCTTAACTAATACATTTATTGGAAAAACTAATTAGCTAATAGTGGTCAAGACAATTTAAATAGTCTGATTATTTTCAGTAGAAATACACACATCGTAAAGGGAATGAAAACATTCCTACAAGTCTCCAGCTCATGTACGATGTAACAAGAGGAGATATTAAATCTGATTTGTCCACCTAATTTTTCTTTAGACAATAACCTACATTCAACATTTAGTCTATTAATATTAAGCTTTACATTTAAAATATAATCTGATGTAAGATACACACACCCACATCTATGCACATACATACAAATATGAACATATATATTTGTATACATACATGTTATGTATTAGTGTATCCTTTGAACATAAATTCAAAACCAGAAATTTTTTCTAAAGAAATCACAGTAAATATATAGATTTGTCTAATGATGAATACATAGAATACATTGAAAAAACAAATAATTAAAACTTGTTTGGCAATAAAGGGGTAAATAAGCTCTATGATTCATAATCTTAATATTGTACAAATATGAAAAAACATTGTAGGAATATTCCATCTAGAGAAAAGTGTATATAAGACTACTAATTAAATATTTTGAAAAAATACATATGATATCTGAGTTTAATTTCACAGATTTTCTGAAAAATTGAAGATATGGTGATAAATACATCATTTTGAAAAAAATGTTATCATTGAGAAATGACAACATCAATACTTACTATTTATTTTTCTTACATTTTTGATGTGCTTTAAAACAGATTTCATCATAAAAGTCAATTTTGGAAAATTGCCTTAAATGTGGCCTAGGAACAATTAGAGATATGATTTTTTATTGTTTATTTATTTATTGATTTTGGGAAAAATAAAATATTTTAAAGTAATTTTATATTGCATGTTATCATACATAAAATACAATTATTCATATTTGTATATGTGTTTGTATTTCTACTTGGAATATAATAGGTATATCCATAAATTTGATATTCTTTTAAGATTTTCTTTATTCAAATAAAAGAGTTTAATTGATGTCACCCTAAACAGGCGATATTGCTCTGCCCAGAAACCATAGGTTGCCAAATCCAAAGCTCATTGGAAGGTGTAGAATACTTTATTTTTACTTGCTTAACAGGCATGTGTGTCCTACAGACCCCTCAAACAATACATGCTACTGTCAAAGCTCTTGACTGACAGACATAACTTCATAATTTTATTGGTAAGACACATTTGCTAAAGACACCATGCTAATTGGTCACAGAACATGGTGAAATCAAGTCCATTCTGAGTAGGAAGCTTTCTCCCTTATTGGTAGACTTCATACTTCCAGAGGGTATTATGTAGGCTGTTGGGGAAAAACATCATCAGAAGTCTTGCCGAGCTGTAACCTCCATTGCAGCATGTCAAGTTATACCTATGGGTTCAATGGTGGCACAAATATTATGAGGTTAACTAAGGGCTTTCTGATTTCATTTAAGGCCAGCTCCACATGACAAAACTTACACTTGCTACTGTAAGTCTCACCAAGGGAAATCACAGGCCCAACACTGAACTTACTACTACTATTTTATTAAGTGGACATAGTGTTAAATTTGTCCCTAAATTTTTACCTCTGTACTCATAGAATAGGGCAAAGTGTCTTTGTGCAGTTAACTGGTCAATTAAGAAACTTGAAATTGAACAAGCATGTAGCAGTGTCAGTGGGGTGCTGAGGCACAAATGAGACACTTGTATGACCAACACCATCACGTGGAGGTCGTCCTGGCACAAGAGCGAGTGTGAATGCTGCAAGAGGAGTATATCAAGGAGAAGCTGACTAAAGCATAAAGTGTTTTCTAGATATGACAAGACGTGGTGCACATTTGAACTCAGAGCAGCTGTGGTTGCCTGTTCCAGAAATGCACAGACCAAGCCCTTCAGCAATGTAGCATGGAGGATGGGTGATGATCATGAGCCCTTCCCACTAACTGAGGATTTATTTAAAGGTAATGACTCCCCCAAAATGGAAGAGTTAGTCTTTTCAAGGATGTAGCCTCTATGAGCATAGGTCAACTGTTCGCCAGGGCATGATCCTACACCTATGAGTGTATATGCAGCATAGATTGAATTTGGTAGGTTATTTAAAGAGACAAAAAGGCAGAAAGTTGG
The DNA here is from genome assembly GCA_026225945.1 of Cricetomys ansorgei. Classification (NCBI taxonomy): domain Eukaryota; kingdom Metazoa; phylum Chordata; class Mammalia; order Rodentia; family Nesomyidae; genus Cricetomys; species Cricetomys ansorgei. The sequence continues at coordinate 1,389,177 of JAMJFZ010000882.1, read as the reverse complement.
AGGAGCTGGAGAGGAAGAGGTGAATTTGGGAGGGGATAGGAGGAGGAGTTGGGGAAATAAAGTAAAAAGCATAATATCAAATATTCAAAGAATTAACATTATTTGGTGAACATCAAATTTGTAAGCCAAAAAGCTAATGGTATTAGGAAGACACAAAAAATCTGTAAACAAACTTCCTTTTTCTGATGTATAAGAACTTCATAAGTTATAGTCTTTCCTTTGCCCACTGTCCAAATATTTAGAGATCACTGACTTTAACAGAATAAAGGATTTTAATAAATACGTGTTGCAGGTATTTGTGAATATGTTTCACTGACTGTGGGATCGATAGGCTATTCTAATCTGTCTGGCATGTTAATGAATAAAGACTTGATCCAAATACCACATCCAAAGCAGAGAGGCGTTTCCACTCCAACAGGCAGGGTCATTTAAACTCTGATTAGTTACCAGACTGTATTCATGAGAAAAGGTACATTGATTCTAATGGCTTCATCGATTTTAGGTCTGTTGAACCTAGGCATCTTGCAAATTTATAGGCTGCCTTTATTGACTGTGTTTTGATATAATGTGTAGATGTTTCTAGAAAGTACTATAGAAAGTTTCTGGCATTTGACCTTCCATACACAGAGTTATTAACTTGAAATTTTTTTTTATTATTTTCAAATGTTTTTCATAAAGGTATAATAAGGTCATTAATTTTGCTTTCTGTCAAGTACAAGAAGTTAGGCACTATTGAAATTAGAATATTTAAATTAATAAGAATTTATTTACCTTTATTCTTCTTTTGAGGACAATTTGGTACATGGAGCTAGTTTTCCACAGTTAACCGATATTTGTGGTTTATTTGGCAAAAACCAACAAAATGTTAGAATAACTCAGAATTGAAGATTGGTTTTCTTTAAAAATATTTTAAAATTTTTCATACCATTATTTCAATGTCCTCAAATGTGATTTTGCTGAGTTTTTAAATAAAATTTTAGTTCTAAATCTTTCGGTAATATAAAGTCAATTTGTCAAATAGTTCAACAGAAAAGAAATTGAATCAATGTCATTATATGTTGCAACATAAGTCACATAAAATCTTTTCAAGGGAAAATGTTTCTTTTAACAGTCTCAGTATTACCAACACCCAAAGCAGTTATTGCAGATTATTTATTTGAATTCCCCTTTGTCATTTCATACAGGTCTTCTGCCAAAGGCATATAAACAAGATCGAATTCTACTTTAGTGACCTTGAATCTGCCAAGGAGATTCAAGCTCAACCTGTGATTTATCAAAATTTTGTATCTACTTTCATTGATAACATAACTCATTGCCTGTCTTAGTAATGCAATATCTCTTTGCCACTGAATAAGTTTTTTCATCTTTTAGTATAATTAACTGCCTTGCCCTTTGTGCTTTTGAGCAAGTAGTTAATACAAGTGTTAACTTGGATAGAGCTGTGATTTGCTGATAGAGTTCCCCTTCTAGATTGACATTGATCCCTGAACCAATTTAATTATGAAATCAAGACAGAACAAACAAACAAACAAACAAGCAAACATTTTTTTTTTTTTGGTCAGGCTCACATATGCCAGTGACTTGCCAGACAATTAGCTTAGCATCTACATCTTTTCCCTTGGATTAATTTCTTTTATTTGCCCGTCACCAGCTGTTTGACTTTGATTAATGACTTAACTTTATGTTCTTTGTTTCCCCTCAAAGTAAAATGTATATGTGCTTGTTTCTAATTATCACTTTTAAGATTGATTTTATAATGGAATGAGTTAATACTGCTGAAAATTAGAATAGTTTCAATCATCAAAGTGTGTTACTGGTTATGAGGAAATACTAGCTAGGGGTGGTTCTTTCTTTCCAGAATTTACAGTTATATTTTCATGTTTCAATGTTGGCTTTTATCTGGAAAACTAAATTTATGTCTTGTGCATGGTCAAAGGATAATATAAACATGAATGCAATGAAAGAAAGACTCTTTCTTAGCCAGTGCTGGCTGTCTTACACCTCTGGACGGCATCACTTTCTGTAGTTCCTTGGGCATATGTCACACATTTTAAAAAATGCATATTCTTGTACATATTTACATATAACACAAATTAGACTTTACTAAGACTCATTATAACTTACTTGCCTTCATACAATATGTCTTGACAGTCTTATGTTTCACTGACTATAGAAAGAGGTCATTAATTGTGACAGTAGCATTGTGTAAGTATAACCAGCCTCATTAATGGACTTTCCTTTTGAAAATCATAATCGGTTATGGAAAGTCATGTACATGAATACATATGGTTTATATAGGATATTTACAAATTATGTTTGCATATATCATCTCCATGAATACACATCATATATTCTTATACGTATGCATATTCTATAGTCACACATATGTGTATGCTATATGACTATGCATGAGTAAACATATTCGTTGAGCAAAACTAATTTAATTGGTATTTCTAGTTCAATGTGCGAAGACATAGTTAATCTGTCACCCACCATAGCTCTATAATACAAGACATTATCAAGTTATATGATGATGTATGTCTAAGCATCAACATGATCATTAAATTTCTGTGTTTGTGAACATGACCAAAATACATTGAATAAAATTATCCAAGAATTAATAAAAATAGTATTTTACGATTTAAGGCTAGAAAGATTATTCTGCAGTTAAGGGCAGTATAGAGGACTGAAGTTTTGTTTCCAGGCTTCATATTAGTTCACTCATAATTGCCTGTAACTTCATGTCTAGGGGCATCCAATGTCCCTTTCCTCTGGCATGCATGTGTGCAAATCCCTAGGCAGATACACATACATAAAAGTAAGTCTTTAAAATATTTGAATATGTTTGAATCTCTCTACTACATTCAAGTGATCTGTATGTTCTTGTATATGAGCGACAGTTCAACAGTGCTGTAGTTTATAAATGTGATAGTCTTTTTAACATCATTTTCATAATTTTCTTATTATCTTATTCGCATAATGGTAACTCATCTTATTTCTTCATTTACAAAAAAAGGACAAATTTATTCAGCATCAAGATCAGACTAGTTCAGCAATCAGTAGCATAGGTTAGAAAAACATCTATTTAAAACCCTTTGTTGGAATGCTTCACACAGAACAGAAACTAAAACAACCTGTTATACGATTAGTCATAAACACAGACCTGGAGGTGTTTTGCTCATACATTTTAGTATTGTCTAATACATGTCTTCTTTGTAGCTCCTAGGCCCTGCCACCAAAGTTCTTGGCTGAGTTCACAAGTCTGTTGCAACCTGTAGTTTCCCTGTCATTCTCTGGCTTTCTTCTCCTGCTGGGCTTTGCCTCCTTGTGGCAATTAGAACCTCCTGCCAACCAAAATTGTTATAGCACCCAAAACCTTCACCATGACTACCATCAAAGTTTCCAGAACCACCTGGACGTCTTTGGCTGGATGAAGCACGAGCCATCTCTTGCTTCCATGGGGCTTTTGATACTTCACAGTTGTGACTATTCACAGTATGATATTTCTGAAATACATTCTTATCTGCAGAGTCATGGTAATCAAAGGTGACATAAAGAAAACCCCTGTTTTTTCCCCACTGCCTCTGTCAGTCATGAATTCAATCACTTCATTTCTCCCTATACTGTTCAAAAAAATCTGCAGGTGGTGTTCTTCAGCACCGTCTTTAACACCATCAACAAAGATCCTTTTCACAGTTAAGTGGGCACCTGGTCTGAGAATCGTCTTTGACCCTGCTATCTTTGGTTCCATCCTGTGTGGTCTTAATTGCACTCACTTCCTCCATGGTAGCCTACATGACAAATCCAAAGCCCCTGGGTTGCTTGGTGTTTGGATCAATCATTACCATACTTTTTACTAGTGATCGGCGTGTTCAAAAGACTCCTTAGTCTCTGGTCTGTTTGTTTCAAAGCCCAAGTTCCATGAAGATCTGCAGCTGTCCTGGTTCTTGGGAGACTGACTTAGACTTGATGGCAGAGGGATGAGAGCCTTCAGTGATGCTTTCTTGATCATGTCAACAGGCAGAAGGCCATTTATAAAAGAAAAAAATGAATATAACTATTTTTAGTTTCTAAATAGAAAACTATTTATTTATATAGGCATTTCATAAAGAGCCATTATATTATTCTTAATGTGGTTTCTAAAGATTTGAAAAGTAAATTTGTCATTATTTTTCACATACTATGTTAGTTAGATTCATGTTACTATAAGAAAACACTTAACACAGTCCATGTACAATGTAAAGAAAGATTAGTTTTGGAAATGCAATTCCAATGGCCCTGTTGGTAGATGGATATTCATGTAAAAGCATTTGTTAGAGAATATATTTATATATTGAGGGAGGATGATGAGAAATTAGAGAAAGAAAATGGGGATGGAGAGGAGGAAGAATATAACAAATTTCAAGAATAGATGCTCTAATTTTGAAAGACTTCATCAGGAACCAAACACAGCAATGTCCCACTGTTTACAATTCTACTATCACCTTATAAGCTTCATTTAGTCCAGGTATATTCTTTAAGTTGCATTAAAAATTTAAAAGTCCTCTACATCTTTGATAATTGTCAAAATTGCCCAATTCATAGAATTTGTCAGATTTTGTGAAGTATTTATGAAAAACTATACAGAAATTCATGATCTTGAAACCCAAGTGAAAGTCTTATAGGAGATAGTGCAACACATGTGAGATGAACAACTTTGTTGTTTATGTATGTCAAAATAAAATCTTTACGATAAATTTATTGTCTCGTTTTGATATTTCCTTTAAATTTCACACTCTTTATAAAGGCTCTTAATAATCTTTCTCACTTTAGGCCAATTATTTAATACTTTTGTAGCTCAATGTTAACTTTTATTAAATAAAAAAAGGAAAAATAAATCACCAAAACTCTAAGCAACACATGGTTCCAAAAAACATTTATTTGGAATATGTATTAGTCAAGGTTATTTAGAGAAACAGAATTGATATTATATATATATATATATATATATATATATATATATATATATATATATATATATATATCTCAGAGTGGCTTATAGGCTGTGGTCCACCTAATCTCTCACTGGTAAATCTAAGACTCCAGTAGCTGTTCAGTCCATGAGGCTGGATGTCTCACCTGGTCTTTAATATACATCAGAATCCTGAAGAAGTGGACTCTAACACCAGTGAAGTAAGAAGGAGGGCAAGTAAGCCTAGACCAAATTTCTCCTTTTCTATGTCCTTTATGTAGACTACCACCAGAAGGTGTGGACCTGATTCAAGGTGTATCTTCACACTTCCAATGATTCCATCAAGATTCCATCAAGAAGCCTGACTTGGGTTTTAGTTAATTCTAGATGTAGTCAGATTGACAACCAAGAATATCCATCACAGACTAAAACGAAAATGAAAAATCAACTTATTAAGTTTGTAATGCAGCAAAAGCAGTCCTTGGGATGAAACACATGCATTAAATGCATGCATTAGCAAATAAGACACATTTAAAACCAAGGCTCTAAGCCTATTGCTTAGAAAACTAAAAGAAAGAACAGTCTATACCTCAAGCAAAAAATCTTTAAAAAGTGATAAATATTAGAGAAGTCAGTAAAATTGAAAGGATAACCTTGTCACAGAAAATTAATGCATTCTAAATCTAGTGTATGGACAGTTAAAATAGGAAAAAAAAACTTTATTCAGTTTAAGAAAAAAGTCCAAAGAGATCAAAGCTGTCAAATGTTAAAGAGATCATCAATGCTTACACTAGGGACTTTGAAAAAATATAAGAGGACATAAAAAGTTCTGTGCTCACAAACTTTTTTTTAGCAATAACAAATGGACAAAAAAAAAAAAAAAAGAAAGAGAAACCCTAAACTGTCTACTGGAGAAACATCATCCAAATAGCCTCACACCTACTGAGGAAACAAGCATCACATGATAACATTCCAGACTAGAAGGTGCCAGGCTCACTTGGTCTGACTGAGGAACTCCACCACAAATTTAGGGGAGAAATGATATTCCTCTTTTAGACTTTCCTCCAGATTATAGAAGCAGAGGGAATACTTCCTAACTCACTCTGTGAAAAAAGAATTACCTTAATATCATAAAACAAAACTGAGTTATTAAAAGAAAAGCACAGACCTACATTTCTCAAAAATACTTATGTAAAATGTCTCAACATAATATGAAGTATGAAAATATGAACAAAAATGAAGTATAATTTAGGATAAATATACCCTCACCAAATGGAACTTAGTTCACATATGCAAATCTATTGCAAATTTTAGAAATAAAATTATACAAGGAATTGTACAAATTGGCTAGAGAGAAAACATCAAATAATTACATTAATTGTTTAAAGAACATTCAACAATCTCCATCATACACTCATGTAACAACAACAAACAATTTGGGCTTCTGAGGTGGTTCAGGGGGTGATAGTACTTGCTCCCAAACCTTATGACCTAGCTTTGATTCCCAGAACTCACATTGTTAAAGAAGGGAGCTGAGTCCCTCAAGTTATTCTCAAACCTCTACATGTGCACCATGAATCTATGTCCTGTCATATATGACACCTCCAATCTCCCCCAAAATAAATATATAAACAAATTTCTAGCATAGTTTTAAAAGCAATCAGGAAACTCAGAATAGAGAATCACTTCCTTCATTCGATCATGAACACCAACCCTCAAAGATCCACAGAGGTGACAATACATGGATAGTGATAAAGAAGCAAAGGAAGTCAGCTTGATATTTCTTCTTCCATGACACATCCTGGTAGAAGTACTGTCTGATGCCATAAAACAAGTAAACAAATACACATAGGAAAGGAAGAACTAAAGCTGCCCTAGTTTGTACTTTCATATCTATGTATGGAGCAAATGCCAAAGAATCAACAAAGATCCCCTGGAAATTTTAGATTCTAGGCAGGTTGGTGCATGCAGAATATATACACAAAACAAATTCCATAACTGTAGGAAAGATCTAAGAAATATTAATTTTAAAGAGAAGATACAACGTCACTATTAGCAGCAAAATAGCAAAACTTAAATATTTAAGGCAAAAGTCTTATGAAAGGTATAAGTTTAAAAACTCTAAACCTTGAAAGAAATAAACTAACATTAAATAGAATGGGAGTTTTCATGTTCACTAACAGAGCAATTTAGTACTGTAAAAATAGTAAAAATATCAGTTATTCAGAGCCACATTTGCAAATTCAAAACAATATTAGTCAAAATCTCAGCATTTATTTTGTTCATAACAACGAACTGATTTTGCTATAGCTTGAAATGGCAGAGATGCACAAGAGCCAACACTAAATACTAAAAATAAGTATCAAAAGAGTGACATCACCCTATTGCTTGACTTTTCAGAAGTATGTATTAATAAAGACAGTCACTATTAGTGAAAATGAAGACAAACAAATCTTAAGAATAGACAGCCCAGAAACACAGCCACACAAGTAGGTTCAATTTATCTTTGACAAAGGAGAAAAATGCAGTTCAGTGGGAAAGACAGTCTAGAAAAATAACATCTTAGGGCGGGAAGGAAGAAAAGTGGCAAAAATGACACAAAGACACACATATAAATTTAAAATAGGGCAAATTTAAAATAAAATTGATTTATAATCAAATACTAAATCAAATATGTCACAGACCATAATATAAAATGCAAAGGCACAGAACTTCAAGATATTATGCAGGAGAAAATCTGGGGTGTGATAATGACTTTTAGATAAGAGACTCAAAATGCTATCCTTGAGTGAAGACATTGAAATCTAGGCTCCATTAAAAATTAAAAATTTGGGTGACAAATACCCATAAGGGACTGAAACATAGAACCCTTATACTGGGGCTGTGGTAGTTGTAAAAAAACACATCAGGCAATTTACTTGCCTCCAAGATGTGTAAATAACACTTGAAAGTCAATAGAAAGAAACTCTAAATGCAATTTAAAAATGGGCAAAATGTCTGAACTGACATCGTTTCAAAGAGGACATAAAGTTGCCAAATAAGTGCACGGATACACTCCACATCATCGTTCATAAAGAATTTTTCATTCAAATAACAGTGAAATACAATCATACACCTGTGAGAATGGCTTCCAGAGTTGGCAAGAGTAAAGCAGGGCTGTCAGTCATTGCTGATCAAGACGTGAACAGAGCAGTTGCTTGCGAAAACAGACAATTCCTTGCAAAGTTATACCCAGTCTTATCAGAGAAACTCATGGCTCAGTGCACAAGTTTTGCTCCAATGAATTTAAATGTATGCCCACACAAAATTCTGGACCTGCATATCTGTAGCAGCTTTGTTCAGAAGTGCCCAAACCCAGAAGCAGCAGTGATAACCTCTCAATAGATGAATGGATAAAAAAAAATATACCTGTGGTATCACATTATAAATGGAATATTATTCAGTGATAAAAAGAAATGAACTACAAAGCAGTAAGACGCATGGGAGGGCCTTTAATGTGCACTTCTAAGTGAAAGAGTCATCTTCTGTTCAAACCAAGTCACATACCATTCTGAGAAAAGCAAATTCCAGATGTTTCAAACTCCACGGTTTATTACTTAGGGTTTGGGGAAAGAAGTGAAGGATAGATATGTATAACAGGAAATTTAATGACTGCTAAGGGTCATGGATTGTAATGGTAGGTACATGGCAAACAATTATAAAAACCTAGAAAACTGTACAGGTAAAAAGAACCTTCGTGCATGTGAACTATCAACTCATTTAACATTTAAAACTTTATACACAAATTGCTACATGAAAAAAAAATGATGTGTAGTAAATGTAGTGAATGTGTAGTTCATGTAAAACAGGTATGTATATTAAACCATGAAAACAGTAACTTTCAAGATATTTGGAATTACATGCTTCATGTTTTCTTACGTCCTTTCATTTGCTAAATTCTTTCCCTGTTACCTATTATTCAATGTTATTTAAGATAAGAGAGTTTTATGAAACTATGAAATAAATGTTAACTGATTAATAAAATATCCTAGGGGTAGAGTCCAATTCTAATAATAGTTTATGTATTTTGTTCTGAGGTACCTCCAATGTATCTGTTCTTGCTTAATTTAAGTGCTAGCTGCCATTGCAGAATTATTTTCTAGTAGATGCTTTGGTAGATGAATTTGAACAAATAGATGAATTTGATCTTGAGAACATAACATCAAAGAAAAGCCAAAGGTTCACTTCTGTCAGTGCTTATTTGGATAGATATATTTGTTATTTTTCTGGTCTACATTTCACTTTCATGTAGCCATTCTTTTGATATTAAATGGATAAAATTTTACATTTTAGTCATTATTTAATGATTTGTACGATCTGCTTAGGGTACACCCTCTTGTATTGTTTTATTGATTTCTTTTAAGATACAAAAATGTTTGCTTAATTCTTATGTCCTTTCACCAGAAAGTGGCTTGCTCTAAGAGTTAATACTCCTATATATGTTTCATGGCTCTGTCTTTACAATTTTATAGCTTTGTGTCTTATGTTGTTTACAAAACATCTTTTATTTTTATGTGAGATAAAATCCAGAAACATATACACAGGTTTAGGAACTGTTTAATTATAACAGTAAAGTCAAACAGTTTGTTCTCCAGATGTATTGTTTTTTCTTACTTTCTTCTCTTCTAAGGAAGGAATATAAGTCAGATCTTACAAAATGTCCAGGCCTGTTCTTTGTGCCCCTGCTGGACACCATTCATTCTGTTCAGTTACAGTCAACTCTCTTCTAATTCGTTTCCACACTTTGATAATTGCGTTCACACACCTCGTGGTACAATTCCTCCATTGAATGGGGATAATTTTGGGTCCAGTGTAGAAGAGAAAACAAAGTATCCTCCTTTGTAGGCAAACAAAATAGATGTTAGCTATTCATGTTCTTTGTGTGTTAAAGAAATTATACCTCTTAATCACACAGCAGTCAAGTGTTTTAGAAAACTGCATTCCCATTTTTGTGTGAGTAATATTTAGTAGCCAACTCTCTGAAAGGAAAGGCAAGTCATATATTGTTAGTACTGGTAGTTTCCACATAGACACATTCTCATTCTGGTCTATTTCAAGCCACCTGAATATGATCAATGGTTTAACATAATTCAGAACATTCACAAGTCAGGTCTTGAGCAGCGCTAAGACATCCTGTCCTTCAATTGTTGTTTGAGTATTAGAAAGAATAAGACTATCCACATTTCAGCTGGGCAGTAGAGGTGCAGACCTTTAATCCTAGCACTCAGGAGACAGAGGCAGGCTGATCTCTGTGAGTTTGAGGCCACCCTGGTCTACAGAGTGAGTTCCAGTACAGTCAGAGTTACAACAGAGAAAACTTGTCTCAAAAACCAAAAAACAGAAACAAAACAAAACAAAAACAGACTATTCACATTTCATTCATTTTAAGTGCTTCTCTGGAGGCCCATTTTACAATGTCATCTAACAGTCTGGTTTTATGTTATTCCTATGACAAATGCTGCTTCCTGACTTTGCTGATACTGTTATTCTAACAAAAATCAATCAAACAAATTCTTATAACATTGTTAAAGTAGTATTTTATTTCTCACCTCCAAAGCATGGCTTGTAGCAGAAGCTTATATTATTTTGTTTTGTGTTCACAAAAAATTTTGTTTTAGAATTATATACTTATAAGATAATTAAATGAAGTTATTATCTAGGCTGTATTTTATTATTATCTACCAGAATAAAATGTCTTATTAAAGTTACTATTCTTCCTCTGCAATACAACCAATCGTGAGGATTTTAGCTTTACTCATTTTCAGGATTTTGCCCTTTCACTAGACCTGTTGGGGATAAAAGCAGTTTCTAGACTACAGATTTAAAAGATACTATCCTGAAAATGGCTTGACTAAAAGGATCTTTAAGGACTAGTTTTTAAAAAGTCCTGTGTATGTCTGGTTTGTCTTATGCAGATGATCTTCACACTAGCACTGCTTTCTTCATAGACTTGATCATAATTTTTACTATAATCTTTAAATACCTTGTATATGGACTTTTTGCTATTTTATTTCAGAATTTGTATTCTTTAAGGCATCTCTGAAAAGGTACATACTGAACGCAACCAGTACAGATTTTGAAATTAGAAACAAAATAAATAATTATGAGAGGTCTCTGCAGGTTCTGAGCACCCCATATCCATTTCTGAATGTAGATGCCCATATTCTGCTTAAATTTCATGCTGTATGTCAATTTGACTGTAGAACAAAGTCCACTTGCACATGACACTGAGCTTACACACAAAAGATGATCAAATAGGCACAGGAGCCTAGTCAAATAAATCCTACATTTTTAAAGATAATGTTTCACCAAGTAGACTTAATAATGTTTATATGGCTTCTTATGAAAACAGAAAGTACAGCATAATAATGATATAAACATAGGAAGTATCTGTCCCCAGGGACACATGATCAGAATCTACAAGCCTGGAATTTATAGATTTTGAGGTTTTAAGGAAAATGAAAAATTTCTCACTACAGTTACTAAGGAAGAACAGCAAAAAGAGTTTGTTTCAAACAAGATGTGGTGCACAGGTTAAATGTTTACATGGAAAGTGACAAATATTTCAAATATCAGTAAGGTGTTTATAAGAACATCATAAATCTGCTATTTTAAAATCTGTTTGACAATCTCAAATCTCCTTCCTATTCAAGTTTTGGAAGATGGTAGCTTTTGAATTCTCCCTGGGGAATTAAAAAAAAAGAAAAAGGAGGAGGAGGATAAGGGGAAGGTAGAGGAGGAGAAGAGAAGGAGAAAAAGAGAAGAAGGAGGAGGAGGAGAAGGAGAGGAAGAGGAAGAGGAAGAAGAACAAGAAGAGAAAGACTTTGATTTTCCCTTGAACTCATGTTCTTCTGTGAGTATCAGAATAGCACAGCAGCTGCTTTCTCAAATCTGGCAAATCCCAGGAGGGGTGGTTGTACTTGGTGATTGTAGTTAGCTCAGCTGCTCTGAGGTTAGAGTTGCTTCCTGCTGTTTCCGTGTCCACAAATATTTGTTAAATAATATGCTGAGAGAAGACATAGAAAGGATCTACAGCTGTGCTGGTAACCTCATCCCACTATGGTCTAACAAATACTCCCGGAGTGCCCAAGATCATTCTTGTTAGGGAGCCACTGCTTATAAGCCTCAGATAATATTTTCTTCCATATTCTGGAGTTTGATTTTCTTTAACACCCCTGCTTGGCTTCTCCCTGGGAAGGAAGAGAGAGTTAGTTTATTATTGAGCTTGGGGAAGAAACAGGCCACGTCTAGTTCAGTCTCGTTCCCCTACACTTTATCTCAGATAGCACAGCTTCTGTTTGTTGTGTTATGTCTTAAATGTTAATGTTTCACAAACAAAGTAGATCATGGAAGGGACTTATCACATTTTCCATGATGTAAAGTAAATCTAGGAAAATATCTAGGGAATTATGTCATTTCTTACCAGGAAGTTCTTTTCTATATCCCATAACATCACTTTCATGGGTAACTAATACCATATTTTGCTTTTTATCTATTTTATTTTTATCATTTTACAAACAGTTTAGAACTCAGATTGTGAATACAGAGGATGCTATTTATTGGACTCTATATATCCCAGGATAGAAGGAAACTTCCTGGGAACTTGAACAAATTGTTTCTAAGCTTCTATCAAGCACAAAATACTATTACAAGAAAATATCTTCCTACTGTATGATAAACTAATATGGTTTAAAGCCCATTTTGATTAAATTACATCTGATTCTTTCCTAATATAACTTGTAAGTCTATTAAGGCTCATAAATATTTCAGGAGATTATTGAGCATCACAATATATATCACCATATGCTATAAAGAAATGTAATAGAAATAAATGACAGGAGAAAGGACACTTCTGAAATTGTGTGTGTGTGTGTGTGTGTGTGTGTAGGGGGTAATTACATAGTGTCACCCATCATTACGTCATTTTACTCTGTGACTTGGCTACTGAGGGTTGTGTTTATACTCTGATTGACTCTAGGACAATGGTGCCAACCCTCTTTTCCACAGTCAGACTTCCTCCATCAATTGGATGTCTGTTAAGATGATGCTAACTTTTAAGAAACTTGCAACGTGAATATCTCATTGTTTCTAAATAAGAATATTGGATTTGTTTCAGAAGAGTGAGGATGATTTTCTTTTTTTTTTTAGAAATAATTGCAAACAAACTTCAAGAAGTATACATGTTGAAAAAAATCAAATTTAATTTCAGGGAATATATGAAACATAGAAATGCTATGATCTTAATTAATGAGCTAAGTATTTGGCAGATCTTCAGCACTCAGGACACTGTGAAAGGGGAATCAGGAGTTTAAATCAGATAGTGTAGGTTATATACACTATCTCAAGGAAGGAAATTAGCTCAAGGAAGAAAATGACAGGGTAGGGAGAAAGTGAATACAGGAACAGCTTCATTTTATCTGCCAATTAAACATTTAGAAGGTAGGAAAAGGATGTTTACAGAAATTTGGGTGAGTCCTAGAGGTGTCAATATATTAGATACCAAGGAAATTAGGTTCTCCTCTTGAGATTCTCTTAGACTTTTTAAGAAATAAATTTTATTAGATGGCTCTGAAGTAAACAACAGGTTCAAGAAGGAGGAGAAATGGACAAGATAAGCCAGTAAGGAGATCAGCCACATAGGAGCAGGCAGCTGAGTGCTAGAGTGTAGCAGTTCAACTATATGGTGGCTCAGCAAGTAGTCAAGGATAAATATTCATAGGTGCAACCCTGGCTGACCTCAGCAGAGGGAACCACTATCATGTCAAGTTCCATACCGGACAGTGGAAACCTGAGCATCTTACCTCAGGGGTTTTAATTGATCCTTAAACTCCTAGGGTGTTCTATTGATACCATGTGCAGATCATGAGAAAGTAAACATCTTTTACATAAAGCCAACAGCTGCAGACCATACAAATGCCAAAGCCTAGGCAGCCCCTTTCCCAACAGTGCACAAAACAACCATCTTAAACATAACTAAAAACAAACTTCTGCATCAGTGGAGAGGAGAATTTTAGAGAGTAAGAAAGACTAATGAACCAGAAAGTTAAAAGTAGATCTAGGTTATGGTCAGCATACAAAAAAAAAAAAAAAAAAAAAAAGATAGGGGAAAAGAAAAAGGAACAGTTAAGCCTTTCTGAGTTTGTAGATACAGCCAAACTTTAAGGTAGCTTTTATGTACTTTAAGCTGAAACCACCTTCCCCAGGGTTGGTTCCTTAGCCAGGTCCTTGACCAGCCCGGCTGATCAAACTCATGAGAAGGAGACAAGGCCATGTTTCCACCAAAAAGTAGACTCTGTTTTTTACTGCAACACTAGGAAAGAAGGAAAGAAAACAAAAATTAGAAGCAAGAGAAGGATACAAAAAAGTCATACACGTAGGCTGGATATAATTTATTGAAGTCCGGCAACCTAGAAATTCAGTAATATATGTTTTGCCTAGAGAATACTTTGGTTACATGTAACAACGAAGCCACGGAAAACTCTTGCATCACTGCTGCCTCATTTGCTTCACGTATCTGATTCCATCCAAACGTTGGAGCTTGCTATCTGGCACTGGTCTTCCAAGCAAAGCATCTTTGCAACAGCAGGAGCAATACAAGAACTACCTTTTAAAGATATGCAGGTGTGTGTTTCATGTTGAGATGTAAAGCAAACAAAAAGATGTGTTTACTATGGGAGGGAATTTTCCAAAAAAATAAATATTGGTATGATTATCTCCCTAGGCAAAAGAGGATATAAGAGATATAATTAAAGTGTTTATGCTCAGCAATGGGGTGTGCCTGTGGAATTTTATACATGACCAGAAATTATTGTGTAGAACTTCTATTCTTTTTCGTGGTGCCTCCTAGGTGACAGGCTGTGTCAAGATGAAACTAAGTATATCCTTCCAAACCAACAACTGCTGGAAACTCCTTAAAGTGCACGATGAACGCAGGTTTTGTAAGTTCTATGAGAAGTTCATGGGCACAGAAGTAACTGCCAATGCTCTGGGTGAAGAGTGGAAAGATTGTGCTGTCTAAATCAGTGGTGGGAATGACAAACAAGATTTTCCCATAGAACAAGACCTCTTGACCCCTGGCAGAGTATGCCTGTGGTTGAGGAAGGGACATTTTCTTTGTAGACTAAGGAGAACTGGAGGTAGGAAAGGCAAGTATGTTTGCGGAAGCACTGTGGATGCCAACCTGAGTGTTTTCAACCTGGCTGCTGTAAAAACAGGAGAGAAGTAAATCCCTTGACTGACACATATTAGTGTGCCTTGTCAGTTGGCGTCTACAGAGCCAGCAGGATCTGACAGCATCTCATCCTGTCTAAAGAAGACGATATCTGCCAATATATGGTCAAAATCCTCTAAATAAAGTAGGTGAGAAGCCCAGGACCAAAACACCCAAGTTTCAGTCTTGTTATTCCATGTGACCTGCAAACACAAACCCTGACACATTGCTCTGAAGAAACAACACACCAAGAGAAACAAGGAGGTGGTTATAGAATGAGTAAAATTTTGGCCAAGAGACTGAAGAAAACAAAGAAAAACACCAGGTCATGATTGCCAAGAGGGGTAGGCTGTCCTCACTGAGAGCTTCTACTTCTGAGTCCAGTCAAACACAAGTCTTAATAATAACGAATAAATGATCATTCCTTGAATGAAAAAAAAGAACTTACTGACTTTTGGATATAAAAAAGTTGATTTCTATGCATTCATGAAGACTTTCCACCTGCTTTACACAATCCACTGATTCTCTCAGGAGTTGTAACCAGAAATGACACTGAGCTGGAGTCCTGTGGTATAGCGATACCTTAACCATGGTGGAAGAAAGGTCTGAACAACAGTCAAGCTATGTTTCCATGAGAACAACTAATATTTCACTGTCTTCTTGTCCTGCATCCAGAGATACTAAAGGAAAAGTTTGTGCATGTTCTGGCTGTGTATCCCTCCCCAATTTTAGAACAGTGTGTGGAGAACAAGTCTTTTTACTTCAGTCATATTATTGAGACAAATAGTGTTTTTATTAGCTTGTAATTTACATGCTATAAAATGTACCCTTTTCTTTTCTCCTCTGAAAGGCTTGACAAATCAATGAGTAGAACAAGAGGATCTCTATAGAAATATTCATCTCTACCAGTTAGTTCATCGTGACTCTCTTCCACACACCTGATCTTGAAAACCCTGGTCTGATTTGTGTGTCTTTGAGGAAATAACATTAAGAAGAATGCTTAGAATAATTTTCTATTGTATTTTCCTTTTATCCTTAAAGACATTACACAGGTTCCAACACTTACCTTTCTAATAGCTAGTTTTTTTTACTAATAGCCAGTTTTTGTTTCAAATCTTAGTTGTTTTCTGGTTATAGAGTCACAGTTTCTCATAAATGGCTCGATACATATAAATGTGGATGATCTTAAAGTGTATCAAAGATAATTAATACTAAGAATATAATTTTATAGCTTCTGCTTTTTCACTCATTGCTTGCTATAAAAAAAATTACACCTACTTATTTGTACACTGTATTTTAGGCAATGTTACAGCGATTTTTAAACTAGAAATGTTTCTAAATGGAACCACAAGAAATTTTACTGTGTTTTTCTTAGACACTGAGATTTTCTGCAAGGTACTTTAACTCATGTAGTTGGAAAAAAATGTGAAAGCTTTATTAAGGTATCAGATTATGAGCCTGAGAATGTGGAGTTTAAATAACTCACAGACTATGGAGCCATTGAAATAATATGACCAAAAATTCCAGGTAATTTCAATAAAAATTCCATGCTTTTACCATTGTACAAGTTTTTTAAAAATTCTTTTTATATATTAACTTAAAAAGACAAAACATAAATATATTTTAAAAATGAGAATTTATTTCTATTTACATCTATTTACTTCTAATAGCAATTTGCTTTTCTATAATCTCTTAGTAATACAGAAATTTTCTTCACAAAAATATTCCTTAGTGTTGATGTTACCATTATATATATCTGTGTGTGTATATATATATATATATACATACATATGTATATTTACATTTGCTATCATTTCCATGAGATCATCAATATGGCCTACTTTGAAAAACAATCCTGAATCTTTAAGCCCTATGTCAATCACATCCTTGTGACAGTTTTCTTCAGCCTTGAGATAAGATGACTTCAAGTTCCATTCTGTTACTATTCAACACTGCCTTTGGCATCTCATGAAATAAAGGAGCCAGAGTAATTCTCTGCATCCCGACCTTTCCTTTTTCCTAACTTTCTTATAGCCTGTTCCTTGCTCCTCTTGAAGGGTGTGTTTATTCTTTTGTTACAGCTACATTGTTGCAGCAATGACTCTCTGTGATGTGGTATTTGCTCTGTCTTCCTTATGAGCTAAAATCAAGTCAAGTATTCGACAATAGCAAGAAAAAATAGTAAAGCAAATCCTTTTTTTTCTCTTTCTGTGTATCAATCTACTTTTTCCTCCACCTAAAATGTTAATCCAATTTTCATCAGGTTGGCACTATACTAAAAACAGATGAATAACAAAGAGTGTAAACACATCTATATTTCTTATGTTACTTGTCTTTTATGTGGACTCTTTTTGAAATAATAAACTGAGTAAATTTGCTGAAACATATCTTTTATAATAAAGATTCCATTGAGTCATATTTTCTCTTTTCAAGTAGAAGAAATTTTGTATTGTAATTGTTTAATGGTTTAAAATTTCTTATTATTTTTATTTATTTACTTAATTATTATTTTTTTAGTGTATTTTTGGGGGGTGGAGTGAGGGGTGGATATGTCATGGTATAGACCTGGAAAGGAACAGACAGTTTAGAGGAACTGGTTCTCTCTTTCCACCATGAGAGTCCTGGGAATCAAGCTCCAGGGTTTAGTTTATTAGCAAGCGCCTTTTCCTACCAAGCCATCTCTCTGGCTTTCATAGTAAGGTTTTGGTAGACACACATAGTGTTTTCAGAGCTATAAATTTAATATCAAATAATCTTTTTCTATGCTACATTAGCCATGATGATAGGTCTCCTGAGTAGCAATTATGCAAGTTTCAAGTTTTCTGGGGACTTAATTCATACAACAAAATGATAGATTCCTCCTGACAGAATCCATTTCTACCAAAAATCAGTCTCTGCCCTCTCTAGAGTCCATAATAGCAATAACAAGGCCAATCATCTACTATCAGGAATGAAGAGCCTTAAAAATAACGGTAGAGGTTTGATAGCATCAAGCTGTGAGTGAGAAAGTTAGAGTTACAGGGAAGATAGGGAAAGGATGACTGTTTAAAAACAGCTTGTAAGCTTACAGTTGTTTTCAGCCTCAATTATTTGCTTTCCCCCCCATTTATCATTTTATCTACGCTCACGATGATCCTATCGATCTTGATTGATTATTCCTTACTTTTTCAACTATTGGTTATCCACCAACAATGATCAAATTAGATCCTCTTCAACTTTGTGAGATATATCACATTTCTGAATCTACACTATATCACGAACGGAATTTGATTAAAATAGACAACAGTAACTTGTCTACATAATACTCTGACAAAGCAAAAAGGAAGGTCCTTCAACAACGTCTCGTTATCTACGCAGTCAGCCATGTTTTTACTGCTTTGCAGCATACTTAGTTTTTTGTTTCTGTTGTTGTTGCGTTTCCAAACCACACCAGGCCCAAATACTCAATGATTGCCTCATCAATAACAGTCATCAGTGAGTACCTACCAACATTTCTCAGTTTGGCCGTAGCATTAAATTAGTAACCACTATAGGATTATGTTGTGAAAGTGTATAAAAGATGAGACTAGTCTATCAAAAGTAACATTCCTCTGCACAAGAGAGTCAGTTTCCTGTCTAACTCCATACTGGAATAGCCCTTCTGCCTGTCTGCCTTTTTCTATATCTAGAATATCTGTCCTAAACATTTACATATATTTTGATGTCCGTTTCTATACAGTTATGAGGTATGTCGCTTGTCATATCACATAACACAGTTTAATTTAATATAGTTCACTTTATTATAAATTTACAGTTTATAATTTATATTACATTTTAGGTGGTTATTATTTTTCATTATTTATTTATTCGCTCTTCTCCTCTCTCTCTCTCTCTCTCTCTCTCTCTCTCTCTTTCTCTCTCTCTCTCTCTCTTTCTCTCTCTGTCTGTATGTGTGTGCATGCCATGGCATGTGTGGAGGTCAGTGAAGGACAAGTTACATGAGTTGGTTCTCTCCTTCTACCATGTAGATCCTAAGCATTGACCTCAGGTCAGGTCATCACACATGACAACATACCCCTTTAACTGCTGAAGCATCTTACTGGCCCAACTATACAATATTTGCTTTATATTCTGTCATAGAGTGTTCCAGATGTAAATAAAACATGTTTTATAATGATTGAACTTTTCTTCCTATTTCCATTATTGTCATTTCCAATTAATTTGCAGGACCATGGTTTTAGCAGGATATGTATTCACAAAGTTTTGTATCACTGATTATAACTTAAGTAAATTGAATTTGTATCTAGTAACATTTTTCTTTTCTGCTTTCCCATGATATATACCAGATGGATGCAAATAAAATGTGTTTTTCAATTTTTTTCAATGCTAGACTTTGAAGCCCAGCCTAACTGCTGTTCTACTGAGTCTTGCTTTAGTCACATTCTTTAAATTCTCCAAACATATTTCTACCATGCACACTGGCATGAATTACACTTAGTGCCTTCAGTTATCAAATTTTGTTGCTCAGAAGTACAAGTTTTACTCTTCCATCAAGATAGTGAATTCTCTGGGAAAGCATTCCATGTTCTGTTGTGTGGACATTCCTGAGTTTTAGTTCCTTGGCTTGGATTTTGTGACTTTCTATGTGCATCAGTACATTGGTGAATACAGGTTTAAGCTGACAAGAGTAGATGCATAAACCGTGTCACACATAGTCCTTCTTGTTTTACAATGCCATATCATTCTTTCCTCTAATTGATAGCCTCTGCCCCCTGTCATGTAGTTGGCTTCTCACTAGATAAAACAGACTAATGCATGGTAAATTGTCTATTCAAAGATTGTATTTGAGTTAAAAAATACATTTAAGGAAAATTCCTGACAGCGATATTTCAGGCTTTATGACTAGGCTGCAGAGGGCTTGTTGGGGAGAGATGATGATGCTGTTTCCAGAGATGTCTAGGTGCTACATATCTGTTTAAAATAAATGAAACTCACTTTCTTTTTTGTTTTCTCCCATTTATCTAATTTGTCAAACTAAGGAAAAGCACTGCCTCTGGATTTTTTACTAGCAGTGTCAGATAACTGACATTAATTCAGCATAAATGGTAGAGAACATTGTGTATGCTGCTCACAATCTGCTAGTAAATCTCATTTTGATAATCCTGTAAATTAGAGTTTAACAAAAAACAGGTTTTACTTAAATTGTCATAGCTCTTTGATCTTACTAGTCTGTACAAATGCTTCTGTCACGTTTCCTTATGTAGAAAGGTATCTCATGAAAAGATGAGGTCATAATTTGTATCTGTTGGACAGAATTGCTTAGAGTTTTTATCTACCTCCCTTCACTTATGACTTTCCATACATTTTATAATGATGAAGTTTAATCAGTTTTCATACACACTAATTTAAAATTAGCAGATTCTTTAAATTAACTTCTTAAACTACAGCAGAAATGTATCATGATTTTAGAAAATTATTTTCCAAAGTTTTGCTACTTTTACAAGTCAGAGAAAATGCTACTTCAACAAATAGTTATCAAGAATATTTTATTTGAAAAAATTTAGCATATATGTTAATAAATTCTATATCTATAATAAATATAATATGTAAATTCAATATTACTTAGCACTGTGCTTTTCTAAGACAGCATGGGTAAAATACAAATACATTCACAAAATACAAAAAATGTTAATCTAAAAATAAACTTTCATTTTCTTAGAGATGATACAAAATACAAATGATACAAGTAGCAAACTTCTTTGAAACAGCCTTGTGTTTGACTGATTGTGTCAACTCTGGAAAGAAGACTTGATTTCTGACTTTCTTAAACCTGTCTGTATCATCAAAAGGTTGTGCTAAACCAAATGAAGTAGTGAATTACATGTTTCACAAATGGCAACTGAAGGTTTCATTAGCTGTTGTAAATTCCACAGTTGTTTCCATGGAAACTAGAACTTCCCTGTCTTGTTACTGTTGTTCTTTGGGAACATTTTAGGGAGAACACATATTTGCCAAAGACACTGGTGTTTTCAAGGTGGTTACTGTTTGTAGGAGTGCAAGAGAGGAACTTGTTGCACATGGACCAGAAATAAACTGAATGAAAATGCAGAGTGACTGGTTTTTCTGAGGGATACTTTAAACATAGCAAGTCATAATTTTGGCAGCTTGATGGAGAGCAAAGGCTATTTTTGCTTGACCAGAAGTGAAAAGTTCAGGACATTTATCAAACTGGTTTTTTATTCATTAAAATTGTTCTCATAGTAAAGCTTTATCATCTCATTGGAAGTAGCAAGATGCTGCAGGCATTTAACTATTTCCCAATATTATTTATATTCTTTTCCTGTACAGGGAAAGTTACCTTTCTGTCTACTACATCTGAAGATCACAGAGGACAAAACTGTTAAACATGAAGAAAGAAATTGGGACAAAGTTCTAGGGAGCTGTGAGAATAAAGGACAGGAGGTGGGAAGATGTAAAGCTTCATGGAAGGTGATGTGGCAGAGGCTGTTGATGACATGGGACAAGAAGAAATGAGCCAGACAGGAGCCAGATAAAGAGATGACAGGCTATGTGCATCTGGTAGTGCTTGTGACCACACTCAGCGTGTTCTTCATGATGTCATCACTAGTATAGTGTTAATTTCATGTGCTTAGTTTTTATGAATGGAAAATGCTTATTTTTATTTAAAAAAAAACCATGTAATAAGTCTTGACATGAGGTAAACATGAAAGATTTTCTCCTACTGATTATATGTGGAGTAAAATTAAGTATAGATAAACTGGAACATTTGAGTCTACACAGGCCATGAGTTTTCATCCCTAACAGAGAAAATACAAACCCATCTTGGAATCTGGAAATAACAGGAATGTTTAGTGAGGTCATGTTAGTTTTTAAAGGTATCTACTGTGGATGACTCAGTGGTAGCCTTGCCTAATGCATCTGAATTGAATCCTTATCATGTAGAAATTTAAGTTCATTAGCAAGAAAGAATTCAGTGGAGTATGGGGACTTGTTTGGACCTTGAAGGTAAAGTTAGAGGCACTTTCAGAAAGTAAAATGTCAGTGTTTCAAGATTAAGCTCCAAGAAAATGCAGAGCTTTTTGTGTTTGACAATGTACAGCTGAAAAAGTCACTGGAAGCTGGGTCTCAATTGAGCCAAGTCAAGTAACATTTTGATAGATCGATGACAACTTTAGTTTTATTTTGACAAATTAACTTAAAGAATGGACTCTATCTGGAGTCTTCATGAACAATAATATATTATAAGTTATAAATTATCCAGATTGGTAATTGGAAAATTTCAGAATATTGGTTTGGAAGACTTCAGATGGAAAATGTAAGTTAAATCTTTTCTCTCATTTTGTAGTGAGGTATTTTTCCTTCCTTTGTTTTTATAGTTGTTCAGCATTTGGTGATTTTTCTATGAGTTTACATTTTTTTTGCTGAGTTAGAGATCAATTTGTAACTAAGAGATACATAAAAATAGTGTTTGGGGCTTATTTTTTTTTATTAGATAGCAGAGCAGTCTTTCTGATCAAGAAGCATTTAACTTGGTGAAGAATGTTTCACAGAGTATTATTTGACATCAGTGTTGAAGACAGGGTAAGCTTTTGTATGCTTTGTGTCTCAGGCTTCTAAATAGTCAAGGTACTTTTTAAAAATGAATCTTCCTTTTCCATTTGTCCAAATGACTTAGGAGATATTAGGATTTGTTGTACCTCATATTTTATTTGCATTTCTTAGCGTTAATCTACATCTACTATTGGCTCTGTGGCTGATACAAATTAGACATACAAGGACATCTGTTTCTAGGTTCTGTCTGGTTAGGGATAAAACAGTTTGTGCTGTGAGAGAAGAAACTCCATTATCCATGAGAAACAAATGTTTCAGTAATTGGTAAATCTCTGAAAATATTTTTAGTACTTAAACAGTTGAAAATATATTTTTGAGTGGATTCGAGATATTCTGTTTCATGTAAATAGGCTTTTAAGGATCATAGCTAGCATTGTAGAACACTTCGTGTACCAACTTGTATACTAGTATTTAACTCCAATGATACAAGTTATGGAGGTGTTATTATCATCTCCATGTAGAAGACAAGGGAAATGGAACTTAGTGTTTATTCGATAACTTTCCCATTCCATCCAAGATACAAGATCAGTACTGAGCAAACTTTATTTCAATAGGAAACTTACTCTTACTTCAGTGATACAGAATTTCTTTCTTCGATAGGCTTATAGTTTTTTGTTAATTTTTCTTCTCTCATATAATACATACCAGCACCCCTACTACCCTCCCTCCATTCCTCTGAGATCCCCCAATCTTCCCTATTTTCTTATTATATACCCTTCCCACTCCCCCACCCCTCATCTTTACCCCTGCTTCTCCCAATAGAAGAGGGAAGTGCTGGGTTGCCTAGTTCACCCTCAATGTAGTGCCTGACTGTGTCCCATTGTTGTGCCTTGTTTGAGCAGTAACCTTGGGAGGACTGCTTGCTTCTATAGTCTGAAAGCTTTCTTTTAAACATGAAGCTCACATGAAATGAGAAGGATTCTATAGGGTCACAAAAGGTTAGTATAGCTATAATTCAATTACAAATGCAAAGAAATAAGTAGACTTGTTTATAAGAAAACAATTGACAGAAATATATCCACTGTAAGATTTTATAGGTTACATTTTACTTGTAATTGAATATTTTCCAGCTATAAGGTCTTTGTGAGAATGGTCTCAGCCCTCAGAAATAACATTTGGATATTTAATATTGACACAGATTTAAAAGGAACTTGATACACTTCTCCTCACATACAAAGATTTCCATGTGACCAGGAAGTTATAGAGAGTGTACAGGTCACTTAATCTCACGTATTCTTGATTTGCTGTAAGTCTATCTGTCCTCTGACTCAATGCTGACCAAGCAGCTTTTAGATAATATTTCTCTTCTTCAGTTTTCCTATAAAGAAGAAGCTGTGTTCTCAGACAACCAGTTCAGAGTATCCTCGTCATACAATAGGCTATCTGAGGGCAACAGGATCAGTTGGTTTGGCTTCACCTATCAGTCTCTTGTAGAGGCAAGTAGCAGCATCTTTCTCACAGTTTTGGATAGTAATTGGAAATCTATATGTAGCCTGGTGAGCAGACCCTTGGTTAATGAGATTTCACTGTGGGCAACAAGCTCCTCCTCCTGGTTCTCCTCTTCCATCTCAGCAGTGATTCTGAGATGATGTGTTTTAACAATGGTGAAGCAACTGCTAAGTAATAAAATTAGTTGTAACAATGTATTGCAGTTGTGTAAACTGATTTCAAGTTTATAAATTAGATTGAATCCAAAGTTATTCACACAGTAACGTTGCTCTTCAATAAGCCATTTCTCAAGTGAAAAACAGTTTTAAGTTTTGTGTATAACACTTTTGGTCCATATAATGAACTCTAAAGTGACATGAAATATGTTTGATATTTAATATTGCACAATTTTGAATAATATTCTCATCCCGTCTTTATGTAAATATTTACTATTTAATAAAAATACAGATAAATTTATAAAATGTCTGTTTCCTATCAACAGTATCTGTGATATCAGGTTTTTGGAGCAAATCAACAAACTGAGTAGATTATTCTATTTTTATTCCAATATTTTAAAAATTTAACTTAGTTATTGTTAATTACTAGAGGGTAGGGTCTTGTCCATGTCTAGGTTCCCATGGGAGCTTCTGTCTTTTCTTGTATTGGTTGGCTTTCTTCTACTCATGCTGTGATCACATCATGTCATTGGTCCTTTAGTACATCTTCAGTTTTATATAGAGAGTACATTATAGGAATTTGGAATCCAGGAGAAAGATATTACTAACTCATTATGAATCCAATATTAATTTCCATCTACAATGCCCTATTTTTCAGTTGCTCACATTATTGCCACCAACTACAATGTATGCTGCAATCTAGCTGTTGTGAAATTGTTTCCCTGTTTCTTCTGAGCTGTAAGTTCCTTAGGGACAGAAACTTTGTTATTTGGATTGCCTCATGGTGCCTTGCAAATAGCTCTGTACACACTAAGCATACAGTGGCATCCACCGAGCAAATGTCATTACCAATATAATTTTAAATCATAACAAAAACATAAGTAAAGTGTGAGATGTCTAATAGTTTTTTTTTTTATACTTTGAGTAAATAACCGGAATCTCAAGGAAAACATTTTCAGTTGCTTCTTTAGATAATTGACAAGATTCTGTCTCTCTTTTTCTTTTTTCAGGAGGGTTTCCTATTGTTACTCTGGCTATCCTAGAACTCACTCTGTAGACAAGGTTGGCCTCGAACTCACAGAGATCCATCTGCCTCTGCCTCCCAAGTGCTGGGATTAAAGGCATGTGCCACTATGGCCCAGCAAGATATCTTCCTTAATATACATCAAGTAAGGCTTTGTATAAATATTAAAGTCTAAATAGTTAGCATTTAATCCTTAATTTTTAAAATGGATGTAGAAAAACATATTAAACCTAATTTTAAATGATCATGGACCAGTGTGAGATGCTTCAGAAGGTAAAGGATCTTGCTTATGAACATAAAGGACTGAGTTCAACTCCAGAACCCACATGGTGGAAGAAGAGAATTGACTCTCAAAAGTTGTGCTCTGAACTCCCCATGCACAGCCTGTGTGAACACATGTGTGGTTCATGCATGTATTCCTGCACACACACAAATAAACGCTAAGACATTTATAAATAAAAGATGAATGTTCAAACAATCATGATAGGTGAAAACACTGATTTAATGCTGTTTAAACTTCCTCATTATTCAGGAAGCCTTGCTTGCTAATATCTTTAGCTGTTTTCTTCTTTGTAATTTTACTTGGATTAATAGCCAGGCAAACATGATTTTGTTACATTATAAAAGTCATCGGAGAAAGTTTTGACTAGTAATTCAATACTAGCAACTAGTATTGAAGTCTCTTGGACTTCACTCTTCATTTTGTTGTTAAGTGGCTCTGTGAGTTGCTGATGTTGTTTTAGCATCTCAGGACACATGTTTCTAATATCCATGGACTGCAGACTGAGTGTTGTTCTTTAAGGTACAGATGCTGGTAACAAAAAAAAGAATCCAATTCACTTTTGCTGAATTTGATATAATCAGTAATGAAAATATAAAATAAACAGAGGAGACTAAATATGGCATGGCAAAGCAGATTGCTTTCATTTCAAATGTAAATGATAGAACCATTCAATGTTTGATTCTCAATAATTACATCACATTAGTCTTTGGATTAAGAATGGACCATCTCAATATGACAGGGATCACAATTTTACTTCCTTTATGCACCAACTCCATCATGATGTTTCCAGGGAGGATTACAGCTTTTCTTGAGAATTCGAAAGGATTTATGGATTATGGTAAACGGAGGAGATGCTTTAGCATCTGCTGTGGTGATGCAAATCCAGTGCAGTCAGTGATTTCTCAGGTTTTACTATATGAGTTTTGTGTACCAGGAGTAAATTAATATGTTACTTTTCAAAAAATGTTAGTTGAATAATTTTAAATGCAAAAATTAATATCAGCTTATACTTTATACTATATATAAAGATTAGAACCAACCATTGAAACAATATAAAACTTGATTATAAAATTTCTAGAGGAACATGTATGATCTTGGACTAGATAAAGATTTTTCTTAAATAAGATATCTCAAAACACAGTCTATAAAAGAACTGATTGCTACACAACTCTTCTGTTATGATAATAAAAAGTGAAACCATAGAGTGAATTAAATAATTAAAAATCATGAATCTGATATTAGACCTGTGGTAGCATATATAAAGGAATATTAAACTACAAAGTAAGGTTCATCTGTAATAAGCCTGAAGGAAACTGACACATGGTACCATGTTAATGAATCTTAAAACCATTAGGTTGACTGACGAAAGTCACAGGAGTAAAAGATTACTGAATGATTACATTCTTGTAAAGTTCTAGGAGAAACGGATCATTTACAATTATCCCAAAATGGATCAGTGTTCTCCTAAGGAAGAATGGAGAAGTGTGAGAAGCAGGAGTCCTGACAGCGCATGAGGAATATTTAAGAGTGATGAATAATTTCAGTGTCTACTTTGTGACAATCGATACTTAAATTTTACATGTGTTGATGTCTAATAAATTCAAACATTTTACTAGGAAAGGAATTTTGGGGAAAAACATAAAAAAACACAAGAAATGAAACTAATAATGAATAAGCGAGGTTACATCAAGACTTGTGCACAACAAAGGAACTAGGCAACAGGATAAATGTTCAGCAATGGAATCGGAAAGAACATTTTCAGACTCGTTGCTTGGCAAAGTTCTGATGTCTATGATATATAGGGAACTAAAGACACCTCAAAGCATAAGAATAAGGATAATAAGAAAGCATATAATAGCTAAAATAATGGAAATAAAATGGGGTTATAGATCCAATCAATGTTTCACAAAAGAAAAATTTGAAGAGCCCACATGTGTATGGGTAAAGTGGTTATGATCACTAATTAGTAGGGCAGGAAGAACAAGCCTTAATGAGATAGCACATCGCCCTGATGTGAATGACGATCACCAAAAATACTAAAGACTAAGTAGAGAAATGGTAACATTGACCAGCCACAAAGACTTTGATCTACAAAGGTATCTTGCCTGGGAAAGATAACTGATTTGACTTAAGGCCCACTTCATGAGATGGAACCCACACCTGAACACTGCTTGGGTGACCAAGAACCTGAGACCTGAGAGTCCAGGGACCTGAATTGAAAGTCAATGCTATTGTTTTAATGTAAATAAATATATAAAGCAAAATGTAGCCATAAAATGACTATTGATAACATTCTGCTAAACTTATAGATCAGTAATTACCCAACCATCATCAGAGAAGCTTCCTCCTGCAGCAGATGTTTACAAATACAGAGACCCACAGCCAGGCTTTATGCGGAGAGCTAGAGACCTCTGAACACTCAGCCATAAATGTAATATTTCTATCAAATCCCCCCTCTTAGGACTCAGGGAACCCTGCAGAAGAGGAAGCAGAAAGAGTATAAAGAGCCAGAAGGAACAAAGAACACTAAGAGAACAAAATCAACATAATCAGTGCACAGATGAACTCACAGAGACTGAGAGGCAGAATGCCTGCATGGGTCTGCATCAGTTGGTGCAGTAGAGCTCAAAGTAGAAGTGGACACACAGTCCCATCCCTAACCCAGCCACAGTCTCCAATTGATAACCATTTGCAAATGTAAATTGAGTTTCCTCCAAGAGAATCTCTCGAGGGAAACAAAGGCATCTTTGGAGGTTCCTTGTCTCATAATGTTGGGTCCCGCACTTCCTTGTATTAAAAAAAAAAAACTTACTCTATTATTCTTATGTTTATTTTATTTTATTTATATATTATTTTTCTCCCATTTGCCCTTCGAGTCCATTGAGCATATATTATGGCATATTAGTGTTTTCATGGGAATTTTGAATGTGTAAAAGTATGGTTCTCTATTTCTTTTGCCTTCCCTTGAGATCTTCTTCTTCTGTTTATTTTGTCCAATTATGATGTGTTTGTTTTTATTTTTCTTATATTTTCTTTTCTTTATGGTATTATATTTAATTATTATTCCTTAGAAAGAGGTTTGTTTTCTAATGAGAAACAGAAAGAGGTGTATACAGACAGAGGAGTGGAGGAAGGAGAAACTGCAATGCGGACATATGAGAGAAAAAATCTATTTTTAATAAAAGAGAAAAGGTTTTGATAATAGAAAAGGTATAAATGATTAAATTACAAAGTGAAGGTGACTGGAAATTATTTGGTTCTCAAATCATTTGAAATAACACATATAAACCCCCTTTCCTTATTAATCAAACAATGATAACAGTCTGAAATTAATGCACAACTATGTGAAGGGACAATTGAGAGAAAAAGAATACAAAGTATGACCTGAGAAGATTTTTATTAACAATAATGTCTATGTTCATTTTTGGCTATATTTTCAGACACATTTTCCCCTCAGGCAAGTGATGAAAGAGAATTCTCATCTAGGTGATGAATCTAGGTGGTTTTGTGATATTTTTAACATATTAAAAGAAATACGGCATATTCCAGGCTGAATTAAGCATGCAGAACCTTTTCACATGGCAATGGGTCATTCTGATCTACAAAGTTAATGCTCAGGAACCATGCCATGGAATTAAAAATAATGGTCAACTTCTGTCCCAATGTTGTAGGTCATCTTATCATTCGTGTTGGCCTCAGAGTGACATGTCTGTAAGTCAGGAAGGCCACTCAGTGAGACATTTGACCTTGACCAAGTTTTGAGCTTTCTGAAACTGTCACATTGCTTAGAAGATGCATGTAATTGTATAGGTTCTCATGTCTTCAGGCCTCAGTTCCTGGTTTTGATCAGTTGTTCTGATACCCCTACAAGTACAGTCCATTCACTTTGCATTGCATTTGACTTCTTTTTTGTCGTTGTTGTTGTTGTTGGTGGTGGTGATAGAAGACTGTTTGCTTATTTTTAGAGACAGTGTTTCATGTAGCCTGAGCTGGCTTGGAATTCTCTATGAAGCTAAGAAAGACCAATTCTTGACTTCCCTGCTTCTCTCTCCCTATATAAATGTGTGTCTCTGTCTGAGTTTTGTATCTATGGGAAAAATAAGCATAAAACAAAAATATTTTCCTTTTATTCCATTAAGGACAGATGTGTTTTGTCATGAAGCCAAAGTCTAATGGGTCATAGTTTGGAACAATAATATTTTACATATTGTGCATATTGTTTATAAAAAGCATCTCATAATAAAATAAGAATATCAATAAATGTAGAACACATATGCCTCTGATGAAAAGGTAAATGACTGGACTCTTCCCAGAACAGTCAGATCATATGTAGGAAATTAAGAAATCTTGTCATAGTCCAACTGCAGTCCTCTCACCTTTGGAATGGGACAGTAGAGACAAGGAAACTGCACACCACAGCACAAGTTTGAAGGTGAATATCTGGAAGCAGCTGATGGATAAAGTGTATACATGATGCTTGTTTTCTTTATAGAGCTAGCATGTGCCTGGCACATAAGAGGTACCACTTATTCATGGAGTAATTCTGGAAATCAATACAATATTGTGGTGCATTTCAATAAATCAGTCTTCTTTCTATTTCAACATGGATAATTTGTGAATAACAGATTCTGGAAAATATGGCTATCATGATTCCATTTAGAAAAGCTACTTTTCTAAATTTTCTTTTAGAATAACTGCTTTACTTGGAGGCATGTAACTGCTTAATAACTTTTAAAGACACATATAGAAAAGAATTAATAGGAATTTCAGATTCACCACTGTATTTCATCAGTAGTGGAACTGAAGCGATTAGGAACTAGTTTAGAACTTGAGAATGGTCAGTGGATGAAATGCTTGCTGTGCAAACATAGACACCAGAGTTTGGATGGTTCCCTGAACTCATGTTAGAGATAGGCAATGTGGTGGCAACTCATAAGCCCAGCACTTGGGAGGTACAGACAGGGAGTCACCATGGCGAGCTGTTTAGCTAGACTAGTAGGTCATGAGGAGCTCCAGATTCAATGAGAGACTCCACCTCATTAAATAAAATTCGAGAGAGATTAAGACATCTGATTTTAACTTTGCCCTACACACACACACACACATACACAAACACTCACACACACACACATTTTTACACATATGAACATGTATACACATACACACATAACATACAAACATATGCAAGCAGAAGTGTCATAAAACCAAAAATATTTTAAGAAAAATGGAAGTTCTAAACCAAATATAGCAAAATGTCAAAATTCACTAAATTGCATAACTACTGAATGTTCTCTTCGCTTTTCTTTATATTTTAAAATTCTCTTATCTTATAGGCTAGATTCTTGACAAAGCATGTTGGTATATAAAGAAGTGGTCATTTGATGCCTGGGGCTTTTGGGCCATGGAGGCTGAATGTCATCCTCTGGCACAGTACAGACACAAATTTTGTTGTTGTTCACAAAATCTCTTAATCAGTTTTACACTTTACAGGCATCACTCTGACACAGCAGTTTGAACTATAAGGAAATGACTGCAGAAATAAATGCCGGACCATTGTATTCATCAGTGATAGATATAAAGAGAAGTGGAGAGCTATGTGGTTGGTAAAATTGGGATGGCTTGGTGACTCAATTCTCGTGAGGTACTGATAATGATTTGATGCAGGTGAATAGATGTTGTCTTCCTTAATATGGGATACAGGGGAGAGGAGCCAGCTTTGAATAGTAGGTGATGAACATATTTTTCCAAATCTCTCAAGTCCAAGTCATGTGTTGACTTTCCAGTGGTGTTGATGTGGTTTGTAGAAGAATTCAAGAAAGGAATGCATATGCAGACTAGGGCTTATACCTGTGAGGGGACACTGGCAGAGTGATTCTCCAAGAAAATACACCATGCTGATCACTTAAAGTGGCTCAGATAAATCACATTTTTTAAAACAGAAGGCACCATAACTTAACTCCTGTTAATTTTCCTGCTTTATGTCATGTTCTACTCTCTAAGCTGTAGAAGAAAAAATAATCATAGTCTGAGTCCCTGCACAGATATGGCTTCATTATGTGTCAAATTTGCTGTGCCTTTAATAATATACCATGCTTGCTTCTACTTCTGGAGTATTGTGTACTTCTTTATTCCTACTGCATATACCCTGCATACCCTTTCATTCTCTGGTCCTTTTTTCTTCACCTCAAGCCCACCGCTCAGTATGTATGTTCATCTCATGGAGAAGATTCTGACTCATTACCCTTTCTCCTAAGATGATGTATACTCTTCAATTAGTTTTTTGTCAAGAGCATATACCAGCATTCAACAGAGTGCCCAATTGTAGTAGTCAGGTTGCTGTGGCATCTCACCATGGAGATCAAGGAGGCATTTTTCATAGGTGGAAATTCTGCCAAACCTCAGCAGAGGGAACCACCTATGAAAAAATGCCTCCTTGTCATCCATGGTGAGATGCCACAGCAGCTTAACTACTACCAATAGCACATCAATGTGGAGCAGGACATCACACCAGCCATCATCCAATGTGGAGATAAGGAAGAACAGAAAGAAACTCCGGACTTTGCAGAGTCCGGTAAAGTATGCTCAGGGAAGCTACCAGAGGATAGAGAGGAAAGTATTAATTGAAGGCTCCTGAAGCAAGTGGAGAGAAAGAAAATAAGCCTCTATGGAGAGAAAAGGCTGTGAAATTAATAAATAAATGAGGAAAACGAGCTCCAAGGTGAGAACCACAGAATGGGGGCTGTTAGAGATAAAGAATTCAGGTGGGAGCAGGACAGAGCAAGGTTCTTACTGCTTTCCTTGATCATGGAGCCAACACTCCCTCCTGCCGCTTGTGATAGTGTGCTGTTTCACAAA
The DNA here is from genome assembly GCA_026225945.1 of Cricetomys ansorgei. Taxonomy (NCBI): domain Eukaryota; kingdom Metazoa; phylum Chordata; class Mammalia; order Rodentia; family Nesomyidae; genus Cricetomys; species Cricetomys ansorgei. The sequence continues at coordinate 1,356,600 of JAMJFZ010000882.1, read as the reverse complement.
CTGTGTTTTCTGATAGCTGTGTTGTATGTGTGTGAAGCTCAAGATCTTGTGTCTGAAATCTATGGAAGAGGTTGTATGCTTCCCCATAGTAGTGGTGAAAAAGGACACCAAACAGCCAGAGTATTTCAAATGGAGGTTCTTCCCACTGGCTCAGCACACCCTGTTGTGGAAGCCACAGCTCAGAGCCAAACAGCCACTTAGTTAAACTAAACACCTTTTTTACCCCCTGCAAACTATAGCAGCAATCCCACACCATGAGGGAACTCTTCCTAAAGATAAGGACCAGTTGTTTTTTTCCAGCAAACTGGACTCTATCTTAAAACCTGGAAAGTGATTCCTAAAGGTCAGCACACAGAAGCTGTCTTCCAGAACTGGATAAAGTTGTATCTCATGCTGGCAGCTGAACTTGGTATTCTAAGAGTCACTCAGGTGTTACTGGTTTTGAAGGTGTGAGGGGATCTTTAGAGAGCAGTGGATGTTTAACAATGTAAGATGCCAGTAGAAGCCATTAGTGAAGGTGCAGCCAAAGTAGCAGTTGAAGGCCAAATTGAAGGGGTCATACAGAGAAGCTTGTGTTTGGCACTATGAAGAGAGCCCAAGAGAGGCTAGTGGTGAAAGTGCAGCCCAGTTGCAGCAAGGGATCCCAGCAGTTTCTTAGATGCTGGTAGCATGGGATGACCACCAAGAACAGCAGCAGCAGTAGAGTGGAGTCAGCCAGAGTCTGGAGGACAAGCTGTGTGTGCTGCAGACAGCAGAGCCAGATCCAAGCCCATTGGAGGAGCCCAGAAGGTCATGAGTTAATTCCAGATAGTTGGACATTGATAATGTTTTCTGCTGTCCAAAGACATTGTGGAGAGCTTGATAGACATTTGGTATCATTTGGTCATGTGCATTAACAACCCTCATGATTGTTCCTCTTGAAAATTGTTTTGCTGGTATAATGTTAAATTGTGTTGTAAAGATAAAGCAATTCTTTTTATATACAGAAAATGGGAAATATGGGTTTAGTTGAGTTTAAAATATATATTTTTGTGCACTGTTGGAAAAAGGGATGCAGAGCTGTTGGGATTTTGTATTGACTATAGGTGTTTGATTTCTGTTGGGGGTATTTAATTGCTTATGATCTGCACGTGGTATCAGTAGAACACCTAAGGAGTGCTGAATCAATAAAAACACCTGAGCTCAGATGCCCAGGGTTCTACTGTCAAGTGTGACACTGGTCATGATGGTGGTTCCCTCTGCTGAGGTCTGGCAGAGTTTGAAGATATGAATATGCCTCCTGCTCTCTCTTGGTGAGCCAACACAGCAGTGTACTACTACATCGATGATTGGTATTTAATAAGTTCTTGTTAAATATTAAACATTGTTTAAGACATTGGTCATGGAAGCCAGGGCTTATAATGAAATATTCGTGAAGCAACGTATACATATATCTGTTGTTTTACAACATACCAGTGTGTCTTTTACTAGTTAGAAACAAAAAACTTAATGTTCATGAATATGTCTTTTCCTTTATTGAAGTTGGCTATACTTCCTGCCACCGTGTTCTGACTATGATTCTAGCTTTCATCTGAGCAATAAGATATTGGATATTAGCAATTTTGCAATCTGTTCCCACAATAACTTTTTCACTACAAACCTAATGATTTGTTTATTTAACTGAGGACTGATTTCCCCATTAGGGCCTATTAGCACCTCAAAATTGGCTTTACAAACCTGGTAAAAGCTGATGACTATCAGTAATTAGTAATTTGTTAGATCCTTTAGAAAAACCTCAACAGAGGAGCTGAACACTTCAAATTAATGGATTGATCTGGATATAATTTTAGAGAGAGTGCAAATTTATCTTTGTAATTTCTCAGATTCATACAGTTTTAAATAAGGCTCTTGAATTCATCATTTCATTAAGTTTGGAGTTATTTAAGTAAATAACAAGTAAAGAACAGAGGCCTACGATTATCTGAGTACATGAACTTGTAACTTAAAACTACCAAAAACTGAATTCTGTGTTTTACTGCTAAAGTTAAAAGTGGGTTTGCTGCTTAATTTACTTTCTATTTTTCTAATATATACCTCTGTGATTAAGAAGAAGACAAGTGAGAGCAGAGATTAAGAGAAGGGAAGTGAGAGCAGAGAAAAGGAAACAGAACTGTTGACTGGTGACCTTTTAAATGGATCAAAACAATCTATTTATATCCTCTGCGAACTGCTCACTCATTTGACAGCGTTTCTACCTCTTCGTCCTATGTGGCCTTTCTAGGCAGTCCATTTTAATCCTGATCTAAATAAGGAAGGTAAATGCTGCTTAGGATCAAATTTACAGTCTAGCTAAATGAGAAATCCATTAGGTGGGAAGCTCTGCAGAAGCGGCATTGCTGTGACCATCGATTTCTCTTTCCTGGTATCAGCCTTGCCTGGTATCCATTGAGCTCATTCTCCTGTTCGTGCATCCTTTCCTCACCTATCAGCCCCTCATAGAGAGCCCCAGGGGGCTCTAGAAGCAAGGCTCTTTGTAGAAATATCTCTTTCATGGAGAAAACTTCAGTGTGACTCCAACAGAGTGCAGATGCTCCTTTTGTGCTAAACATTTTCATCACTAATATAATCCCTATATTTATAGAATATAAAATTAATGAAAGGAATGGGGGTCTGAATGTTCATCATCACATGTTAGTGCATCTCTATTTTTAAACACTTAAAAGTTTGTGCACAGAAATTTCAGATCAAACAAAAGATGAACAGATTTCCATTCAAAAAATCACTTATGAAGTCCACCTTAGTTTCTTCTATTGTTAAAAGGAAAAAATAAATTCAGGTGCAGTCACTAAAGGTGTATAGATTGGCTCACCAGCCAAGTTTTATCTCACTGGGCTCTTGGTTTTAGAAACACAGACAGCTGATTTTGCCGAGGAACATCTTTCTTTAGGTCAGCAAGGTGAGGAAATCTCAAGTAGATTTCTTAGGTTGTATTTCTTTTCAAATATTTGCTCAAAACGATCTTAAAGATTTTGAGCTTTTAATAGGTTCTTTGGGATCAGAAAATAATAAAAGCAGAGCTGTGTGCCAGGCCACTGTAGACCTTATCTTTCTAAGCAAGAGTCTTTAGAAAGTATAGAGGCCCTATCAGAAATGATGTCTTTCAAAAGGCATACCCAGGACTGTTGTCTGGAAAATGGAAACTTCTGGTCAACCCAATTATGAGGTGTAGGCAATTAAAAATGAAATGCTAACCAAATCTATTAGAACTGAAGTGCTAGGGCTCAGTTTGGTAAACAGCGATACTTATTTGACAAAACTGATGAATAAATATGAAGCCAACCTCCTATATTAATGTGGAAGGTGAATAATTTGATTGGAGTTATTAAGACCATTAAAACTGATTGCTTTAAGATTTGTTGTTATTCTGTTAGATTAAAAGATAAATCAATGTCAGCTTGTTCCTGGGCCCTACTAACTAAATCAATCAATGACTGAGTGTCTGCCTTCTGTTTCCAGTCATACTGATTTCATTTTCACAGGCTGATTTTTGTGCCCTTGAAGGTACTATTAGCTGAATGTCTTCAGAATATGTTCTAATGCCACTTCTCCCATCATAAGTCTTAAAAATGTTCATTCAAAATCATGCTATTACTTTGCAGGGTGGGGGATCTGAGACCTTGCACATCTTGAAGCCAGTTAGAAGAAATGTGTGAGTGGTTCATATAACAAGTAAACAAACAATGATCTTTCCTGATTAGCACTGCTGTTTCCCAGAAGGCAGGAGACTATAGATTTGCTCATACCAAGCAATGTTATGAATGTATACACTCTGCAACACAACTATGTGACATGAAATATAATAGGCTCAAAATAAAAGTTGAATCAAATCCTTATGTGTTACTACTTTAGGAAAAATGCCCACTCAAATCTCTTCTCTAGAGCCCTGACTGCTTTCTGGCAAACACACACACACACACACACACACACACACACACACACACATTTGTATCTGAAATTAAAGGCATGCCAAAAAATTCATATTTAGATTATTTAATAAAGTACTTATGATTAAAGATCAAGATAGTATTTTTATGGCTATGTGACTTTGTATCATTTTGGTTAAAAAGAATTATGAGAAGTACCTCTTTTCAAGGAAAATTTTCATTAAATTATAATTAATGCCTTCATTAAAATGAAGTAGAATTCAACTAATTTAAAGAAAGGATTTTTCATTTTTTTATTATTGATAGATGATGATGAATAAAGATATTTGAAATTTGTATTTGATAAAAAAAAATTCTTGTTTTTTTCTTTTCCTTCCTGTGACCCAGAACATTTTAAGAGCTGCAAAACCAGTTGGAAATTGATTCTGAATTCTTGGGCCACTTTTGCCGTCACCAGGAGCATTTGGTAGAGTATTAAATTACAGTTCTGTTGCATTGCCACACCAGACTCTTTAAAATCAAGAAAGATAAGTTTAAAATGATTGGGTTGTTATACTTTTAAAAGTAAAATGTATGCCAAGATTCCCATCACAGTAATATAAGCCTTCCATGTGGATAGGAGCCTCATGAACCCCAAATAACCGGTATTTATTGCCAATATGATTGCTGCTGTTGATTCTTAAGTTCTTTGAGGTCAGGGGCCATCTTGTACATCTCTGTTACTTAGTTCTCTGCATTAAACAATAGAATTGATATATATTTCCAAATATATTATGAATATATACACCAAAGTGTTAATGCTATCCTTAAATCAAGACTGCATTTTTGTAGCTATATGACTTTGTATACTTTGGGTTAAAAAGCAGAATTATGAGAGGTTCCTCTTTTCAAGGAAATTCTTCAGAAAACCACACCAAACATGCTCTACCCTACATCTGCCACAGACAATATTTAACTTACCACAGCATTGTGCTCCTGGGGACACTGAATAAATACTTCTGGTCAATAGTCACAAACCAAGCATTTCAGTCAAGCTGTTTCTCCTCCAGTCCCATTTCCCATCCATGATCTTTTATCGTGAAGTTAATTTTTCATTTTCATTTTGTTTCAGTAGTTCTTTATAACACATATCTTTACCTATTTACATATGAACATGCATACAGAAAGGTCACAAATGTGTAGAGGAATATGCCCAGAAAAAACAATAAAGAAGTACAGGGAGTCAGTTTCTCTTTTGTCCCCACACTTCTTGGAGCACTTCTCTCTGTTTCTCCAAGAAGCCTCCATTTCCTCATAACCCTGGCTGCTTAGAACAGAAAGGAATGTAGGAAAGAGTATATTACAATTTTCTAACTGATGCTTTATATTTCAAACAAAACCATGGAGTTTGAAAGTCTGAAACAAAGAATTCTGTTTACCATGCTTATGGATGGCCCCCAAATGAAAACAGTACTGTCTTTAAAAATAACCAATGTAGTCAGACAAATAGACAAGCTGACCTTTGAAAAGGCCCCAGTTAATGTGATCATATTTTATTAAAACCCTTCACAATGACCACCTGAAATAAGAAAGCAAAGGTCAAACAAAGGCTACACTTTAAATTTTCATTTTTAACCTACAGCTATTAAAGGAAAAATGAAATTTAGACAATGATCCAATTTTCTTTCACTATACATATGCAAGTCCAATTCATCTTTTGCAATAAGTCCTTAATATTTCCCTAGGTGAATAAGGAGAGGGATACTGGAGACTTTTGCAAAGTAGCAAGATAGGGAAGAGAATGTAGGAGATGCTCTGGTGGGAAAAATAAGGGTTTTTCTGCTTCTGTGGCATTGTTACCAATCTACGTTCCTTGTTTCCAATATCCATAAATGAGAAGCAATGGAAGGAAGGAGGTTCTCTCTATCTCGAGCAGAATATACCCAGCTCATTTTTTAGGAGCTCAAACACGTGAGAGTACAATCTTGGCATCAAAGCAATTGGGAGGTGGTGTGTCTCTAATAATAAAATGTCAATTCTTTTTTACGAGCCCCAAATCATTCCATATCTGCATCTAAGGAAACAACCTTGTACTGAAGAAGAACTGTCAGATTTGGAATGGAAGTACAGATGACCCAGCAAATAGTAAAGCTTTGAAATCCACTCTGCCCCACAAAAGTGATTCAGATAACAATGAAAATCCTTAGAAAAAGGTAGATTCAAGTAAGAGAGGGAAAGTCTCTTTTATATCAGGAAACACACCACATCACCAGAGGAAATCAATCAAAACTTCTGTTCTTAGTAACAATAAAATACTGAATTTAAATACTCCTAAGGCTCAGAAAATATGCGAGCTTTATTCCTATAAGCCCAACAAGGGTCCTTTCCCCTCATCTTCTAAGTCTTTGATGTTTTTCTGATACGTGCTCTGTGAACATTCTTCCTTTTAAGGAATTTTTATTATGAGTGCCAAGTTCTTTTTTTATTTTTATTTTTATTTAAAGGGAATTACTGAAATAAAAATGTGCATGATTTGTACTTACAAGCCTTGAATTCTTAACATCATTTTACTTTCTGAGGTTCCATGGCATGGTTGAAAATAGAAAAAGAAAATCTAACACATTCTCTATTCTGGTGATGATGATCTTTAGTTAGGGTCCTTCCCAGAAAGCTATAGCATTCTTTAAACAGGATTTGTTGTGTTTCCTTCTCTGACACACTCATTTCCCAACACTTATCCCCAGGAATGATACATATAATTCAAAGATATCTTTCCTATAAAAATTCAGAAGTTAGGTGACAAGTAAATTGATTTTTCATATTAAGATAGGCTAGGTTTTTACACTAAAGTAGTGAACTACTGCCAATTCTCAATGCTGGGAAAAATATAATGGATATTTTCTTTCCCAATTGTACATTTCTTAGAAGAGTCAGTAGAGGACTTGGTGCCATAAAGTCACTCATGGTTCCAACTGCCAAAGATTCCAACATCTTGATAATGATATTCACATTCTCAGTTGCTACACCAGGAAGAGAGACTTGGAAGATATTGCCGTGGCAGGTGGTTGGTCTAGTGATGACATGTATCTGACACCACTCTTTACAATAAACCTTGTATTTTTTAAAAGCTCTGGGAAATGAAATCTGAAGTACCAAAAAGGAGAGGAAATCTGACTAGATTTGGCTTAAAGTTTTCTATCAAGGGTCTATTCTGACCACATATATGATGCCATGTTATGTCACTGTAGAAGAATATAGAAATTGGATAGACTGGCTATGTTGTCATAGGCTTTGTTGGACTTATACACTCACAACTTATAAAGCATACAGTGACTCTCATTTTTGTCTGAGCCTTTGAAGTTGTTTATGGCACCCCTGTAATAGGCATAGGGTTGAACCAATAGCAGTGGGATTGCAGTAATTTGAAGAATGACAGAATTAACTGGGCATAGATATTCAATGGAATTTCCCACAGTATACCTATATTTACAATTGGTATTTCAGACATTTTCTTGTATTTTGCTGAATTTGGTTTGTTTCGTTCATTCCTCCTATAATTTGTTTTTTTCAAAATTTGATCTTGCTTTTTCCCCTTTGACTTTCCTTCCCAGTCAAAGTTTTAGAAAAGAATTTGTGACATTAATGAATAAATTGCATGTTCACTAAAACTAATGAAGACTTGAAACATGTGACAGTAGACAGATTGAATATTACCGTGGGAATTAAGGTGAATCTTGAAAATAGAGTTAGCAATCTTTGAGTTTGAGTGACTGGGAGAAAATTTTCAGTTAGATTTGAAAGTAGATCTTTGATTTTATTATTCACGTTTTTTTTTTTTCATATAAGATCAAACCTGTTATTTAAAAAAAAAATTCTTGAGAATTTCACAGAATGTGTTTTATTTACACCCCTCCCACATCTCTAATTCTTTCTCTACCTCCTTAAATATGTTTTCTTTATGTTTTAACACCTTAAAGGGCCAATTTGTGGTGCCCAAATAGTCTTAACTCTGTGGTCTTCCACTGGAATATTGTCCATTTATTAGGGGCTACACTCTTAAAAATTTTTGACCCTCCCTTTCCCAGCTACTGACAATTGGCAATAGCTCCTTGGCTAGGGGTTGAACTTCATTCCCAACTCCCGTCTCCATGTTGGGATTTGGTCCAATGTGGGCTTACACAGGTGTTGTGCCTGCTGTCACAATGACTGCAAATTCATATGTACAGCTCCTCTGATGTGCCCAGAAGACTTTTGTTTTCATAGTCATCAACTAATTTTGGCTTTTACACTCTTTCTACCTCCTTTTCCCTGAGGTTTTGGCAGAGGGGATGTGATATATGTTGCCTGTTTGGGGCTGAGCATTTTTCCATCTCTTATTCTCTATACTTTGGTCAGTTGTTGGTCTCTATTTATCACCATCTACTACAAATAGAAGTCTCTCTGATTGGGTTGAGAAATTCACTAATGCATGGGTATAAAGACAAGTCAGGAGTTGGATTAATACTTTACTCATTTAGCAGAATAATATATCTTCTCTCCTGGGGTCTATCTGTAGAGTTATAGGTTCTTGTCCCTGTCATGCTGCCAAGTATTGAATCACTGGGCATCCTTCTAGGCCAGTTATTATTGTACTTCTCAGGTTCATAGGTAGATATGATTGATTAATACTTTCCTCTTCTGGTAGTGTGCATACAACCTTCAGGTACCATGAAAGCTAGCTAGTAATGATGAAGCTTCTAGGCTTATACCAGCTTAATTTCTCCATGTACTAAGACTCAAATTTGTGATGTCTTCAAAAAGGAGATAGTAACTTCATGTTAATGACAAGTCTCTTATAAGACTACTTTATTCCTTTCTTTTTCTGTTCAAAAATTCAAGACAGCATTTCCCAAATGCAATAACTGTGTTCCTCCAAAATAATGAGTAGTGGTAAAATATGTTGAGAAATACTGGACACAGGAAAATAAATTATATTTCTAGATTAAATTTCTACAAAGAGAAATCATAGGCAATGCTTTCTAAACTTACATGACCACAGAACTCTTGTCTTTGAAAAGAGCCTTTGAAGAACATATGACCTTAGGGATAGAGAAGGAAACATCACACTGTACACTATGTAATAAACATAGAAGATCTGGTTTTCAAAATATGGGGGTGAAGAACTGAATCTATAGTTGGTACCCAGATACTCCAGTCCAACTCAATTCAGTTCACTTCAGATCTTCTAAGTTCAGTTCAATTTGGTTCAATTCATTTTTCACTAAGCATCTATAGATATCATCAGACTATATAGGAGGTTCAATGCCCAGTTTCAGACTCCAGTTTTTAGCAATAGGTTGTCACCTGAAGTTATGGTTCACACATGCTAAACCAGGGATTCTTGTGACTCTCTTCTTAGTTTAAAAAATATATCACTGTCTTATAGAACTCTGGGACTTCATTTAGAAGAGATGTCACTGTGAAAAACTGATTTAAGAACAAAGTTCTAAATCCTTCTGCAAATGTGCCACCTTGTAAGAAGAACAGTACTCCCTGTCCTTTAGGGTTCTTACACAAACTTTGTCACATAGATACAATTGCTAAAATTGTTAGGTGTGCAGAGATCAACTCAATGTCAGTCTCTTCCCTTCTGGATAATTGAAAGGCTAGGCTGAAAGTCCCATCCCTCTGATCATTCCTTTGTTTTTTTTCTCATGGCCTGAGGCCATCTTACCATTAGTAACTTCAGAACTACAGGTACCAATCATTCATCCAGACACAGAAGATACAATCACAATTTTAGAAATGAATGTATGAGCTGTATGTCAGAAGATGGGCAGGAGGACCAAGTGTATATGAAAATATCACAATGACATGTCAATAGTAAATGACGAACATACACAATTTTGAGATTGAATCCTTGTTTGTTTCAGTGATATTGAGACAAAATGGATCTTATTTACCCCACAAAAAATGATCTGAGCCAATGATATTTTGACTAGTTAAATGATAACTTGGGTTTGACAATGGTAGGAAAAACATAAAATGATTTATAGTGGTGTTTCTAATAAAGTAGGAACAATGAAAAGGAAATGAGAGTTTGGCAGGCACCTTAGAGTTTCCCTTAGCAGCTTAAATCTTGCAGGTTAAAGGTACAGTGTGTACTAACATAGATCACTGGTACATCTTAGGCATGACTGAGAGTTGTATGTCATGTAATTATAGAAGTTGTATGTTCTGTGGCACTAGTAAGGCAGGAAGTATGACAGCTACTAGTTATTGAATAATTATTCTGGGTTTTAGTTTGAATGTGAAATGTCTTCTATGGGTTTATATAGTTAGTCTCAAGATGACAACACTATTCGGAAGGTTGTAGATCTTTTAGGAGGTGGAAACTTGCTGGAGAAAGTGGATTACTAGGGGTAGGCCTTGATATATATGTGATATATATATATGTGTGTGTGTGTGTGATATCATATGTATATGTTATATATACATGCACACACACATATATATATTATAGTGTAATAGTGTTTTGCTTACCTGAAATGTCTGTGTAGCACTTGCTTGCAGTAATCTCAGAGACAAGAAAAGGACATCAGATTCCCAGGAACTAGGAGGCTCTTATCCACCATATAGAGGCTGGTAATCAAACTCAACATTAACATGCATTAACATGCAGTTAATATTCTAAACCACTTAGCCACCTCTCCAGCCCTCCATTTTCCGATTCTATGGCTCAGTCTCATTTTCTGTCCATTCTGTGTTTCCTGACTGTGGATGGAACATGAGCAGCCAGACTCCTGGTCCTGCTGCTATACCTGCACCACTGTGATGTACTGTATCCTTTTGAAATATAAGTAAAGCTTGTATTTAAACTTCAAGCTACTTCTTGCCAGATATTTTGTCACAGCAATGAGGATACTAACTAACATACTATGTCAGGAACTCTTTATAACTTTACAATTTATGACTTCTTATAATTTTAGTCAATTCTCAAGACAAATTAGATTGTTTTAAACATTAAAATATTGAGATTTTAAATAAATTATGTAAGATTTTCCTCTTCTAAACCTGGTTCTGGAATTCAGCATTCGACGATAAACTATGATCTTAAGCACTTACTAACACTATATATGTGTATGTGTATGCATGCATAAGTAGGTAGAACATTTTTCTTTTAAAGTAAATATGCTTAGTTAGGGGTACTTTTGTTTTGATGAAGTACCAACAGCAACTTGGGGAGGCAAGATTTTGTTTGTCTTACACTTCTATATCACCGTTCATTATAAAAAACAAACAAAAGACAAAAAACTCAGAAACTGGAGGCTGGAGCTGATGCAGAGACAGTGGAAGTATGCTGATTACTGGCTAGCTCCCCTTGCCTTCCTCAGCCCAGGGTTGGCCCCACCTAAAAGAGTCTGGGACCTCACCTGTCAATCAATTAAGAAATTAATTAAGAAAATGCCCTAAAGTCTTCTCTACAGCCTGATCTTATGGACTCATTTTCTTAATTGAGGTTTTCTCTTTTTAGACTAGCTTTTGTCAAGTTGACATAAACCTATCTGGCACACATGCTTATGGAGTGATATGGGAGAAATTAGTTTGGGCATGTATGTGGGATGTGTGACATATTTTGGATACACATAAAGAGGAAATAATCCAATGCATGGGCCTACAGTTCAAACAGGAAATTTGGAAATAAAAGGCATAGGCATGGTTTCAGAAGCCAGATGTGATAATCATAGAGTTCAGAGGAAATTATGCTACCAACAGAGTTTCCTACAATAAGAAGAAAAAAATGTATTGGTATTAGAATTCTAAGACAGCGTTTGTGATCTTAAGAACTGTATGGAAGAGAAAAGTTACAAGGAGAGAACTGAGGTTGATATGGATTTTCATTTTTAGAAAAAAAAAAAAAGGACTTTTAATGACTTTAAGGGTTCCAAGATAGAATAGAATAACATTTTTATGAAAAATAATCGAGTGTTTTATAAGCAGTTTATCTGTTTTGGGATATGTGCACATGTGAGAATAGGTTCCTGTGAAGTCCAGATAAGGAGGTAGAATTACAAACATTTGTGAGCCACCCTCAATGGGTGCTGGGATCCAAACTTGGTTCCTTTCAAGAGTAGTATGTGCCCTTAAAATGCTGACCATCTGCCAAGCCCTGAGGATGTGCATGTGAGCACTCACTGGCTCTTTCTGTTTCCTAGTATTTTCTATCACATTCATTTAAAAGAATTGAAAGGTAAAATTTCATGATCCTGGCTAATAAAAGTCTCCAATACTTTGTTAACCATCTGCCTCAACTGATGTAATTTAATCTTGATCTCATGTTTATGCTTTTTATTTTCCTCATATACCAGTGTTTTGTTATTTAAAAAGCCCCCTTGTATTGTAACTTCTATATGTAGTGTACAGAATAAATCTAGTTTGTAAACATTATAATAATGCTATGTAACCTCTTTCTCAAGCCCTTTGAGAGTTGATGCCAAAACGACAGCAGTATGATGCTAATGAATTACAGCACTATGGAAAATAGATAGTTTTGAATCTGAGATTATGTTTATGTTTAAGTTTAAAATTCTGCTTCTTCCTTTAGATGAGATTTTGGGGGTAGCTCAATAATCCCCAAAAGTTTCATAAGGAACTCGGTAAGTATTTCCTTAAGGAAATGCCTAAGTACCTGCAAAGAGCTATACTCTCACTAACATTAACATAGTGATGTTGACATAGAAGAAACAAGAGCATACAGCATGAAGGAAAAGAAAAGAGTAGAAATGACAGTCTTAAATTTTCAGCAAACAAAATCGAAGCCAAGGTTTTGCTAAACTTAGCAAACAAACTTTATCAGATCTTGTGTTCCAGATATATAGAAAGGACACAAGTACTGTCTCTGATGGGGCCTGACAGGACTCAGAGGTAAATCTTCTAATTTGTTTTTATACCATTGGATACTAGTGTGTTTTCATTCTTTATTTTCTTTCTCTTTCACACTCTAGATAAACCAGTGGTAAATATGACCCTCCTCTAAGTTTTCTTTTGGTGTAACATGTGTATTTTCTCTATAGCCCATTTCTTTATGCATTTTTAAAGAATATGTGGATTCTTATATATTTTTATTATTACAATGTTATTTGTATTAATGTTATGAATAATGGCTACTGCTTAGTAAATTTTCTGGGAAACTCACAATTTGAATGGCTACATTTATATGTAGTATATTGAGTATATTATTATATTATATTATATTATATTATATTATATTATATTATATTATATTATATTACATTACATTATATATATTATACTATATTATTATACTACATTTATATGCATATTGGAGGATAATATGTGCATGTTGAGGTCAGAGGACAACTTGGCCAGAGCCAATTCACTTTTACCATGTAGGGCCTTAGGATCAAGCTCAGGTAATCAGGCTTAGCAGCAAGTCTCTTTACCTACAGAACCCAGCACCTAATATTTATGGATAGCTCTTTTATTTTAATTTTAACTGGCTTCATAAATCAGAACTTAATTGAAGCAATGATAAGTGAATTATGGAAATGAGGTAATCAAATAGCATAAATGCCATCAGATATGATAGCAATCATCTCTGAACTTAAAACAAGTCAAAACCTGTAGATAGACACATTGATTTTGTCTAATAACATAAAACCAGTTTTTTATTTAGGTAGAGATTATTTTTAGGATATATCCATTTTACAAAAGCAAATTAAGGCTGTCTCCAGTTTTTCAAATGGGAACTGTATTCCATCCCTGCTCTGCAATGAAGAAAGTGAGAAATACTTCTGGGTCATTGCTTTGAAAACTGACAATATGGTGTTGGTGATAGTTGCCACTTTAAAGGAATATATGTGCATCATGATGTTATTTTATTGTGGGAACTCCTTTGCACTCTATTTGTGATCCTCACAACTATGCAGCTATGAAATGCATTTTCTATCCTGAAATGTAGATGGATTTATGCTCTGTCAGTGTTGCTTCTCAGGTCTTTCTATGATTCTCTGAAGACAAGGATCACCTTCCTGCACAGTGTACTGTCCTAGAAAAATTTACTCAAGTGCTCGTTCATTTCAACAATTCAATTAACATTTGTGGATATAACTTCTTGTGTATATACTGAAATCCTAGATCAAGGTCCTCAAAACAAAGATTAATAACAATTTTGTTAAAAACTCCACAATCTTTAGTACAAATCAGAACAATAATCCACCAAGTAATGTTTCTGACACAATGCTGAAGAAGATATATGGACAAAGCTGCTTCAGATTTTAGAGAAATTAAAATCTAGGATTTCTGAAGATAAATTCTGAGATCATCCTACTAGTGCATATAGAAATTCTGTGTGAGAGAGAAATTCTAGTTCAGTTATACCCAGTGACATGCTATTCCTTGTTTCTAATTTGCCCAATAACTGACATGCAAAGAACTATCTTTTCAGGGAATTTATTGGCTGTCTTTCAGGAAAGAAAAAAATGACCAAAATGTTAATTTAGCAATAAAGTTAGTGAAATTACAGAATTTTGGATTTTTTATATAGGTAGTCAGGTGGTACAAAAAGTCTCATAATCAAATGTTAGTCTTAGTAAAGTAACTCATGCACAGTGTTAGGGGTGGATTTGAGGAGAAAGATATGTTAGCCTCAAAACTTTTTAAATCCAGTTCCAGAATCCCCAGCAAGACACTATAAAGACCTCAGTTAAATTAGGTGGGAAACAGGTGCTATAGAGTCCTGAGGAAAATGTCAGTTCATTTACTTGATTAAAAATAGCCATTTCTAGTAGAAGAATAAATAATATAGACATTGGTTACCTAGACTGAATATGGTTTTAGACAATCTATCAAATAAAAAGAAAAATTTTCCTAAAATTAATCTCTTATTATGCACCCCCTTTTTTGTGTGGGCACATGTAAAGGTTGCAGACAAATTTCATGTATCTATATTCTCCTTCCACTGAACCATCCCCTAGAGAAGTATGAATCCTGAAAAAATTTTGATGATAAAGATAATAAAAATGGGAAAGGACTACTTGCTATTTCATGCATCATTACTTCCAACCAGGATCTCACTCAAAACCAAGTAAGTAGAGACGAATCATGAAGGATGCTGCCTGCTTTGCTTGCTCGAGCTCTGATTTACTTAGGCTCATAGGCAGCTATCTGTTTTTATATTACCCAGGACCACCTGCTTAAGGGTGGTACTGCCCATAGTGGGCTGGACCTTCCTTTATCAGTTGATAAGATAATTCCTGTACGGATGGCCAAAAGCCAATCTAACATAGGCAGTTTCTCAACTGAGGTTCTATTTCAATTGACTGTAGACAGTGTCATGTTGACAATTAAAGCTAAAGCACTTGCCTACTACAAGGGTACATCTTAATTTTAATTCTGTCTAGCAGGCTGGCTGACTTAAAATCTAGATTAATTATGACACTTTAGGATTGTACTTTTGAAACTGTTTCAAGCCACTAGATAAGATGATTCCACATATTTTAAGCTTCAAGAGAAAGCATTCTGTAACATGAGAATAACATTTTTGAGGCTAGGGAGATGGTTCAGTGAGTCAGCATGATAGTTGTGAATGTGGAAGAACCTGAGTTCAAAGCCCCAGAACTCACATAGAACAGTTGTTTATTATCTCAGGACCACACTGGTCATCATTTAGCAGAGCTAAAACAGTGAATTTTAGCTTCAATGAGGGATCTTGTCTCAAGAAAAGTAAGGTGCAAGTAATAAAGGACACCTGTCTGTGTGCACACGACACACACACACACACACACACACACACACACACACCATTTTCAAGAAGATAAAGTATTATTTATTCTTTACCACCAGATTTTTCCTACAACTAGAAAATTCTATAGCAGCTGACTCTCACTTTCCTGGGTCCAGATGGTAGTCGAACAGGAGGGTTGTTCAAGCCCCTAAGGTAAATACTAATGACTATATAACATCAAACATGCTTACTGAGGACAATTAACATTTTTCACTGCCTCACCAAGTGAGTTGCAAGTAAGCTAGGAGATGAGTACCTGTGGAATGAGCTTTACAGCTAAAATGGAGGGTGAAAATTTCAAAGCTAATACGTGACAAGGCTGGCCCTCCCATAATTGAATGTTATTAATTATTTGATATTGTCAAGATAGTCGACTATTGTTGTGAACCTGGGCATCTACCTGGATAAACCCTACTGCATGAAAGCATTCAGGGTACTATTGTTGACCAGGGGAGAGAGAAAAATAAGTTTGCTTTTAAATCCTTAGGGAAATGATTTAAACATGGATATGAAGCTACTATTTTTGTGAGTATTTAATACTTAGGCATCCGTTTCTTTTCATCTCAACATTTGTGTTGTTAGAGCTTGCTGGGCGAAGCCTGTTCCTGATTTCAGCTGCATGAAAGGCTGATGATTTGCTGTTTAGCCCTCACGTTGTACTAGCCCCTCGTTTGAAGTTCCTCAAATCCAGGCTTTCCTTATAACTCTAACATACAGCAAGAGTTCCATGTGCTTTGATGGGTAGTGGCTTGCAAGGAATATCTTTTAGATGCTACTTTATTTGAAGGTAAATATGTCACATTTATATTACTCTTTTTTTGCAGAAAATTCTCATGCATAAGCCTATTTGAGTGTTTTGTATTATATGTCACAGGGAAATCTGGCTGTAATGTAGGTCTTCTGTATATACTGAATCACTTTATGATTGACTATTTTGCTTCTGATTCTACAGTCCAGCTTCCTCTCAACCCCTGTGTAATGGGATTGGGATACAGCATTCGAACTGAATGTTGTTTTCTTGCATCATTTTACACCTTTTGAATTTTCCTCAATGACTCAAATTTGGCCTTTGAAATGTGTTTTGTTAACAGGAAAGATGCAAACAGCTCATTTCACTTGACCTTCAAAAGTCTCTTCTTGTCTCACTCCTTCACCGTGGAGGAAGCACAGCTTGTCAGTACTTTCTTTAGTGGGAAGTGGCGCCTACCTTCCTCCCCCAGCTCCTCTCCTTCACGATGCCCGTCATGCTTTGTCAATACTGACACGCAATTATTAGTCTTTGTTTCCTTTACACTGTATATTGGCAAAACAATCATCGAAAGGAATTGTAGAGGTAGAAGCCATTATCTTTGCTCTATTGCGGTAACACAGCTTTTAGGCTAGCTCAGAATATCCATTAGTTTTTGTTCTCTTATCTAAAAATGATTCTTTCTTTGGTCTGCATTGCTGCATGAGTTGAATATTTCACCACCTTCTGCTCCAACAGGAATAGATAGCTTTATTTCCTCAATAGCTAATGTCTTTTTTCCTATCGGCTTTTGTTCCATGCTTAAAGGCATTCTTAGTCCGTTTCAATTCCAGTTGTCTTCAGTGTAATTTGGGCACTTTAAAAAAGCCTATTTGATTCTCAAGAGCTTTTTTCCTACCTCTTTATTGGCCTGACCTCAGTAGGTTGAGGCAAATTCATTTGAGGTACATTTATAGAGAGAGAAGGTAGAACAGGAACACTTAGCTGGATGCCTGCCTCAAATCATAGCTCAGGAACTTTAGCTCAGGAGTCTTGATTATGTCTGAATATGGAAGGCAGGCAAGATTCACTCAGTGAAATTATCCTTCTAAATTCTACCATAAACTTTCAAGACTTTTCCCATGACCTGCAATAATTTTATCTTATGGAAATATTTGAAGGCCCTTCTCCTAAGTGAGAACACAGAAACCTAGTTATTCTACATGTTTTTAGCCAGAAGACACCTGCAGTTACCTATGTTTAGTAGCTGATACCCAAAGACAATCAGGGGCACAAAAGCTTAATAGAACTTACATTAAACATAAACAAAAATTCTTGGCCCCCATGGTTTGACAGGTCTTAGGCCCCAGTGGAAAATTTACTTTCATTACCCTGCTAACTAGGCACAGTAATACATTGACTCCTAACGACTTCTGCTATTACTTATAGATTAGTTGCCTCTCAACCTTTGTCACAGAAACTAAGAGACTGTGGAAAAATTAGCACATCACCTCTTTCTAAGGCTCAGGGATGATTGAAGAAGAGGTGTTACTGAAGGACTGTTGGAGTCTGAAGGGGTAGATAATTAGTTACAAGAAAAATGTCTTCTGGACACTGTAGGACTTTTTTTCAGGTGAATTCACAGCAGCTGAGACAATATGTACAAGGTCTGATCATGCTCAAGTCAAACCAAATCCCAGTATGGACAGGGGAAGTGGTCACTAAATTCCAACCCTTGCTCTGGAGCTGTTGGCAGTTGCTGGGAAAGGAGGAGTTGATTTTCTTAAAGATGTGGCACCTGGTTAATTGGTAAATTGGAAAGCCAGGTATCCTAGAGTATATGGGCAGTACCAATTATAGTCAATGGATTTAAAAAACAGACAAAAAGTTGAATGGGTTGGAAAACAGGGTTGCATCAGGAGATCAGGAGGCTGAAAGGAAGGGTGAATATGATAAAAACACATTTTATTAAATTAAAAAAACTAATAAAAATGAAGGAATATGTATATATAATACATATGTATATGCATATATTCATGATGTAGGATTGTTGTCACACAGAAGCTGCAAATGCTCTCCCTGTGCAATGAACAAATTCAGTTCGTCTTAGGTTGGGGGATGAGCAAAACAAAACAGAGGAAACAACAACAGCTAGGAAGCCCGTAGCTATGCTCTATGCCCTGATCATTCTAGGAAAGTGTTTTTACAGAGGCTTTGGTGTGCAGTTTGCTGGGTAGGTTGTAGGTCATGGTTCCTCTTGAATTAAAAATAATCACAGTATCTAGCAGATCTTTACAACTTATTAAATAATGAGATTTACTTATTTCTAATGACTTAAATTGCAATCTACTTATTATTTTGAGTTTTTTTTTTCAGCTATTACCGTAATGAGTCAGTGATAATAGGTGAGCAAGAGAATTTCATGACTAGGATTTTCCAAAATGTTTTTGTTAGTCACATTGGAATACATAATCATGCTATTCTTGTGAGCTCAGACTTTAAAGTTGTTAGGTCATTGCTGATCACAGAAATAACCATGAGAAAATCTTTCCAAAGGCACATCACTGAAAATTATCAGGGCAACATAGGATTTGTGTAGAACTGATTAACCTGGCACTTTCCAGTAAATAACTCTGGAAATGTCTCTTACAGGAATTGATGGGGAAGAGTATCTCCATGGACTATGGTACTGGGAAAACAGAGAAGGAATTCTGTTCTGCCTATGCTCACATTGCTGATAGGCCATTCATGGATAGAGGGAAGGACTCCCACATTTAAAGGTCATCTGTGAGAATTTTACTCAGTAATTGCCCGAGAGCAAGGATATTTATTTTGTGAAATCATAGATTCATTATTCTTGTACTGATCACTTGCTCTGCATTAAAGTTGACATAAAGGTCAATTTGGAATTATTACACAAACACTCTTCACCTTCATTAATCATTGCTTAGGTGGGACTCTTGATTCTTGTGTCCGATTTGAATGACTGAACCCAATGTCTGCCACTCTATCCTGAATATATGCATACACACACATACACACCACATATATATGTATATATATATACATATATATATGTATGCCAATTACGTTGCAGCATTATGAAAGAACTGAAAGTTTCAAGTCATATTATTTAAAAATGATGAATATGAAATGAAATCTCATTGTGCATATTTATATTAGTTACACTTAGTCTCACTGATTGAGTCTAGATGTTTTATAAATGATAAATGTGATTTAGCTCCCTGATTATGGAGAACTTCAGAGCACAGAGGCAGCATGTGTCAGGGGCCATGTGTTACTTTGTCATGTCACGCACATGCATAAAAACAGAAGCTTCAGAGTATAACAATCTGTTTTGTGGTTAGGGGTCTGCTCTACAGACAGCAAGTACTCACCCACTACCACAAGAAGTAAAGCACTGTTTCCTCTTAAGCACCTCCTTCCCTCTTATGATCACCACATCAGATCATCACAATAATGATGAAATTTCTACATGGCTTCTGAAGGGTCTATAAGCATATTTAAAAAGCATATTATGAATGCTAGGTGACATTTTTGAGTGATAGGTAACAAAAAAGGGTTGTATGGTGCTGATCAGTATTTCCTAAAAATGAAAATCCTCTTATAGCAAAATAATTTTTGATGGAAAATTGTCCTTAATAAGAAATCTTTCTTAATATGAACCTTCACTTGCACACACAGAGTCATATGTGTGCATACATTGTATATATCTATATCTATGTCTACATCCATATGTATCACAGACATAGAATTATTCTGTGGTTTTAGACACTAAAAATAAAACACTTACATTTTCAAATGGTGGATTTGTATTGACTATCTTGGTTGTAATTGATGTGTATTAAGGAATGAATAGCTTCAGTGCAAGTCTCAAGACCCTGTGATCTCCTACAGCAAAATCTTTAGCGATTTCTGCCTTTCCAAATTTAAAGAAAATTATGAGTGAATCTTGGTCATCGTGTCCTTTGTCATTCTTTCCATTGTGCTTTATCACAGGGCTCAGTGGGAAGAAAAGATACCTCTACATCCCTTTTTGTTGACTAAAATGTCTCACAGGTAAAAAGAAAAAGTAAAGGTTTCACACTTAAACTTAAGGCCTTTTAGTGCCAAAAAAAAAAAAAAGTTTCTGAGTGAATACTCCAAGGATGTGTAGCCCATTGTGTTCCATATGAGGAGCTCAGAGTCATGGTATTTTTGTACTTGGATTGAATTATTAATGAAAAAGGGAAACCAAAGGGAAAAGTAAAAAGAGGGTAGGAGTAGAAAATATGCTCATAAAGTGATCAAAATAACAGGCAGAGGCTTGACTCTGGAAAGACCCCAGCTGCAGAATGCGCTAGACTCACGCGGTGACACTTAACATGAGCCCTTTCTCTTTGTTCTTAGATCCTTTCTGGTTCAGTCATTTTGATAAAATCTTTTTCAATTCCTTTACATTCTGTGAGTTGATAACAAATGTTGGCAGAGCTGGGCATGAACAACGGGATAATCATTGTTGTTTTGTATTCAAGTGGGAGTAACTCTCACCTTGAAAACATTGTGTGCTCCTTCTATTACAACTTCTGGATAGCCAACAGTTAATATGGCATTATATTTTTACAATTCTAAGGACTGAGGGAGGTTCACCTCTATCTTTATATCTCAATTTTCTCTTTCTGTACTTGACATATGTTAACCAAGAGTTTGAAATCAGACCAGAATAAACTGGGAAGCTTGGATAAACAAGAAACAAAACAACAGTACTGAATCAAAAAAAATAAAACCAAAACCCAATCACTTCAGCGTGAATCTCTTTGACATGCGCAAGTCAGTCCTTAAGGTTACACTGCTGTCTTTCTTTCCCCCTCAATTACTATACAAGTTTTAAGTAAATTATTTATTTTGATACCAAGACCAGCTTTCTAGGTTTCTTGAAGACACAACGCACATCTTGACAAATACTTTCTGAGAAGTCTTTGAGGAGTCTTTTCTTCCCCTTACTATGCTTATTAGTGATTAAAATTATATATATATATATATATATATATATATATATATATATATATATATATATCCTCAAATCGGAATAAGGCCCCTCCTCATATCTTTTTTTAAAAGCTATCTGCCTCCATTCATTCACTAAATTAGTTTCATTTATTATATTAGAAATTGAAATACTATAAAAATAATACACCAGAAATATATGAGAACCTATGGTGAGGTCAGTTTGACACAAGGCTCAATGCCTCACAGAGGATGCCGTAATAAGACTGTGATGTTATGAGGCAGTTAAAGCAACGATCTGAGAAACAGAATTTGTGAAAGCTTCTAAGAAGGAAGAGAGTGCAATACCTAAGGACAGAGCCTACATGGAATGTTGGAGAAGCAGCATGGATGCTGGAAGGATTTGTGAGAGGAGCGTGCAGAAAGGATTGTGAGACCACGAAGGTCAAGCCCTGACTTTGGCTTCTGCTCAGAATGAAATATGAAACAGGAGAAGATTTGGAGCAAAAGGGTGACATAATCTGACTTCGAGTATGAGAAGTCTCTCTTGACTGCTGTTTGGAATCCTGCCTAGTCAGAGGAAAGGATACAGGAGAGACACAAGACTACTGTGGTCCCAGAGGGGGACATCACACTCCAGGAGTCAGTGTTCAAAGCAGTGGAAGTAGCAAGATAAAGATAGTTTGCAAAGTATATCCATGATGATTTCCTGGCAGAGATCATATAGATGGTGAGAGAAAAGACAGAATCAAACCACAGCCAATGCGGCTACTTCCATTTCAAACCCAGCGCTCTCAGATTGCTAACACATTCTCTTCTCTTACCAGCAAGGCTGAAATACTTCCGGTGTGCTCTGCTGTTATCTTGCCTCCAAGTCTTTGTTTTATTCTTACCACAGTAACAAGCTGAAGGTTTTTAAAGTACACACTGACGCCTGTATCAAATTCTTCCTAAACAGAGGGGAAAACGCTATCTTTAAAATGGACATCATTGTATAAGAAGGCAATGTGATCCGATCACGACCCTGTCTTCAGGGTCACTCACACGATCCTAAATTTTCCCATTTTTCCTCAGCCATCATCTGCCATTTGACTATTTTTTGCAATAGCCTGGACTTACATAATCCACAGGATTCATGTTATTTTCAGTCATGAAAAGTCCTTCCCCCACAGTTTTATATGGCTTACTCTTTCTCATGATTGCTTTTTTTTTTTTTCTTCAAATTTCACTTTTGAAATGCTCTTTCTACACCTGTGGCATCAGGTTCCTCAAACTCATCCTTTCCTTGTTTCATCTGACCTAAGACTGAGGAATTTCAGCCCAAAGAACAGAGTGAAATATTGGGACCCATTATCTATGAAATCCTTTCAAATAGAGGACCTTGCAATCTTTTCACTTCCTGGCTGACTTGGATGCAGACGGATAGTTAGTTAGGAAGATGTACTAAATATAAAAGTCAAAGAGGAGGTAGCTAGAGAATAAAAACTATTATTCTCTAATCAAAAATAATCGAACTGAAATCTGACTTCATAATAGCAACAGTGAGTCCAAAGGATCTTCGTGTACTGCTGTTGCCATGGTTCCTCGGTAGGAGAATTTACAAACTTCACAGAAGCTTTTCAGAAAAGCAGGAAGAGGAGGGAACAGTTTATACCTTATTATATGAATGTATGTACCCTAGATTATAATTTATGGTATGATATCTGAAGGAAAGAGACAATAAAAGCCAAGCTAGCCATCAATTCAGGGAAACAAATCTATATACAAAACATCAAATTGAGACAAAAAATATAGGAAAAATGAAAGATGACACAATTTTTGAGTGTATTCCTGAAGTGCATGATTTTAACACTGGAAAATGTCTAAAACTATTTATTTATGAAATAAAGCATAATTATATTATCACTAAACATAGAAAAATATTCTAGCATCTATAAAACCATTAGCAAACCAATAATGCCATTTTAATGTAATGAATAATTATGAGCAAAAGATAATATTCTAATTGATGATGACTTTTGAATGAATTCATATGAAATAAGAATAAAACAGGATGCATGCTCTCACTGTACTACTTCAGGATTACTCTGGTATTGAGGCCCATGTCTTGAATAGCTGCTAGCTGTTAGTCTCTGACTGGTATTTCTACCTCTGCCCTTCCAGTTGTCTCAAATGTTGTTAATTATACTAAGTTCTGTCCTCATCTTCACATAAATCAGCTTGAAGTTTTACTGTGACAGACGGTCAATTCTATCTGAGCTACCAAATGGAGTTGCTGCCTATTTTGGTTACCTCCTATTGAGATTCTTATGTATGGGTTACTCTTCTTGTAGGCAGATGCCTCCTGTTAAAAGTCATCCCTGCTTAAAATTTAGTCTAATTGCCTGTGTTAGAGTCAAGAGTACAAGAAAGAAAAGTAGTACCTTACCTATGTCCTGCAGAGCTTCCAGGAGAAGGAACAGTCCACTTGCTGTCATTGGTCCAGAGCTCTGGTCCTTCTCATAACTGCCTACCTTGGTTATCCCATAACCAACTACAAGTCATCTTACTATGGTTTCTCTCTGCTCCAGATTTTGCCGTAGTTTAACTCTTAATCTTCCTTGCAACCCCAGTCCGTGTTCTTACTATAACATTTGTTAACAACTTGCAGTTTTTAACATTATCCTTTTCTCTGACTTATCTACAAACAGCTAGTTCAGTCCCTGCATCACTATCAACAGGTGGGCTGCTAAAGTAAACAGAAAATGATAGAACGAATAAACAAATATGGCCAATGAAAACATGAAACGTTTAAAGTTGCTCAACATTTTTAAAGGAAATCAAAACTGCAACATTAATACAATTTAAAGGAAACTAATGAATATGAGGAATATGTGTAGAGGGAAAGGAATGCTCATGGATTGCTAGTAGAAAAAAAAATTATTGAAGCCACTGTGGATGTGAGTACGGAAGTCCCTTAAATAATTGGAGACAGAGCTTGCATGTGATCCAGTGATCCAGCGTTACAACTTCTATACACACACACACACACACACTCATTCACACACAGATTTTTCAAAGAATCAAAATCTAACTATATATACATACCTACATATGTTCTATGTATGTAAACACATACACACACATATGAACATATATATATATGTTCATATTTGTGTTCATTTTATCACAGCACTATTTATAAGCATCAGGATATAGAATCAGCCTAGATCTTATCAGCAAATAAAGAAAGAAAGAAAATTTATATATATTCAACACATTTTTGTTCAATCATAAGAACAAACAAGTCAACTGTAGGTAAAGGGTGGGATTGGAAAACATCATGTTAACTGAAATAAGTCAAACTGACAAAGTATCACACTGTTATTACATGTGTAAATTTGGGTGAGCTAGATGTGAAAATAAAAGATGATTTTTGAAAGGAAAAGGATTCAGGGGAGGGGGCATAAGAAAGTGTATCAATGTGAATATGATCATCATACGCCACATGAAATAATGCAAATGCTATAATGAAATTCAAATTCATTTTTACAATTTATATGTACTACTAAAATAAAATAGAATAATTGGGTTCCAAATATAAATAATTGGATATAAATTAAAAGTGAATATGTTATTCTATATGTATGCTACATTTAAATATTTTAGAATTATTTTGTGGTAATTTTTATTGTTTATTTCTGACATTGTAATCTAATTATAGCATTTCTTCTTTCCCTGTCCTTCCTCCAAACCCTCCCATATACCCCTTCCAGTTTTCCTTCAAATTCATTGCCTCTTTTTTCACTAATTGTCAATGCATGCATTAAATATATTTGTATATACATACATATTACTAAATACAATCTGTTGAGTCCCTATAATGTTAATCGCATGTGTATTTTCAGGGCGGATCATTTGGCACTAGACAACCAATTGTTATGCTCTTCTCTGGGGAGGACCATTTCTCCAGCTTTCAGCTTTCTTGGTTACCTTAGTTCCTTGTGCAGAGTTGAGGTCTCATGGCCTTTTCCTGTCCATTTTGATGTGTTCTTTGGTGCTATCCTTTTCGAGAAGTCATGTTGGTGAGTCTTTATGGGCATAGCTTCTGATGATATATTAGGGGACAAAATTTGACAGCATGTCCTTTGCTGTACCACAAAGTTCATTGGTCCTTAAGTCTCAGAGATTGTTTTTAGATTTATTCACTGGAACTGGGCGTCACAACTTTGAATCTTGATTGGTCATGTTGCTCTCTAGTGGTTTCTGTCTGATGCAAAGAAAAATTTCCCTGTTGAGGGGTGAAGACTACACTTCTCTGTAAGTATAAGGACACATGTCTGTAGATTGTTGTTTGGGATTATGCTGTCTTAGCCATCAGTGGTTCTCCTCCAATAATCATGACTTCCTTAGCACTGAGTAATTAGCTAGGTTTCTAGTACTAGGCATGACAGTATCCTTCTTGTTGATCAGGTATGAAATTCAATTAGAGAGCCTTTGGTTTCCACCACGGTGTGTGTGCCGCTACTGCTTTCCTAAATAGACATTACACGTTGATGTTAATTATTGTTAACAGATTTTATTTTTAGCTATTTATATTTCTGTCTGTGTGTCTGTGTATAGGTATGTGCACTTGAGTGTAGGTGCCTACTAAGGCCAGAGGCATAGATGGGAATGATGCTCTTGGAGCTGGAGTTACAGGCCATTATGAGCTACATGACAGGAGTACTGGGATGTGAACTTGGGTCCTCTAGACAAGAGCAGTATTTGCTCTGAACAACTGAGCCGTCTATCCAGCTGCACACATGAATATTATTCGTGTTTCTTCATTTAGTTCTGTTTGGAAAAGAAGCTTTAAAAGCAGTGTGATTACTACTGGAGGAAATTAAGTATGGATTTTTACTTTCAAAAATAATATTAAGGATATATTGCTAGTTTTGCCATCTTATTGTGTTTGGATTGAACTTAAAAAAAATCAATAATATATACTAAGAGGGTGTTGAAACCACATTTTGTCAGTAAATTCATTTAGGTCTCTTGCCCAAATCTAAGACCTTATGAATATTAGACAAATGTTACACCACTGATCTGCATCCACAGTTGTACAGTTTTCTTTAGAATTCTTCTGCAATACAATTTTCACACAGAAAATATTACAAAATATTTACTATATTGAAATTCCTTCATGAACTCTTTTATTGATATAGTAAAATTAAAATAACAATGAGTATGATACCATATCCTTCTAGAATACATGTTCCAACTAGGTCATTCTCACATTTTAATGAATGAATGAATAAACTAATGAATAATTACCAAATTTAAAACTATGAAATTAAAAATAAAGTTTATTTAATTAAAAAATAGAATGAAGGATTATTATCATAAACAAACCTTTAAACAGAAATGTGTTCAGTTCTTTGCTGGTCTTATCTTGGAATATAGGGAGATACCAATGCTCAGTGGAAAGATGTGTGTCAGAAAGCACTCTGAGCCTATCAGATATCTTCTGAAGTGACCACACATTTTTTCTGTTTGATGGATAATTTCTTTCTTGGAGTAATGGTGGTATTTATTATTTAAATGCTATTTATTAGACTTTCAAAGTAGACATGAAGACTGCATATGATTGAGGATAGCATAAACTGCTCTGGATTAGTGTTATATTTTGAAGACTATTTGATTGGATTTTATTGATTTGAAGTTTGTTTTAATTCAACAGAAAAGATGCTGTATGGAGTGGGAATCTATAAAACAGGGCAAGTTTAAAGCATTAGAGACACACTGGGTGGCCATGTCTTGAATAGAAACACCTTTCCTGTATTTTTTATTTTTGTCTTTTGGACTAATATGATGCTATCTTATTACACAATAAAGCTTCTTCAATATTTTTCCAAGCATCTGCATTCTTAAGAATCAAGAGACGAGAATCTTTTATTGGCAAGGTCTTATGCAGTGCTAATTTGGATGCAATCCTTGTAAGAATCTCTTCACATAAGAATTAAGACAAGCAGGCACCTGGTTTTATCTTTGTTTTTCACTTTGTAGAGATCTACAAAAGCCAGTAGATGTTACTGGAGAAAATGCCTCATAATCTGTAATCATAACGCATTGGTGTTTAGGGGACTTTAGAATTAACTCTAACTTCTTTCTCCAATAAAGATGTGTCCATTATAATGCAATGTTTTCTGCAGGCTGTCCTTATTTCTAGCCAAGAAGCTTTATATAATATTTACACCCAGCCTCATTCTTGTAATTACACCTTTCCTTGCAGACATTAGCAGAATTGAGAAAATGATTCTTTCATTTGGAATTTGTCTTCCAGCTAAGTCCCAAACTATTACCACAGAATAGACTTCATTCTCTCCCCTTTATGAGCAACACATTTAGATCTAAGCATTTAAGGATGAGGAAATTTTAAATGCTACACCAAATAAACAGAATACCCAATTTAGAAACCCTTAATTGTCTGCCTTAATGGTGGTTTTGTATATCCCAGATAAACCAAAGCCAAGAAAAGCTTGACATTTTTCTTCGCATCTGGATTTAACTCTCAATTTCTCATCTTTCCCCCATCCCTCGAGCTAGTCTCAATAGTTTAAAATGATCAGTGGGATTCATATGGTTTGACATTCTCTGTCTTCTTTCTTTCATCATTCTCCTTTTGAGTTGAGGCCATTAAAAAAAGTCGGAGTAGCACAGAATGTGTGTAATAGGGTATGGTATTATTTTAGATATCACATAATTTAATACTAGGAAATGGTTGTTACATGTTTAATTTATGTCAGCCTGAAACAATTTCTCAATTTTATACTGGAGTATCTTTATCGATCAAAAACCTTGACATATGTACATTCAAGTCTGTGAGTGAGACTTGCTTTCAGTATTTTGTCTGGTCAGAGGGGAAAAAAAAACAGTATAAAAGCAGGCTGGGGAACATTCTGTGCTTAGGACAAGTGCCTTATCTAAACAGCACATTAACATTTTGGTCACATAATAGGCAGCAGGGGCCACTATCAGTTATTACTATTCAGGATGATGAGTTATTTTAAGCCTTAACCGCAGCCTTCCAAACAATTATTTATACCATTCTATTTATATCATAAAGCAATAAGAGATGCATTAAATTGATTTTCCAGTCTTAGTAGTGGAATATTTTTGCAAAGATGAACCAGGAAAATTATCTTGAAGTAGCTGATTTATAGTACACTCTTAAAGGCTACTCTATCAGTTACTATAAAGCATAAATGAATAAATTTATGTTTATTTCAGTACTCTTCCCACACTGTCAAATTTTTAGATAAAGATATTTACTGTTTGAGTGATAAGTACAGTTGGCCATTTCTATTTCTTGGCCATTTCCTAACCATGCACAAGTAACTGAGGATAACTTAGTGAACATATAAACAAAATCCGAGATCAAATGGAGCTACTCACTTTGAGAATATTCATTTTATGTCATCCTCATATTTCTGGGGGAAGTATTAATATTCTCCTATTATGGATGATGTTCCAGAGCAAAAAAAAAAAATTCAGTATATACTATCTGCTGATGTCCAGACGTGATGCATCCTGAATTCAGTCCTGGAAGAGTGCATACAGACCAGCAATTGTCTTCATGCACTGTACTGGCTCTTATATGACTAAAAGAAAACCTATATCCCCAGTGTATAAACATGACGAAAAGAAGAGAAATAAGACAAGATAAAAAGATATGTAAGAAGAACACATCTTGGTTCTGATTATTATATAAAGTTTTTAACTTTGAAAGAAGTTTCTTTCGCCCTTCACCACAGCTAATGTTATAGCTCTTGTCATGCTTAAGAAATTAGGATCCTTTTATTATTCTTTGATAGTTTCAAATTGGTATGTAACGGATTTTACTCATCCTGGCCATCCCTTCATTATCCTATCTTATTCTTGATCCTCTACTGCTGAAAACCATCTTTTCAATATGTAGAAATTGGGATTCTTTAGCTGGCATTTAGTACAGGTTCTGACATTCTCCGCTCTAAGGTTTTATCTCACTGGAACTCTTCATTTGATTAGCTCTTCAGTTTCTCGCCTCTGTTTTCCTACAGCCTTTTATTATTCTGTAGGCTCATAGTTCTACCCTGTCTTTCTGTTTGTTCCAAACTGCGCAACTGCAGTTCCCCAGTTGTCAAGTAGCTGGCTGCCTTGCTGCTTTCACAGCACAGCTCAGTGGTTCCTGCTACTGTCTCTTTGCTGTTGCCACCAAAAAGTATCTGCTATCCCTATCATTTCTTTATTTATGTTACCAGATCAGCTTATACTATTAAATGTAGTCAAGAAAAGCCAACTATGTGGAGGGCCTTAAGGCATAAAGATAACAACAAGACCTGCCTAAGATAGAATGTGTTCAAGGATAACACTGGACATTTAGTTGGAGCCCCAAACAAAAATAAGTAAATTATAAAAGGTGGCTGTTAATATAGTTCAGTGATAAACTGTACAAGACTCCTACTTCTATCTTCAGCATCTCAAAAATAATGGGGAGGAAGAAAAGAAAAAAGGAAAACGTAAGGGAGGAGGAAGAGAAAGAAAGGCGATAGGAAAGGAGGAAGAGAGTGCAGAGAGCTTATAAAGTTCCTCCGTGCGCAGGCACTACCATTACCTAACTGAGTCACATGATACAGAGCTCACTGGCCACCTCAACAAAGGAGAGGTAGCAATGAGTCCCTTTCATTCTGGTGCTTAGAAATAGTATATACTTACCCCCAAACCTAGTCCTGAGGCCCCCTATCTGACTGTAAAAGTGCTAGAAAAGCTGAGTCTTAAGCTGGTGATTCTGTTAAGAACCAAAGACTATATATACCTCAGTCCATGCTAGTCACTAAAATATCCTTTTGTTGTTATAATACATTCAGAAACATAATCTAGAACATTCTGAGCTCCAAGTCCAGGATCTCTGGGCGATAGGCAGTGTGCTCTATACCAATTTTAGAAGTGTTATCTTTATATTTAGTGCTCAAAGCATTCCAAAGAAAGAGGATCTCTACACTGAACAGTGAGTACGGTCGGACAGGAATAAAACTGAAAGATCCAAAGGTGCTATTGCTCTGAGGGGTGTGGAAGAACAAGTGCCACACACAGGTGCTGGAGTGTAATGTTTCCCAAGTCCCAATGAGTTGAGTTTGAGGAACATTTATTTTGGGATAAGAATACCGATAAACATACTTTGACATACTTACTTTTTCTCCTTGTGCACTGTTCTAAGTGCTCACTGGATTATTGCACTGATGCTCTTTCTTCTCATATAAGCTCCTTTGATGTGTCTAAAGTCATCACCAAGGGGAAGTGAGCTGAGGGGCTTTCTCAACTTGCTTCCTATTCCACTGGGGTTAGGATATGCACAGTCAGAGGATTCTGTTAGCTCCAACTTGTGTTTTGTTTGACAGGTCTATTTTCTCAACCACAGAGTAGATATGCCATATTTATGATTTCAGTCCATTCTGCACACTAGTTGCAACCCTATAATATTTCCCTACTCATAATTCTTGGATCTGTCCTATTTTGCTTTCTGCCTTGGCTTCTATCTTTCTTGATATAGTGTTACCTTGAGAGTGTCAGATATTCCCTTAATCATATTTTGCCCAGAGCTAAGAACTTCAAACACAAGCAAAACCACTCTAGAGTTTTAAACATCAGGACAGTGGCTTCCCTGGTGGGTAGGGAGTTCTCAGGCAGTTCTCAGGTGTGGGGAACATTTTATTTCCTGAAATGTTTACACAAGTGTATTCACTTTTAAAAACTAGACTCTGTATGATACATCAGAAATAAAATATTGCTTTAAAATAGTAATTAGAATCCATCTTCCTTTATTGATAGACTAGCCAATTCTCAAGCTTAAACAACTAGAATATGAAACAAAAACATTCAAATAAACATATATCCATTGAACACATAAATTAGGTTGCAAGTCAGTGAAAGATTACAAGACAGTACCTGTAAGAAAATTGGGACTACGTCTGGGTAGATTTTCCCATAGAGATGTTGACCATTAAAAGAAGGCAGAAACTCAAACTGGGCAGGAACCTGGAGGCATTAGCTGATACAAAGGCCATGGAAGATTGCTGTTTACTGGCTTACTCCTCATGACTTACTCAACATGTTTTTTTATAGAACCCAGGACCAGCAGCCTAGAAATGTCGCCAATCATAATAGGCTGAATGCACCATTATCAATTGCTAACTAAGAAATGCCCTACAGGCCTGTTTGCAGTCTACTTGTATTTCTCAGCTGATGTTTCCTCCTCTTATATGAGTTAGCCTGTTTTAAGTTGATATAAACTGGCCAGTGCAGACACTGGTATACACATTTGACAGTGGTTTGGGGGATACACTGCTAAAACTGACTTTTATGTGGGAGCTGATAGTCTGGACTCAGATCCTCATGTTTGCATAGCATGCATTGCATTGCATGCACTTTACCTACAGAGCAATTTCTCCAGGCACAGTGAACTCACTGTTTGAATGGCTTCATAATAACCCAAAGAAAATCAGCCAGGAGGCAAACCTAGGATTTGTAGACTGTAAAGCTTATGTGATATCATGCACAATAATGACTAAGCTTAATAAAAATATAAATTCACATTATGCATAGTTCTTTGGAAATAAATTTTTGTGAACTTTACCATAAACACCCCTGTGGCATGTTGAAAAGGTATTAGCAGAGAAAAAAAAATAGCCAAAACCAAAGAAATAATAAAAGAGTACATGGGAACATGGGTCATGGAGTTGAGGTAGCAGAAAACTCCAAAAGCCAGTGAACCCTTACTTTTAATTTTTTTTAAAAGTCTGTTTAGAAATTATTAATAAATTACAAACTGTAAATCATTTGTATCCACAATATGGATTTGTTAAACTATCACTACAGTCAAGATGGAAGAGATAGCCATTGTACACAAAAGAGTTTTCATGGCAGATTTTAATGTCCAAAATATCAATCTCTTCTCATTTCTATCATCTTCTATAGAGAACAATGGTCTGCATTATTTCACAAAGATTAGTTTGCATCATCTGGAGTTCTATGTAAATAAAGTCATAGGCCGTAGATGATACTTACATCAGGCTTTTTAAATGAAGCACTGTGGCCTTATAACTAATGTACTTTATATTAGTGACATGACTTTCCCCATGACAAAAATCATGGGTCCATTAAAAAAATAGCCAAGAACATTGTTCTATTAAACCAAATGAAATAGGCAGAACTGTTTAAAAGGTTTCAGTGACAGAAAAAGAGTTTAGAGGTTTTGCTCCAATCTAAAAACTAGAAGCAGCAAACAGCAAGAAGGACTAACGCAATGAACTACTATACACTGTCAGAGGTATCTTTCTACACATAGATAGGACAGTGGTAAGAAGTACAAGATTCTGTGCCCTAATGGCCTTCACTTCGATGGGAGTAATTCAGTCCATTGAATGCACAGATATACTCGTGTGAAAGATTCCACTAATAAAATATGACTGTGAGATTGAAAACCCAAATTCTGCTGTTTTATCATCCTATGCACATGGAAAGATTCTTAAATGTTTTTGTGCTCTGTTTCATCCATAGGGAAAATAAAAATAATCCCAGGGACTGCTGTGGTTTGAGTGACTCCCCAAGGGTTCATAATTTCCATCCCCAATGTGACTATTGCAAGGTGACTGAACCTTTTAAGAGGTAGGGTATCGTGTGATGCAATTAGGTAATCATAGGTGCTGCACTTGCATGAGATAAATGAAGTTTCTGGGGGCCTCTGAGGACAGGTAGTTTTGAAAAGTTCAAACTCAAGTTGTGAACCACCTTCTGATGTCTTGTCTTCAATATGACCTTTCTCTTCCACCCATGTTTCTGCTATGATGCACCCATTGTATTGTGAGTCAGCCGAGGAGTTTCTCTTCAGAGAATGAAACCATGGGGAAGACTGATCTTGGATTTTTAGCCTCCCAAACTGTGAACTAAGTAGAATTATTTTCTTAATGGAATTTCTGGTCAGATATTATATCAGTAGCAACAAAAATGGACTATCACTAAGACGGTTAATATGCGCAAAGTATGCAGAGGGATGGCTGGCACATTAGAAGCCATTGGTAATCAGCAGATGTTTCCTTTAGAAAAATAAACATAATAATAGCTCAAGATTTTAATACTAGATTTAGTTGGTTAGTGGCTATTGAAAAAGTACTTATTTGATCTGTGAGTTATCTAATGTTTTCTAATCCTACATTAATTGGTGTGGGTGTTGGGATATGTGGATGCTGGGAACCTAACTCATATTTTTGGTTGTGAGCCTAGCCTTTAAAAGCAAAGCCATCTAACGGGTATGTAAAATGAGTGCCTATATGCTTAGAAGACTCACAAGTCTGACAAACCTAGTCAAATATTTCTAATGGCAGACATTTCGTAGAGCCATGGGATGTAAGTTTGCAAATAATGGATTGGCCTTTCCATTACAGATGTCCTGCTTCTAGAAAGTACTGCTCTCATAATACCATATTCCACCCCAGTACCACATAGTAAGTCTTTAGAGCTCATACCTTCAGAAACAAACAAACAAACAAAACATTTAGGAAATATTTAGGAAACACTCTTGTAAGCATCCAATACAACTCACCAGTCAATAAGTTGATGCTTGAAAGTTTTTATTAAGCAAGTCAAATCTCAGTTTCAAAATATGGTCCCCTCAGAATCTGAGGAATGTACACTTTGTGGTTATATTTAATACTGGAATTTGATGCTCCTGCTGCTTGGTACCACTGCAGTCAATTTGAAACAGAAGCAGCAGCCCTGTATAACATAAGGCCACTTAATGA
Source organism: Cricetomys ansorgei (assembly GCA_026225945.1). Lineage (NCBI taxonomy): Eukaryota > Metazoa > Chordata > Mammalia > Rodentia > Nesomyidae > Cricetomys > Cricetomys ansorgei. The sequence continues at coordinate 1,322,382 of JAMJFZ010000882.1, read as the reverse complement.
TTAATTAGTGCTTCTCTCATGCAGCACAGGCAGAGGATGCTCTTGCTGAAGTCCTGATTAACTCCAGAGCCTCAGATGTTGGAAGTGAGCTCATAGCTAAGCTGGGCTGTCAGCTGATGTGTTTAGATATCTTTATGCCTGGTGACTTAATTGCATTTCCAGAGAGTGTTTGCTTCTTATTATCTTTAAAACAACATCATCATGGAAATCCCATAGATACTTATGGAAAAATAGATGTAAACACATTCAGTGTAAATGTACTAATGTGTCAGTTTTATTTATAATTACGCATATATATCTACGCATGCATCTTCCAAGAGTTTGTTAGTAATCCATTCATAAAATGTAACTTAAAACAACTCTCTATGTATGCATACATATATGTATATATGTGCAGATATATATGTGTGTGTATATATATATATGTGTATACATATATATGTATATTTGTGTGTGTGTATGTATTACATTACATATTTTTGTGGCCATACATTCTGACTATAGAAACAAATGTAAAATCAAAGGCAAAAAAAAAAATTTTTTTTTGCATCCAATGAGAAGCAGAGAGAAGGTTTAAAAAAGACTGGCCTGTAATCATTAATATCTATCCTTTTTTTTTCTTTATATTATTACTTTCAGTATGGTCTCAACCATGAGGATTGCTGTAGATTCAAATTCCAATCAGCCATACAATATTTAAGAAGCTGATATTGTAGAAATGCATTTTGATGCATAAGGCTTGAGGGAACAGGGCAGTCAGAGGTTAGCTCATGTACAGTGCTTTCATATCCCACTGTGTAGTCTCCAATATTCTTCATGTTTTGTTATATACTCAGGACAGCATTTCTGCATTTGATGTGTGTGTGTGTGTGTGTGTGTGTGTGTGTGTGTGTGTGTGTGTGTTCTTGCTACTCAAATAATCCAGCATGGGGAAGCCATAGCTGTTGGAGAGTGAAGCAGCTGGTTACAGTGTGTCTGTAGTTAGGAAACCTAAAGAACTGAATACCAGTGATCATCTCACTTTCACATTTATATTCACTCCGGGCCTCCAGCCTAAAGGATGGTGATGCCCACATTCAGGACGGATCCTCCCTCCACTGTTAAATGTTTCTGGAAATACCATCATAGACACAGTCAGAGTTCTGTTTCTGTAGTGATTCTAAAGTCTTTTGAGTTCAAAATGAAGACCAACCATCACACTGTTAGTGCCTGTGTTCTGTTCCTGTTTTTGATATAACTATACTGTCTTGTATTTTACAGCAAATTTAGAAATCAGACTGTGTGTCCTCAAACACTGCTGTTTTTTATTCTCTTATGTATTTATCTTGGTTACTCTGTCTTGCTTGATAAAATTTAAAATTGCCTAATCAATTTTTATGAATATGGCTTGAAGTTTTATTAGAACTGTATTGAATATGTATTTGGTTTTGACAGCTGGCATTGTAATAGAAGTGAGTCTTCAATTCTCTAAATATGAAGTGCTCTGCTGAGTTTTTGTGCTTGGATTTTACTGGGCTTTTGGAATCCATGGGGTTATGTCTTTTATAAATCAACTTTGTGCTTCTTACTATTCTTTTCTTGAATATTTTTATGCTTTCTTTTTTTTTTCAAGAACCACACTTACATATATCTTAGGATGCTAAAGAGTTACTTATTTTGTGCATTAGTATATCCTAACTTTTTTGTTTCTATATTTCCTTTTGGGTCATAACCAACTCTGTGTGTGTGTGTGTGTGTGTGTGTGTGTGTGTGTGTGTGTGTGTGTGTTTGATAATGTTTTCCAGTAAAGCATTTTTTCTACTATTAATTTACTTTCCTTTCTTCTTAATTTTTGAGAAAATAATTGAAATATAATTATGTGATTGCCTCCATCCCTTTCATCCCTCCAGTCTTCTCCTCTGTCTCTTATGTCATCCCCTCCATGTACCCCACACTCCCACACTCCATCTCAAATCTTTTTCTTTTTTATTATTAGTATCCTCTCTCTCTATATATCTGTCTCTCTCTGTCACTCTCTCTCTTTCATACACACACACACACACACACACACACACACACACACATTTCTGAGTCTGTTTAGTGTTATTTGTATGTATTTGGTTGAAGTTATGGCTCCTAGAGGAGAAAATATACTGTCACTTTTACAAAACAGCACAATCCTTAACTTCATCCTAAAATTAATCATTATATCCACAGATACATATAGTTGTCACCACTCATCAGTGGTGCAGTGGAAGGAGATAATTACAGATAATTACAAATGGTATAAATGAGATCAACTGATTGTGGTGTACCCAGCCCTAATGTATACATATAAAATACAACTCCTGCATCCAAAGCTCAAGAAACATAATCTGAAGAGGCTGTGGGAAGGATTTAAGAGATTGTATATTTTAGCAATGACAGGGACACTAGAATTGTGACATCTCAACAAAATGACTGACTAAAAAAAAGACCCAAATGAACACAACACCAATGGACATACTAATGGAAAAGAGTGAAACCTCAGGCGGCTCCAATCTAAGACAAATAATTACAGACAACCAATGGCTGCCAAGAGAAGGAGAATTGGTCTTCCCCCCACAAGAGCTATCTAAGTCACTACCTAATCATGGTTAGATTGTATTGCAAAGGTTACACATCCAGAACAGTGACACGATAATTAAATTACTTGCTTTGTGATTTACTTCCATGTCTTTCACTCATCTCCTTCTCCGTGGGTTTGTTTTAGCTTGAAAATCCCAACTTTATGACCATGTGATTGATTTTTCTGGTAACTAGTAACACCCTAAAGTCACCTAGAGGTTCATCGCATACTCATTGCCATAAACTCATGTTTTATAGGGATTACGGATAACCATGACACTCTTGCTTCTACCATGGGTATTTAAGAAGACTTCAATGTCCTTGGCAGACACCAGAGACAAATGGAAGATTTTTTTGTTTGTTTGTTTTATTTTTTATGTATCCCATTATAAGAAACTTATTCTATTTATACATTAAAATGATGAGTGAGTTAATGAAATCAGTTTCTAACTGATTTTCAGTAAAATTTACTGTTGCATTCAGGTTTAAAGCAGTAAAAATTATGTGAAAGGAAAATAGCCAAATTGAAACTCCTCCAAAAGTCTTTACATAGGAATTTTATTATCCCAGTAAAGAATGGTACAAAGCTACTAGAAAGAATTCAGAATTCAGCCAAAAGGGAAGAATACATGAAGGCATAAAAACCTATGTAGCATAAAATTAATCTCATAATAGTAACCTCATTGAAAAGGCTAATATATGGAACCTGGGGTGCTCAAAATAGTTTCTAATATGTAAGAAGGAATATATAAAGAAGGGAAACCTTTTAAGAAGAGGTTAGTAAAAATTATTCGAGGAGTTAAGGTACAACAGGGTAGAGTTATTATGCACTGTCACTCTGGGGTCAAATTTCACCACTTTAAAAAAAAAGGTGACTTAATTGCTCTATAATTTCATAGTAACAAGGAAAATTCAACTCATTGTACACTGCAGCATCCTGGAAGAATGGAACTCAAGTCTTATCATTGAGAAACTTCCCCCTAATTCACAGACAGGGATATTACCAATTAGAAAGTTCCAACTAACCACCAACTAGAAATTTGCAAGGCTATTATTGTACTTTGACCAGGCAAATATTTCCTTGTGCACATAAAAATATTCTCCTCAGTCTCCTTCATTGGAATCAGGTCCTGGAACTGACCAGTTCATGAAGTCATATTGGCTCAAATGAACTATTGAATTTTAATGTGCCTTCCATGATCTTCTCAGAGTTTGACATCTGTGTTTTGAAGTTACTTACTTATGCTATTGTTTTACATATTTCTGTATTTATTTTTTTTAATTTTTAAATAAAATATTTTAAATAATTTATTTAATTTTGTTTAATGTGCATTGGTGTGGGGATGTCAGATCCCCTGGAACTGGAGTTACAGACAATTATGAGCCGCCATGTGGGTGCTGAGAATTGAACCCAGGTTCTCCGGAATAGCAATCAGAGATTTTAACCACTGACCCATCTCTCAAGACCCTATTTCTTAAGACACGTTTTACAATAGCTCTGTAAATGCATCACTTTGGAAGTGGCATATATTTAATCAAGAAGAATGAGAGATTTTGTAATATTATTAAGCTGAAATTCAGTCTTTCCTAATGATTCTTCATTTAGAAATGCAATCTTCTGGTAGTGTAAGATATTCTTGAGTAATAAATGCCCAAGGAAGCTTTAAAAAATAAATATAGCTCTGACATGGTCCAAGGCTGACCAAGGGAGAGGGAATTTTCAAGGTTGTTTTCCACAGTTCCTGGTCTAAAAACCCTTGGTTAGCTTGTTTTTGCTTCCAAAAGACTGTAAAAACATTTTGCCTTAATACTGCAATACTTCTTTTCTCTGTAAACTCACAGGAAAGAAATGAAGTATTCTTGTCCCTCTATTGCTCCCAAAGAGCAATATCTTCCCAAGATATTCCTTACAGAATGATATTTGATATCATTATTATAATGTTCTTTCCCAAGTCTTACATTTTGTCATAAACAAAAATACGTGTCTCTAATTCCCAGCCAGTCATACTACATATACACATGAGTGAACCAAATTAATTATGAAAGCAAACACACATGGGGATATGAACAGTGAAAAATGCTCAACTGATTGCTTTTAATTTAATGGATTTATCTATGAATTATGAAATATCTACTCACATTATTCAATGAATCTTATTTCACATTTTAATAGACATGTAATATTTAATGATCTAAGCTCTACCTGTAGTATCCTTCATTGTTTTTAGAATGATTAATCCCATTTTACATTTAATGCAAAACATATACATCAATATATCTAATAATCAGGTCACATTAACTTGACTAGTATTTAAAATACTGAAATACTTTAAATGATACAGTGAATTGTTATGCTCAAAACTATGTGTTCTTTCAGATCCTCATTGAGGAAGCAAAGGATGGCTTAGTCACTTTCAAAGCATTCTTTTCCATTGACTGAATATAGAAGATGCTCATTGCTCTTTAATATAATTTTTCAACATTCATCTTGAAAATGTATCAGCCACTCTTCCTTATGATATGTACACTCTGAAGGAAAATGTAGAAAATAATCACACACAGAGGCCTGAACATGTGCACGCACACACACTCTAAGAAAGTATGGGGGGGTGTTATCTCTCTTTCCCCTGAATATTATGATCCTAAATGAATGCTCTGGGAATTATCTCTTTTCAACCAAATTTCTATTTTTAAACTCTTCCTTTTCATGGGTCATAAGACAAATATGAACCCTAAGAATGTTCTAGCTTATTGCCCTTCTGATAATTTAATTGGAAGCATTTCTATTTTAAGGAAACAGCCTAGTCACATATTTCAGAATCTGCAGTGTTACAGGAGAAGTCTTTGTTGTTCCAAGAGTAAAATGTTCTATGCTATATAAACTATCTTGGTGGTGAATTTGCTTTTTCTCACAAGCATTTCCACTGTGAATGCATGAGGCTTTCTTTTGAAATGCTTAAAACTATTTCTGTATTATACCATTATGCTATTTTTACCCTAATATAATATATTGTTATGTAAGGCATATTACAGTAATAAAAGGAGTAAATTAAGGTTAAGTGTAGGAGCATAGGAAAAGACATTTTAGCAAATAAATCAGATCTATTTCCTTATAATTCTAAAAGTTGGAGTAAATTTGACTTTCCCATTAGATTAAAACATTACTTATACCTTCTTAAAGAACTACCAAGACAACAAAGGAAAATGACACTATTTCTAGCATGTCCTATCTCTGAGGAATTCGGCTTTATAAATCCTGATATGAACCTCTGAATATCAGGGTTTTTTTTTATTATTTTACTTTTTATTTTGGTCTGCCATAGTAAAGAAATTGGCCACTTTATTGAGGCTTCAATTCAATTCAGCTGAAGATGGGAGGATGAATCCCTGGGAGAACCACACAATGCCCTGCTGGGCCTTCTCTCATATCTTTTTTTTCAGTTGTTCCCATGGGTATTACTATCTGCACTATAAGGAGAAAATGCCACCAGAGACGGAAGAACTGAGAAAAGCACCCATTCTATGTGGAATGAGAACCAGCCAAAACAGTCTGATAGGCTTACCCACGATGCCCTCAAGTTTCGTTTCAGACGTTCATCCTTTGGTCTGTTCTGCACACCTGAAAGAAAACAAATGGCAAGTTACCATGTATCACACACATACATTTTCTCCTGTGAATGTGCCATTATGTAGACAGTGTGTAAGTATTTTATAGGGAAAGCACTTGTGGGTAAGAAAACCATTTGTTTTCTGACCAGGCATTTAAGATTAATGGGTCTTAAATGTTTATTAGACATCGCTATTCTAGAGGAATTCAGATGCTAGCGTTTTCTATTCTGCATGGATTTCAAAGATTCATTATATAGCATGAAACGAGACAGAATATATTTGCATATTTTGTAAAGAAAGAAATGGAAATGGAAAGCAATTACCATGACATAAATTATTCTCCTCATTATAAACATTAATCATAAACTCAAATATTGTAATGAACCTGTTGGTCACTTTTGTTGTTTTTATATTAAGACTCATGCAAATACTTCAGTACAGAAAACAAATTAATTGAGCATTATTCAATTTGACCATATATATAGAGGTTTCAAAATTCTACATTATGGGGCCTCTACTAGGTTACTTATGCGAAGTAGGTCAGTGTAATGACTTCATTCTATTTAATCAAAATTTTGTGTATGGAGGGGGTTGTGTTTTTAGTTTCGAGGTGCATTAGGACCTAGTTCTTAAAATCTGAGAATCTCATGAGGAGAATTTTATTTATGTTACTAGTATACTTGGTTTTTCAATACACCCATTTTCTTTTTCAGATCAGAGTGCTTTCCACCTCTCAAATCATGCACTAAAGTCTTTAATGTGAACTTAGAATATGATTTGGTAGTTTAATCTGAAAGGAGCCTGCTTTTGTGATTGACCTGTGCAGAATAACTGTAAATGTACCTACTGAACAAGAATAGCACAAGGGAACAGAAAATCAAAGCTTGATTCACCATGTCATTGCTATTTTTTAAATTATATGTAATATTATGTATTGTTCTCACATATATAAAATAGTATTTACTTGTAAGATATCTCTTATTAGGTGCTATAATATTCTTCATCTGGCATTTTGGGATTTTTGTAAAGCTATGGAAAAAATTCTATAAATTATACTTAATATCACATGTTTCCCTCTCTCATTTGTTCTGATTTTTGACATGAGGTTCTCAGAAATTGTGTGATACTCAAATATTTCTCAACATATTTAAAGTTTTTTCACAATATTATTATTCAACAAAAATGAACTATATATAAGATGTTTGTTTTTAAGTACTGTATGAAATGTATTCCTAATTTTCTCAATGTGAAGTTCCATAGGCCATACCCATAAGTCTAGTGTTCTACAGTTGAAAAGGGAGAAGAAGCAGTCTTTGTGCTACTGTTAAAATAGTAATAATTGAAATAAGTAAAATTTCCAAACAATAATATACATGATCCTTATAATTGCATTGTAAAATCAGTTGAGAAAATAATGATAATATTGGACTTCTTATAAAATGGAGAGATAAATATATTGCTCATTTCTCCTGAATTTCCTTATTTTTCATTTATATATATTACCTGTATTAAAAAGTCTGTGAAGTGAGAGGAAGAAACAGAATAACATTTCAAAGCATCTAACATCTTTTTTCATTGATGAATTGACTCTTTGATAATTTAATTTATGTGTATAGTATATTATGCTTACTCTCATTTCAACCCTCTGTTATCTCCTTCACACAAGTGAAGGGAATGACTCCATATCTCCCTGAATGTGTACACTGCAAAAAGCTCAGCGATGGGATTTAGGGACCTCAGAACATCTCTTGCATCTCCTCCTGATTGTTGATGTGCCCATTCTTATGCAGACACAGTGCAGGCATCAACAAGCACTGCAAGTTTGTGATTTCTATGTTTGTGTCTTGACCAAAGATAACATTTCATGGCCCTTCTTATTTCCCAGATCTTCCATTCAGTTCTACTCTTTCTTCTTCCTGTTTCCTGAAGCTTAAAGGGGATAGCACATATGTCTGGTTTAGGATTTACCACTCATACCTCACTTATTCCCAATATCTGTTGAAGCTAAGTGTCTCTTCATTCCATATTGTACACTGGAAAACAGGGTTCTCTGATTAAGGCTGCTAGCAGCAGTTGTCTACGGATATTAACATATTTAGAAAGGAACTTGACACTATGTCAACATAGCTAAGCAACAATATTAATTTTAGTCTAGGACCTATAATATCCCACACCATGGATTTTTTATTAGATTTAAAATACTAAGCATGGATTCTGTCCCGTGAAGTGCACCTCAAAACCAGAGGGCAGCTGGTTACTTCCATAACACTTGTGCCACTATTACACTATTAGTCCTGATAGGTTTTTGTTATAGTTTGTAGAGTTCACAGCTAGACAAGGTCATTGATGTCTTTTCGCCTCCAGCAGCACAAAACACCATAGAGAATGACAAAAGAAGGAGGAAATTTCTAGCTCAGTTCCAGCTTGATTTCTGTCTATCATGTTACCCAGGTGTTTTGACATCTTCAACTCTAGGGTCTTATTATCTAATTTTCATGGTCATTCAAGAGGAATGGGCAGAGCCTGTATTGTTAGGAGGCCTTATGCCAACAACTCATTCGGAGGTTCCCCACCTGGCTTTGATATTTTCATTTTAAAAGCCAACAACTACTAGGAGTTTTTACATATATGCAAGGTTAATAATAGATAATCCTATAATAGATAATCTGAGCAAAAGCAGCTGTAGGCTGTAGAATAAATGGGATTATTTTAAAATCCTTATTATTCCATCCTATTATTTTACATGAAATAATTTTGTAAATTTCAAGTGATATTACTTATTTTTATTGAGATAAACACTAATCATTTTATATTTTCTAAAGAATATATATGTTGTTAGGTGTATTTAGATTCCTTAGTTAGGATCCCACACAATAGTAAGAATTTACAAAATTATTGTGGATCATTCTTATTATTTTCTTAAAGTCTAAAGACATCAAAGTAGTAAGTGTTGCTATATTCCTTAATGTACAAAACTTTTTAAGTTTTATTTTATTTTTGTTTATGTAGAGTTTTCTGCCAGTATGTACTACCTGTGTACCTGGTGCCTGAAGAGGTCATAAGAAGGCATCAAATCCAGTAAACCTGGAGTTTCATATGGTTAAGAGCAGCCATGTGTAGGTGCTTTGTGCAACCAAACCTGGATCTTCTTCAATAACAGCAAAATGTTCTTATCCATTGAGCCACCTAACCAACTTCTGATATAAAAACCCTTAGCAAACTTTCAACACCTAAAACAAAATTAAACCAAACATTGAATAGATTAAGTCTTTGAACTTCTTGAGAAAATGTTTAAGTATATTAGACTCCAAGAAGTAGAAGGAATAGGCAAGGAGAAGAAGGAAGCAGAAAGAGATGCGGATTTCAAGAAATGGGTCTGCATCACAGTAACTTCTTTAATCATTCTGTAATTTTTTTGTATGTTCTCTCCCTGAACCTATACCTCACTGACTAACTGGAGCTGCCTGATGAATGGGTACCAGCTCTGGACTTACAGAAGCTTGCTAACCCCACCCGGTCTAATTTTATTTTAGGTACTAGAGTTCTAATCTCAGGTATTTCCACTTGCATGATGTGATAGTTAGTATCAACTCTATAGATTCTAAAATATCCTGGGAGACAAACCTTGGGCCATGGTTGAGAGATATTATTTTAGTTGAGTTAATTAAGGTCAGAAAACCCAACCTGAAAATGAGTAACATTATCCTATGCGCTTTGTGACCTAGACTAAATAAAAGATGACAGTAAACTGAGTCATTGCATCCATTCTTCTCTGCTCCTTGACTTTGGTCAGAATGTGTTCAGCTGCCTCAAGTTCTACTCCCATTTCACTATGCCATGACTGTGCCTTGAGTCATGAGCCAAGTGAATCCTATCTGTTCTTAAGTTTCTTTTGTAGGGATTTTATCACAGTAAGAGAAACTAAGATACGCAAATTGGTACCCCTCCAAAATTGGAGTCATGTGATAGGAATGTGGAAGAGTTTGGGACATCAGGCTAGAAAAGTCTTAGTATGCTGGAAGACAAGTTTAATGGGCTTTTGTGGTGGAAGCTTAGATGGCAATCATGTTGAAAGAAATGCAGATACTTGAAGCTCAACTCATGATTTTCCACTGAGGAATATGGACTGTGTCAAGATCTGGACTAAGGGCCATTCTAGTGATGTTTTGTCTAAGAATATGTCTTCGTTTCGCCCATTTCTGAGAAACTGGGTGAAAATGGATTTAAATATAGTGGACTAATTTGTTCAGGAAAGTAACATTCAAGATAGGAGAGAACTCAAGCTGGTGATTGGAAGTATCACAGAAGAAAATCCTCTTGTACTAAGGCCAAAACATAGCCTAATAGAGGCCTCAGGTTCTTTAGGTTCAAATTCATTTGAAGAAAGTCTAAAGTGAAGAACTCCTCTGCTCCTTAAAAGCATGTGCCTGAGGAGATGTTTCTCGAGGGTCAGCACACAGAAAATGATAAAACTCTGATGTAAAGGAACCAGGCTACATCTCAAGCTGACAGCAGAACTTGACGGTATTGTCCCCAGGGTACTGGTATTGCAGGCATGGAAAATGCATTGTTGAGGGGTCAAGGAATCTTTTATTATGATTTTAAAGAACTCCTGATGCCCAGCAATGTGTTGATGGTCAGTGCTATTAGGAGGCCATGAAAGGCCACAGCATGAAACTATGAAGGTGAAGACTAAGTTGCTATGGAAACTCCAGGATGTTGAATGCTATAAATCGGGGTATCAGCCAAGATTACTTGAGCTTACGCAAGAGAGAAGAGTATGTTGTGTACAGTAGAATAAAAAAAGATGGGGCTACCTAGTTCCTGAGGAGTCCAGTTGATTCTATTACAAGCGCTATATCAGTGGTTCTAAAGTTCCTAGTACTGTAGTCCTTTAATACAGTTCCTCATGTTGTGGTGACACTCCAACCATAGAATTAGCTGGACAGAGTCCTCTATTTGCTTTTCTGAATCTCATCCTGTCTGATTATCAGGCAAACAGGCAGAGGCAGGATCACACACTTACTTCAAGGTAGGTATAGGTGGGAGGAGTTTATTCAGAATTTATGTGCCAAAACACACACACACACACACACACACAACCTCCATATAATCGCAATTGAGGTCAAGTATATGAGGTCAAGTACATTTCTTTGTTTCGTTGGGTTTTTTTTTTTCTCTTTGGTTTTTTGAGACAGGGTTTCTCTGTGTAGCCTTGCCTGTCCTGGAACTGGCTCTATAGACCAGGCTGGCCTCAAATTCAAAAATCCATCTGCCTCTGCCTCCCGAGTGCTGGGATTAAACACAAGCACCACCATAACTGGGTAAGTATATTTCTATCTAAAGTAAGTATCAGTGAAGCATCTATCCAAACTATAGCATTGCAATGAGTTTCATGAGCTGCTTAGACTCTAACTGCCAAGAAAACATTCCTATGGGTAAAATTAAGGAAAAATTAATTCGTTAAAATGTTTTCATAAATTTGTGAAGAACTCAGAGGAAGAGTATACTCCAAAGGATTGTAAATCAAAACCTCAACTTGTGCTAGATTTTTAAATTATTTATTTGATTGTCCACTTCCTCCTCTAAACTAGGAGTTTCCTGAGGTCATTGGAATAGAATGAAAACCACATGAGCTTCGGTATGGCTAGACCATGTGTTTGACTATTGGCTGTGTGACCTTGGGCCAGTATTTAACTTTTTGAGCTTCAGTTTTTGTTTAATGTGTAAAGGCTTCAGTAAATTATTCCACCTGATGTTGAAACATATAAAGCATATGGTACTTATTTGTGAGTTGAATTAATGAAAAGAAACATTTATTAGTGGTTTTTATGTATGACTGGACTTACTATGGCATTTATTTGCTATCTGTGTGGTGGTGAGTATAAACGGAATATAGTCAAAGGAATATATCTTACTCACTCATGCAATGATAAAGCTATAGGCTTATAAATTCTTCCAGAGGGAGTTCATCTCACCAGTGATGGGATAGATGTACTGGGTTCTATGCATAATAATTTCTTACATAGGTCTGAGGTGATCAAGGTATTTAGAAGGTATTAGAATTTTATTATAGTTCTTCTTTAATTGTACTGTGAATTATTTCTCTCTATATTTCTCTCTATATCCAAGAAAAGAATCAAAGTTTCAGCAAATAACTCTAAGAAATAAAACTATCATCAAAAGTGGTGTGGCTCTTTTGGGCCAGCAGAATCTCACACTAACCTTTTCTATTAAACTTTACTGTTTGAGATATGCCAAATCTAGAAAAAGGAGGTCTGACTACAGAAGAAATTAAATGGAATTCAGAACCAAAAAGAGGGTAATTCATTCACTTTTAGAAGTAAATTCTGTCCCATTTGGTATTAATGTCTGTGTTATTCAATGTTTGATGAGTTAATGTGTCTCAAGCCAGAGAGACCAACACACATCAGGTAACTCTGAAAGGTTTATAGTTAGCTTATGTTGGTAGGGTGGTTAATTACAAAATGAACTAACTTAGAGACTTGAAGATGTTTGCTGAGAGAAGCTTGTGGAAAGAGACTGACTTAAAAGGGGCTACTTGTTCAGAGCAAGGAAAAGTAACTATAAAGACAAATATTGTCACAGTGCAAAACTTGTGGTTAGCTTCAGATGAATGAACAGATCACCTTTGCAGTCATAGGAACAGAGAAGTCCAAGTAGTTTTGTTTAAGAAATAAGGAAAGGAATTATTTGAGGGGGGAGAGTAAGCACTTTTAATTAAGTTTCTACAACAAAGATGGGTTTAACTTTTAAGCCTAAAAGCAGAATAAGACTTCCCTTCTATAAACTCCATTCTGCCTCATCAGAAGACTTGGTGAGGCATTTTAATAACCAAAAACTTGGTGCTTCCCTTAAGTTCCATGAAATAGGATTACTGTAGGGTATAATCAAGACTTCATGTGGACTGAATTATTTGGTTGAACAATAGCATATTTTGTTAAGAGTCTGATTTATTTGTGCCACACATTTTACTATTTACTACACTCTTTCAGAACATAAAAAAATCAGAAACACACACACACACACACACAATTCATCTACATATTTGACTAAGTGCTTACTATAAACTTCTGTGTTGTTATTTTTTTTTATTTTAAAATTGTATTGTGTTCATTTTGATATGTAAAGTCTCTCAGGCAATTAAGAGAAGCCAGACTGAGATATCAGTTTTCTTGTCTAACCTTGTATAAGAGAGGTGCTTCATTTTTTAAACATGAAGCTTTCAGTTCTTTACAACTAATGGTGAGTGGTATGTATACATGATCGAAGGCTAGTGTCATGGATATTTTTACACTAGGAAATTACATAAAGTTGGAACTTTTATTTCTAAAAATACAGTGGTTATATTATAGCAACTGTCTCATAAATTTTAGATCATGTCCTTAAAGGCAGGTCCCTCACTGTCTGGTACATAGCACCCTCATTTTTTTGTAGGACGTTTTAGGAAGCTGGGACTCTGCATTTTCTCATTATGTCATATCACATGGCTAGAAAATAGACAAGGCATTAGATACAATACAAAATATTGGAAAATATGCTGAAATGGAAATTGAAGAGTCATGTTCTATTCATTTAAGTATTTGATAACAACTACATGGCAAATCACTTAATATCTGTGTATTGTTATTGCTTATAAAAGAGAAGGCTGAAGTGACTAATCCACAGTAGATCTAAAGCCAAGCCAATCTCAGTGTTTAGGACACACCCAGGCATTAAGCTCTGCATCATGGGAGCCATTTACAATATATCCATCTGACCTGCAGTAATAATCCCTTCTGTAATTTCTTTGAATAATCTCTTAGCTTCCAGAGTTAATTGACACAGACTCTGTCTCTTTCTTGTACTTCTGGAATGTTCCTTGGTTTATGTTCCTTTAGTTAACTTAGTGTTACTGATCTAATATGTATTTTTCAATACAACAATGTGATGTCTCTAAAATAGAAAGAAAATTATTACATTACCCCATTTTAAACAATTTAATACTCAAATCAGAATTTTTATGTTTTTAAAAATTATTGACAGCCTCACACACTTATATACTGAATATCCTTCCTCATCCCCCCCTTACTCTTACTGGAAGCTTTAGTCCCTTCTGCTTTCCTTTGCTGCCTTCTAGCCCCAATCTCCACCACTATCTTTGCCTGTGTCTGTGTTCATTCTAACCTCCTTTTCCTTGATTGCACAACTTTGTACACCAGGCAAGGTTGTCTTAATGTCTTTTCTTCACGTGACTTTTGCTATCTGAGATAGTCCATTCAGTTTCTTGAATCTCAGTCTCCTCTTTTAGTTGTCATGTTCAATGCCAGGAAAGTCTGAAGCACGTGTAAAGTACTTGAAGACATTGCATTGTACAGAAACTTAAGGATCACTGTAATAATTCAAGTGAGAAAGGTAGCAACAAATGAACATTACAACAGTAGTGATAGTAAAGGAAAGAGGGTCGATACCTAAGAAGTGAAAACAAGATTTAATGACTCATTAGGTTGAGGGATGGGAGAAAATATGGGGAAATATGATGATGATGGCCTAAGGAGATACTGGATCTTATAGGGAAGCAATAGTAAGCAGAAAAATAGAATTAATGGGACTGAAAAGAGAAGGGGAATTAGCATTTATTTCTGTTAAGTCTACTATGCATTCATAGCATAGACCTTACATTCTGGAGAAAACAAAAACTATGAGTTGGCAGGACCGTAGCACATATGAATGACCTCACAGAGCCTGTGGCAGCATGCACACATAGTGTGAGTCTTCTCACCTCAATGAACCTAATCATAGTGATCCCAGATTCTGTCTACTCAATAACCAGTGTTATCCCTCACAACTATTCTGTTCCATTCTCAATCCCTGGCTCAGGATTTCCTCAGGGAGAAATGTAGACCACAGAAGATGGAGCTAAAAAAAAAAAAAAAGTTAAACTAATTTTGAATGAAAATGTGGGAAAGTTCAAACCTGAAGCTAATTTGGAAATGGGAAATATGTTTGTGGTAAGCAATTAAGAAGCTTGTGACCATATAGACAATAACTTAAGTTCTAGGGTACCATTTTAACAAAAAGCAGAGAGAGGAAAAATAGCCATGAGGAGTCACTCTGTAGTCATGACAAAGGAGAGTATCATCAAAAAATGGTTTGCAAAGGAGGACCCTAAGTTTAGAGTTGGCTGCTAAGCAATATGTGCTCTGAGTGTTATAAAATATCAGAGGGCATTAAGCTGGTGGTTAGTAGAACTTAACAGCTAGAAGAGACACAAAAAGCATTACAAGATTGATTAACATAGAAAGGATATAAGACAAGTAGATCTCAATACACGATCAGCTAGAAAACCTATCCAAAAATACAGGGAATAAAAATCGAAGGAATTGAAGGTGAAAAGACAACATAGATTAATGATGATTATAAAATCCAACACTTCACTTACAATAATAAATAGAAAAATAGACAGACGATGAAGAGACACACAATATTTCAACAAAACAATAAAACTCAACTGAAGAGATAGCTCTTTCTGAGCAAGCATGGTGAGTTTGGATTCCCAGAACTCATATAAAGTAGAGTAGGTAGCACATGTAATCCCCACATTCATATCTCAGGATGAGGAGACAGAGATAGGAGAATCCTTGGAAGTTCATGGGCCAGATACTCTAGAATGCACTGCAGTCACAATTGAGCCTATTACAAAATCAGGCAGAAGGTAAGTACAAATAAATGCAGACACGGACCTCTGCAAGCGTGCATGTACCAGCATTTGAAACAAAACAACAACAACAATAGCAAATCTAAATCAAACAACTATTAAACTTGAAAGAACTATCAGACCTCAGAACAGTCTACCAAACAACCTCAGAATATGTATTTCCTTGAAGTGTACATGTAGACCAATTTCCAGGCCACTAAATAAGCTTTTTGAAATACTTGAGAATTGTATAGTCTACTGACCATTCTTTACCACAGTGAAATGAAATTAGAAATATGTAACAAAAATTTGAGAAATTCACAAATAGAAAATTAAATAGCACACTAATAAATAATGTACATCTGAAAAGAATAAAAAAGTCATCAAACTATTTGCTGTGAATAAAAATGCAAAAAGTCACAATTATGAAACACAGTTAAGGAGATTTTTAGATGTAAATACATAGCCAAATGTTTATGTTAAAATTCCAATTGACAAACTAGCTTTCTGGTTTAAGAAGAGAAAAATAAAACAATACATAATAAACAAAACAAAAAGATACAAATTTAAAGTGATTATAAATGAACATCATATAACAATTCAGGTCAACACAAGCAAAAGTTGAGTTAGCATCCAATATAAAAAGAATGCATTTGTAGAAATTTCCTGACTAGAATATGAGAAATTGTCTTTAAAAATGCTCTTAGAAATAATAAATGAATTTTATAAGGTTGAAATATAAGATAAGATAGTGAACAAAAAGTTTTAAAAAAAAGCATTCACTTCAATAGTAGTATAAAAAAATAATAAAAATATTTTATTTTAAAAGAAGAGGGATACATATTCTCAAATTGTAAAATTTTATCTAAAAATCAGACAGTAAACCCAAAGTAAAACTACTTGAGCATGTCTTGTTTCAGATATTGGAAGACTTAACAGTGCTTAAGAGAGTGCTTTGTAAATTATCTGCAGATACAATATAACTCCTGCCTGTCAAAACTCTGGGTACATTATTTTGATGAAATTGCTTTTAAAAATCATAGATAATAAAAAGGACTCAGAATAAGTAAACTGTTACTAATGGCTTTCTAATGACGTATTTTATAACTACAAAATTTGAAAATCCAGTGTGATCAAGACAATGTGATTAACACAGATATGCAACGATTACTCTAATAAAAGTGAATTATACTATAGCCAATCAGTTTATTACAAGATTTCCCAAGAAAACTCATCTGGAGAAATTGTGCTCACATGTTTAGAGAAAAACTCTGAATAAACAAAATAACTAAAAACAAGGACTAACATACTACAAGCAATTATTGGAGTATTTGTCACCTAAGCCTTCTTAGAGGAGCAAGAGAATAAGCAATTCATAAATGAGTTAATTAAAGTATAAATACACAAATAATAAATTTGAGGGATCAAAATAAAAACCATTTTCTTCTAGAAAGATAGCACCAAAAAGTAAAAAAAAAAAAAAAAAAAAAAAAAAATCGTGTTGTAACACACACATATCTGTTGAGACATTTGTGTATAGTATATAAACCAGCCTTCACAAGTCCACATGTGAAAATCTGAGGGGGAGGATTGCAATCTGAAGATCAGCCTGGAGTTTATAATGAGGAAAACAATCTCAAGCATTAAAAAAAAAATCTCAAGAATCCTGGAGATGAAGACAAAGATAGAGAAATCTAGCCTGGTATGCACAGTGGTGCATAATGAGAAGCATCCTGTTAAGAAAGATGCAAGGCAAGAATTAGCACTCCAGGTTGGTGTCCTCTGATCTCCATGTGCAAGCCTTAGTATTATCTTGCCCAAATTCACATACACACACGAATATACATGGGGTGGAATTGGGGGGATAGGGGTTCAAAAATGTTGTTTAGTTACACACTGGGAAATTAGCTGCTAAAAGGAATGATGCTCTAGCACAGCTGCCTTAGAGTACTGTGTTTAATGGTTGGGACCCTCCCACTGAATGCAACACAGGATTCCATTTACAGGGAATGTCCGGAGTAACAGAATTCACAAAGAAAGTAGTGTGTGTCCATGGAGTAAGCCTCTGAGAGTCAGCAGAAGCAGTTTCTTCCTCTCTTTGAAAATTTCGAATTTTAGTATTCTTTTTTAGAAAGCTTTCATACAATTATATTACATGCAGTGCACATCCGCCATTCCACATCACCTATCTTCCTTTTCCACACCCTTTCCCAGTGTCATGTCTTTTGTCCTTCCACACTTTCACTCTTCACTTATACCCTCGCATCCTAAACTTGTATCATGAACAATGTTCTGCAATGATCTGATGTTTCAGATTGAGAATTTCAGTAAACTGGAGTGGGAAGACATTGCATACATTTCCTTCATAAAATCATACATCAGCACTTAGTGTCATGACCATACACAGGAACAACAACAACAAAAAAAAAATGTTTCAATGTAAGAGGATCTAGAGTCTGACTGTGGAAAGATCAGAGGACCAGGCAGAGGCTGGGAAGGCAGATGCCACAAGAATCAACAGACAGGATTCACTGACTGGTGCGGCATGCATAAGCAGTCTCATGAGAAGCAAACTCAAAGTCTGATTACCCTATTTGAACTCATGAGGTATTTTTTTTTAGAGCTCTGTTTATTTTCAAAACGAAAGCCTTCCAAACATGGGCTGCTGCCACCTTTAGGGATTAAAATATTCATCGCAGTGAGAGGATAGGGCAGATTTGAATGAAATCAAACACTTGTGGTTAGCAGAGAGGATGCTGAGGTCTTAACCTTGTTTGCTTCAGGTAACAGGCTCAGCTTTCCAAAAATCAAAAACAGGAAAATTGATAATTACCTGTATGTTTAAGAAATTAATTGATATCTGCCTCTCGGGAATAAATATTACTTCCAGTATTTTTCCAGTTATATGATGTCTCAATAAATAGTCTCCAGTGTACTTAGGTTCCATTAATTCTGTACTTTTCCTTGGTCACAACAGGGCTAAAATTTGTGTTTGGTGGACTATGGAAGGATGGATGTCATGAAAAATAAGTTGTTTCAAACACCAGCATGTGTTGACACACAGCACAGAACTGTTCTTCTAAAACTGGGGCAAACAGACACGGCTTAAAGTCCTATCACAGGTTGTTATGTTGGTTAATGTGCAATGTTCATCTGACAGATTTATTGGATTTGATTTATAACTCCACAGCAAATCTACACCTCTGATCCACTAGCTGATATCTCTTCTCCAACCCAAACTGACATCAAAAACTGTGTCATCTTAAAATCCCAAACAAAACAAAGGGAGAAAAATAACTACCTAGAGATTAAAGTGATTTAACCAGGATGATTTATGTTAATGGCACAGGGGAGAATATTTTTTGGTTTTCAAAACCATAACGGGCAATTGATGTGCCATATTGTGGTATGGTTTTAGCTATCAACATGTCGAGATTTAGCTTTGCTGTTAACATTTTACGATTTAGGAGGCTGTGAGAATATGTGTGGTATAGTAACAACACAGGCTTCCTTCTCTCGGCTATATTTATTAAGCTTTCATTCTTCTCCCTTTTGTGGAAGAAATTGAAAAAGAAGGAGAGACAGAAAGAAACAGTCATACACGCAATATATTTCATTTTCTTTATTATGGCAAGTAATGAGAAATAAAGGGACAGAAAACCGCCGGCTTAATAGCATAGGCTCAGACTGAAGAAGATTCAAGACAGATGAATCCAGTTTATTTTTTTATCGGTTTATTATCTCCAGTAGATAACTTGAGCATTGTCAAAGAATGTGCCACTTGATCCCAGACCTTCATCAATTACAAGAATCTGAAGGTTAAGGATGTGTTGTATATTTCATGCTACTGAATTGGGAGTTCTGGTGATGTTACTATATAGGAAAGTAACATAGTGAGTGAGAGGCAGGGAAAAATGACCAGAAGGCTACATGTTATGTTTTAAGTTTAATCCCTCCAAACCATGTCCTCCAATAAAAGGTCAAGGATGCAGGTTGTAGCAAGCAGGTCTAGCATAATGCACTGAGAGTCTGTCTGTTTAAAATATGAAGACTGTTTATGATCAAATTTTAGTTGTAATATCAGAAACAAAGCCATCTTTGATTTCAAACCATTTTCTGGCTCCATGTTGATAACTGACACTTATTTTTGGTGCTCCTAAAGACATTGTCAATAATGATTTTTAATGTAACCACCACATCTCTTCCAAGGCAATTGGAGTTCATGTTTAATTTAATGAGAGCTATAACATGCACACAAATTTTTATTTAGTTATCAGATAAAGTACAATAGAGATTAATTTTTTGTTTATAATTTGATTACATTTCTCCATTAACTTTCTTCCATCTATACCCTCCCATATACCCTGCCACTGTCCTTCAAATTCAAACTTGCTTGCTTTATTTATGTATTTATTTATGCTAATTATTATTCACTTTAATGTTTTGTTATTGCAAGACTATACGTATATATATATACTACATATAAATATCCCTACATATAACATGTTCAGACCATATAATGCTAAGTGCGTGTATGTTTTCAGGGCTGACAATTTATCAATTGCCAACCAACTGGTGTGCTTTTCCTTGGGTAAAAACAGAATTGACACCTTATTGTCTTTTCTTTGATCCATTTGGTATGTTCATTGGTGTCATCCTTGTTCATCTCACAATTGAGTAAACATGTTGATGAGACTGTATCACTGTGTTTCTGATATTACTAGAAGACAGAATCTCACAGCCAACTCCCTGATCCTTTGGCTTTTATAGTTGCTCTGCCTCTACTTCCTCATGTCCCCCGAGCCTTACCCATGGGAGTGTTTTGCAGATGTGTCCATTAGGACTAGTGGAAGGTAAATCCCATTGCTAAAGCCACTATTCACTTCAGAAGGAGAACCCAGAAACCAATGAGCTGGAACCAATTTGGAAAATCTTCCTGAGGACTAGCTTTCATGGTACCAGGATGTGCTGTGCAGGCTTCCATAGGAGGGAGGCAACCAACAGTCCTGTCCAACTCTGACACCTATGAATCACATATTACCAGCATGGCATGATAAATAAGGAGGCAGTAGCGACATGTTTAACTTGATAGTCACCAATAGCTCTCTACTTGTACTTGAGACCTAATCAATTAGAGGAAAACAATCACTTGTAGTGGAAAACTAGCTAACATCTTAGTGTTAGTGAACTCATGATTATAGGAGGAGAATCTACAACCACCAATTTACTAAACCAGCATAATCCCAAACAACAATCTTTAAATATTTGTCCTTACAGCCACAGATGACTGGAGTTCTTACCTTTCATCAAGGACACGTCTCTTTGCAACAGACAGACCATTAAAAAAACTGCAATTAATCAAAACACAGAGTTGTGGAATCAAACGGGTACTTCAAATATTATTCTAAGTGTCAAGTTTTATTCTACAACAACCCAGATGTCCTTAGTTTGGAATAAAAACTTTGACAGCCTTTTGTATGGAAGACTTTTCTTATAAAATGGATGCAGCTATTTCTCAGAAAAAAAAAATTATATTCTTGATCTGATCTCTCTTAGAGTTCAGTATTAAGAGGAGAAAAAATGCTAGAATGCGTATTTTATTTTTCACAATTTAGAGTAGTATAGATGGAATAAACAAAGAGTTTTTGAAATGAGTGAATCTATATTCTCGTATAGATGGCACCACTGACTGTGTTATCATGCACATGGTATATTCCTGTCAACTGAGTGACTTCTCTGCTTGGCTTTATGAACCCATACTTGTAGTTCACGTGTTTACATTAGGATAAGTTGAGACTATTCTAGTTTTCATGGTATTTATTAGTCATAAACACAACTTAGCTGTAGAAAAAAAGGTGTGTGTGTCTGTGTGTGTGTTTGTGTGTACGCATAAGAGAGAGGGAGAGAAGAAAAGAAAGAGAAAGCCAGAAAGAGAGAGAAAGAGAGAGAGAAAGTAGCTGAAGAGCACACCTGAGCAGTTTAGATAAGTTGTCAAATCAAGTGAATATTTCAGCAAAAAGATATCTAGATAGATAATACATTTTTAGAGCAGTTCTGATTCATGAGTGAATATTATAGAGGTGCTTACTTTGTTCTGATTCTTAATAGTTCCTCCTTACTCTTTTCTATAGATATATGATTTTATAATTGATTAATCTTTGTTATCCCACCACAATTATCCAGAGTCCCTAGTCTATACTAAAGTTCACATTCAGTAATGCATTTATGTGGAATTGGACAACTATATAAATTACACTAGATTATCCTATATAATGACTTTCCTAACCAATAGTCATATATTTAAAAGTGTAAATATAATATTTTCCCATATATTTGGGGTCCAATGAAAAATTATACCCAAAGATATAGAATTCATAGACAAAAGCATCTGGGTTTGAGAGTACAGACAGCTAAAGGAAAATGTGTCTTTCAAGCATGGAGATTTAATATATACCTGAAGTTATGAGAGAGCTTACAAAGGGGCTAATGCCATAGTACATAAAATAGGTCAGAGTTGAATTATGGACAAATGAGAAGCCTTTTGGAAGCCAATATGTTTAAAAATATTATTACAATGTAAAACAAAATTTTTCAAATTAGCTGTAAGGAAAATCATGGCAGTAGTCCTTTTGCCAAATGAATTCTGTCAAGCAGTATAGCAGCCCATAAAATAAAGTTATGTTCTCTCCGTGTACGTCAGCACTAGTGCAATCTAATCTATTACTTTGATGCTGTCAAGCTCATGTAGATTTGTGGAGAGGGAAACTTGTTACATAGTCCATTGATATGATTTTACACAGAAATATATTCATTTATTTTAACCAAAAGAACTGTTTTAGAAAAATGAAAAAGAAGCAGTTATACTTTCAGTTGATTTACATTTTCAGGGATTTGAAGCAGAGCTGATCTAACCTGAAATTGACTGAATGGAGAGTGATACAATTCCATTTATTTCTCAACGTTATTTTAAGAGGCATCTACTTTACTTGTGTTTTTATTATAAAAATATTTTAAATGCCTGAAAGGAGAATAATCATTAAGTAAAGAGATGTTAAAATTAGGTCAATTTTTGTATTTCATAAAAATTGAGACCAACTTTTTAGAAATATATGATCTTTCCCTAAAACCAAACATCTTTATTACATTAATGACAGCAACAACTTCTTATTTAGAATTTCACTTTCATTCATTATTGTACTCATTCCATCTTTACTATGTATTGTAAAGAAGAGGTATGTTATTAGTCTTGTAAGCACACATAAATATCACCATTGTAAGACTTTAAGAATCTTGTTCAAATAATTAAAAATAGGGAAAAAATTAATAATTTTTACCTGTTTACTTTACATAAAATCTGCATACCAGAAAGTTAATGGCAAATTCAAGAATCATGGTTTTGTTATTTTTGATGAGTGTAGTTTGTGTACATGAAAATATGTATCCCTATTTTATGCCATGCACTTGTTGACGATATCAAACTGACTTCAACACCTCTCACTATTAAAACCCCAACAAAATCTACCTTGTTACAGAAATAACATAAACAGTCTCAGATAATTGGCTCCCAGCTCTTCTCTTATATTTTAATTTCTACTGGAAAGCTCTTCTTCAAAGGTCCATTTTGTCCTGGATTTGAGTTATTTTTGTTCAGCTAACCTAAAAGAAGAGCAAGAAAAACATCATGTTTTTGAGACTCAAATGTCATGTTCTTGGCTAACAATAGCTTTTTGCACTGTGCTTATTTGAAGTTTTTCTCAGACAAATGCCAAATATCAACAACTCAGCAACTAAGATACTACTCTTGGGCCTTCTTTGAATATTCTCTCTAGTGCTTGCCCTTTTAGGGTTTTCTGTTTACCAACCCGGTCAGTCTCATTTTTATTCTATAATTAGGCAACTTAACTATAGACTTATTGAAATTTCTGAGCATCTGGTTGTAAGTGTTCACAATTCTTTGCAAATTCCAGGGCATGTATTATGGCCTGTTCAGTCTTCCAGACTGAGACCACTGTACTCTTTGTTGCATCTTTTTCCTTCTGTGTATGCCTTTCTTTTTTCCAGTTTTCTCATAGAATAGGTCAAATCGATTTGTAACTTTCTAGAGTGAACAGTCATTTTCCACAAAAGCCAGAGGATCAGGCATTCTAAGCTGAAGTAACAGCCTAAGTGTCCAACTGTGTTTTGAAGTGGCACAGTATGTGCAGACAACTAATATAGTTGGGGGGTATAAGTGAGGTTGTAATATATGAAGGTTGGTCATGTATTGAGCCTTCCCTGAGATACATTTTGTTTTGTATCATTAAATGTGTCATCTCGTGTTTAGCTATTAAAATTGAACTCCCAAGGAGGACTGGTTTGATTATTGCATTTTGCTAAAGCTTGGACCAAGCACAGCTTTTGAATCATAGTAGGCTCTCCCATCTTTTGGAAACTTTTACATATTTGACAAATGACTCATAAATTCAGCTTCAAGATTTTAGATTATAGTGAGAGATTTTTGGGAAAGAAGTATTTATGTCCTGGTCTTTAAGCGCTAGTCATAGGAGTAGAAAATACTGGCAATGGATATTGTGATTGAATGACTGTGTGGATAGGCATTTCAGCATAAACTAACTTTTTAAGTAGACATCTAAACTTAATTACAGGTACCAGTCAGCAAGCCATCTTTGGGGAAACAAATATATGTATGATAATGCATAATGGTACATAATACAAATCCATAATAGTAAATGTAGAAGAAAACAATTCTACTGGGGAGTCAAAAATTAGGTAACTCCTAATCTCACCCCAAATTTGCTTTTCTTCTTGAGTTTGGAAGGAGACATCATTTTAATGGGATATTTTCCCTTGGGTGTTTTCTACATTTAGCCGTTCTCATTTGTGTAAAAGTCAGCCCTTAGCCGGTGAGCAATATTTAAAGAATATTACGTTTCATTTTTTGTCCTCCAAATAAATAAAATTCTGATCTGTTAATTAAAATCATAATATCAAATAAGAAAATTAGCTCTCCATTTAGGGAAGTATTATAGATTCAATCTCACACTTTACTGTAACATCTCTCTCTATATCTAATTCCAACAATGACAGTACTATTTGTAATCTAGTTAATTTATCACAAGGATATTTTACTTAAAATTTAAAAACAGTAGTTTGAATACTAAATCAACAAATTTCTGGTCTATCACTTTTCATCAGTAGTTCTAATCCTTGGAATATTTTAACTGGTTATAAAATCTGTTTCTTGTGTCAGTTGTCTCAATATCACTCAGAGAATGTATTTATAGCTTAGTGTTTTAGATTTTCAAGTGTCTGTACATCTCATTTTGATACCTGGGAATATAAAATTCTCTACTGTCAGCTTGATAAACCAATATAGGTGTTCCTATTCCTTTCCAAAATGCTTGTAATCTACAAAGGTATTCTAGAGCTCAGTATATGCATGTCCACAATATATTTGGACATACAATTCATGAATTAGACACTTTTAGTATTCCATCGAAATGACTGAATCACAGAGAAGTTAATGTCCTGATACACATCAACAGCTGGCAAAAGGTGGGGTTAACAGTGTTCGTTACTAACCCTTATTGTCATCTTTTAACCTAATCTTTTAAATATCTCTTAATGTTTCAATTTTTAAAGTGAAGATTTATATTCATTCTGTAAGTATTTGTCTCCAAATGTAAAATTTATCTAGCATCGTTCTGAATGGCAAAGTTCTTATAACTGGCTTATATTTTAGTAGGAGAAACATAGTAATCCCTCAAGGAATGGACCAAGAGTATGAAGGAGAGTGTAAGTAGAGACTACCAGGGCACATCCTTGAGGGCCTCTAAGTCCTACACATAGAATTAAAAGTTTGTTAATGAGGAGAAGGGGCACTACCCAATTTTCACTATGGAAAGCAAAAACCAGCTGATGCACTATGAACAGAGATGAGTCAGGAAGCCAGAAAAAGAGACAAAACAAACAAACAAAAACCCAAACAAGGTCAAAGAGTTAGTCAGAGCCCAGGTCCCGCCGATCTTTTAAAGTCTATACTTTATACCTCAAGCAGACCCCCCCACCAAAAAATAAAACAGCCTATGACGAAAACAAAAGAAAACACAGTAACCAAAATCAGAAAACTCTAGGTAAGAGGGAGGATTTCATCCTCCGTAGGTACTATATTGTTAGTACCCAGTTTCCAATCAAAATTATAGCCATACAAAGAAACAGGAAAGTGTGACTCAAGCCAGAGAATAAATAAAACTCATATAAACAACACTTTAAAATGACAACACTTTAAAATGACCTGGTGAGGGCACAGGATGTAGCTTGGTGGCAGAGTACTTACTTAGCATTTGTATGGCCCCGGACCAGTCAGTCCACAGTAACACACACACACACACACACACACACACACACACACACACACACACACACACACTTTGTAATGGCACCTTTAGTCAACTTAATCCAATTAGGAATTGCCTAAGAGATAGTAATGCAGTCTGAGAATGTCTAGGAGAGTATTTGCAGACATGATTGATATGAACCTGGACATCTTCATCTAATTGACTGGAACCTGGGCATAATAAAAGTGAGGGAGGGAGCCCATCCTCTGACATTGCCAACACTTGTGAATATCACACACCAGTGTTTCTCAGCTTTTCAATGTGGAATCCTAGCAATGACTCTCCAAGGAAATTACAAGCCTTCAAACTTGACCTCGGGCTACATCATCGAGCTCCTTGTTCTCAGTCTTCTAGCACCATGGTATAAGTAGCTACAAGCAGTCTAGCACCCTGTATGTAGACAGTCATTACTGCGCTATCAAGCCTTGAACTGTGTAAGCCCATCCAATGAATTATCTTATGAGCACAATTTTGTAGAAACCATTGACATGTATTGCTTCCATTTCTCAAGAGAGCCCTGACTAATACAGATTGATGGCAACACTAAGTGTCTTATTTGGGGTTTCTATTGTTGTGATGACATATCGTGACCAAGAGCAAGGTGGGTAGGAAAGGGTTTATTTGGCTTACATGTCCACATCAATATTTATCATCACAGGAGGTCAGGACAGGAACACAAACAGAGCAGGAAACTAGATGCAGGAGCTGATGCGGAAGCCGTGGAAGGGTGCTGCTTACAAGCTTTCTCATCGTGGCTTTATAGAACCCAGGACCACCAGCTCTGGGCTGCCCCTACTCACTTGGGCTGGGCCCTCCCCCATGCATCACTAAGAAAATGAGCTACAGGTTTACCTGCAGCCCAATCATATGGAGGAATTTTCTTAATTGAGGCTCCTCCTCTTAGATGACTTTAGGTTGTGTCAAGTTGACAGAAAACTATCCAGAACATAAAGTAATCATATTAAAATAACTGTCTAAAAGACCGTTGTGGAAGATCAACGGAAGACATTAGAAAAGGTCAAAGGAACACTGCATGGGTAAAATGTATCACCAAAGAAGAGATTGAAGGCCTGGACTTGATCTTCACAGGAAAAACTTAGAAGTGATAGGAGATAGAAGACCTGAAAAGAAGCAAAAAGTAAAATTTAAATGAAAATTTAATGTTACTGAAGAGATGGAAACATGTGTTTAAACAAGTACAAGAAAGAATTGAAGGCTTGAATACCAGGATAACAGATGTTATTCAGCTTGGAAAACAAAGAAAACAAGGATCCGAGATTTGTAAATAGTGTCAAAGAGAAAGGTCACCTGTTATAGGCTGTTTCTTTGGGCATCCTGTTTCTCAGGGTGTTTTCAGGGCTCTGGTGTCAGGGCACTCATGGTTTTTATAATTTTTTTCTATGACAGCAGTGGCTTGTAATGTCCTAGTCTTATTGTCTGAATCCTAAAATTGTAAAAAGCCTTTTGAGTCTGACAAGGAATGACTTGCAACAATGTAAATGGCAGAACATAATTGATCTTCCCATTCACACTTCTGGCTTCAAGTCCTGCAGTTCGTACTGAGAGAAAAGGTCTCTGTTATCCAGAAATTATCCTTTTTACCTTCTCTGGTTTCAGAGAGCCACTTGGAAGATACTCTATGAACACATGCCTGATGCTTGTTGTGTGGAGAAGGAGTGGGCCTGAGTGTTTGCTACTTTCTTATTTGTTGTTGTTGTGTATTTTGATTTTTAAATATTTTTATTTTCTTTTATAAAGTTTTTAGTTTTTATTTGAGAATTACATACATACAAATAAATATTTTGACTAAACTCATCTTCTCTACTCCAATTCCATCTCATTCTCCACCATTTTTACATACTTATGTCACGTGTTTTTGTAAAATTATTAATACCATTGAGTTTGCTTAGTGCTGTGTATATGTGCATGGGTGTAGCATGGATAAACTTTCAGAGGCCTGATCTCTGTGAAAAACTTACATTCTCTTCCTCAGCAGTTATTGAAGTTTAGCTAGTAGCTTTTCATCCTGGATTGAGACTTCATGAGCCCCTTCCCTGTCCACGTATGGATTTGGCTGGTTTGATCTTATGCAGGTCTTATGCCTGCTGTTTCAGCTGCCGTGAGTTCATGCGATATGTGCAATATTCCCATTGTGTCCAGCAACTAATTGTGGTGCTGCAGCCATGTTCTCTACTTCTGGATCCAGTAATTTTTCTGCCTCTCTTGCATAATGATTGCTGAGTCTTGGGGGAAGGAAGTGTGATGTGGTGTTTCTGTCTTGCATGACAAATTTAGTATGAACCATATACAGTTAATATGGTAGACTTTCCCTAGAAGGTCCAAAGCTACAATATGCCTTAGAATCCCCAAATGATGTTTCACTCAAAATATTTTATCATTGTAATTTATGTGAATAGATGGATTACTAGTGTCCCTTACTCCTGAAGAATACTGTAATCATTTCTTTCTTTTTACTCTATCACTCTTCATTATTTCATTATTTTGGTTTTGAAAATTAACTTTCCAATTAAGAATTTTTAAATGATCCTCCACTGGCCTGTGCCTCTTGTTCTTTTGTGGACTGTCGGCTCTCTAATCCTGTTTGACTCCTAGTATTTTAGAACAACCTTATATTCTTACACCTGGTATAAATGTATTGATTTTTGTTCCCTAATTTATTTGTGCTAATTACCACATTTGCTGACTCAAAAGTGATCGTGAATAAATGCACTGAAATCATTAATGTGCATATAATTATATGAGTATAATTTTTTCATCAAAAAGGCAGATAACAAATGTTAACACAGAAAAAATGTATTCACGGGCAATATTAAATATTGAAATCAGAGTAGATGTACTTACCTCTTCAGTCATTTTCCTTTCTGATAAACACTTTCAACATCCTTTATTCTAGATTTTTTTTCCTTATAAGATTTATTACTATTAACCTATGTTCCCCTTCCTCTGCAATGGTATTTCAGGACATCTTGCTCCTATCTGCATTTTGTACTAATTCATCACTGTTTCTCATTCCATTCCCTCCCCACTCCTTACCCATTTTGGCTTTGGAATTGCCATCATTTTCGCAACCTTTATATCAACATATTTTTAGAATTGACATGTGAGTTACATCTTGCGTTGCCTGCTGTCTTCTTCTCTTTTCTTTCATATTTCACATCTTCTATCATGTCACAAATAACAGAATTCCATTTTATGGCTGCATAGAATTGCATTATATAGAAATATTTTATTGAAAATACCATATATATGCATGCGTGTGTGTGTATATATATATATATATATATATACATATATATGTATATATATATATGCATGTGTGTATATATATTCTTTATCAGGTCAGCAGTTAATGTTAAGCAGTTAGATTACTTCCCATTCTTGGCTATTGTACATATTTCTGCAATAAAAATGATAATTTCTCTTTTTATATTGATTTTATTTTCATTTGGACACTCTTGCAGTGGAATAGCTGAATCATAAGGTAATTTTAAGTTTTTTAAATAATTCATAATTACCATACTATTTAATATTCCCATGAACAATGCCCACGTTTCATCTCAATCTTTTCTTGCTGTGCTTTGATTTTTCAGCTCTAGAGATTCCTTGGTAGTCTTTTTGGTACTAGCAATTCTTGCTCGGATGAGGTTATATGTTATACTCCACTGCGATTCTGATTTGTATTTTTTGATTATTGGTGAGATTGAATTATTTTTAATGTATACCTATTGGCATTTGTATATTTTCTTTGGACAATACCTATGTAGTTCTATTCTCCATTTTTATTAAGATTCACATTTTAATCATGTGTGTGTAGAGGCCAGGAGAGGGCTCTAGGTCTCCTAAAGCTAGAGTTACATGTGGTGAGACTCCAAACTGCAAGGATCTGAACTTGGGTTCTCTACAAAAGTAGTATGTGCTCTAAACTGCTGAGACATTTTTCTAGCCCAGTGGTTCTCAACCTTCCTAATGCTGTGACCCACTAACACAGTTCCTCATGTTGTGGTGACCTCCAAACATAAAATTATTTTCATTGCTTACTTCATAACTGTAATATGGCTATTATTATGAATTATAATGTAAATGTCTGATATGCAGATGGTCTTAAGTGACCACTGTGAAAGAGTCATTCAACTCCCAAAGAGGTTGTGACCCACAGGTTAAGAAATGCTGCTCTAGCCAATTACCCATTTGAACATCAGATTGCTGAGTTCTATGAGCTGTTTATATATTCTGGCTATCAACAAGAATGTCAAGATAAAGCACAAAAATATGTTCTCCCATATGTTGGATATCTTTCATTTGGTTCTGTTTTTCCCTGTGCAGAAATTTTTCAGTCTGATGAGATCCTATTTGTCTATCTTTTTCTTATTTCCTGTATTTTAGAGCTCTTATCTGAGTTTCTTTGCATATTATAATAGCAGAAGCATCTTCTCCATCTTTTGTCTAATACTTTCTCATTTTCGAGTTTTAGATATATATGATGTTGCTTTCTTGGATTTATTTACTATAACTCACTGTTACAGGCAGATTCTGTATGATAAAACTGCCAAAATCATTTATTACATCTGACTCTATCTATCTATCTATCTATCTATCTATCTATCTATCTATCTATCTATCTATCTATCTATGTGTGTGTTAGTTCTTTTGAGTTTTCTAGTTCTAAGATAAGTCATCTGCAAATAGTGATACTTTGATGTTCTATTTTTCAATTTGAGGTTCCTTTTTTGTTTCCAGCTGATGATGGCTCTGTCTAGTACTTGTATTACTACATTGGATAAAGAGGGAAAAGTAGGAATCCTTTAAATGAAATATTTTAGTTCAACTGGACAAATACCTTGAAGCATTATTTATGAAGTATATGCTAAAGATGTTTAGTTTGAGAGCAAACTGACAGACTGTCTTCCAAAGTAGCTGCTTCAGTTTGCATGTCAGCTTCTAGTTCTGTGCATTTCCAGTGACCTGGAACTATATGTTGACATTTGTTACTTTTGTGGATCGTAGATACTTATATACTTAGATGCTACCACATAGCATATGTGTGGTAGCTCCTTGTTGCTGTGATATGGGTACTTAGATGAATAGGATATTGAGCACCTATTCTATTATGTCATGTCTGTACATCTTATTTGATAATGTTGTATCTTATCTCAACCATTCAGTTGCATGTGTTTGAGAAGAAGCTGAAAGGACAAAGCATTTCTCAATGCCTTTGGCAGAGCATTCAGGATTCTCTTATTTACGAGGTGTCAGAAGATGGATATTTTGTTTCTTGCTTATTTTGCTTCATAGATTCTTAATAGATATAAAGTATATCTATATCTATCTATATATGTATATATATTACAAAATCACTAGTATCATTCTATTGTTTCTATTTTTCACAAAATCATATTAGATGAATTTGAGTACATTTGAGTTCAGTGTGTATTCCTTTAATGATATACTTCATTTCTGTTTCTTTCTATCTTTTTGGTTGTGCTGGGTATGCATTCAAGGGATTTACATATGCCAAATGACAAGCAAGCATTTTATCACTAAACCATACCCTTAGCCCTCCCCACATTTCTACATTCAAAAAGTAGAAATTTATTTTTTTCTGATTTCTTGTTTTTTACTTTTATTTTAGTTTCTCTTTCCTTGTGATTTATTTTATATTAGTCTTTATTTTAAAAATGTAATATGCTATTGAATATATCAATATAAAATATTCAACTTGTTTTTTTTTCTAAACACGCACTGTCATTGTTTGACTCAGAATATAATTTTCTTCTTCATCTCAGTGTGTCATACCATTGCTATAGATTTTGTGAAGTGGTGGATGACATTACTTTTATGCTTTAGAAGAACAAGTCAGGAAGATCCTGCTGCAGTGTCCTTCTGTTGGGCTGGATATTCCCCAAAGACTACTTAGTTTCATATTAATCAGAACATCAGTAATTATCATAAAAATTATTAAAAGTCATAGTTTGAAAACTTTTCATTAAGATACCCTCCACTTTTTGGTAATAGGTGTAAGAAGGAATTTATCTGGTCAGATTTCCTATTTCTACCCTTGCTTCACTGTAGGGCACAATATAAGGAATTAGTGAGTTTTAAATTTCCCTAAGCTCAATAAAAGAGATTCTTCAACGTACAACTACCTCCTTTTTTCTTCACATTTCCTGCTACATTTTTATGGATATATATATATATTTGAATGGATATATGTGTATGTACACATATATCCATTTAAACTTCAATTCCTCCATTTAACTGTCAATATAGCATTTTATCCATGAAAATTACGAGTCTAAGAACCCCATTCCAGAGGAGATCCCATGACTGATTCTGCATGGTAGGCTGGGAACTAGAGACTGGATATCCAGGATATGATTTCTAATGATATTCTTTTCTACTCATGGATGGGTACCTAGTCCAGTCTTCATCAGAGAGGCTTATGTCAGCAGCTGATGGGAACAGATGCAGAGGTACAGATCCAAACATCATGCAGAGCTCCAAAAACTCACAGATGAGGGAGAGGAGGCATTTTGGGACAGGGGCAGGGACATCAGGAACACAGGCCCCATGGAGTCAACAGACTAACACTCTTGGGGTCCCTCAGTGTCTGAAGCCTGAGACAGGGAACCTGAAGTGTCTCCTAGATATGTTATGTTGTTGTCTGGCTTGAAGTTCTTGCAGAGAGCCTACAGGCTAAAGTGTATATGGGGGTTCTCTGATGTTTTTCGCTGCCCTAGGGACCAATTTCCTCCAGCAGATTTCCCTGGTCCACCCTTGATATGGGGACTGGTGCCTGGCCTTGTTCCATTTGTTGTGCCCTATTTGAGCTGTGACTCTAGGAAGACTGCTTTCTTCTATGAGGGGAAAGCAGGGGTAGGGGGTGGGGTGTATTGGGGAGATGGGTGGGTGGATATAGGGAGGATATATAACAGGACAAAGTGAGGGGAGTCTGGGGGAAATGGAAGGAGGGTAAGAGGAGTGTTGATATGTATTATATGAAAGAAGAAAAATAAATTAAAAATAAAAAATAAAGACAAATGTAAAAAATTTAAATAGTCAATGGAAGTCATTAGCTATCTGTGATAACTTTCTAAGAGTAATGAATACAAAGGAAATCAAATTACAAGTCAAGAAAGAAAACTAGGAGTTAGTATTAACAGCTTTTTTAAAAAAACTGTTCTCATCTTGTACAGTTAAAAAAAGAACGTTACCTCTCTTGGTGAGAAAGCATTATGACATCCTTGGAATCTATTTAATATTGTAAGTTATAGAAGTAAGGACAAACGATATTTATATTCTTTAAGGCAAACTATACAGAGGTTTGTCACAAAGCTACATGCTTACTTACCTAGGAGGATGAAATGTTTATAATCTAAAACGAAAACACCTAAGTTGGAGGAAGCTTGCAGAAGACATGATGAACTTACTGAAGACTTTTTCATTCAAGATTGTGCTTGGTTGGTTACAGTCATGAAAATATTGTAATAACTCCATTCCTTCACCACATGCAAACATGGCACCACCATTGCCAGTGTCCATGCTCTAATGGCCCATCATGCATGTGACATAGTCTCACTGAGTCAATAGTGAACAAAGTGAAGGTACCACGTATGTTTCTGACAATGCAAAGATATAATGTAAGCTAGGGATAGCTGCCTCTTATGTCATCTGATACTTTAATACAAGACTTTCTTGTGACTTGCTAAGGAGGAACAAATGTGTACATGGAAAATAATTTTCATATTAGAAAAATAGAATGGTGTTCCATCCCAATATTCACTGCCCCATCAGCATTCATGTTCTACAGTTTAGGGTTTCTTCTACAACAGGTGTCAGCTTTAAAAATATTTACAAAATAAATTTTGCTTATGAAGTTCACAGAGATACTGCTGCCAAAATATCCAGTGATGGTTTGGGGTTTCGGGAACCACAGTCTCACACAGAAGGCATGGTTAATGATGGTAAAGAGGAAATTCTTGCACACTCTGAAGATATTTCCTAGAACTGAGGAGTAACATAGGGAGAATTCCTCAACTGCAACTTGAAAAAATAATCCATCACCATTAATAAGTATATAGCATAGAGAAGCCTGGTCTTGACTAAGAGTTTATTTTTGATTCATATTTACTGTCTGATGTAGGGGATGGGTGTTTTGGAACCGAGGGTAGCCTCAAGAGAGTGAGGGCCAGGGAGCCACCAGCCCAAGAAACAGATTCCAGAGAGCAGCCTCCTGGTGCAGATCTGCGTTGTTGCAGAAGAAGCAAGGCTTTTATAAAGGAAGCAGGACATTGGATAAGGGAGAGGCCCAATTACTTTGGTCCATGCTTACTAGACACTTCAATCAGCCTGTCTAAAGCTTGCTGTAGCAGGGGGTGAGTGTGGGGGGAATGTGCAATATTGGGAAAGGTCCAAAGTCATCTATGTTTAAGCTCATAGTCTATCCATTTCACTGATATTGATGAACAAGGTTTCCATCAAGAAGGGGAAAGCAGGCACTGCCCTTGTGAGCTTTTCCAACTTGGGGCTCAACTGATGTGCCAGGATCCTCTATTTTAAAAGGTCACACGATGTGCCGCGGGCCAAGGTACTTGCCCTGGCACAGGCCCTGATGTCTTTCTCTCCTAATTTCGGAATTCTTTAGCCATTAACAGTTTGAGGCAACTGCTTCCTTCCTCCTACTATGTTAATGAGTGACAACGGTAAAACAAAAGGAAGATGATCAAATCCATAATCATTAGTAGTCATTCAGTGCCAGTAAACTTTAATAGTAATCATCATAGTTTAGATGTCATTGTAATCTGCTAAGGTATATTTAGTTAAGTGTTTTATCCACAGAGATTTCAGTTTAATATATTGACTTGAAACACGAGACCCATGATTTAGAACACTGATCCAGGAGTCTTAAGTTAAAATGAATTTAGAAGTAGAGGTCAATTCACACTAGTTCGAAATAGCATAATTTTGAGGGATAATTAAGTTGCACACATGTAGGGTCCAGAATTCAAAGAAACTTAAAGAGGAGACCCAGGTGTAGTTGTTACTGAAGGTCTACAAAGTGGACCAACAAGCATACTGTGTATTAGATGCTATGGCCAAGGCACCTTGTACAACCCTCCAAGCACACGGTGACTGTTTTCACATTAACCTGTCTCACACAAATATGTGCCCACACTACCTAGGAATCACACAAAGAAAAAGCTGCAGAGATATAGTTTCAGTTTAGCTGAACTAAAACAGTCCTTAACCATTCTAGTCAGTAATATGAAAGTTTGCAAAATCGTACAACTCCTGTGTTCCGTGCTATTTATGCAGTTGCAGTGTTGAGTGGGCGCTGAGTAATTAAAATCTCACAGTCAGAGGTGTCATTATCAGAACCCAGTTGGTGCTCTCAGATGTGAAGTCAAGCATGGTACTTTATTGCATGGCATCCTGTGGATTCTTGCACCGATCATCGTCAACCAGTGATCCTTCTTATGTCACAGTAATAAAAATATACATCTTATATGTACAAAATCAAGAATCCACCCATCAGTAAAAGCTAGTAAGTCCTCTCTCCATCTGTACACTCCATATGTAACTGCATTTGTGTGTATGAATGATCATACATGCACACTCATCTCACAGCCTGAGATAGCACCATGAATTACCCAAACATCATATGGAAAAATTGTTCTGGGTATGGCAAATGTGCACAGAGAGGACTATACTTGCAAATAGAACAAACAAAGGGAATTTGCTTTTGACCTAATGGCTTCATTGATTTTTTCCTAAGTAGATTTGTAATTACCTGCACAGAAGCTTAAAATAATATGGGCAGTAATTTTCAGGAGCTATCTTATT
The DNA here is from genome assembly GCA_026225945.1 of Cricetomys ansorgei. NCBI lineage: Eukaryota > Metazoa > Chordata > Mammalia > Rodentia > Nesomyidae > Cricetomys > Cricetomys ansorgei. Next base: position 1,286,232 of record JAMJFZ010000882.1, on the reverse strand, counting down.
AAATGAATATGTTATTTGTATTCTATATGGAAATTGGCTTATGTGTTTTGACTTTATGCATGAGCCTTGGACCTCCTGGATGTCCTGAGGGAACCAGGCACAGCTGATTTCTTCATCTGCAAAAGCAGAAGCCTGACGGCCACAGATGTGAGCTGCTCCAGCTTTAGGTGTAAAAGCTGCTTTCTGAAGCCAGAATTCAGGCAATTAAGCTAGTCCCCCTCCTGGTAAGCTGGTAGTTAGCCAGGGCACTGTCAATGTGCCCACATGGCTCCAGGCAGAGGGCTCGGTGAGATGGAACACCTGAAGCCATTTGCTGGAAGAGAACAAAGACTTGAAAACTTAAATGCTAAGGAGAACTTAAAAATTGTGTTTGAATACAGTTCTATATACAGATGGAGGGAGGTAAAATATAAAGAAGTCATATAATGACAATAGTAATCTTGAATAGCTCCTTAGAATTACCAGACACATTCTCTGCATATTGCATATGGTATATTACATATTTATTGTCTTTATTTTAATGCAAATGATCCAGTCATTTCTGTGTCACATAAGCTCTTTACATATTAGTAACTGAGACACGTGAACCCCAGAGTCTTACAGAAAGCCATATAGCCTGTAATTGACCAAGCCAGAATTGAGTACTCAAATTCTTCCATCTCAATCCCAAGTTGACCTCAATATTTTCTAAGTATACAAAACACATGGGGATTAATAAAATAAATCATCTTTCCTGACTTTCCTAGTACAGTTTCCTTTGATTTTGCCATAGTTTTTGTGTATCTCTTTTAAAATTATTTCTACTCTGTATTATGCATTCATTTAAGAATCCCTAGTAATTATTAATCTGCACATAGCATTTTTTCCAGCTTTGATGAAAGGTTACATTCTGCTAGATTTAAGAAGAGAGTTGTTATTTGTTCTAGAAGAGGAAGTAATGAGAAATGAATCTTCAGAAGCCTCGTGATCAATGATTTAGCTCATTACTTGTGTGGAAGGTCAATAGATTATCACAAAAAGGGTACATATAATGGTTATTCTTTGCAAAAGTGATACCGAAGTCACAGTGAACAGACTGAAGTCACAGACTGAAGTCCTGGGGGTAGTTTAGCCAGAGTTGTAGCCTTCCTAGTCCTCACGGTGAAGGAAGAAGGACATACAATCATGTTCAATGTCTTTCCTCTGTGTTTTACTCTGTACTTCCCATGCCTCTTTCCCTCTCTATAACAATTCTGTAAATGTAGTGACATTTCAAGAGAAGATTCCACATTTTTGAGATCCTGTAACATTTTTACTTTCTACATTTGGTTGATTTTGCCTAGCATAATATCATCCAGATTCAAAGACACTGTAGCAAATGCAACAGTAGTTTCTCTTTTAAGGCTGAAGAGTATTCCATTTTGTATATAACTCACAGTCTCCTTATCAATTATCTGTGTGTCCTTGGGTTGTTTCTATACGATAGCAATTATGAACAGTGTTCAATGAGCATGGTAGGGAGGCATATCTATATGTAATGGTGGTGTCCTGTCCTTTGCCTATAAACCAGAAGAGAGATCACTGGATCATATCCCATGTCTCAGTTCTGTTTTCACAGATTTCTGTCCCTGTCAGTCTTGTTTTCCACAATGACTGCACCAATATTCATTCCCACCGGTGGTATATAAAGGTTACCTTGTTACCATGCCTTTCTTCACATTTGTATAATTTGACTTTCTATTCAACTTGATTCACAAGTGAGGAAAAAAAAAAGATATACATTAAGTTATCTAAAATTCCAAGGGCATTATCTGACATGAAAGAAATTAAAATATCCCTTATCGAAGTACATACCTTCTTTTCAATAAATGGATACTTTAGAGGTCTGAGTATTAAACATTTGTACAATGCACAGAAAATAATTTCTCAAGACAATAGTGTAAAAGTAATTCAAAAAGCAGTGTACCAGAGAAGTAAGACAAATTTTTGTGAGTCTATTAAGCTTCAAAGAACACCATAGTTTGAAAATTGTTATTCTGTTTTACCCAGAAATCTTATAAACATAAGGTTCTATGACATACTCATCAGAAAAAATATCTTTTGCAGTAAATGAAATATTGAATGTTGTATTATTCTAAATAGATGGAAGAAGAACTTCAAAGAGGTTCCAATTTAATATCCACAGCACTACAAACAAAATAAGAGAAAAAATAACGTCCAATTGAAGATGTCATCCAATAAAAAGTTCTACACTTACAAAGATCAATTATGTACGTAGAAGCATAGCAGCTAATATTGAAAACATTGCTCCTTTAATCATTCTGTAGCACTTAGAGTTTGGACAAATAATTTTACGTATTAGTATTACTGATACTAACTAAGTCTAATTAATGACCATTAATGTCTCGATTCCATTATATGATACTGTGTTGCTTTAATTGCTGTTCCTTCTAAAGAAGAATTATGCATATGTGAATATCTTGTGTTTCAGAAAACAGTGATCATTCCCTTTACACACAAGTCTCACCAACCTCCATCCTTGAAAGCAAGATTTATTGATTGCTCACTTCTGAAACACAGACTAAGAGGAAAACAGATGGATTTACAGTAGCTCATCCTGTGAGAATTTTCTCTAACCAAGGACTGAACCAACTGCACCAGTGGGTCAGATCTCATGAGACCAGTGCCCCTGATATGAGCTGAGAAGGCAACATGAGCACTCTGGTATACTCTCAAAAAACATAATTCTGGTTGGATGGAAAGAAAATATTGTATGAAGCTGTTGTAGAGCATGCTAGAATCCTTTTCAAGAACATCAAAGCTATGAAAACCCAGGTAAAACAAGAATCTGTCACCAGCCAGCTGACATACGGAAAGGGCAATTAATCTCTGAAACATCTACACTTGCATCTTCTACAAGAAAAGGGCATTAGAGAAAAAAGAGGCAAATAAAGAAGAGCCTTCAGTATGGATCCAACGTGAGATTCTCAGTTTTAAGCAATGTAACCTGGAACTATTTGCAACAGACATGGCTGGAGCACCATGTTCATTCAGTAATCACAATTCATTAGTTTGAGAGCAATGATAAAAATTCAGTGTGTTTATTGTTTCAATCCATTTATTTAAAAAAAAAACTAATCTTTACATCCTATGTTTAGTTTCTTATTATTCTAGCCACTTTTAGTGACTTTTTAATTTTTCTATAGCTACACCCATGACATGTGAATATTTTATGACTTAATTTCTTATTTCAATTATTGACTCTTTATTTATTCATTTATAATTATAAATGTATGTATATTATACACACACACACACACACACAATGTTCTGTTGTCAAAGCCTACATTATCTCTTATCTCATGTCCCCTCCTACCAATTCTCCTCTTCCTAAATTCTGCTCCTACTTCCACGTCTTATGTGTGTGCGTGTGTGTGTGTGTGCACGTGTGCGTGTGTGTGTGTGTGTGTGATTCAATGCTTTTAGTCAGAATTCCCTTGCCGGAGCATGAGTTGTGGGTTATTTGCTTGAGAGAGGCAAAATTTCAGTGGCCAAAGCACTGAGAAATACGGCTGCCCTCTTGCACTCCAGCTTTCTACATAGCTCAGGAGTCCAAAAACTCACTATATGGCTCAGGTGGCCATGGAACTTGTAGTTATCCCATCACAACTTTCCAAGGGCAGAGCTCACACTAATGAATTGCCACATACAACCACTTTATCTTTGAACATTTTAAATTTTTTTTTTTTAGAGACAGGGTCTATACAGCCTAGGGTGCCCTGCAAGCTGCTGTGTACCTGAGGTTTGCCTTGAAATCCTGATTCTTATGCTTCCACGTTCTAAGTGATTGGATGAGAGACATGTTTCACTCTTGGATGAGAGACTTTATTGTTTCTTTTTGTGGTATGGGAGTCTCTACTCTTAGGGCTGACAATTCAACTGAATATGAGCAGGGAGCTGGCCATTGCTGCATCACTGCTGTTTGAAATGGTTGTGATCAGTGTTGGTTATAGACTTTTTTGAAAGCTTGTATTTTTCTTGTCACATTTAATCAAGTCTTCACCATAGCTGGCGTGCTGAAGGATTTTTGTTTGTTGGTTGGTTTATCAAGACAGAGTTTCTCTGCTATAACTCTGGCTGTCCTGGAACTCACTTTGTAGACCAGATTGGCTTCAAACTCAGAGATCTGCCTGCCTCTGCCTCCAGAGTGCTGGGATTAAAGGTGTGTGTGACCACTGCCTGGCAATGCTGACAGTTTTTTTAATAGTAAATATGTGTTGGCTGTTGTCAAAGACATTTTTGTATCAGTTAGTGTGATCATATTTTTCTATTATCAGTCTGTTAAAGTAGAAATGCTAGATTTTCAAATATTTTACCAACATGTAGGGTTAACTAATTTTATCTCTATAGTCGTCCATAATTCATTTCACACACTTTGAGAGTATATTTGCCAGTGTTTGGCTAGAAATATTCTGTTGACAAATTTTGGCTTATATTATATTGTTTGATTTATTTTCTTTTCTATTTTCATATGACTGTGGATTTCCTTTCTTCATCACCTGTATGTGATTTTGGTGTTAGGAAAATGCTGGACTCATCAAATGAAGTAAGGAGGATCCCTTCAGCTTCCTCTTTTTAGAAGCAGTTGTGAAGACTTTCTGTTTATTTACCTCATTGTGTTTTACATGCAACAAACTGTCAATCTTCATGAAAGTTCCATATGAGTTTCAGAATTAACAGGGACTGATTTTGAATGGAATTTTCCATAAATATCAATTAGAGAATCATGAGGTGGCTCAGCAGGTATGGACAACTGCAAAGTATCCTCTGACTCTTACATGAGTGTGTGTGCCTTGCCAGAAGCACTGAAATGAAGTAAATATTTTCTAAATTATAGAATTTTAATATTGAGCTGGTGAGTTAAAATCTTTGACGTCAATCTTGATAATCTGAGTTTGGTACAGAGGATCCAATTGGTGGAAAAGAACTGATACCTGCAACTTTTCTTTTTACCTCCATATGTATACTTCTCCCCCCACCAAACAATATATAACTAAGCTAATGAGATCATATGGACATACTGACTGACAATACTATTGAGATCCACTGTGTCCTGCACAACCTGATTGTTAGTTGGTATGACAATAGAGATGTCTAGTTAAGGCTGTATGTTTGCTCATGTTTCTGTTCAGTACTCTTTATTCTTGCTTCTTTTTTTTTAAAGTTAAATAAAGTTGCATGTGGAATTGCTATGTGTACTTATAGAATTAATGTCCTTCTCATCATGTATTATTAAGGCTTATGCCTAGCAAGAACTCCAATGTTGGCTTTCTCCAAATTTAACACAATTATTAAACTTTTATATTGTATTGTATTATATAAATATTTTATATTGATATATGCTAGCATGGTATATATTTTCTATCTTTACATATTTAATCTACCAGATCGTCTAATATATTTCCATTATATTTTAGTAAACAGCATGCAGCCTTTGTTACCTCTTTGACAACCTCTGCTTTTAAATTGATGTATTTAGCTCACTTGCAATTATACTTGTTACCCGTATATTTGTACTACTATCAAATGTGACTTTTAATGTTTTATACTTATTGACAGAAGTTATTTTCTCTTCTGCTCTGACTTTAGTTGAATAGTTTAATAGCATCTTTTTTGTTTCTAGTCATGATGTATTAACTTTTACCTCTGCAGAAATACTGCTTAGAATATATTTTTTCTGACATTTGTTTCTACTAATAAGTCTAGTTTCAAATAATTTTGTTCTCTTAATATCTTGTATAGATGTCTTAATAAATACATGCCTAATTCCATACTCTAATCCCTATGACATTGTCATTTATTTTACTTATTTGTGTTATGAGTACCCAATACACTATCACTCAGTATTTACAGTTTAGATTGGTGGTAAATTTATACCAAAGGTTAAATTTTAACATCATATTTCCAGCCCCTTCTTCTTGTTGAATAGTTTCCATACTGAATCCTAATGCAATTCTACCCTCATTACTTTAGAAGGAGAGTATTTACTCCTTCTAGAGTTTTTTTTTTTTCAAGATTTTATTTTGCTGTTAGTTTATTAATTTAAATATGATACACATTGGTAGAGATCTGTTTAATTTGTTTCATTAGATATTTTTGAAACTTAGTGGATCTGCGGTCTTGTGCCTCTCATTAAGTTCACAAAGTTTTCAGCTGATATTTAAATAAGCCTCTGTTTTGCTATTTATTTCCCCCTTTTTTTTTTCATGTCCATTTTCATCTTTGGAACTTTGTGAGCTGAGTGTGATGGCTATAATCCTAGTGCTCAGCAAGCTAGAGTAAAAGAATAATGAGTTCAAAACCAGCGTGTGGTATACAGATAGAAAGACCCTAAATTAGAATAAAAGAAAAAAATATCTTATAGTTCTTTGATATTTGGATAAATACATATATATTACATTTAGCATAAACACAAAAGCACACATGTGAAGCTCCTAGAAACTCATGCTAAAGTTCACTTATTTCTCTTTCATCAGATGAGCACATCAAAAGGTTCTCCTTTTATATGAAAATATTTTTTAAACTCTATCACTTTTCAGTACTTCTCAGAGGTCCATTTCCCAGAACAATTGTTCTTGCAGGCTGCCTATTTTCTTCATTAAAGTACCTATGAATCATTCATAGACATTTAAAATAATGTATATAATTCCAGTCCTGGTATTGCAGACTGTCTAAACTGTTTGTCTTGACTCTTCAGACTAGTTTTTTTTTTTTTTTTTTTTGCTACTTCACATGTCATTTGTTTATTTGTGAAACCGAATATATTGTATTTGATAATAAGAAGTAAAGTGAATACATCTGCAGTGTGAGGATTTCTGTTAAGCTGGCTAGTGACTGGGCTTTGTTTGGTGTTTACTGTAGTTGAATGAGATGGAGGCTTCAGACTCTTCTAGTGTCCTTCTTTTTGTCTCCTCTCTTGACTCTGAATGGCCCTAAGTACTTCTCCTTAGAGAGCCTTGCAACTCTGTAATCCACGATTATTAAACAAGAGATGTGCTGTAATTGCAGTAAGGGAAGGACACGGACTGTATAATCTGCCAATTAACCTCAGTCTTTTAACGCTACTATGTCCGTGGACTGTGACCTTCACAAGTGTTTCTTCTTGTAATTTTTTTTTTCATCTCTTAAGAACGTTTGTGAAGGGATATGGCTACCTTCCCTTACATCTCTGGGACATATATGTGGTACAGTCTTTCTCCTTAGAGAGATACTCTCTTCTCCTCTGCCTTCCTGCTGGGACCAGGAGAACTTTCTAAATAGTTACTATGAGAAGAACTTGGTGGGTAATCTGAAAGTAAAGCTCATAGAATGATGGATTCTGCAGAAATCTTCCTGTAAAATCTGTTCATAGTCAGGTAGTCAGCAACCAATAGCAATTAGATAAAATGATTATGTAACTCAGTGATAGAAAGCTTGCCTAGCATGGACAAGGCCTTGGGTTTTACCTGTAGCACAGAAGTGTGTGTGTGTGTGTGTGTGTGTGTGTGTGTGTGTGTCTGCGTGCATGTATGTATTTTTTTCTGAGCTATAGTTCCATTACTGCTGTTCCAGCCCTGTGATCTTATCTTATATGTAACTCTGGATTTTCTCGTCCTTCCAGGATTGGGAGTGAACCTTTGCCCAGGAACTTCTGTTAGTATGTCAGATAAAAATTATTAATTTTCAGGTTAATCAGGATTTTCTTTTTGCAAAGATAAGAGTTTTGAATCGGGAGTTTTTTGTTTTTTGTTTTTTTAATGTCACAGCTGAAATTAGAGGTTGTTATTAATATCATTCAATTTCTGATTTCTGTCAGGGCTAATCCTCCCAACTCTTCATTTTTTGTTGTTGTTGTTTTGTTATGTTTTTATAATTTTACTTTCTTCTCTTTTACAATACACTCTGGCCTCACCTCCCTCCAGTCATCCCAGCTCCCCTTATCTTCCCTGTCTCCAAGATCTACACGCATCGCCTTCCAGCTTACCTTCAGAAAACAGCTGGCCTCCTGGGGTTACCACACAGGGTTTAACAAAGTGGAACAAGGCCAGCACAAGCTCCTATAATAAGGTAGGAGGAAAAGAATCCCAGGTGCAAGTAAAAAGTTTAGAGGCCCCCTCACCACTGCAACATTAGAACTCCAAGCCAGACAACCCTAAGATCTATACAAGGGATCTAGGGCAAACCCATGCAGGCTCCATGTCTGCTGCTGCTTCAGTCTCTGTGGCTTTTGGTCAGGTGACGCCATAGGAAGTGAGGACACCAGGACCATACACCCAACTCTTCATGTGTAAAGTAGGGAGATGACTAGACTTCTTTGTTGACTTATTCTGCCAAACCTCACAAATTCAGATGTTTGCCAAAGAGAGTAAGGGATCTTGAAAAATGGAGAAGTATGGTAATGAATCCTGATTTTGTCATAGCTGGATTGTAAGATACCTAGGGAATTAACAAAGTACATTTCTAGGTATGTCCATGATGCTCTGTTGACATGCGGATTCATGAACAAAGTGGGGAAGGCTGACCCTGAGCATATTATATGGCATCATCTACTAGGTTAGTGACTACCATAGGTGGAATTGAGGAAAGGTGTATGTGTGTGTGGGGGGAGATGGGAGTTGGAGATGGGGGAGACAGGAACAGAAATGATGCAAATACAGTATTAGTATGAAATTCTAATAACAAAACAAAAGGGGAAGAGAAAGTTACAGCACCAAGAAACAAGGTCAGGAAAGCTTTTCCTACAGCACCCAGGAATCCTCCTTCTCCAGGAGACCGGTCTACCGCCATGTATTCTATTAGCTATGTTTTGTTGTTGTTTGTTTTGTTTTGTTTCCAACCTTTGAATGTGGAATTCCACTAGCAAACCTCCAGTGTGACTGTAGACTTTCAGCTTTGGTCTGTATTAGAACATTGGTCACTTTAATTCTGAGGATTCTGGGTTCCTGGACTGAGTGATGGTTTCCTCAGCTCTTCAGCCCACACACAGCTCATAGCTATCTATGCTTTGAGTATGCAAGCTACTCAAACAAACCCCACTGGATAACTACATGAACACTGGAAAAACTTACTATGAGAACTTGAACAATTTTCTGCTCTGAATCATGAGGTTATTATAGCAGAGGCAAGAGAAAACTTGATGGCTGTGGGGTCTTGTGAGAAGCCCAGGAAGAGTGAGTCATGGAAAAGATACAGTCAAATGCTCAAGGTGCCTTAACGTGTAACTTCAGAGACAACCTCAAGAACTGGCTAGAGACTTTACTTTTTAAACTTTACCTTAAACATCTTGGATATAATTTTTGTTATGTACTTTACTTTTAGCCTGTATGCTGAGAGGGAATGAAGAAAATTCATAATGTTGAAATACATCCATGTAAATAAAAAAAACACAAAAAGAAATACAAATTTAAAAGAGGAAAATATTCTTTTGAAATATTCTATCAATAGTAATTTCTTCAAATGAGCATCTCTAGTATAAACAATTGAATGTGTAAATAATATGGTATATTTTAGTTTAAAATATAATTAAATTTATTTATTTCCTACCACTTGCTTAATTATTCTTCCTTGCTATCTTGAGGATACTATTATTCAGAACTATTTGAGTTCATATTAGAGATCTAGAATCTTTTAAAATCTAGATAGTTTAAAACATATTCTCTGAAACAAGAAAAGTATTTTATGCCCCTCCAACACCATATGTGTTGTTAGAAAATGAACATAAATATGATGTTATTGTGTCATCAGTAAACTTTAGTCAACTTTGACTACCCAGACTCTAGCTCATGACTGTGTTGAATTTTATTTCCTGTTCATTGTCTTTAGTCTGCAGCAATTCCTCAATCTTTCGTCTCCTTTACCATCATGGGAGTTTAAATATTATAGACTATCGTGTACTTATTTAGTGAGATACCTCTCAAATGTATGTGTCTCTTACTGTGTCCTTTATAGTGTATTTTATCAGTTGGTACATGGAATTCTTTTCTATTCTTGGTGATATTAACATTGGCTTTTGGTTAAATAAACATTAGCTTGCTCTTTCTTTTCTTTCTTTCTTTCTTTCTTTCTTTCTTTCTTTCTTTCTTTCTTTCTTTCTTTCTTTCTTTCTTTTCTCTCTCTCTCTCTCTCTCTCTCTCTCTCTCTCTCTTTCTTTCTTTCTTCTTTCCTTCCTTCCTTCCTTTTTTTTTTTTTTGTAAACTTAAATATCTGGGGAGGGTACTCTGAAATGCCTCAACTTCCTCTCTCTGTAAATGTTTTTACCAGTCTTCACCCTGTTTCCTCAAAGTTACAGCATCGAAGTTTGCCTGTGACTTGCTTATTCTTTCAAGTGTTCAAAGGATGTAGTTGATACTTAGACTACATTATAATCTACTGTTAATAAAACAGCCTACAGCATTATGTAATATTAACTCCAGCCTTGAAAAATGTTGGAGGAAAGATTCAAAGACAGTCAGACAAACAGACAGACAGAGATGAGGGAAGTCACTCTCATAGGAGGTAAATGGAAAAATACTGATGATCATAATTATTTTCTACCATATCCTATCCTGTCATTCTACCCTACCCTACCCTAGCCTACCCTACCCTACCCTAGCCTATCATACTCTACCCTACCCTACTCTACCCTACCCTACCCTACCCTACCCTATCATACTCTACCCTACCCTACTCTACCCTACCCTACCCTACCCTACCCTACTCTACTCTACTTCATTCTATTCATTATTTCATTTTGTATAAAGGATCTCACACTATAGCCCAGAGTGGCCTGGAACTTACTTTGCAACCTAGACTGATCTCCAACTGAAGGTAAACTTTTGTCTCAGCTTCCCAAGTGCTGGGTATTGTTTATGCTAAGTTTCCTTTTTCTATTCATTGGTGGGGGGTGTGTGTGACATCGTTAATATTCCATTTTCTAAGTACATGGGAGTCAGGGATTTTTTTAAATCAAAGGCTAGTATGAAATTCAAAGATTCCAAGTATGGTTATGGAGTAAGAAGGAACAACATATGAGGTGATTTGAGACTTAAGTCCCTATCATGTTTCAGACACTTGATGAGGAACATCTGGTATGTGACCCCTAACAAGTCCTGACAGGGTCAGGTCTCAGGAATTAATACAGGGAGCTCCATGCTGCAAGATGTATACGATGGAGAACTTTGATGTCTGGGTAGTTAAGAGATTGAACAGGGAACAGTGCTATAGTATTTGTGTTTGGGACCTGTGGATTCTACTGAAACCAGGCAGACACAGACTTTGGTAAAGCCAAATTCAAATTCCTCTTGGGATTAACTGAGGAAAGCAATATTTACTCATTCCCCTTACAGCAAAGTGTATAACAATATCCTAACTGTACCCCTGCTACGTGTTGATAGGATCAGCTGAGAAATGGGGTACGATGAGGCCATTCTAACCCAGGGCTGGTTCTTAATTCATGACTCCAAGCAAGAACTCTGGATCTCAGAAAACACTCTAATTAAAGGTCAGACCTATAAAATGAAGCTGCAAAGGGTTACACAGGAAACCGATTGACACTTGTACTAAGAAATGAGGTATTGTGTAACAAACATTTGCAATGTTCCTTCCATGCTGTAAAGCACACACATCACACAGAAAAAGCTGTCCAAAGTGTATGTCCTCAACAAAATTCTGAAGTATTCCTCAGAAACTACTGTCTAGTTTTATCTTTCAGAAGTTAAAAAGCTAGGACTGTATTTTAGTTTGCTTATTTTGATTCACAAATGAGAGAAAAAATTTTCAGATTCCTGTAATCTGCATGCCCAGAGGCCTGCAATTATGGACAGAAAGTCATGTCTAGTTTTATTATTCTATTTTCATATTCAGATATTATTAGCAATTAAAACATATGGAACAGAAATTTTGTTGTCACACGCATGCTTCAGAAAATAATAAATTGTTTTTAATTAACGTCTCTAAAAAAGCAAAATCTTAACCCAATATTCTCACTTTAATTTTTAATTCATTTGATTTTTGTGCAAAAAATATTTATCATAATTCAAAGGTAGCTATGTGTACTTGTATAGATAACTTAAATAGAATTAGTGTTTTTCTTATTTTAAAGGGTAAGTAAGAAATTTAATAAATAAGCACATTGTATTTATTCAATACCATAAAGTAGAACTCAATATTATACATTTAAATCTGCAATGTAATTCTTAAATTGGGCGTCATTTTCAAAATCACCCTACTTGAGGTTTAGGATACAATTTCTCTGAGAGCTTCATATTTCAAGCAATAAGCCCTATATCTTTCCTAAGTAAGGATGGTAATGAGTATTTTTTGTCTCTTTGGTGAATTAATAAATGATGTCTGGTAGGGGATTACTGCACATAGCATAATTAAAAACATATATGCATGTATATAGTTTGAAAGTCTAAGAAGTACAAGATTAAATGTCTAAGTATGAGATTTTCTTAGGCAGGATAATTTTATAAATTTACTCATATGTCTAGATTAATAATTTTAATATGTATAGAACACAGGAATTTCAAATAGTATCCATTATGACATAAGGAAAATAATGAGTTTATTTATGTGTATATATTCAAAGTATACTTTGAGTCTTTTTATATCCTGTACATTTTTGTTTCAATTTAAACAGATTATGGAATATAACTGAAGACTTCAAGTCAAATGCTAAAATTAATTTTGTAGTGAAGGTTATAACTATATACTTTAATAATGGTGTTGCATTTCTATGTGCTAAGATACTTACATATTTCCCACATTAACAATTTTATTTAATAGTAGTTTGAATTGCTATGTCATGACATTCAGTTCAAAGGTCATATATTTCTTGCAGTGAAGAAATAATTATCTTGAATATGATGTCTATGTTTTATTGATTATATATTTTTTTCAAATAGTATTTCCTCTAATTTTTTTGTCACTAATAAAGACATAGTCATGATTTACTTAATTTTCCTTCTTTCTTTTTTCCTTCCTATCTTCCTTCCTTTCTTTCACTTGTCTTCCCTTTGTGTTAATGCTTTTGCACTTCTATATACTAAAGCCTCATTTTCAGTGACCGTGTAGATAAGTCTCTTCCTCTTTGTTTCATTTTTATTTTTTGTTTTTGTTTTTTTTTTTTGTTTTTTTTTGTTTTTGTTTTTTTTTTGCAGTAACAGCATCAGGGCAGTAGAAATGAAGTGTCGACAGTGTTTAATATTTTTTTTGTTCTTATCAGTGTTAACACTTCTATTACTATCAAAACGTTTGGATCAGCACTGTCAGTTCCAGAGAACCTGCTGACACACCAAGGAAAACTTTGATAAACAGTTCTGCTGCATTTTTCTATATTCTGCAGAGTGCTTATGTCAAAATGCTTTTTTGTTCCTTGGGATATTTATGTTGGAAAAAAATATATATCTTAGCTTGTTAAGAGTTCATTTTGTATTTCTGCTTGAAGTTTTAATCCTCTGCTTCTAACCTCACAGTTGGTTGCTGTGGAAGTGATTAGGATGTAACAAATATAGGATTATTGTCATTCTGGGCAGACAATAAGCAGAGGATGATTTTCTAAAGAACAAAGATGTCATTTTCATGGAAATAGAACAACAGTTTCAAAGTAAGGAGTGAGATGGAAAGAAATAAATATGCGCTTGACTGGGATAGATTATACAAGAAATAGTTAAAGATCAAAAATTTACATGAAGGTTTGACAGCTCTGAGAAATTTACATACATTTTTTTATTTAGTTCTAAGGCTCTTTGAATGTATGCATGTGGGTCTGCAAGCTTATGGCTTGCATGCATCAGGACACACTCTTAAATATCTACATCTAATTGAAAGTGACATTTGACCTTGAACAAAGAAGGCCAGTTTCTCATTTATTTTGCAAGACAGAGTCATTTTATAACCACACTCTCAACCTTCTGTTGCATGTGGGGGGGGGGGGGAATGGCATTTCCAAACATTATAAGCCTCATGAAGTTGTGTATGCTACATGAATGAAATATTAGATGATTGACCCTATTATTGAGGATATTTTCTAGATAATTTAAGTCTGGCAAATTATTAAGCAAATTGCCAATACCTTTCGAAAATATTATCCTTCCCTCTACACTGAGTACAGGAAGGGAGTTCTCAGTGCTCAAGATGCCAATTATGGCTTCACTTAATATTTGTCAATTTACAACAGAGGGCAGATTCTTTTCCCTGAAGAATAATGCTGCTTTGACAAACTTTTGAATAGTGAGTGTTACAGGGAACACTTTCCTCCCCCACTCCCACGACATGCCATTTTATAGCTCTACTGATGAGCACACAGCTCCATCTGGGGGCAAAGCCAGAGGGAATGTTTTCTGTCTCTTGGCCGAATGGTTGTCATCTTTGTGCAACAGACAGCTTCCTGTGTCAACAGCACTCAGCTATTCACAAAAGGAACTGTAATAGCACATCCTCTGCCATACTTCCAGCTACTATATAAGGCACTCTATGAAGTCAACACAGTGAGTCCGAGAGGCTTTCTTCAGAAGCCCCAGAATTCTTATTGGCTCTTCTCCAACTGCTCTCCCGTGTCTAGGCATCTCTTTGATTTGACCCTCTCCCTATAACTTCTCTTTTTTCCAGGTCTAATTTGCAGAACATTTTCCATCCATCTCTGAAATGATCTGTATTCTGTGTTTTACTTCATCCTTCATTTTTATTTCCAATCAGGTCTACGTTCTTAACTTCAAGGGCTCGCTCTACTCTGATGACTCTTGGATCTACACATTGAGTTCTTTCTCTTGAATCAATGTGCCCTCTAACTCCATCCTACTGACTTTTCATTGGTTATCTGATGGCCACACCCAGATGGTATACCCAAAATTATTTATTTATACGTGATAACTTAGCTTCTTTTCACTCATACATTGGAATCTAAGTATATTCCTTCCCTTTATGTACCAACACTCACAACTTCCTTATTTTGATGACAAATTATAGTCTCTGAAAAAGTTGTAAACATCATAATTTGTACATGCTTTGGCTATAATAACAAGGCTATCTGAACACATTGCAGCAACATTTCAATTACCATCAGCAATAGATGGTGTGTGTGTGTATGTGTGTGTGTAATCATACACATGTGAATGCATGCATATGGGCACCTTGGGATCATTCTTCAGGCATCTCCCATCCATTTTGTTTTTTGAGACAGTCTTTCACTGACCTGGAACTCAACAAATAGGCTAGACCGGCTGGCTGTTGATCCAACGGATGTGGCTGTTTCTCTCTTAGCAGTGATGGCATTACAAGCACGTGCTTGTGAGTTTGAGGGGAGTATTTCCAAGGTCTTTCTCCTTACAACGCAAGCACTTTACTTGCTGATCAATATCTGCATCCTTTAACCTATCTTTTCCACTGCTATTCCAAATAGACACAACAGTGATGTCAACTTTCCACTAAAAGTCTCTATAGTTCCCCCATATCAGTCAGAAGCGTTTGATTGAGTGGTGAATATGTCAGAGACTGACAACGTAGCTTCATATGTTGATTTCACCACTTAGAAGTCGGTGAGTTCAGTCCATTCATTTAATACTTGCTGTGCCCCATCTCACTTATTTCTGCAATTGTATGAATGGACTTGTAGGCTGAGTGGGAGAAGGATGTGCTTTCTTTAAACGAGAAGCATACTAACAGTTGACAAGTGGAAATACTCAAAAGATACTGACTTTAGTCATCTTAATTGCAATATATGCTATAAATGTTAACACTGAAGTCACCATAGGTACTGTGGTCTGTCTGAATGGGCTCCCTAAATTGTATGTTGGAATTTAATCACCAAAGTAATAGTTCTAAGCACCAGGGTCTGTAGGAGGTGATGAAGTCATGGGAATGGAAACCTTGCAGTTGCAGTTGGTGCTCATTTAAAAGAAGTGGACAGGAGTGCAGAGACTCTCTGAACAGAAAATCAGTCTCTCCTTGGCTTGGGCATTCCTAGCTTTCAGAACTATGTGAAAACACTTCTGTGCATAATAAATTGTCCAGTTTGGGTTATGTTGTTAGAGTAGCATAATCGTAGTAATGGACAATGGCTATGGGCAATAGCATGACACAGCATTCAAAGCTTTTCCTATGTACCGTATTTGATCTTCCTAGTTTCCACCCTGTTACTCCGTCAAAAACAATCTCTCCCTAACTGCTCAGGTAAGCAAACATATTTGTTTATTCATCTGGAATGTCTATACTCCCTCCTGTCTCCTTTACCACACCTTCCCTTTATTCTCATTCATTTCTGGGAGAGGTGACTCCATTACATAGACAACCAGGCACTTACTTTTGAATTCTATTGTTAATGATTTCTTTAAGCCGCTGTTTTGTTGTTTATTACTTTAATATTGCTAGAAGGCTATGAATATTTGATATGTAAAATGGACATTGATTCATTTCACTATTACTGTACACTGTATCTAGAATATCATACACACTAAAAATAATTTTAAATAAAGTTTTCCATTTTGAAAGAAATAATTTCAATTTGAAATGAATGCATTTTTTTTTTTTGCATGAGCAGAAACTCCGGGTGGGATTTACAGGGAACTTTGATTAAATATACAGTTTCTAAAATCCTTGTTTCTTCTGTAACAGCTGTGCTCTGCTGATCCCTTCCCTTACAACACGCATTTGTTAAGTTATCAAATGTAGATTCTATCTCCCAAAGTGCTTTGGGGATCTGGCCTTTTTTCCCTCCATCTAAATCTATCAGTTCTTGTCTGGCTGCTGGTATTATGTTATAAAAAGAAATTTGACACTGTTCTTCCCTTGCTTAAAGATTCTTATCCCAGGTAAGAATTTATCCCATGCTTCTAAAATGTACAGTTCTTTGCAATCTATTTCTAGAAGCCTTCTTCAGCCTTGTTTTCAATTGCCACCCTAAAATATACTCACCTCTGCACTTGACATCGATGGGGAGAGATGGGACATTTTTTCAGCCCTCTGAGTCTTTTCATAAATTGTTGGATTTTCATAAAATGCCCTCCATCCTTGTCTCTGCATGTGTGCAAATCCACAGTTCAAACAACACTCATGCCTTTTCCTATTCATTCATTCACTGAAGTTATTCGCTGAATAAGAACCATCTTGAGTTCCTGTTACATTTTAAAATTTCATCAGAATTACCCTCCGAGCACAGCTCAGCTCTGCCTGCCTCAGGATCTCTCTATTCCTGTTTTCCAATGCCAGTCTCTTCCTCTACTCTTTTATTTTAGAGTGTTTCATTCTGTCCATCATGGGCACTTCCAATAACTTTATTTTTTTCTTTCCAAAGTTTTCAGGCACATTTCCCTACTGTATATTTCTTGGCAAGACAAACATATATTTAATTTTAATGTTATTTATATAAGGACATATCAAAGCTAAGTCATTTTCCTGTACTGCATCCTCAGGCCATCATCATTATGCTTTCCCATTACAACTATTTGTCTACTTCCAAGCTTCCATTCCTTTTATTATGTCTATATATTTTAATCAAATGGGGGGAAAACAACTCAATTTTCACTGAAATACTTTATTGAAAGTTTCTAATAGATAAATGTATTGATAATACAGTAGCTGCTTTTTATCCTTTAAAACTTTTCTGTAAATATCTTAGTTTGTATTGTTTCTTCTTTACATTTTCTCTTCTCTTTAACTCCGGGAACTTTAGACTGTGGTTCTAACTGAATTTTCTTCTCAGTTTTCTCAGTTTAATTTCTTTTATAATACCTCATCTTATGTAGTGGTCCAGGTCAATTTCTGTATGTACAAGGACGTGTATAAGTCATCTGTAATTATTTTAAAAATCTCATATCCTGGCACAATCTCACAAATGACATATTGAGTTTTTCCGTTTGCAAAACAAATCAACGTGCTAAAGGTTTAACGTTACTGAAGTTCCTGATCCTGAACATGATATCTTTTTTCCACCCAAGATTTTCCATTTTCTGGTTCTTACTATATGGTGACTGACCTCATTATTCATGTCTCTTCTCAAGAGACAGCTTGGACTTCAGCCTGCACTCCTGTCAATCTCAGTCCCCATAGCCTACTAATTGTGTCCTATGACACTGATTTTCTTTCTTTTTTCTCTTGCCACCTCATTTAGTAAAACTTTTCCTTCTTACTTTTTCGAATGACACTTGTCACACCTTCACTTATATGCTGACTCTTTATATATTTCTACTTCCTTCCTTCCTTAGTTGAAAGGGCTATTCTTTTTCAAATAGTACGTTCTCATCAAAGTTTCTCTACAGCAATCTTTAGATTTTGTTTTCTTCCAAAGTCAATGTATTGACTTTGTATTGTCAGTGCAATGTATTGACTTTCCCAAAGCCATTTTTTTATTGTTACACAAACAGAATACAAGAGGCAGCCTGCTGTACAGAAAAATATGTTGACTATGATTCTAAAGATGCATGGTGAAGAAGCCCACACGGTGACAGTCCAGATGTCTCAAACGTCAGAGAGATGGGTCAATGTACTGCAAGACAAAAGACAGGGGATATAGGGACGTGTGTGTGTGTGTGTGTGTGTGTGTGTGTGTGTGTGTGTGTGTGTGTGTGTGTGTGTATGTGTCTGTATGTGTGTGTTGTTCTTCTTATAATACCACCGGCATTTGGTCATGGGCAGCTTTTCTAATGACCAGATCTAGTCCTGATCACTTCCCAGAGTTTTAAACACTCTAATCAGATAAGTTTCCACTTTATATTCAACAATGGGAATATGATTTCAACATATGAAGCCTGTGGCTCATTAAGTTTTCTCTGCGTCAATTCCTTTTTTTTGTCTTGGTTTTTATTTATGCTGGCCCACTTTATCCCTTAGGTCTACCTGTCTCCAGTCCCTTGTCAGCAAAAAAATTCATATAGTTCAGTGATATCCAGATGCCCTGAGCCTACAATATTACAGAACTAAGTCTAGTTGTTGTGTTTTTTTCTGTTGGTCTTGGAAAACATTTTGAAAATCACTAAATGTAAACTTAATTTTTACTCATTTCCACTTCTGAACCAGCGTACTGGGCTTTTTCATTTGCTCCCTAGGTTATATGCTGTTTTCTGGAGTGTCCCTGTATGTAATGAATTCAGTGCAGTGACTGTGCTGGCCTAAGGTATTATGTAAGGCTCAGGTTGGAGAACTATTTGAACTGTGGATTGATAAGCTGAAGAAATGGTCCATAGAGAATGCTAAAGTGACATATAAAAATCTTGGTAGTCTATTCTTTGTAAGGCAGACACAGATAACACATGTCTTAGGGAATTTCTGATCTCTAACTTATAAGTGGCAAGTGCTCTAAAGCCATGTTTATGCTCCAATACAGAACCTGTTATTGTTAGTTGTAGACCACTAACTCCCAAGATTAGAGGTCTGTTTGCAGTCACCTTTTATTACATATTCATTTATGTATAATAAATACACCTTTTAACAAATGCTTTATCTCATGAATGAACAGCATATTTTTGATCCTGGCTTAAGCTTCAATAGAGAAGCCTTCTTATCTGCTTTAGATTCAGCTTTCAGCCTTTGATGGTCTATATTCATTTGCACATGGGGCATGTAAATAGCTCAATAATACTTGAATGAAATGAAATACTTGAATGAATGAAAAAATATTACTGAGTGAATCAATGAATGGTGGCTAGAGGATAATTTACTTCCTCAGCTCCCTTGTGCCTCCTTAAATCCTATGGAGTTAAACAGAATATCTTACGGAAAAGTCCATCACTGTGTAATTGAGAAGCTTAGAGCACTAGAAAGCCAAATTTTATTTGGCATGGAACTTTCTCTGTGACCTTGAGGATGACAGAATAGGATTTAGGTCACAGAGTCTTAGAAGCAGAGATCTGTCTACTGAGTTGCCCTGTCTGAATTCATATTCAGTTACCCTGGGTTTTCACTTGTAGACACAGAAAAATTTGGGCTGCTTTATGTAGGAGAATCAGGACATACATTTTATGTTTGTTTTATTCCTTTTTCCTAATTTTTGATATTGTAATATAATTACAAAATTTGTCCCTTCCCTTTCCTCCCTCTAAGGCCTGCCAATTACCCCCTCTTCACTCTCTTTCAAAATCATGCCCCCCTTTTTTATTAATTGTTATCACATGCATATATATGTGTCTGCATGTGTGTGTGTGTGTGTTGTGCATACATATATGTTTCTAAATATAGCCTGCTCAATCTTTTTAATGCTACTCATATGCCTGTTTTCAGGGCTGATCATTTGAAGCTGGATAACCAATTAATTTTTTTCAAGAAAATACCACTTTTCACTCAATAACATTCCCTTTCACTTTACATTATATACTGTTAAAAGTAGGAAGATAATTCTATTTGCAAGATTTTAGCTGGGCACAATTAAGGCATTTACTTTTTAAGTCATATAGGAACTATTCTCTGTGTACTCTATTAAAGTGATATCAAAGTATATGGAAACTATTATTTTTTATTTATAGAATTAGAAAACATTCAGAAATAAGAAGCCCTTGTTTTTAAGGAACTGTCAGCACCAAAATCATTGTTTTTCACAACTTTCTAAATGATACAAGATCCATTACTTGTATCCAGCAGTTTACTAGTTTGATTCCTATCAGCTAATACTTTTAATATCCTAAGTACAAACAATCAGGGAGGAAATACATGCATTTGCACACAATACATAAGTCATTTATTCTTGCTGCTTTATTTATTTTAATTTCATCTTTATCTTTAGTTCTTCCTTTTACTACTTTGTGACCTGGAACCACATTAATACCTAATATAGTTTAGATTTTCATCAGTTAGATAGAGAAATAATTTATTCAATTATTTTGTGTATGTTATCTGTGCAGTTTGGAGAATTATGTATCAGACATTAGTACTTAGTGATATATATCTTGATATTGGTCTATCCATTCATACAGAATATTTATTTATCTCTCACCAAGGAAGATAGAAAATATTAAAAAGGTCAGACCAGTTTGTTGTTGCTATCATTGTTGTTGTTTATAATTTTCATATCTGTACATGTATATGTATATGTATCCTTACGTATTAGTTTTTGATTGTGGAGTTCAGGAGACAGCATCAGGTGTTTTCCTTTGTTACTGTCCACTTTACTGTTTAAGACAGTATCTCACACTGATCAGAGTTTGGAAATTACTGATTAGCAACAAGCTCCAAGGATTTATCTATATTCCTATTTCTGCCCCTTCAGCAGTGGGTGACAATCATGGTGAGGTGTGTGTGTGTGTGATTGTATGTTGTATTGTATGTAACTACTAGGAACCTGAAGTCAAATCTTAATACTTATGTAGCAAACCCTCTACTGACTGAGCCATTTCCTTAGGCCTTATTAATAATTAAATATTTTTTGATATTTGAGAAAGTTCAAGAAGACATTTGATCCTCTATGGAAATGTTTATCAGAAATGAAGAAAGGTGTCTTTGAATCAGGATTTCTTTAGATGTGATAAGGTCAGTGATTTTTCCCTTTCTTCTAGATAAGATACCCAAATACATATTCCATTTTTGTTAAGATGGAAAATTTAAAGACTCTAGTCACATAAGCAAGTTTGGAATTGACTAAAGTGAAGCATTTTTGTTCTATTTACAAGTAGATTTCAAAGTATTTCTTTTTATTTCTTCAATGTATACATTACTATGACAATATACATTTCAACTTCTATTTAGTTACTTCTATTGCTTATCTAAGGCAGACAGTTATGTAATACTTTAACATCAGTTGTGCCTAGTACCTAATTTCTGCTACCTGGTCATTCATTTGCCAGGGATATTAATTACCTTTCTATTACTATAATAAAATACTATGACTAAAGAAAGTTACAGAAGGAAGGATTTATTTGGGCATTATGGCTCTAGGTGGATAAGAGTTCATCACCATCACTGTGAGGAACTGTGGTCCCAGGCACACATGGAGACCTGATCTGCAAGCTGAGAGCTGAGGGCTCATAGAGAAAGCTAACAAACCTCAAAGCTTATTCCCAGTGACAAACCTCCCCAGAAAGGCTGTACCTCCTCAGCCTCCTGAAAGCATCATCAGTTTAAAAACCAAGCATTTACATGCCCAAGACTATGAGGCTACGGGGACATGTCATTCAAAGAACCACACCTGGGAAATGCATGTTTTCTGCTGTTGAACACACAAAGGAACACCTACTGCCTCCCCAGCTGTGCCTCCTTCATTTTCACATGTACCTTACATTTTCACATATATGTTATTTATTTGTTTATTTATTTATTTATTGTATGTGTGTTTGATTGGAAACAACATTCAAAAGCTTTACTCAATAAGCATTGACTATTTTCTTTTTTTTTGCACTCCTGGCTTTTTACATATTTTTATAATTTTTTATTATTTAAACTAATTTTAAATTTGAGAATATTTTGATCATATTCTTCCTGTCCCCCAAGTCTTTTCTTGATTCTCTCCCCTCCTTACCCACCCAACTTTAAGTTCTTTCTCAAAAACTATACAAAAAACTCCAATACAACAACAACCCCCCAGAACCAAGAAAACAAAATAAAACAATATGCAAAAGAGAAAAAAAAAACAAAAAAAAACTACATACCAAATTGTAACCAAATAAAAGTACACACACACACACACACACACACACACACACACACACACAAAACTGTAGAGTTCATTTTATGTTGGTCAACATACAGTGAACATGAGGCCTGCCCTTGAGTGGTTGATATACCCAAGGTCACTCCATTGAAGAAAATTGATTTTTCCTTCTCCAGTAAGTAAAAATAACAGTTCAATTGTTAACCTTTATGGCTGTGGCTAAGGTTTTATTTATTCATTCATTTCTTTAAAATATAATAAGATAAAATGAAAATTATCACATGGACACTGGACAAGGCAAACCAACAGAAGTAAAAAAGCCCAAAAGAAGGCACAAGAATCAGAGACCCATTAATTTGCACACTCAAGAATCCTACACAAACACTACACTGTAAGCCATAATATATATATATATATATATATATATATATATATATATATATATATATATATATATATATATATATAAAACCTAGTGCAGACCTATGCAGACCCTGTGTTTGCTGCCTCAGTCTCTGTTAGTTCATATGAGCTTTGCTGATTTAGAGATCTTTGTTTTTCTGGTTGTTCTCCATACCTTCTGGTTCTTACACTCTTTATGCCTCCTCTTCTGCAGGGTTCCCTAAGGTCTGAGGGAAGGGATTTGATGCACATATCCTAATTAAGGCTGACTATTCCAAGGCTCTTATACTCTAGCTTATGTCTGAGAAGCATTTGAGAAAAACTAACTTCACAACACTCTTTTACTTTTACAATAAATGTTTTTCTGGAATATCATTTACTCTAATTCTCACATTTATTTTTCAGGCTCAAAAATGAACTTTTTTTTTTTTGTATTTGTGACATGGGCTCTTTATGAAAAACTTCCCATTTTGACATAATTAATTTCAATTCATAAGCCCTAAAGATGGTTGTAAAAATGTGGTATTCACACTTCATCTTGTTTCCCATAAAGGTATTATCATCTAGGAAATGGCTATTTTTGTGAAGCTAATATATGATTGTATGCTAGTTCCTGCTAACACAATATGAATATCCCATTATGACAAGGGTCTCTGTCAGACCATCCCTCAAACAGTGTCTCTTTATTCTAACATTTCATCTCAGAAGTATAATAGGAACAAATCTGTCTTCCATCTCCATATATTGGTCCTTTAGATGGCATTATGTAGATGGAAACACACCTTATTTGACTCTAGTAGATCAATTTTCTCATGGTACGTAACTCTTGTGTTCTGTTAAGATCTGAATTTATATCTCTTCAAATGCATACTCTGAAATGCTAACTGCCAATGGTCTTTTGAGGGAAGAATATAAGGAGCCATTCCTCATGGCTGGGAAGAGTATCCTTATAAAGTGTAACAGAGATGAATTTCTGGCCTTTGATGAAGATCCAGTATAGTATCTGTTCTGGCTAGTTTAACTGGAAGAACATAAAGAACATGCTAGAATTTCTACCCTGTGCGCTGTAGTGAGAAGATACCATGTGGAATCAATGGATGCCCTCAACAGCCATTAGTCTGCCTGCCCTTTAATTCTACACTTTCCAGATCCAGAAATATGAGGAAGACTTTCTTTTTCTTTATCAGGTATCTGATTTCCTAGCCAAGTGTAGTGGTGTAGGCCTCTAATCCCAGCACTTGGGCATAGGTAAGTGACAATCAGATCTCTGTGGGTTGGAGGCCAGCCTGGTTTACAAAGACAGTACCAGGAAAACCAGGACTGTTTACACACAGAGAGAAACCCTATCTTGAAAACCAGAAAAGAAAAAACAAACAAGGGAACAATAAATACAAAACAAACTCACATAACTTCATCCACAGTACAAATGGTATTTATGTTTCTGGGCCATGGTTACTCACATTAGGCTCAAGAATAAATTCTTAAAAAAAAGAGAAAAAATCCAACTTATACAAGATTTTGTTATAATATCGTAAATAGAGTAAGAGAAAATGCCTATTTGATTCTTTTGGGTATTGACATTAACAGTGTTCACTGTAAACATATAAGAATCATGAATTTGTGGTAGGGGACTAGTTTTAATTCAGCGATATTTGGCTAGGGCAAAATATTTAGTATCTAATAATTTAAGCATTGTTGTTCTTCTTTCAAAGTCTTTTACATAAAAGAACATTTTTGTATCAATCTTTCATTTTAAATATTTATATGATTTTTCATTATGTGCTTTTGTATATGTCTTTGTGTAGGAATATGCACATGAGTGTATGTCCCCGAAGATGCCAGAAGAGGGTGTCAGATTCATCGGACCTGGACGTGGGTGCTGAAAAACGTAGGCAGGTTTTGTGAGAGCAGCAAGCACTTGTAATGACTTGTAATGACTCAGCTGTTTCTCCAGCCCCATTGCCAGTACTTTTAGTTGTTTCTCAGATTTCAGACAATTGCAACTAATTCCTCTCACTTTATGCTTTCCTGTTCAAATTTGTCTAATTATTGTTACTCTTATGCATTTCCTATATTTCAGAACAATTTCCTATACATGTGAAAATCAAACCCACAACTCAGAAAGCATTTCTGAGATTTTGATAAGAATTACCTTAAACCAGTGTATCAAGTTATCAAAAACTGAAATCTAGTTAGATCGAGTATTCTACTTCAGTATATTTTTTCCATTTACTTGAATCTCTGATTTCCTATTGCTCAGTAGTAAAAGCCAACTGTTCCACAGACACACACCCACCTTGTTAATTTGACTATTTGGAATCTAAGGATGTGCCATCACCTTCCAATAAGGGCTTTTAACATTATTTACAGTATCAACAGTGCTCTCCCTAAGGAAGAGAAGGATCCTGTACTTAGCAAAGAGCTTCCTATCTGCTTAAGCTTTCTATCTGCTTATGCTTTTGCCACAGGAGAGTACTAATGTCTAGTTGGAATAAGCAACATATGCATTTCCTCTTACTTCTTTGCCTACAGGTTGATCTAGGACTGAGTTGTGTCTTTTAAGTTTCCCTCCTTAATGTATACATTCCTGTCTTTTTTACTTCATCTTTCTACATTTCTTACTCTGTAATCATATGTTTGGTGACTTTACATGTGACTTCATCAGTTCTTCTTATATTAATACAAGTAACACTGGACAGTGCAGACTGATGACTATGCTTTAAATTAGTACGATCTTTAAATATACTGCTTCAAAATCAGTCACAGCCGGAGGTTGGGAGGTCAGTAATTCACAGAAGAAGCTACTCCTTCTTAGACTCAGCAGGAGCTCTACATACATACACATACATACATGTGTGTATACATATTTACATTTATATAGAAGAGTTGTGTATATATTGTTATATAAACATTATATATTATCTAACAATATATTATATATTTAACTCAAAAATTAACTAAGATTATGATAGAAATTTATAGTGTTTGAACTTCTAAACATTTAGTAACATTGGGTAAATTCTTTGGTAAACATCTACAGATTTCTTTGTCCTGTAACATTTTTCTGTGACCCTAGGAAGGGAGCTGATGCTGTGAGTCTAGGGTAAAGGTACTTCTTGCCAGTGAGAGGCTCCAGTAGTCAAAAGAAGAGAGTGGAAAGAGGGTGCCAGTGTCCTTATTCTCATGATCCTATTAGCCATTTGTTGCATTTACAGCTGTCCATGTACTATATTAGTTGGGGTCAGTAGTTTTGGGAAATATGATTCATACAGGTGTTTTCTGGGATTCCTGGATTGGATCCTTTCCATTACTTTACAAGCTAAGGACATTAAAGCCTGTCCTACTATTGCTATGTCTTTTTCATTGTTTTGACTTTCACTGGACCCCTGACAACTCTCTCTATAGCCACTTTAATAAAATGTTCTCATGAGCTCATTTAAGACTGAAATCTATTTCTTGTTTGTTTTTATGCCAACAGACCTCTACTTGAAATTTCAGTCGCAATCCCTTAAATAGTTTCAGAAGAGTCTTTCAATGCTTTCTACAGAGTTTGCTATTTTTGTAAACTGATTTAAAAAAGTCTATGTATTTCTTCAAAAATGTTTTAGAAATAATTCTACTTTGAAAACATTCCTATGAATAATATAGCATCCAAATGTGACTGCCTCTAACTACTTCTTTACAGAGGATTGTACTTTGGAAATCTGGGCTTTAGATAGCATTTTTGCAATAACTTTGGTCTATTGAAGCTAATCTAGCATGCTAAACACAACAGAAGCTGATGCCTAAATAAACAAGACTAAAATAAAGAATTTAGACTATTATATGTATCCTCTCCGAGTCTTGCCTACAGCTTTACTCTTAGTTTCTAATAATAGACTTTGCCTGCTGCTAGTGAGAACTGCAAGGTTGTGATGAACAAATCCACCTGTGTGAGGATTACAAATGTATACATCGTTGATATGTCTTAAGTTAATAATATTTTGTGTGTGGTAATTAGTTGGTGTAACTTGGCTCACATAGACTTTCCTTTCTCCTATTGAGCCAAATGTTAATTTGTTTTCCTCTTTCAGTTTTCAGGAATCCAGAGTTAGACTAACAATTGTGCTTTTGGGTATCCTTAAAGCAGCTCTCCCAGTCTTTGACCAACCTTACTTTAGTTGCTGACATGGCCAGATGCTCAAATGTACTGCGATCATCCATCAACTCCATGGGTCCAAACTAACAAAAGTGAATTACTCTAGGCTTTGCTTTAAAATTTGAAGCTGGCTTTCATCCAGATGTTCTTTGCTTCTGATTTTGCATGCTAATATCTCAAAGGTAGACACAGTTTTAACTGGATAGGAATCATCTTCTAGGGGAAAGTTGGAAAATTCTAACCTCCGATATGGCTAGTTCAGAACTAAATCCAAACACATCTGCATCTATTGAAAAAAGACTTGTAGAGATTTCTGAATGTGGGTGGATAATATAAATAATTACTTCCTATTTATTATCATGTATGTCTAATGATCTAGACACAAATTCTAACCCTCTCCAATCCTAGAAATAACATATTTGAGCCTAGTTAGTATTTTGTCCTTTGTGAACCAAACAACAAAGATGATTGATAAGCAAATGGTGATGAGATACAGATTTGTAATACATGCTGATACATTTGCCATCCCAACTATTTCCCATGCATCTATATTTCCACTAAGTGTTTGAAATATATCTTATGATTCCCAATTAATAAAATGATCAGTATGTGAGTAACCTGTGCTTGATTTCAAGAACAATTTATCATTATGTCCTTATCATTTATATAGAAATATCTATTCTTATTATTTTCAAAAGGAACTTGCCTTTTTGCCTTAATAGTAGGAAGATTATGTTTCTCCTACATACTGATAATGTACCCTGGGGGAAGATATTATTTCCTTATGAGATTCACTATCTAGTAACAGGCATAGATGAGAAACCAGTCATCAAAGGGAATATATAATAGTCAGTCAGTGTAGACATTCAGGAAGAAAAGCAAATGAAGTAGAGATGTAAGATCCTTTACTCTTTAAGGGAGAAGAGAAGAAATACTCCTCTGATGGGGTGGCATGGAACAGATATCTGCATGTGAAGAAAAGCTCATAAGGATATCTGGTTTAATAGTTTGTCATCAAAAAATGCAGTAACTATAAAGTCTCTGAGTTTGACTGGGCTTTCTGGAAACAGGGAAGGATAATAAGAACCCAGTCAGCTGGGGCTGATAGGGCAGGACCGCTGTGTGTTAAGATCCAGTATGTAGATAATAAGAGACTTTCACAGACCTCAGTAAGGGCTGTGGTCAGTGTGTGAAGGGGAATCAGAATGAAATTGATGGAGGATATTAATCCAGGGATTTGCAAGGCCTTTTAGTAACTTTCCTGCTTGGTAGACGACTGACTACAAAGGAAAAAGAATGAGCAAAGGGCAGAATGTAAGGACTCTACAATAGTCTAAGTAAGGGACAGTCACGCCTGGGTAAGACAGCGTCCTATATTATTGGTTTACAGATAGCAGGTTTTGACAATCCTTAGAAAGGTAGCATGTTATAGAAAGTGTAAGTTTCATCATTTTAGATGCATTCAAGTAATCTTGATGGCAGTGTAGGCAATTCTGCCACCAAACATTAATATTATTAATAGCCCATTGGGCAAAATTTTTAAACTTATACACTGCAGTTTTGTGCATTTTGAAGCTCAAGGTTTGAACTGAATTACTACAATAACCTCCATCTCTGACCCTCTACATTTCTCAGCAAGCTAATGTAGATGTAGAATGTGAAAATTTATAGGTCATCAGGACTTCAATGCAGCAATAGAGTGTCTTATGCCAACTCCTTTCTAGTTCCCAGGGAAACATTAGGAAACTACTATTACACTAGAAAGGAAGAAAGTCAAGAGGCTTTTTTTGAAACAATAAATAATGATTGTGCAAAATAATTTTTAAAACTCCTAGGAGCTTTTTCTTGATTTGTGGTATGATTGTAATTATGCGATTCAAAGTCTCCAACTGAATTAAACTTCTTGTAACCATTTTAATGACTCAGTAAAGAAAGGGAAAAAGGCAGAGTTAAAAAGGGAAAAATGCAGAGTTAAATTCTTTTTCAATATGATGACTCTTGAGAATGTTAGTGACCTTAGTGGACCTTTAAAAATTTGAGTCCATTTATAATCAAACCAGAAAAAAATATTTTGAAATGCTGTTTAGAAGCTCAAAAGAATTATTGGACCCTGAATAACTTTCCTTGCATGGCATTTTGATAAGGTCACTGTAAATGAGTCAGAAACAGGGATTACATTTCTTTTAAAAACACCCATCACTTCACAAAAGATTAGGTCCAAATTCATTTTGGCTTTTGCTGAATCCTAGTTGTTTTCCTTCTACTTTTTTCCTCTCTTAAGTTCTCCAGTAAACTAGCTAAACCCATAATCTAGGTGAGCTCACCTGCCTCTTCCACTGACTTCCCTATTGCGTTTTGCCTCAGGCTGTTCTTTAATAGCATGTAACCTCAGACTAGAATTTTTTTTTTATACCAGGAATCAGTAGAGGCACAAAGTCTAATAAAAGCTTCAGAATTTCTTTTTTTTTTTTTTGGTTCTTTTCTGAAAAAGAAGTGCTCCGAGGGAATGATATTGTTCCCAAGTCCTGACTCAAATCTGTTCTGTACTTGAACTCTGTGATTATGAAATTTCAATTAAAGCTATAAAAAGCAAAGCTAACAGACACCGGAGCATGCCATAGAAAAACAGGGTGTTCTTTTTTGATTGGAAAATAATTATCTAAGTTCAGTGGCTGGGTCCAGGTAGCCGAGTTTACATTTGCTTCTCCTCATTATAGAAACACTTGAACTATGATAAATTTTCCCTGAACAGCAGAGCTGTCATTCAAAATGGTGATTTTATTGGGGTGCAAATCCCTTTAGTTATTGCTTCAGTCCATTTTAAAAATGGATTTGAAGCCTGCAGGGAAAAGTACAAATGAAGACAGACTCTTTTGCTGCGGTGTTCAGCCTGTTCCTCCCACTGCAGACACTGGAGCACCTCCAGGGCTCTCCTCTACCAAGGAAGCCCTTTGTTATCTAGCTCTTTACAGCCCTAGATGGGAACATAGCCCACTTTATTCTTCAAAAGTCATTATACTGATTGGATTATGTCATTAGTTCTGGAATGAAGCTCCTTGTGCATTTAATACTTAGTGACTGAAATACAAGTTGTATTAGTGAGGGAAATAACAAGCACTTAATACCTTAGCAATGTTAGTGAATAACAACGTTGAGATATATTTAGATATATAGATATATGTATGGGTGTGTGTGAATACACATTTATATGTAGATACAGATATTTAATCTTAAAACCTAAACCTAGAACTTCTCAGTGCCTGAGACTTATTGCTGACTGACTCATTCTGACTAGTTCCTTCTGGACTCCGAGCTGTACTGAACTCAATTGACTCTTCTGGTTGGCTAAGTCAACTCACTCAAACTCTTTTCTAAGATGACTGGTTCAAACTGACCTTCGGAGCCAGCTGATTGTTTCTGACTGAACTCTTGTGATTCTGGCTGACTCTGGTTGATTTCTGCATCTTATCTCACTGAAGTGATCTGCTAGACTTCAAGCTGACTTTCACTCTTAGCTGACTCTGTCTTCTAAACATACTCTCTTCCTGAACTGCCTCTGTGTCTTATCTGACTGATTCTGTAACTGACTTCCAGACTCTGAGCTGAGAGCCTGCTTTTATATCATAAGAATTGGGCATGCCTTCTCTCTGACTCACTCCACTAACTCTTCCTCTGATTCATCATGTTGCCTGGCCTTTACTCTGCATCACAGATGTAACTTTGCCAGGTCATCACTCAGATTCACTGCCAGACTTTGGATTAAAGGGTTGTACTCACTCTGTACCTCATTCTGCCTCTGACTTTCTGCTGCTCAGTTGACTAGCATCCTTTGACTTAATTTCCTACCATTCTTTCAATCTCTACTGCTTCTTCATAACTCTGCATTGACTGTGAACTCTGAACTGAGGACATGAACTGAGAGCTGAGAATTAAGAAGCATGACCTACTTCTGAACTGACTGCTTCCTTTTCCATCCCAAGAGCTGGGATTAAATGTGCATGCCACCATTACCTTCTGAGTTGCATTACTTGAAGGTGTGTGCTGAATTCCAACCAGATCGCATATGCTTTGAATGTGGTATTTTTCCAGAGCAGCCATGTTGCTGGATTAAAAGATTAAATATTCCTCTATAATTACTTATATGCATATATGTCTATATCTATCTATCTATCATCTATCTATCTATATGTGTGTGTGTGTGTGTGTGTGTGTGTGTGTGTAGAGATAAGTAGATACTAAATAAATATGTGTTAGAAGCTTCATTTGAACTATACAGCAATGAAATACAACAGTAAAAGTCAGCTATGGTTACTCTAATGAGTCACTGACAATACAACTACTACCTTTCAGGAAAAAGTAGACATTTTGTTTCCTTTGCTGTGACATTAGGGAGGAAATGTCTTAAATATACTTTAGAGATGGATACGCTATTTTCAAGAATTAAGTTTATTTTTTAAATGTTTGGTCTTTGAAATCCCAGACATGTGTGTAATACATTCTGGCCACACTCACCCCTCAGTCTTCTCCCATCCCTCTTTCCATGTGACTCTCCCCATGCCCTCCTCCATTAAGTCCTCATCCAGCATTAATGATTTTTGTTTTGGTTTGTGTCTGCTTTGTGATCCATTAGGTTAAAGCAAGGCTACTTTGGGAGTATAGGTTGAAGCTATCCATTGGAGGCTACCTCTCTGAAGACAATGACTTCCTCTCAGACCCCAGCAGCCTTTAAGAGCCATTAGCTTCCTTGGGTAGGACAAAGCCCCAGGAGACCCTCCCCGTCCATGACTAAATGTCCATGTATTCAATCTTGTGCATGCCTTATGCAGGGCAATGCAAATGTTGTGAGTTTATGAGCAGCATAGCTATGTCATGGCCATAAAACAGGGGTTTACAGCTCACACTATCATCTGGCTCTGAGAATCTTTCTTCCCGTCCTCCTCAGGTTTAGTTTGTAAATATAGTATCTATTGTGTTAAACTTCAGGAGACATGTTGGATTTAAACATTCAGGTTGAAAAAAATTAACTACATACACTGTGTATAAAAGAAAACATTTAATTGAAGCTGACTTATAGGTGACACACTTCCTCCAACAAGGCCACACCTACTCCAATAAGGCCAAACCTCCTATTAGTGCCACTCCCTATGTGCCTATGGGGACCATTTTTATTCAGATGGCCATATTCTCTAGCAGTCGTTTCCTCCTATTCTCTCCATTTAAGTTTTAGCGTGCCCACTGGTTTGCTTGTTGAGCTCTGTATGTTTCCTCCATTCTTTATCATGGCTTGCTGCATCCTCCTCAACTTCCTTGTTTTTTTTTTTTTTTTCACAAAGCCCAGAGAACTAAATCCACCATATTCTGTTTCAAATAAAATCAATCTCCTTAGGGAGCACTGTGGGTCTCTGTTCTTATAGCTTGCTTCTCCTATTATGATGAAATACTTTACAACACTGGAAAAATGCTTGGGGCAGGGAAGACAAGCTTCCTCTTCTCAGAGCCATGAGTTTGGTCTAGTAGAGCAGTGCCACTCTGGGGTAGCAACTACAGCCTTCTCTACTTACAGATTTGTGTGTAACTTTAGGCCAGCTTCTGTTATTGATTTTTACTCTGCTGATTTTGTAATCAGAGACTTTATATGATTAAATCATTTGCATTTATGGCTCAGAAAATGATTTGTTTTAGTAAATACTTCGTTCCCAAGGGAAAAAAAAATATATCACATGATTTTGATGGTCAGCATCATATTAGTATCACACTTAAGACAATTCATTGATAGTTTGCTTTGTGATCTTCATATCTCTATTTAATGCTTGTTTTGTCAGTTTTCAAGAAAATTATAATTCCTATATGTGGTGTGGCTTTGTTCACTTATGCTTTGATTGCTGTTCATTTTCTTCTCCTGTGTTTTGACCTTCACTGTGAAGAACATATTCATCAGAACTGCTTACTGAAAAAAAATCAGGGAAAAGATACCATCAAGTCTCCCCTCTCAGGAATAATAATAATAGTGATTATTGTTGTTATCTTGTATTTTTAGATCACACACGGCTCAGGCAGGGACTTGTCATGTACCAAGGATAACTCTCAAGCCCTGATCTTCCTTCAACTACATCTTAAGGGCTGAAATTGTAGTTGTGTGCCACTGTGCCTACTCAGGGGATGGATTTCATGAGCTCTCTAGCTGCCCACACCATGATATTGATTGGCTTGGCCTTGTCCAGGTCATGTGTATTCAGTCACAGGTGCTGTGAGTTCATATGATTATGTCATAGTCATGACATGTGGGACATAAAATGTTTTCCTGAAGGTGTACACATGGCTTTCTACCATGTGTACCAGGTATACATTCTTTCTACCAGCAATACCATGTTGATCCTTGAGTCTATGAGTGCGAATCGTTTGGATTTTCCGTTTGTAACTGAAAAAACCAGAAATATCTGTTATATATGACCAAGTAAACAGTATTTTTGTATACTTTAAAACTTTGTTTGGATCAATGTTTTGATCTGGGATCCTTTTGGGATTTTTTGGCTGTCAACTAAATGGTGTAAGAATTAGTATTAAAAATAACATTATTTTTTGATAACAATTTTATATAAGACTTGTATGATTTAAGAGATAATTTATATAACTATCTTCTGGAAAAATCTTATCTTTTTAATAAAAATATTATTTTATTTTAGTTACATTTTTGTAGGCAGAAGATTTTTTTCCTCTAGACTTTCCAGTAATATAAAATACCATTTCATTTCTTATTGGATTTAAAATTTGGACAAAGAACTTTTGTCATTTTTTTTTCTTGTACCTGTGATACCTTTTCCTTCTCTACCTATATTAAATTGAAGTATTCATAATTATTTTTAGTAATTACATTACAGTATGCTTGGTCAGTTTTCGTGAATTTTTGTATACATGAAGAATTTTTCAAGTATTTATTTTTATTTGTCACTCTAGAAATCAAATTGCATGTGGTTTAGACCATAAAATATTACAGAAGCCTTTATCTCCTTTTGGAACAGTTCCAATTGCTATGTGCTCACTGATCTTTTCTGTACTTCATCTCATTCAATTTATCGTTCATGTAAGAAATTCTAATTTTCATCTCTAAGAATTTGACTGAAGCCTCTTTAATGTCTTACATTTCTCTCCTTAACATAATCTCTTCTAATATTTTGTACAGTGAATATATTTATAATTATTGCTGCTATACTATTTCATATTTAATATCTTGTGCTTTATAATCAGTTTTTCATGTACGGATTCAGTGAAGATAATGAATCATTGTTTTTCCAAGACTATACCAAAGATTGTTCTTTCTCAAGCTATTTGAAAAGAATTGTAACAAGTCTGTCATTTATGTCCATTTCATTATTCTATAGCATTATGTCAACTATCAAAGAATGAATCCATACAAACCTTGAAATATGAGTCACGTGCAATTATTATATTAAGATAGTTACACTTTTGGTTAACTGATAATAAAAAGGTTTATTAGAAACTTTTTAGAAGTTTCTAGGTTGTCTATTCTAACATATATCTGATTAAAATAATAGTGTTTGAAATCATGGGCCTGCTCTCCAGCTCATGGTATAGATTTCTGTGCTCTATGACTCATATTTATAGTTATAGTTTGGACAAATTAAAGTAATGAGGGCTGGGTTCTTTTGTGCAAAATATATAATTTATTATTATGTGACAGTAATAGAATGATCTACCCAATGCGTACATTTTCTCTGTATGATTTCTTTTGTTTAAATAATTACTTTCACAGATAAGAAAAAAGTGAATAAATGTTTATGTGAAAAATTACCCGAAGCACTTTGAGGTAATCTGACAGAAAGATGCTTTCCCATTGAATCTTGTTCATCTATGGGACTTGTCATGGTCCTATTGATTAATGAGTCAAGTTCTCTTCAGATTATGACACTGCCTCCTAAGCACATGCACGTACTTATGCAAGCATGTGCACATGTGCGTGTGCGTGCGCGCACACACACACACACACACAGAGAAGAGCAGATTTCTCTTTCAATCTACTACAATTTTTATAATGTAAATCCAAAAGTGCTCTCAAAGAATCACAATATTCAAATCTGAGTCTTTGGCTTTGCTGGAACTACTGTATATACATCATCAAAAGGAAACTTTACTCTATTAAAATAGGTAGTTCTTCTATTAGAACTTGAACAATATTCAGAAATCATATCATTGAAAGAAACAAATAGTGAATCACAAACTCTGTCCATTGTTGGATTTTTCTATTTGCAAATTAGGAGAAGTTAATTAGAGAGGCATAATTTATTGACTATGGCTTAAAAACCAAACACAAAGCATAAGTGAAAATTGCATGTTTCATCTTTTACAGTAAGAAAACAAAATTGATGTAACTATATTGTTGGGTTCTAGATAGGAATGCTAGATAACATTAAAAAAATTGCACCTAAATAAGACATTTTTTAAAATCAATAAAAGCATGTTCCATTCAATATTATTTTTCTAAATGGGCTAAACTACCTTTTAGATTATTAAATTTCAGACTTGATGACTGGCAAAAAAATTCTTACAAGGCCTATGTCATTGCTGAAAGACAGAATTTAATTTTATTTTTTTTGCCAAATAAGACAGTCATATTGTTTCCATGGCAGAAACACAAAAAGTAAGAGACATAAACAGCCTGAGTTGGTCAGCCCTGAGTTATTGAGGGTACAGATGACAATTGCTATGTAGAGTAGAACAGACCCACAGAATCATTTTGGTAATCATGAAATAAGCTTCAGTTTTCTTAAGTTGTTTTTGACACAAGCTTGTCTTGACTGATATCAAAAGGTCACTATCAAAATTATGCCTTAGTACTTTGTGAATAATCACAGTTAATTTTGTTATTTATAGATAAAGTTAAGGCATAGCAGATGTAACGATGGCAACATTGACTGAAAAGGTTGTGTTAGAAATTCCCAGTCCAACCATACATTATTTATCATCTTATTTTTTTCTTATTAGCTTCTGTGTGTATCTCTTTGTGTGGATATGTGTGTCCATGTACGCATGTGGTACATGTATGTTTGGAAGCGAGATTTTCATGTCTGTTGTCTTTATTATCTCTTTCTATTTCATTTTTTTGAGACAGAGAGTCTTCCTCTGAATATGTTCACCATTTTGTTATTTGCTAGGATTCCCTGGCCACCCCTCCCGACCCACAAAGCTCATCACTATACACAGCATTCATATGGATGTTTGAGATCCAAACTCAGGTCTTCAGGTTGATTAGCAAATATTTTGTTTACCAATTCATTTCCTCAACATGTCCTTCATCCTTTGAAAAGTAGAACTGTTCAAAACTCTCCCTGTCTCCACATGTAATCACACACAAAATCAAGCATGAACATAAAACTTTTTAAAGGATTTATTGGTTATTTTTATAAACATTATCAAAACCAGTGTAAACTCTTCCTGGTCTATTTAGTAGATCAAAGAACATCTCTTTGCTTTATGGCACTAGAAATAAGCCAGCCACGTGCCTCACCAAAAGAAACTCAGGGCAATGAAAGCAAGTGGGTTTATCTGTGTCTGAACATATTCCTAAGCCATATTCAGAAATTTAAGAAAAAATAAATGAAAAAGAATTAAGTGTAAAGAGAGCATGGGGAAAAAGTGAAACAACAAAAAAATGTAAGACTCAATTCCTCTGGTCATGTTCTTTGAAGTGGTAGGAAAAACATTGCATTGTAATTAGGAGACTCTACTTGTAGAAGTCTAAAGAATGACAGACACCAAATCAACTTTTCACATCTATCACCCTTGAATAATTACCTTTTTTTCTTTCACTATCTCTATACTTTGTCACATGCCCTGGTTAGGTTCTCTGTTAATCTTACAAACTAACAATAGTTTTGTTTGCAACTAAGAGAAACCACCACATAATTTTGCGTACTATATTTTATTTTGTTACATTAAAATTAATTAAACCAGTGGAAACTATAACTGGCAAAAAGTTCAATGTCCCTT
Source organism: Cricetomys ansorgei (assembly GCA_026225945.1). Lineage (NCBI taxonomy): Eukaryota > Metazoa > Chordata > Mammalia > Rodentia > Nesomyidae > Cricetomys > Cricetomys ansorgei. Next base: position 1,249,120 of record JAMJFZ010000882.1, on the reverse strand, counting down.
AAAATAGGCAGTTAGAATGTTGTTTTCATCAATTATTTGATCAACATATTTTGCTTGTCATGTAGTAGAGGTATAGAAGCTACATGGACCAAAAATATCAAAATGTTTAGAATCCCTTGAAATCTGAATAAACAAATCAGACACGCACACAGACTACTCCAAGTACAAACTTGTCTGTATGTCAACAGTGGAGTGTCCTACAGACTCTGACCATCCCTAATAAGGGAAATCTGTGTTGTGAAATATTATATAATAATCTGGGGGACTCTTTATTGAAGCAAATACTTTTTAACCAGCAATTTAGCCTCATGTAGACATGCTGTAAATTATAATGCCAATGATATATTTAATACAACATTGTAAGTCTAAGGAGTACTACTAAGAATCACATGATTATATAGGTGCTTACAATCATTTTTCAAACTGACACATAATCTTCTTCTACATTTAACTGGAGGTCACCTTCATGTCTAAATGTAGACCCTAACACAATGCAAACATTATTTTTCTCGAATAAATGGAGCTGCATTGCTTAGTCTCACTATGATTTGTTTCTAGATTTTCTTCTTGTTATAGTCCCAATTTCAGTATTTTTTTAAAGAAATATTTCCTATTTGGTACTATTTCAACAAAACATGTTCTTGAGAAGATAACATGAAATCTGCAATAGCTAAGATAATTGTTTCGTGTATCGTAAATCAATTACTGATCAATTTTTGTTATAAGAATTATGTGTGCTTCTCATCAGAAAATAGTGTTATCCTATCAAGTTTGACCTAACATGATCTAAACTGCTTAGACTATGACCATGTCATAGTAAATCATTTTAATGTGTCTTTTAGAAGACAGAAAAAATTGTGAAGTCTGTTACTAAGGTACAAGCTTGTATACTTTCACTGACAGACTGGAGTGTTCCATTCTCTCAGTAGAAGATAAAAGCTTACATTGGTTGGCTATGTGTTCTCTACTAGGTCTCATTTTAAATGGGCTTTGCTGTGAGTGAATTAAAGAGAGCAGAAAAAAAAATAGTTTATTATAGTTCCTACATTTATTTCAAGTCTACGAGTTAGGAAAAGAAATTAAGTACATGAATAATGTTCAAATTTGTTTTCACTTAATGACTACTTCATGATTCTTCATAATGTTAATTCACATTATTCAAATGTTTCTAAAAATATTCGGTTTGCCTGTGTGTCAAATGCAATGATAGGTCTCTGGTTTCATGGAAGCCCTTCATATTTTATTTTTGGTTTGCTGTTGGATGGAAGCCCTTCACAATTTATTTTTACTTCCCTATCTTCTTGGCTATCATACACGGATAATCTCCTCAGACATATTAGCATTTAGTCATAATATAAATGTGTAGGAATCTTTTAAGCCACACTTAGCTAATAGATTGTACTTGTTACAAACCAATTTGTGTTTATTTTAAGATACCATACTTGACTTGAAAGCATAACAGCTTTTTCTAGCTCTGCAATGTGTGTGTAAACTAAGTTAAATCTAACAATGGATTTCATAAATACAGAGGAATACAGTAAAATCAATGATGATCTGAAAGAAAGCTTTTATCTGGTAAATAGTTCAACCAACTATACAAGTTTCAATTTGTTAAATTTTATATGCACATTCCAAAATTACATGCAATATTTGGAACCACAATTAGAAATAAGCCTGGGGGAGAAGATGAATCATGATGTTGCTAATAGGATATTAAGTCTTTTACATCTACATAGTTGGTTGAAATCCAGCCAACATTAATAGGATACCATATTATAATCTGCCAAATAAAATGCCTATTCTCTGATTGCCAGTTCTAGTGAACAGCTAGCAACAGAGTTCTTTGTATTTCTAGCGCTTGCTGTAAGATTAAAGGCATTTCACAATGTACCTACTCATAACTACTGATAATTACTCTTTGAGGATCAGTACAGATCCTTAATAAGTATCATTTTTGGACAATGCATGTTGATTTTATTATAATGACTGCACTTTGTCAAAATGGTACTCTGGAGGGTTTTTCTTTATTTTAATTCTAAAATATGTTTTTATTCACTTATTTCTTTGAGGACTCCATATATGAGCACTGTATTTACAATCATTTCTCTTCTCCAACTCCTCTTGTGTTCTCCCACTCCCTCTGCAATTTAGAGCCTCATCTTTTGTAGTTAATTTGTTTAACATATGTATACACACACATCACCACCACCACCAACCACCACCTCCAGAGCCTATTAGGATCATTCACTTAAACATGTGTTTAGGACTGACCTTTGAAACTGTGTAACCTATCATGGAGCCTACTAATTCTCCCTCTTCCGGTAGCCATTAACTGACTGTAGTTATTCATGTTGGTGTGAAACCTTTTGTGATTCCCCCATCCATGTTTCCATGTTGACTGCCACAGTAACTAAACAGGTCTTTTTTAGGCAATCATTATTTAGTACCCTATATGAGACTGTTCTATGTACTGTGGATATCAGACGGGCATTTTAATATCCTATATTTTAAGGTTATTTTAAAAACACATCTTACATGTTACTGTATAAGGGCATATTCTTATTTAAAGATACATATATTTTTAATAATTATAAATTTGTAGAGACCCATGCTCACTATATATTATATATGTTTCTTTTTTTGGCTTGGTTTTTTTGGTTTTTTTCTTGGTTTTTTTTTTAGATAGATTCTCACTATGGAGCTCTGTTTGGCCTGGAACTTGCTAGGTAGATTGAACTCATGTCAATTCTCTTGTCTTGGCCTCCTAAGCACTGGGATTGCAGGCATGTGCTACCATGCCAAGTGAGACACGTGCTGTACTAAACATTCTCACTATAATATAGCAGCAAAAAGTTAAATCTCAAAATGTATCATATAAGATGACACTAAATTCATCAGTAAAATTGTGAATCAAGGTCCATATTCATTAAACACATTTCAAGCTCACATCTGAAAAGCCATATTCATTTGATATGGAGCTGGCATTATAACAAAAAAGAAGTAATCTATACTGAGGTAGCATTTGTAGATGTCTGCAGAAGTTTATGGATAAAAGTGACAAAAATATAAAACAAATATTAATACCTTATGTTTACATTTGGATTTTGTCCCTGCATTCTTGTTAGACAGTTTTAACATGCTTCTGGCATAATGTATAAAATACATCGAAAGACAAACATTTTTAAAGTATTTCTGGTCATTAAAAGCATGAAATGCTTCCTAATTTACTAATTCATTATTAATTCTTTTCTGATGAACACACTTGCCAGGGGCGATGATCCAGGATCATATCCACAGTAATGCAATGGTTTCATTGAGCCATACATGGAAATTAGCCTCATCATTTCAGCACACTTGTTTGTAAACTTTTTTTTAATTCTCCCAATATCTGGATAAATTTGAACTTCCATTGACTACAGATGTTCACTAGGCAATAACTCTCAGGTGGCTATGTGCATAAGGCAATTATCAAAGTTAGAGTTGCTGGTGAGGTTGCCTAATGGGTTCTACCTTATAGTATGACTATTTCCAGAATTATTTCTATTATTCTTGCTCAGGAAGTTCTTCAAGGTACAGGTCTACAGCTCCTTGAAAGTATTAATCAACTTAAATAATTCTGATAAATTGCATCATTCAGAAACAAACGTGTGATATTCTGTGCTTCATGCACAAAATGAGCAGTTTAGGACCTTGGATTAAGTTAACATAAACTATCCATTTTAAGCTATAGCAAAAATAAACCTGTGATTTTATTCACAAGATTACATGAAGAAACACTGCTCTTTCTATTTTAATTAGTTCTGGACTCCTGTAACAGAAGAAAGATAAACAAGGGAGGAAGAGAAATTTATGAAGATATGTATTTCATATAGGCAAGAATGATATCTTGGAAATGAGTAATTCTCCAATAAGAGGTTGGATTTCATATATCTTAAGCAAAGAACACTACAGCTTTAAAGAATGAGAAGTAAAAGGTACTATGAGTGCAAAGGAGATCAAATAATGAGAAAGCAAATGCAAGAAAGAGTTTTGTGCAGATATTTCCAGAGAAGACTCTAGGATGGTGTCTAAAGATGACTTCATTAGTCAATGCTAATCCTTCCTAGTAGAGACAGGAGGAGAATGTCTTGCATTTGAGTATCTATGTCTTGCTCCCATACAATAGGATGAGGGAAAAGAGCTTCTGTTGTATCTGCTTCTTTTCATTTGCCTTTAACTCAAAGTAATATTTTAAAAATTTCTTTATGTTTTTAGATTATAATATAATTATACCATTGCTCCTTCCATTTCCTTCCTACAACACCCCCCATATACCTTTCTTGATCTCTTTTCTCATTTATTATTGTCACACACGTACATATATATATGTACGTGTGTGTGTATATACACACATATATATATATTCCTAAATGCTTATGTACAAACTTCTCAGTCTGTATACTGTTACTGTATGTATGTTTTCATGGTTGATCATTTGGTACTGAATAGCCAATAGAAGTACTCTTCCATTGGGAAGACTATTTCTCTCACGTTCAGTATTTCTTACTTCTCTATAGTTCTTTGTTGGGGTTGGGGCCTCCTGAGCTTTCTTTCATCCGTGGTAGTGTGTTTATTGATTGTAGAAGTATAGGCCTGTGTGATAGATAAGAAGGGATCAAATCTAAAGGTCTATATGATTGGATTAAATCTAAGGATTTATATGAAGGGGTCACATCAAGGGTACTATATGAAGAAATCACATTCAGAGGCCTGTGTGGTCCAGATGGAATATAGAAAGATGTTATGAATGTTGATATACAATTTTAAGTCCAGATTTCAAAAGTCAGTGTTAGTATACACGTTTAATCCCAGCACTTGGAAGACAGGAAGCAGAGCTCAGAAGGAATCAGACAGGAAATTATGTCTGAAATGAGTCAGAGTGAAGGCAGACAAAGTAACAAATCAGAGGAAGAGTTGGCTTAGTGACTCAGAGTTACGACATACCCAACTCTCATGATTGAAAAGCAGGCTCTCAGACCAGTCTGGGGCAGACAGAGTATAAGAGACACAAAAAGATAAAACACAGAGGCAGTACAAGTCAAGCTGTCTAAAGCAGTGAGTTACAGAAGCAGGCAATATGAGAGGATAAGGGAGAGAAGCAGAGAGGCTGACTGAGACAGTATGAGGCAGTGAGAGTTCACAGAGACACAGAAGCTGTCTGAGAAGTCTGAGGCAGAGACGCAGAGGCAGCTCAGCAGAAGTCAATATCAGATGTAAGAGTGAGACAGTTTGAAGCCTAGCAGAGCATTTCATTCAGAGAATCAGCCAGAGTCTCACAATGTCAGTAGAGTTCAGTCAGAAGCCGTCAGCTGGCTCAGAAGATCAGGTTGAACCAGCAGCTTGGAGAAGTGTTTGAACCAGAACAAGTAAGGTGAATCAGCCAATCAGAAAAGTCAGCTGAGTTTAGCCAGCTCTGATTTCAGAAGGACCAGTCAGAGTGACTCAGTCAGCAGTAAGTCTGGAAGCTTAAATAAGTCCTGTAGGCTTAAATGTTCTAGATTATACAGAGGTTGAAGCCTTCCAATTCTAGCTTGAAGAGTAGATTATACAGAGGCCAAAACACTCCAGGGTTCCAGGACTAGATCTAGGATTGAATTAGACAAAGAATAAACCACCCTTTGCCCTGAATCAACAGCTATAGTTGATATTGTGTGGTTGATGCTGTATAGGTGTAGCTTCTGACATTTTAGAAGGCAAAATTCACATCAATCTTTTACTCTGGATTACAATCTTTACACCACCTCTTCTGCAATGATCCCTGAGCCTTAGGTGTGGGTGTTGTACTCTAGATGTTGTAGTGTAGATCCACTGGACTGGGCTTGTCAACTCTTCTCTTTGCTTGGTTATGATATTTCATAATGGTATCTGTCTCTTAAAGCCAGAGTCATGTTTTCAATTACTTTCTTTTTTAACATACATTGAGTAGTTATTTTATTGTAGTTTTTTTTAAATCAGCACACATTAATAATCAGCCACTGTAAATTATTAATGGATTGGTAAGATATTGCATAGGACAGCATTCAAGATTCTAACCAACTTTTGACTATCTTGATATTATGTAGACTTAGCTACCACATCCCACAGCCTTTGAAAATACTCCTGATCTCAATGTGGAAGCCTGTTTTTTAGTTCTTATTATGGAGCTTAGCTATATGAAAGATTGGTCATTTCTCTTCACTGATTACTAGAAAATATTTTCAATAGATCCTTTTTTAAATTCTTAACCAAGTTCAACTATTCAGAGCTAAAGTAATACTGTTCCCAAAAGATGGTCAGTCTGCAAAGCTCATGTAATGTATTTTAATAATCTGTATAGTAACAGACAGTCACTTTTTAAAAAGTCTAAAAGGAAGCCATTTAATTTCAAACAGTGAATTCAGTAAGTTACTCTTTAGTAGTTTTCTGATAACTTTCAGACATGAGGTGGTTGAGCAATGAATTATATCCCAGCACATATTCCCTTACTTTTAAAGATGTTAAAAAATACTGACAAAATCATATACTCTATTTTTATAAGCTCAATTGTTTTATTCTACTAATAAGTAGGATCATGTCCTGTTGAATAGCTATTCTAGGTTTATTTAGCATGATTTCCTCTAAGTTACCTCATTTTAAAAATCATAATGTTTAAAAATAATTTAATTAAAATATAATTACACATTACCCCTTTATTCATGTCTCTCCCAACCCCTCCTAGGTACCTTCCTGCTCCCTCTCAAAATCATGGCTTTTATGCTTTAGTTGGCTGTTGTCACACACACACACACACAACCCACTTCCCAGATTTTCTTTGTTTAGGGGTGGAGCTATGTGAGGTTTTCCTCTTCCTCATCTGCATTTCTATTGGTGGTATACAATCTTCAGGTCTTGTTTAGGCATCCTTATTATTTAAATATCATGCTTCCCTGTCATTTATAGGAGACACAATCATGTTGTTGTAGTTGTAGATATGGATGTTGAAGTGGATGAAGATTCACCAGATGTAGATTTTTATTCAGGGCAAAGGACAGTTTATTCTTTTGTCTAATTAAATCACTGGTTATTGCCTGGAGTTCTGGAGTCTTAGAGCATCTTGTCCTCTTTACAATCTAGTCTTAATCCTTGAATTGGAAGGATTCACGTAAACTGCTAGTCTGTACCTAGAAGGCTTTCAGCCTTAGCCTTCCAAGACCTATTGCTGACTGAACCACTCTGACTAGCTCCTTCTGAACTCTGACTCTTCTCCTCCAACTCACTCTCTGTTTTGGGTTTCTGCTGAGTTCTATCTCTGTGTCTCTCCCTGAGCTCTCACTGATCTATCCTGCCTCTAACTGATTGTGCTGTAACTCACTCCAACCTCAACTCCTATAACTCAACCTCATCTTCTGTAACTCCTCTGTAACTGACTCTTCAACTTACTCTGCTAACTTCTCAACTGATTCTTCACCCTGCTTCTCAGCTGATTCTTCTTACTGACTTCAGCTGACTCCGTTAACTGCTCCTTTTCACTGACTCTTCTTCCAGTGATTACTTCAACTAACTCTCTCTCTTTAACTGGGCTGAGAGCCCCCCCCTTTTCTCGTGAGAGTTGGACATGTCCTCATTCTGCTAACTCTTCCTCTGATAAGTCACTTTGCCATTCACTGACTCACCTCAGATGTCACTGACTCCTTTTGAGTTCTGCTTCCACTGTTTTTTCTGTGGATTAAAGGCACTGACTACCACTACTTTCTGAATACTGGGATTAAAGGTGTTTGCTACCATTGCTTTCTGAATACTGGATTAAAGGTGTGTTTACATTCCATCCACAGGACACAGGCCTCTGAACTCTGAATGTAACCCCTGCAATGTAGAACTTAGCTTTCACTCAGGGATATTCCTCTACACAATCATATAACATATGAGCTCTTGCTCTTATGATCATTGCCCTCTTTCCCAGTGTTTCCTAAGCCTTAGACAGAGAAATTTTGTTGCACATTTATCAGTTTGTTCTCTGTATTTTGACCTGTTATAAAGAAAAGTTTCCTTGATGAAGAAATGAGAGCTACATTTATTTGTGTGTTTAAGGATAAGGATTTAGGATGTAGTTAGGAATTATTAATTCTATGAGAATTTTATAGAGTACTTTGAGGGTTGGGAGGAAGGGTTTATTTGGCTTATGTATGATGTGTCATGGCCCATTGTGAAAAGCCTAGTCAGGAATTCAAGGCTGCAACCTAGAGTCAGGAACTTAAGCAGAGAGTATGAAGGAACACTTCTTACTGGCTTCCTCTTAATGCCTCGCTCAGCCTACTTTCTTATGCCACACAGGACCACCTGTCTAGAGGCGCCACTGCTTACAATGAACTGGGCCCTTTCATTTCAGTCATTAATCAACAAAGTGCTCAGACAATCAGCCTGCAGGCAAGCTAGTGGAGGAATTTTCTTTTTTTAAAAAAATTCTATTTTTCTTTTACTTAAAAATGGATATGTTTTCATACAATATATTCTGATTACAGTTTCTCCTCTCCCAACTCCTCCCAGACCCTCCTTAACTCCTCTCCCATCCAAATCCATACTCTTCTTCCTCCCATTAGAAAACAAACCAGCATATAAAAATAATAGTAGAAAGATAAGACAAAAACCAGAAAGCTAGAATATGACAAAACAAACAGAAGAAAAAGAACCAAAGGAAAAAAAGCACAGGAGGCACATAATAGAAACAGATAAACACACAGGAAATCCTATAAAAACACAAAACTGGAGCACATACTATATACATTAAGAACCTATATGGTTAAAAAATGCCATAACAAAGCATTATGAGACAAAGAAGCTCCAAAAATCCCACTGAGTTTGTTTTTTGCTGGTCATCTGCTGCTGGGTATGGAGCATGCCCTTAGGAGTGGTGTTTATCCCAAGTCAGATCCCACTGGAGAAAACTAATTTTTTGTTTGCAAGTGGTTATCAATTGGCAGTAGCTTCTGGGTTAGGCATGGGGGCATGCATCCACTTCCCCCTTAGCCCTGGGACTCTCTTATGATTCTTCTCTATAGATAAGGTAGTGTATTTCTTCCAATCTTAGGAAGAACTGCTAAAGATTGAAAATGATAACAGCTATCCCATCACCAGTGCAGTCTAATATAGCCCAATTAGTAGAAAGTTTTCTCATCACATTTGCCCTCTGTTACTGGATCTAAAAAAGTAACGGGCCCTGACCACTGTCAAGAGGAAGGGGCTATACAAGCATGTGCCTCTTTGAAGTCTAATGTTCATTTTATAATCCTGCCTGCCATGGTGCACTTTCAAAGACAATCATAGGTTTGAGAACATAGGATATAATGTGAAAGGTAAGTTCTTTGTAAAGAAACTACTGTAAAAGACAATAGAACAAAGACCATTTGAGGATATTTGAGCATAAAGAAAAATATAAAAGTCATTTTCATGATGTATGTGGGCAGAATGTAGCTCATTGTGCTGACATTCTAATTAATAAGTGAATTTGTTCTCATTTTTCTAATCCTATGCAAATACAGCTAATTGGATATATTTTTGTAACCAGAGTCTATATATTGTAAATCTATCACTTATTTGGGATAATTAAATCATTAAGCAGAAGCAATAACACTTATTAATTAAATATAGATGTTCTACACTCTGCTCAGTATGTACATAATCTGAACATATCATATTGATATTATATACAGATATTCTATTACCATTTGCATTTACTTAGGGAATAAAATAAATACATTCATGTTGTCTGTGCCAAAATCATTAGTGCAATGTAATGGAGATAAGAGAGGAATGTTCAACAAAATGTGTGCAAATGATTCAAACTGAAGGTAATTTGGCGAGATCACACTTTTCTAATAGTACCTCATCAATACTCTAATAAATTTATAAATGGCAACGGGCTGTGATTTTATTAAATAAGAAATATAATTTAAACATTTGCTAAAGTGTGAGATGAAAACCTAACACTAGTAGGTGAAAATAGGAAAAATGTTTAAAATCAATAGCAATGGTATGCAACCTTGTTACAAATTTGTTCCACTATTTAATAATGTATAAACTAATTATAGGAGAAATAATTTGAGCCTCAGAACTTTGATTTCTCATTCTCAGCTAATTATTTTCTTTAAACTTAGAAAGTTATTATCAAGTAGGTTTAGATTAAAAAAATATTTTGATGAATCACTTAAAGATCAGAGAATTTAAATCTGTAGATCGTGTATTAAGACCTGGAAAATGTTCTAATTCTTAATAATTGAAATTATGAATATTGCATTTACTTACAGGAATTTTACTCATTGATGTCTTTTTCTGTAGCATGGTAGTAGATGTTTAGTCAAACAATGTTAAGCTCCACACATGACGTTATTAAATGAGTGAACAATACATTTTATGAATTTAAATAAGTAAATGATAACATTTTAATTCTCCTCTCCTACTATTTAAATTATTGGATAATAGGTATAAGAGCAAATCATTCCACTAAATATCACAAGGCACTCAAATTTCTGTGATGTGAGAAATCACTGTACTTCCTAAATGTCCTCCTAAGTCAGATATTACGAGGTTATGATTAAGAAATCAACTTTGGTCTTGTTGCTACTCATACGTGATTTTTAAAAAATAATTTCTTTGAATTGGTCAAGATCCTGAAATATTTTGTGTGTTGTGAAACAGAAAATTCAGTCTCTATCCACGGGATACCAGGATCTATGTAGGGTGCTCTCAAATTTCATTTTCAGTCTGGAATATATCTCTGAATGAGTTTTAAGACATTGGCATTTGAACCATAAGATTACAGAGATTGCAAAGATTACAGTTCCTGGAGCCCAAAATTTATCACTTCTGGGCTAACCACCAAAAATCTTCTATTTGCTTTACATTTAAAATTTTCAAGTAGTCTAGTTTGTTTAGGGAAAACTGTCAGGTATTGCATAAGCAAGATGGTATCTATTATGAAATTTAGATTCTAATAGGAGTTTCCACAGTTTTTTAAATAAAACAGGAAATCCATCAGAAATATACACACAAGAACTGGACTGGAATGCAATCTCTAGTGTCAAGCAATAAGGGAGAAGGCATAATAAAGTTTTGCGATCAATAATGTGTATATGGCCAGGACTACCACACAGGAAGGGAGTAGGAGAAGATTTACTGTAACAGTCTTATGTGAATTTTATTAGAGCAATATAAAACTTCTAGTTGTTAGAAAATGTGCAGGAAAAATGTACTGACTCAAAATAACAAACAGAACAAAGACAAACTTGCCACTGTGTTTTGTGAAATTTAAATTTTCTCATTAGGCATGCTATACAAGAGGATTTTATGTTCAAAAAATTTCCTTAAAATTAAGGCTGAATGTGTAACCTATCAAATTATATTGCACTCCTATTGGTATTTATAAGGTAATGAGTAATTTTGCTTTTTTATTCTAGTTACTCTGAGCTATTAGAGTATCCCATCTTCGGGAAAATTTTAAATTTAAATACAGTTAATTTGTCTCTCATTGTATATATTACAAATATATGAGCAGCTTCTATATAAATATGAAAATGATTCATTTCAATTGGTTAATTGACACATACTAAATTTTTTTAAACAATGAGTAAGACTGGAAAAGTAAGAAACTAAAGAAAACTAATGAAAGAAACATCTATATGCAAATATTCTGTAGTTCTCTAACCTCATGAGAGGTTTCATTGTGTAGTAAGTAACAGTTAATGTGGTTATTCAAAAATATTTATTAAAAAGGGTACAAAATCTGGGAGGAGTGTCAAAAACTTAGAGGTGAGTAATATCAAGATATAATAAATGGAAATTTCAAATAATTCATAAAAATATTATTTGAAAGTAAATACTTTAGGTAAATAAAAAGAATTAAGATTTCCAGTAATGTAAGTAGTTTAATCAAAAATAAAGAGAAGAAAAGAAAATAGGAAATCAGACATAGATAGACTGACAGGAATCAGAAGATCATATCAATCAATGCAGAAAATGCTTTTAATAAATTTCAACACCCTAAAGAACTGAAAAAAAAAAAAAAACTAGAAATAGAGAAGAAACATGTCTTAACACAAGAAAGTGTATACATGACAAAACTATGGCCAGTATTATACAGAGAAAACCTGAAAGAATCTTCTCTAAAATCAGCAATAAAAAAACGATGCACAGTCTTTCCACTCCTTCTATATAGTACTTTAAATCTTAGCTAGAACAATATGAGAAAGAAATCTTATATAAATATGAACTATGAATAGCCAGTAAATTATTCTTACTGGCTAATTATGGGATTCTATACTTCAAAGATCTTAAAGACTCTATCAGAAGCTTAAAGATCTGATAAACATTTTTAGCAAATTAGCAGCATAAAAAATGAGTAACTTTTCTATAATTGAAAAACAACTTTCAGAGAAATTAATCAGAGAAAAATTATTAGAAAATAATACCTGTAAAATATCCAGAAATAACTCTAACCAAGGAAGTAAAATCCTATACAATGAAAATTTTAAAATGCTCTTCATTGCTTTCTTCAAAGCAATGAGAAGATGTGAAAAATTGAAAGACTCCATAAGCCAAAACACTGTCAGAATTAATACTGTAAATATACTTATTAATACTATGAGGATGATTACACAATTGAAAACAATCTACAGATTCAATGCAACCTTCTTCACAAATCTAATGGATAATTTTAGAGAACCAAAGAGATATTTCTAAAGCTCACATGGAGGCAAAGCAATAGCTAAAACAATTCTAAGACATAATAAAAACCAATGCTGTCAGTATCACAATACCTGAGCTCAAATTATATCATGGAGCTGTAGAACAGCATGGTTTTGTTAAAAGACAACTTGAAGACTACTGTAGTAAAATAATAACCCAGAAATCAACTCTACATGACAACTGCCTAATGGCTTATAGAATTCTAAAAAGTATACATTGAGGGAGATACAGAACAGTCTCTTCAAAAATATATCTAGGAAATTACATTTTAAACAATATAAACTAGATCTGTATCTCTCACCCTGTAAAACAATAACAACAAAACTTAGAGTAGATCAATATCTTAATGTATGACATAAACTGCTGAAGTAAAGCATAGGTGAAACATTGCATGATAAAAGTATGGGCAAGGGAGTTCTAAAAAGGTTTCCAACAACACAGGAGATAACTGCAAGAAGTGATGAATTAAATTCATGAAATTAAATTCATCCATATAATAAAAGGGACCATCAACAGTGTGAAGAGGCAACTTAATTCTTTGAACCTTTCATCTATCCCTCCAGCAGCTGACTAACATTTAGAATCTAGAACTGTAAATATTACACACTAAAACAAGTCACCTACTCAATAAATGGTCTAAAGAGTTGAATGCATGGTTCTCAATAAAAGCCACATAAAATGAACAATATGTTTTCCTTTTCTAGCTCTAGAGCCATAAGGGTATGCAAATGAAACCCTGTCAGATTCCATCTCACTCAACAATAACTATCATCAAATAAGCAAATGATGCCAGGTGGCAAGGATGTGAAGGGAAAGGAAGACTAATAATGGCAATTTAAACTGGAAATCATTACAGAGCTCCCTTAAAACTCTAAAATTGGGATGCTGGTGGGTGGTTAGAATCATATACTCCTCTAGAGGACTTGAAATCAGTTTCTTGCACCCACATAGGGAGACTCACAACTGCTGCTGACTCCAGCTCTAAGGGATCTGACATTCTTTTCTGGATTATATGAGCACCTGTATTTACACTTGTACATACCTGTTCACAGATTCACATGCACACACAAAATTAAAACTAAAAGAGACCAGCAAGCACAAAGGGAAGGGTAGGGCAGAATTAGGGGGAAAAGATAACATTAAGTATATTAATAAAAATAGACAATCTTGTTATCAAATCAACTTCTAAATTTTAAAATTTTAAATTGCTTTAGTCATTTAAAATTCTTTCTAAGTTTTCTCACTTGATACCCGTTCAGTGTCCATGAAGGATTCATTATGACTAAGGCTTTTCTTAGTATTACATAACTGAATTTTTGCAGTCAGAAAGAGATCTTTTGAGATATCAATGAAAATACTAGAAATCAATATAAATCAATATAAATTCTAAATTGGGTAACTTTTTAGTATAAGTTTGTCTTAATAGTTTCATACAAACATTTAATGCTAATATTTGTGAGAATGATGAGCTGAGCATGGTAGTGTATGCCTGCCATCCCATCAGTAGTGGAACTGAGGCAGAGAAGACCACAAATTCAAGATAACCAATGCTTAGGTGATACTGTGTCTCAAAAGATCTAAAAACGAATAGCTAATTTCATAGTGATGACTGTGCATTTATATCAATAGAAATAACAGTCACACCATTTTCATTCATGACCTGTAAAATAAAGGGAAATTGGGTATTCATGATCTGTTTTCAAATTTATTAGAACATAATATGGGAAACTGTGTCTAGAGAACAAAGTCAAAAAGAATTTCTCCTCCATGAACTTGAGTTCTGATACCTGGCTAAAAATTAAAGTTTTAATTTTAAATTATTCTTCAATAACATTTAGATCATTCCTATATATGAGCTCAAATTTAAATTATCACAGCATACATGAAAGTTTAGTGTGGTAGAAGAGACATACCAATATTTTATTTATTATTTATTTAAATAAATATTATTTATGTAAATGTGATCATTAATTTCCTTCATGAAGTTGTGCAAAATCAACACACTCGTTTCATGTGTATGCCCTAACAGTATAACATAGCAGCTTGGCTGACTGGAACACTATTCTGATTTAAGCATCATTTACAAATAGTTTCCTTCTTTGGGGCTTGTCTAGGTACACATTTCCATTTTTATGCACCCACCAGTAACTGGGGCTGGCCATCCTGCTCTGATATGATTCCAGTGTAACTAATTACATATGCAAGACATTTTAAATGAAATTCTGAGAGTTAGAACTTTGGGATGCACATTTACAGACACTGGAAAATCAGAGATTTCAACCCAGTAGACTGTAATGGACATAAAACCCCAGAGACCTCCATATTGTCTTCAAATCCATTTCACCACTGTGTGTCTTGGGAAATCCCTTAACTTCCCTGTTTTTTGATATAATCTGTAAAACAAATCTAATAACTTCTGCCTGATGTATACTTGATTTTGTGGGAGGTTTTGATATGCATTATCAAGCCAACTATGAATCAGTTCTTTAGAATCAATATGTGTGAGGAAACAAATCTGTGAATTAGAGCAGAACTTTTGAACTCACACCACAGAATAAAAAACTTATATATGAAAGTGGAAATTTTAAAGTACCCGACTCTCAGATACTTCTTCACCCTGTATTGATCACATCACCAGAGGGATCTAAATGCTGCTAGTGTTTCTTTTTCTCTCTCAGTTCAGTGATTTGCTTGTGGTATTAAAGCTATCTTTTAGTTGGACCTTCAATCTCCATTCTCCCTTATGGCTGTCCCTACTTTTTTTTCAATATTATTTTATTAAAAGCAGTAAGTCAACTTGTCGTTAAAGGTGCAAACGAGAATAGGGGACAATCATTGCTGTTGGTGTGCCCTGTATCTACTGTGGTCACAGTAGAAAAATAGAGAATTTGTAGAGGGCTTAATAATCACTTCTATTAAGCTTTAGATTCTGATTTTAGACAATGGCTGAAGTGTGAAGGGAAAATGAAAAACTAATTCCAATATAACTGAATATAAGATGCACCAGAAAAACTCAAGTAAATTAATTCACTGGATTAATTTCCCATGACCTGAATAGTTTCCTCCAAGAATTCAATATTATTTTACCCTTAGAAATATTGTACCAAGTTGTTTTAGTTAGGGTTTCCATTGTTGTGAAGAGACACCTTCACAGTAACTCTTATAAAGGGAAATTTTAAATGAGGCTGGCTTGTAGTTTAGAGGTTTAGTCCATATTGTCATGACAGGAAGCTTGGTGGCATGAAGGCAGACATGGTGCTGGAAAGGTAGCTGAGAGTTCTACATCTGGATTGGTAGGCAGCAGGAAGAGAGTGGCTCAAGCCACTGGACCTGTCTTGAGCATCTGAAACCTCAAAGTCCATTCCTAGTAACACATCTCCTCAAACAAGGCCACACTTCCTAATAGTGCCACTCCTTATGGACCTATGCAGGCTATATGAGTTCAAATCCCCACATTCCACTCCCTGGCCCCATAAACCTGTAACTATATCATAATGCAAAACACATGTAGTCCAACTTCAAAAGTACCCATAATCTATCACAGTATAAGCACTGTTTAAAAAGTCCAAAGTTCAAAGTCTCTTCTGAGACTCATGGCAGTCTCTTAAGTATTATCCCCTACAAAATCAAAATAAAAAAGTAGATCACATATTTCCAACATGCAATGGATGCAATTTCTGTTCCAAAAGGGAGGAAAGGAAGTATAGTGGGGAAATACTAGACTAAAGCAAGACCAAAAACCAGCTGGGCAAACTTGAAACTGTTGTATCTCCATGTCTGATGTCAAAAATGTCAAATCTCTTCAGATCTCCAGCTCCTTTCAGCTTTGTTGACTGCACACACTTCTTTCTCATGGGCTGAACCACTCCCTGTTAACAGCTTTCCTTGGCAGGTATCCTACAGCTCTGGCATCTCCAACTTTTTGGGTCTTCAAGGCAATCCAAGCTTCACCTTTACAGATTCACATAGTGGCCTCTGAAATCCTCCATGCAGGAAACCTTGCCACATGCCTGACCTCAGCAGCTTTCCTTAGTTGCAGAGGGAGATTCCATAACCCTTTCTTGTATCCTTGACTCCAAAGCCAGAAACACATGGCCAAAACTGCCAAGTTCTGCTTCTTGCTGGGGTTCGAACATAGCCCCCTTGTTCAAAAAACATTTTCACTAGCTTTCTGCTTTTGATGGTTTTCCTCACTGCTTAAGCATGGCTGTCCTGGAACTTGGTCTATAGACTAGGCTGGCCTCGAATTTAGAGATCCACTGCCCTCTGCCTTCCAAGTGTTGGGATTAAAGATGTGTACCACCATGCCTGGCTCTATGTTTTTCTTTAACTCCTTTTCACAAATCGGACTCTTAGCTGGGCAGGGTCTTGCTGTGATGTCACCACTTAGCATCAAACTTTTCTTCAAACTGTTTATGCTTCCTGGTGCTCCTTTTTCCCTCCAACTATATACATTTTGTATTTTTCCTGCTCAGCTTTCTCCTTTTCATTATAGACCTCCATGAGACTGGCCACCAACACAGTCAATGCTAGGTTGCTTGGAAATGTCCCCTGCCAAAGCTGTTAACCCATAATTCCTCAATTTAGTTTTAGGCAGAATTTTGGACACAGACAAAAAGCAGACACATTCTTCATCAAACTATTACAAGACTATTCCCTATGCCACATACTGATATTTTTCTCCTTTGAAACCCTTGAGCTATTCCCACACAGTTCAAATCACCCTTAGCTCTACTGTCTTCCATAATTATACTAGTGTGGCCCATTAAGACCCAGCCCACTGAAAGCATTCATTCACTTTTCTAGTTCAAAGTATCAAAGTGTCCCGTATTTCTCCAGGTAAAAACATGGCCAAACCAATCACAGAAATACCTTAGTCCCTGGTACTAACTTGTCTTAGTTAGGGTTCCTATTACATGTGATGAAACTCTCCAAAGCAAATTGAGGCAGAAAGGATTTATTCAATTTACACTTCCATATTGCTATTCACCACCAAAGGAAGTCAGGACAGGAACTCAAGTAGGACAGGAATTCAAGTAGGACAGGAACCTGGAGGCAGGAGCTGATCCAGAGGCCATGGAGGAGTGCTGCTTACTGGCTTGATGCACATGATTTACTTAGCCTGCTTTCTTATAGAAGCCAGAACCACCAGCCCAGGGATGGTACCACCTACAATGAGCTGGACCCTCCCCCACTGAGCACTAATTAAGAAAATGCCTTACAGCTGGATTTTATGGAGGCATTTTCTCAATTGAAACTCCTTCCTCTCTGTTGACTCTAGCTTATGTCAAGTCGACATAAAACCAGAGAGTATACAAGTTATCTACCTTAAAGCAAATGTATTAAATCATTATGCAGGGGATAATAAACTATCAAATTCTGCCTCATCACAGACTTAAAAAGTATACAATTAGTTAGAAGTACAATGGAAAGCTTTAAAATGATGTTTTAATTTATCCTTTGTAAATTTCATGCAACACATTTTGATTATATTCACTCTTCCCCACCAGCTCTTCACATATCCTTACTTACTTCAATAACCACCCAACTTCCTATTCTTTTTCTGCTTAAAGATATTGGAGTTCATTTTGTCCTGAGTGTGGAACCTGCTCTGGAGTGTTGTCAATATAGTAGGTGCCAACTCATTGAAGAAAACTGACTTTCTTTCTCTCAGCAACAATCAAATACCTATATCATATCTTTAGCTAAGCTAATCTCCCATCTTCTATGCTGGGGTTTTGTCCAGGCTTGAACCTGTGCATTTCTTGTGTATGATGACACAGTCTCTATCATTTTATAGGTACATCTTCTATATCTGTGTCCAGAAACAAGTTTCCTTTTAGTCACCCACTACCTCTGGCTTTTACAATTTTTTTCTATCCCCTCTTCTGGATAAATCTCTGAGTCTTGATGTACTAAAGACATCATCTCATTCAGGACTGAGCATCATTTTCTGCTCATTAAGTAGTTTGAGGATTGCTGTTTTAATTGTTATCTACTGCAAAGAGTCTCTGATGAGGGTTGAGTGATGCTCTAAACTGTAGGTATAGCAATAAGTCATTAGACTAGTTTTATTGCTATGAGGCAGGCCTGTGACATGTAGGAGACTGTGTCTTAAAATAATGTTATTGATGTTTGTCTTTATTCACTGAGCCAGGTTGCGTGTGTGTGTGTGTGTGTGTGTGTTTATGTGTGTTCCCACTAATGAAGTAGTGACCAGCCTTCTAAAGTTGTTACCTTTATTACACTAATGGAAAATACAATAAGTGGCCTGCCTTGCTTGCATTCTTAAACAACTTTCCTTTTTCCTTCAGCATGTTTCTTCTTTAATGAATTATATTGATAGGTTTCTAGGACTCATCCAAGCCTTGTAAGATTATTGATAGGTAGTAAAAGGATTTGTCATAATAACAATATCCTGATAATAATGGTAGCGATGGTGGAATTCCACCAAGATGCTATGGAAGTGACATGATTTGGCATAGCAAGCAAGAAAGAGGTGAAGTTGCTTGAGGAACTTGAACGAAGGCAAGTAAAGTGGCCAGAGTAGTGCAGGATATATTACTTCTAACTCTAAAAGAAACTTACAGCCTTGACACGTGTGGGTTTCATAATAACCCTTCCTATGACCACTATACAAGTACCCAAATGCAGAAATATAATATGCTATTCAGTATATTTTCTAGTAGCCTTGTTTGTCTTGTAATATTTTTTTGATAAATATGATGCAGGCTGATGATCAGAAGTTGTTTCAAAGAAGAAAATATAACATACTGCTAGCATTATCTAGGAAAAGAAATTGCAGACAACTTGGAATGCATTCCATTTGTTACTTTTCTATATATTTTCATATATACCCATTCTGACTTGATTGAAATCAGTATGATTCCATATTTCCTCTTATTTATTTTTGAATCTACAAATTGTATAAATTTCTTCCCATGTCATTAAATGGTCTTATATCACACCACATAAATGGCTATTCAGTGATCTTATACAGAGAAAACTAGCTAGGTGAACAATCACTTTCACTTGCTGGAGCACAAAAGAAACTTCTTGTTTTCTATCATGGGATATAAACTTAATCTTCAAGGGTTCCGTTGGCCACTGTGATCATTTTGAGTAACCCACAAATGGCAATGATTAGCCAGTAAATGTCAAAGCCAACAACGTAAACAAATTGAACTGAATCATCTCTGTGTTGTGTTTGATAATTGAAGTGCTTTGATTCAAACTCTATTACTTATTAAACAAAGAAACAGACAGAAGCAATGGGGCCTGTATATGAGCATTTCTTTGAATGAAAACACTTCTTGGAGGTAGGACAAAGCTTTTCATTGATTTGATTACCATTGCCCTGCTTGAGGAAATGATGTCTTTGTCCACTTCAGAATTTCAGTGTTTATATCTTATCATTGACCGAGTGTTGGAAGAATGCGATGGGTTTCTCTTGACCGGCACTGTGTGGGTGTACGTAGGAATTTTGCAATGAGAAACCGGAGATCCATGCATGTCATATACTTTCACATAAAACACACTTCCAGTGTAAATCTGGAAACTTCTAGCTGCCCTTCAGGGTCCTGTAGAGAAAGGACCTAAGTAATTCTTCTGTTTTTTGTTTTTTTCTCTCTCTTTTTTTTTCTCCTCTTGTTTGACTCTTACTATGTTTTTCAATTATGATTTCTTTGAAGTTGGCATTCTCTGCAAACCAATGCTGTTGCTATTGGTTATGATTTTATATTTTAACCTTATTGCCTCCTTGACATTTATCTTTCCAGCCATGATCTGCTTTTTGCTAGCAGCAGGGACCTTCATCCCCTTCTGTGCCACATAATAACAAGATCAAAAGGACAGATGGGGAATGCTCACAGCCTGCTCCCCAGCTACAGTTTGGTCTGCAAGGTTAGAATTGTTATTTTGCATTTACCTACCTTGGAGTTGTACCTGGAGAACAAGTTAGACCTGTTTTCTCAACTATTGTCTTCTGCCTTTTCCTCCCCTGGTCACTCTTCTACAGTACTAAAGTCCAGAAAAATAAATATTTTTTCAAGCAGCAATTCTAAGTAACAGCCGTAGACTTGATGTTGTCTTAACAATCATTCTGGATTTAGCAAAGCTTAAAGAACTTTAGTGGAGAAAAATCACGTGGATGTGGGAAATTGCACAGTAAAAGTTTTTGTTTATCTTCTCTCTCATTTTGCTACTCTGTGTGTGTGTATATATATATATATATATATATATATATATATGTATATATATATATATATATATATATATAATATTAGAAATTTAAAGACATCGACTGACAGATTTCTATCCTTTCCATTGCCTGTCATTGCTGTACTTCTGTGGAAGATTTCCAATGCTTTTTTTTTTATTCAAATCAAAATGTGAATTTTATTTCACTGGAGACTTTGCTGAAGCCAAGTGTATTTCACCCTAGAGAGATGATTATTTCCAGTAAGACAGCTAAGGTTAACTTACTTTGACAAACGTAACCTGTCTCTCTCCGAAGCTCATGTTCTTGCTTTAAAGTACTGCACATTTTGCCAAGAGACAGAGTTCTCACTTCCTGTACTCTAACTAGGACACCATGTGGGCAGCTGTGTTAGTCAGCAGAATTATCAATCCATGGTGATGAGTAATCCTTTTTAACATTTTCCAAAACCTATGCACACATGAGTCACCTTGAAATTCTCTTAGGTATTCTTTGTAGAAATGAAGAGCCTATGAAAGCAGGAAGAATGTCTATATGAGTGCTAATTCCCAATTGTTTAAAAACAATAGAGTAAATGTCATGAAGATTTCAACCTGGAGATGATGGGGGTAATGTAAGAGAAATGTAAGAATCTTCTGCATTTAATCAGCTCTTACTGAAGATCCTGAAAGACTGAAGAGCTCACTGAGCAGCAGTTAGCAGCTGCTTTTGACTTTTTGCTTTTCACAGCACCCAAGACTTTGCCTTAAAATAAAATGTGTGGGAGTTGTTTGTTGTAATTTACCTGACAAAATATCAAGGTATATTTAATTGTCAACTTAGTTCTGCAATGTCAAATGATTAGTAAGATTTGGAAATATTTTGAAGAAAATGCTATGTCCTGTGTGGCATTAGATTCCCTCGTTGGCCTAATTTCTCATGCATCAGTGCACAGCCTTGCTAAAGCCTCATAATGGGCAGAATGTATTTCTTTCCCTGTCTTTGAAACTGATAATGTGACTTGCTTTAAATAGAACCAAGGGTGATTGTATGCTCTGTGGTTGATGGAGATGGGAGAGGCTGACCTTGTTTCTCCTCACCTGTTTTTAGTTCTCCTCTTATGAGAGCATCACTAGTTAATCTGCGAGTGGAAGTGGATGCAAGACATGAAAGTAACACCACAAGTGTCTGGACTTCCTGGAGGATCAGCTTTCGCCTATGTGTACAACATAGATCCTCCATGTACATCTGTTTTTAAATCAGCTGCATTAAAAAAAAAGGCATATTTCTGAAAATAGATGATTATTATGTAAAACTACTAGAATTTGATCTAAAAACTTTAACATGGGTAAAAGAGAGTCATTATGGCCAATGTTAAATTATGCAGTTGGGAAAGCTTTCGTGTACGTGAACACCCATATTGTCAGAAAATCACCATCAGATAATGGACGTGAATATCATTTAAAATTCGAGGACTGCCCTCTCACTATTTCCTTTTTTCTCTATCCATATCATATGACCAGGCAACCAGCAATCTGCTTGAGGGGTACACACTGCTTTATATGTTTAAGGTTTTGAGATGTACTCATGAAGTAGGAATCTTTTTGTGTCATGTGTTCTTCCAGTAAAAACATTTTAGGATCATTATGTAAGACTGTATATCAATAGCTCATACTATTATCTTATTTATTAATCATCCAAAGGCTGCCAGAGTTTTTCTGGTGAGGGAATTACTAAAAATAACACCTCTATAAATACTGAAATGAAACTCTTTTGCATAAGTACGCGATATGCTTTCTCTTGAGTGAATGCCTTGCTGCTGAATGCCTGAGACATATGATATGTGCACTGTAAACTTGTAGAAACTTCCAGAATGTCAAAGTGGCTGTATTCACACATCTCATCAAGAATTTGAAAATTCTATTTTATACACGTTCTGGTTAACACTAGATATAAAGCATCCTTTAAATTGCGGGATGGTATAACATTTCAGTTTTAATTTGCTTCTCCAATAAATATTGGAGTGGTTTTTAGTCATCATTTGCTAACAAAATAGCTTTCTTCAAGAGCTATCCATGACCCATACTATATTTAGTATAGAATTATTTTTAACTGGCACATATTCACAAAGAATATACCTACTAATGGGTATCACAGGATGTGTTTGGTATGTGTATACACATCATGTGTAGTTTTAAGCATGTTAACAGCATCAACCTCCCCACTTGCTATTTCTTTGTGATGAAGCCATTTGAGTCCAGTTTTCCAGCTTTCAAAATTATCTACCACACAATAGTGTATCTTTTTATTTGTGACCATTTTTAAATGATGTAGGCTTATTAGAGTTTTTTATTCTGTTAGTAATCCTTTTACAATAATGTGGAGTTTTGTTATATTCTTTGAGAATTTCATACATGTATATGGTATATATGAATAATATGCATTCTCAATGTCCCTTATGGAATTCTTCTTTGATCCTTCCCAACATGTTTTTATTTTGCTAAATTTATGTTCCTCCTCCTCTTCCTTCTCCTCCTCCTCCTTCTTCTTCCTTCTTCTTCTCCTCCTCCTCTTTCTTTTTCTCCTTCTCCTTATTAGTCTTAGTCTTATTCTCCTCCTCCTCTTCTTCCTCCTCCTCCTCTTCTTCCTCCTCCTCCTTTTCCTCCTCCTCCTCTTCTGCCTCCTCCTCCTCTTCCTCCTCCATCTTCTTCCTTATATCACACTGAGTTCACTTAGTGATACCCATGTGAACATAGTTAATGTGTATGGGGCTGCTCACTGATTATGGATAACCTACAGTGGCTACAGATTCAAGAAAAAAAGATGTCTATGTACCCCAGCAGTCATCAGCTGTCAAAGGACCTCAAGAGGTCCTCCATCCATGCTTAAATTTGGACATTTTTGATCCTTCACAGGTCTTGTGCAAGGAATCACTGCAATTATGAGTTCATGAATGCAACTTTCATGCCATATCCAGAATACAACATGGCACAGAACTCTTTAGAATGTTCCAGTTCTTATTTTATTTCAACCTTACTGTCCCATTTTCTGTTTGTTCTCTGAACCTTTTGGTGGGGAAAGGTTTGATGTCTCATTTAGAGCTGAGGACCCACAGTCGCTTATCCTTAGAAATTTGATTATAAATGCCTACCTTAACCATTGATAATTTCCAAACTGAGGTTTTTTGAACAAAGTTTGGAATTATACAAATGCATGAATATAATGCACAAATATTTAGAAGGCTGTTTGATAGCAAGAACATTTAGCATTATAACAATAGTAGTCCTTGTCCCCACTCCAGGGCTTCAGATTCTATAACCTACACAGTCATGGACTTCTGACCAGGTTTATAGTACTTAACATAGATTGTCCCCTGTGGAGCAGGCCTCAAATCTAACACTATATAGTTGGCTACTCCTATACTAGTCATGCCACTATAGTGGCAGTGGACCTATTGGTCGGATAGGATGATATTATAACATGCTGTGTGCAGTGTTAGGTGAGAACCTTTATGCTTCTGCCCCCACCCCTCCAAGCATCTTGTATTGCAAACTTACAGCACTATAGACTCTGTAAGCAGTAAGAACATTTCCCAGTCTATTCGTATTAATTTCTCTCATCCTAAGTATCCGATGTCTGGCCGTTAGATTTTCATTAAGTAACCAATTTCTGAGAACAACATTGTCTACCCATGCAGAGTACCTCCATTCAAACTTGAATACATATATATTCTGTAATTGGCTTACAAGCTGGTGAATCTCCAGGAAGATTTTTCATGCATACTTAGTTCTGGTTAACCCATTAGAGTTTTATCCCCACAAACCCCCAACTCCACCCTCATTTCCACTTGAATCTCCGGCCCCAATATTCCCTCCCTCTTCTTCCATATCCCATTTGCTCTACCATACCTTCCTGTTATAATTTTAGAAAGGAGATTTATAGATATTTTCTTCAAGTCTATTTCATATATTCTTACATTTATTGTTAGTTTTCAAAGAGAATTAATTTTGATAAGTACAACGTTTAGTCATATTAGTCAATTAATTATTCTTGATTGTTTTAAAACTAATTGTAGTGAAACATGAGGTCACATGAATTATTCCTCTGATTTCCATTTGAAGTGTCATATACAGCTGTGCTTCACATTGGAGGTATGTTTATATATCTTAGGCAAAAGGGAAATTTTTTTTGTAATTGTGCCTATTTGTTTTGCATGATATTATTAAAAAACACCAGCACCATTTGATGAAAGATCAACTGTTCTAGAATGAATGGATTCAAATTTAATAAGTAAAAATGGATTTTTCACAGTGTTTATCTTAACTTTAAGGCTATACTGTTATATTTAACTGCATTGTGTTCACATTGGTTGTTTGATCCTATTGTCTGTCATTATGTTCTTCTCAAAGGTTATTATTTGAAATAAAAATATTTTGAATATACTTTGAAGATTTATTTTATTGTTTAAATTATGCGTCTCTGTGTTGTTTTGCCTATGGGAGTGCAGATAGGCCAGACGCGTTGGATCCCAAAGAGCAGGAGTTACAGGCAGCTGTGTATTTTCTGATTTGGGTTCTGGGAATCAAACTCCGGTCCTCTGCAAGAGCAGTACACTTATAAACACTGAGCCCTCTCCCTGGCCTCTTTCTCTTCAAATTTGTATCTGTCTTAGAACCAGCTGTCAACTGCTATCCAAAATTTATACTGAAATTTTGGCTGGCATAGCATGAATTCTCTAAGTCAGGCTGTAAGATTTGAACTCTAGGATACATACATACATGTATCATTGTGTTATTCTTTACAAATTCACTTATATTGTGGACATGTAATGCACTTTGCAACTGGACTAGTTTAAAATATCATACCACTATCTTGTTAATGTTCACTGAAAACATGTCGAGAATGTAGATTCTGCTGTTGTTGAATGACTTATCCTATGGATGTAATTTAATTGCATTCTTTTCATTGTCCTTTTTAAATGGTGAATCAATATCTTTCCTGGCCTTCTTCCCACCTGTTTTACTAGTTTTTGAGATGTAGTTGTTAAAACACTTATTATAATTATTGGCTTATATACTTCTTTCCATAGTTATGCCAATTTTTGCTTCATATACTTTGAAAGATTTCTAATTTATAAAGTGACTTTGAAGCTTTGAATTAGGTGAAAAGATGTTGTGGTACACTGCTGATAGGGAGGCTCACTAAGGAAGACAGGGAGACATTTTTTCATAGGTGGAAGCCCTGCCAGACCTCAGCTGAAGGAACCATCATCCTGGCCAGCACCAGATTCAACAGTGGAACCCCTGAGCTTCTCAGCTCAGGTGTTTTAATTCTGTCAGAACTCCTCAGGAATTCTACTGATAGCATGTGCAGATCATTAGCAATTAAACAACCCCCATAGAAATCCAATACCTGCAGACAATACAAAAGGCCAAGGCCTATGCATCCCTTTTTCTATCAATGTACAAAAACAATTACTTTAAACACAAGCAAAAATAAGCTTTCACAACATTTTCCCTTTTCTGTATGTATGTATGTATATATATATATATATATATATGTACAAAAAATTGCTTTACCTTTAGAATACAATTTAACACTCCAACAGCAAAACTATTTACAAGAGAAACAATCACAAGATTTACTAATGCACAGGACCAAATGAAACCAAACATCTATCAAGCTTTTCACAGTATCTTTGGACAAAAGAAAAACTCCAATGGCCAAATATCTGGAATTCACTCATGATCTTCTGGACCCCTCCAAATGGCTTAGATCTGGCTCGGCCCTCTGAAGCACACACAAGTTACCTTCCATTCCACTCTACTCCACTGTTGCTGCTGTTCTTGATGGTCCACCCATGGTCCTGGCATCTTCAGAACGCTGGGGTCCCTTGCTGCAACTGGGATGTAGTTCTTCCAATAGCCTCTCCTGGGCTCTTTCCATGGTGCCAAGCCTCAACTTCTTTACATGATTCCTTCAATCTGGGCCTTCAATTGCCACTGAGTCTGCACCTTCACTGATAGCCTCTCATGAGCTCTCTTCATGATGCCAAGCCTCAGCTGCTCTCCAAAGACCCCTTCATGCCTTCAAAACCAGCACCAGCTGGGTGACTTTTACAGTACCAAGTTCGACTGCCAGCATGAGATACAATCTTGGCCAGTTCTGGAAGACAACTTCTGTGTGCTGACCCTTAGGAAACACTTTCCAGATTTTAAGATAGAGTCTGGTTTGCAGGAAAACAAAAACAAAAAAACAACAACAACAACAACAAACTAGTTCTTGTCTGCAGGAAGGGCTCCCTCATCCATGGAGTTCTCATCACCATCACCAGTGCCTGGACCGCTTGTAATCAGGTTTGCAGAAAAAAACAAAACAAAACAAAACAAAACAAAAAACTGTTCAGTTTAACTAATTGGCTTTTTTTTTCTTTAAGCCATGGCTTCCACCACAACAGGGGTTCTTGGCCAGTGAGAAGAATCTCTGGTTGAAACCGACATTCTGATGGTTTAACAGTCTTTCTCAAAAAAGCTAAGGGAAAACATATACCCTACTTCATAGACCTCAAACACAATATTTTGGCTTTCACACACATACAATAGAGCTATCAGAAAACTCAGTTTGTGAACCAATACACTAACACAAGTAGCAGGAGGGAACATCAGGTCCACGATCAGGAAAAGCAGTAAGAACCTTCATTTTTCCTGCTCCTAGCTGAATTCTTTATCTCTAAGGGCCTCCATTATGTTGCTCTCACCTCAGAACTTACTTTTTCACTTATTAATTAATTTCACAATCTTTTCTCTTCATAGACACTTATTTCCTTTCTCTCTCTCCTCTTCCTTCAGAAGCCTTCAATTCACCCCATAATCTCTATCCTCTGGTAGCTTCCCTGAGCTTACTTTACTGGACTCTGTGAGGTCTGGAATTTCTTTCTCTTCTTCCTTGTCTCCATGTTGAATTAGCTTGCTCAATGTCCTGCCCCTCATTGCAGGCACCATTTGTAGCGGTATGCTACAGTCTTCTACCCTCAATTTAGGAAAAGAGAAAGGAAAGATAGAAAGAAATCTTCACCGCTTTTGCAAGTGGCTTTGATATAGAATGAGAAAAAGGTAGAAATCTTCACTGTCTTTTTTAGGCTGTCCTAAGCTCAAAGAGGACTAGCTGACAGTGAGTCAGACTAGCATCTCAGCTCATGGTCTATAAACTCAATTTCTCCAACCTTTGTTCTTTAGGAATTATCATACTAACTAAGGACAGCAACCCAACCAATGAACCACCAAGCACCCACCCTGACTCTTAGAGCTTCAGACTTTTTATACCCTAAGCCAAAAGTTCCCATAAATCCATTCAGCAATGAATCCCTAAAACAAGCTACAGATGCCAGAATGACTACACCCAACCAAATCACAGCCTCCTGTATCAAGCATCCAAATCCAACTCATAAACAACTACACCACAGCTGGAGTGGGAACACAAACCTAATCCAAATGCTGTTTTACATTTTTAAAGAAGCCAAAATATCAAAAACTTTTTCCAGGTGTTCTACTACAAAATATGTTAGGATTATTTCATTTTTCAGATGATTTTTATACCATCATTGTTATGAGATTTACTAGATTCAATGAGTTCTGAAATCTAATGAGTTTATAAAATCAATTCATTTTCTTTAAATTATTAATAAATTGTATGGTAAAATTTTCACCGTTACTTGTAGTTTAATTGTTCCGTATTGAGGTACATTTGAAAGCAGCATATGTCAGGAGTCTATATATTCATTGTATATGTCTTTCTTAATTCAGTCCAATAATCCTTCATTTGAGGACTTCAACATTCTAATGCATATGCTATTAGTAATGATGGGTTGGAAAAATCATCTTGGTCTGTTTCCATTTTTTTCATTTCTTCTTTGCCATCTGGATGCTTCATTTTAAAAAGAGTACTATACTTTCTTAATTATCTTAATTGTTACCTTATCATCTACAACTATTGGATAATTGTGATTCCTTAGTTTCTTTTGCTTTACAAAGTATCTCCAAGAAGTATGATTAGAGTTGCCATACACTACTAAGGCTGTCTTATGTATGGAGTTGTCTTCATATTTGTGATTATACATAAATCACATAATACTTAGGATATTGGTTATTTTATTTTAAAAATATTCCTTTGTGACTTAAAATACAACAAGATGTTTTATAGATGTTGACATATTTGACACTTACACTGTTTTTCTTTGTTGACAGTTTTCCATTTAAAGTAATTTCCCTCTTGGTTAAAATGTCTTCAGTATTAATTCACCTAAAGATGTTCTAGTGATGTTGCTTCAGTTTTTATAAATATCAAAATGTCTTTATATTGCTTCTACTTTTGAAAAATAGTCTGGATTATATTTATTTCTTTCTCTTATATTTTTTTCCAGCCTACAGCATTTTCTTCTGTTAGCATATAACATGTTCCCATCTTGCTGCACCTATAAAAGAGAAGACTTCATAAGATAGCAGATCTTTCTAAATAAAAGTATTTAGCTTCTGAAAATTCTCTTTCTAAAAAGTGAAAACCCAATATAATGAAGTATAAAGAAAAGATCACCTCAACAGACCGTCCTTTTTAATAAGTGATCCTAATCCCTTGTTTGGGATATTTCATTGACTGGATGTTCAATGCAATCAATGAATATGTCATGTTGTTTATATGTGAAAACACTTACTTTAGTTGAATACATTTCTTCTGAGTTTACTTTTGTTCTCATAAATTCCCTGATAAATGATAGCGATTAATATCTTTAGAGCTTCATCAGGATAAACAATGTGTTAGGAACATGACAGAAACCTCACAGATGCTTATCAACTGAGTTACATTCCCCATAGATGTACAGATGACTATTAATAATAGACTACTTTTATCAATAAGGTGTTCATTTGCACAGCTGTGTGTTTCACGTCTTTGGTGTTTCTTTCATTTAGATCTCTATTTCTATTCCTGCTAGTGCCTTTGCATTCATCATTGTGCCTGCATTCTTGGTATGGGAATTCTTTATTCATATTTGGTACTGTATCTCTGCATTACTCAGTATAAATATTGGATCTTCTAATTTGAAAATGATATTGTTCTGAGTACCATTGTTCATCTTTCCACACACATGAATATGGTGAAGTCTTTGGTTTCCTGTATCTCTTTGTGACTCATGCTTTGAAATCTACTGTCATAATAGAACCATTAAACTATCATGACAGTGTTGCCACATAATGGGTTGTCAAAAAGATTTAATCTATTGAATATACTTTAATACATAAATTAATCCGGTTTGTTTTTAGTTAGGAGACAGAATATGAGGCTTATATTGTTATGTCGAATTGCCACATTTTTGTTGATGTCATGCTTATATTGTTAATCGGTATTGTTATCTTTGTTGTTGACTATAATCTTTATAAATTTTCATCCTCTTTGGATCCACAATCAAAGTCAGCATATTTTATACTATCTGTAAATTGAGAGACCACACTATGTGACCTTTAAGAAAAACAGATGGAGGAGTATGGTTTCTTATACCACACATATACAATTATTAAACTAGAAAAACAAAAACAGAGTCCATCTTCCCAAACAACAAATACAGTTTTTAAACAAGGCATTGGCAAAGTGTCCAAATTCTAAATGCATTCTTCAGGATGTTGTGAGCCAGGATGTTCTAGTGAATTAATTTACTTGGTGAAACAAAGAAACAAATGGGATAGTAGAATTTGACTGGTTGTTTGGTGATAACATCATTCTGTATTCTTTCACAATGTAACAATATACCATAAGACAAGAAGGTATATCTGTGTGCTCAATCTTTTGATTCTACCTGAAATGAAGTTGCTGTGTGGCTCAATCAATATCTCAGTGTTGAGTTGATTACATGTTTGACATTTGTAAAGAGATGAAAGAAGTCTGGGGTATTGCTCTTGTGATAAGTGGGAATGTGCAGTCTGGGTTATAACTACATAGAGTTGTTATTTTTCTCCTTCTTGACAGACCACACTATACACAGAAGTGATTGGGGAATCTCAGGCACATTGTACAATGTAATTAGTGAAAGCAGCCATTGAAATGGGAAAGTATGTCATGATCATAAAGATGCAATACCCAAGGCTATTTTCGGAAGAAGAATACTTATAAGTATACCAAAATAAATTACTAACTGAATTTACTCATTCATCCAGACCTGGATGACAATAGTGAAATCTTTCTCCCTTATAGATTGCTATATTGATATATTCTTATTTTGATTAGAATGGAAGGCAGTGTTAACAGGGTAAGGATGAAGATATGTTAAGATTAGCAAGTTAGTATTTGTTATGCATAGCATCATACTAAGGCTAGAGATAGGTTCCTAGGCTCGAAATAGAGAAAGTATTAGATCTTAGTTAAATAACAATGACAGATGAAACTTGTGTTGCCTTCCTATAATACAATAGAATATGACGTTTCATAGCCAAAGAATACTTAGCAAGGACAATTTGAAGTGTTAGCCAAGGCATATATATCAGTTACTTTTGTGTTGCTGTGAAAAAAATACCCTGACTAAAACGAAATTCCAGAAAAGTGTTTATTTGGATTACAGATTTAAAGGGAATATAGTTCATCGTGGAAGAGAAGCCATATGGCAGCAGGGAGCACAGGCTAGTCTAACAGGTAGGGAACATACTGACTGCATTTCGTGCACACACAGGAAGCAGAGACAGAATAGGAAATGGAGAATGGGCTACAGAATGTTAAAGTCTGCCCCCAGTAACATACTTTCTCTGTGAAAGCTCCACCTCTTTAAGGTTCTGTGGCCTTTCTAGACAATGCACCCAGGTGGAGACTAAGTATTCAAATGCATGAGCCTCTGGAGGCCATTTAATAGTCAAACCACAAGAGTAGGGTATTTATTTTATTCAGGCATACTGTAAGTATATATGGAAGGTTGATGAGCAGATACTTCACAGAATGTGTTAAACAGTTCTCCTCAGTTTCTCTTACTGATCTGCCTTTTCAAACATTCAACGTGTAGATTTAACAAATAGGATTCTGCGTTCTCTAGAATATAATTACCCATCTGTGATATAAAAGTAGGCTTATAAATGTATGGCTATATTTCCTCTCTGAGCTCTCAAACCTAAATGATTTAAAAACTAGAAACATCGTTCAGACCACTTTAGGTATACAAAAACATTGAGCAACATGTACAAAGGTATCCCACAAACATTTGTGATTCAATATTGAGTCACCTAAAATAGCATTCAGGAAAATTGATATTGTGTATGAAATATTTTACTTGAGATTTGATGTCCTGTGACTTGTAGGAATGCTCACAAGTAAGTCTGTATTGATAACTTATTTGCAAACAATTTCTAAATTATGAATATTAATCTTCAACTTAGACATACCACTATATAACAAAAGAAAATGTTTTGGGGCACGGATATTGGTAATTTTAGAAATTAGAATGCATATTGTGCAATGAGAGCATAGTCTGATTTCGAAAGGGCTTCACATTTTCTTAAAACAAAAATAGAAATAAGTGGGTACACATTTTTAAGTTTATTTTTTATTCGAAGTATTACTAATATGCTTAATATGCTTTCAGTTGATCTTTAAAGGTCCTTTTAGATTAAGCATTCAAAGTCATGTCTAAATTAAATTAAGTTGAACATGTTGTTACAATTCTGATGAATTAATCATTCTGCTTGCTGTTTAAGTAATCCTTTCGCAAAGACTCAAATTAAACATGCCTGTACTTGAAAAGGGTACCTTAGATATTAAAGCATATGATTTGAGACAGAAAATACAAATACTTTTGATATTTTGTTATTTTTGACACCATACATATCCCTAATTTACACAAAATGCTATGTAGCATAAAGGTCACTGAATGGGGGTTCACAAATCCTAAATTCTAGCTTTAAAATCTAATCATGACCTTGGAAAGATAGCTTCACCCTTTAAAACCTCAGATTGTTCAAATTTATCATGATAAGGCTATTTTGATCCCTTTCAACTCTATGAATATAAATGTGCTTTTGTCTGGAGAGCGGCTGAATGCTTTCACTCTGTTTTCATGAAATAAACTTTGATGGTTATATCAAATATGCTTAACCAAAGCTATTTATCTTGGCGATATGTCTGAAGCTTGCATCCTGCTGAGAATAGCTTCAAGATGATGCTTTGCTTGTTATACTGCCAATACTGATTCAGGGACTCTGAGAAAACCTACCCTAGTTTATGAAGGACTTCAGGGTCCTATGCAGTATCCCTTCCCTTTATTTTGACTGCATGCTTTTTCTTTCAATGGAGTGGACAACACATTTCACAAGAGTTACATAGTTCTTTCACTCTCAATACAGAGACAAATGTTGCAAGGTATAGAAAGGTAGATGGAAGAAAAACTTTTCCTTTATCATGTATAACATAATACCACGCACATCGTAATGATCGCTTAGATTTAAACTGAAGATCAAAAAGTTGATAGTGATCATATTAATACAGAAATAAATATCCACAGAACACTTCTGTAAATGCAGTATAAACAGCCAGTCATTGACATTAATGGTCTGGCTCTGATGATGTAAGCTCCTGCAGTATGGCAGTCAACAAAACATGACTAGGGAAATGAGGTTAAACTTAAAATAAAGCAATGGATAAATTGAATGGATCTTCCCATGCTAAAGTCTTTGTTGTCAGCCAGTGAAAACCAAAAAGCTCGGCAGAATGCACAGTCTCAGCAGTGTTTCTCATTCAAGACATGATCTAAAGTTGAAAATCAGTTAAAACACTTATCGAAATTACTCAAAAGATGGCATGGATTACAGGTGATGACACATAATTTTCAAGTGAAATTTTTAAAGCTAAGATAGTACTTAGTGTTACACGACATGGCATGACTTCTGTCCTTGATCTCTCTCTCTCTCTCTCTCTTCCTCTTTTCCTTCATGCTAAAGCTATCAAAACTATTTCACCCACTCATTCTCTTCCTCTGTGCTCTTCTTATTATAATTCTTTCACTTCTCTTTGATGCAAATTAGTCTAGACTTTCTAATCAGCCTCTGATTCTGCTCTGTACTTGTAACTCAAATTACTATACAAACTGACATGTAAATTACCACATCCTAACAGTTGTGTCTTTATTATAGCAGCAAGCACAGCAGTGTGAGATCAAAATCAGAGATTCAGTGTGAGGAAGTGTCAAAATACTAGAAGTCCAATAACAAGAGAACTTACAAGCCCAGCTTCCAACTGCAAGAATCCTGGTTAAAGGCAGGCACGGTGACTCAGCAGATGCAAATAAGATGCCAAATATTCTGCAATGTGCTCCAACCTCAGGCAAACTGGGACCACGAAAACAGACTAACAGCCCACTTCATGGAGGCTGTTGGAGCCCGAGATCCTCTGGGCAAAAAGGCAGACAGTGTATGGTAATATCAAGAATGGAGGTTGAAGATTTCACTTTATAAATCAAGACCAAGTAATATGTGGAAACCAAGTGTACTCCTGGTGCTCTACTATAATTCCATGATTCTGATATGAGAAATGAATACTTATTCTTTAAGGTCAAGTCTATGGTATCTTGGTATAGTGATGTGGATGGTCTAAGGCAATAGGTAATTAATACTAATCTAAAACTATTATTGCCTCTTCTAAATGTACGTAATATGCTTTGGAAAAAAAGATGAGATGTCCTCAGACACGTGTGCATGTGTGATCTGCTATATCTTATTCTGAAACCATTCTTTGGACATTGTATGGGATTTATAAAGTTGTACTGCACAATATTGTGGTGACACATTTTTGATATATATGATATATGTTTGTTTCTATAATATATTTTTGATTTTTTGAATGAACATATTTTTCCACAGAGCAATTGACTTATCCTGTATTGATATTTTATTATTACAGATTGCACATCCCAAAAATGAAATACTCCAAAATACAAAACTCTCTTAATGTGACAGGGTGCCACAAGTAGAAAATCTTATACTTGACCTCAAATGATTCATGGGTCACTGACAAAACACAAATTAACTGAATGTATCATATAAAATGATCTTTAGACCATATGCATTGTATTTCTATTTTGGTCTCTTTACCAATATTCTTTATATGTTCTGATAAAAATGAAAGTACCCAAACCTCAATTATTTAGCTCATGACTATTTCAGCTGGGCAAAGGGTAAAGATCATTCCTTTTTAGAAGTTATTAGAAAAGAAATTCAGACCACATTTAAAAATCACTAGTGTAATGAATGGGTAGATGGTTTATATTGCTACGCATAACTTTTCTGCATTTATTAATGTATTAATCACATACAGTGTGTACTTAATATGTTCTTGTGCTTTAATGATGAGCAAGGTGAAAATGTGAAGGCCTTACTCAAATTTGCAAAGGGAAACATGACTCAGTCTCATGTCATCTAACTCTGAAGCTAGCACTCTTATCAAGTGTGTCGTAGTGTCTTCTCAAGGATGAGAGGATGTAAATGCCATAAGATGAAGATGAGACAAGATTTGGAGGAAAGAAGGAAATGGGTAGGAGGCAGGAAATGAATCACAGACAGTAACACTAGAGTGGAGATGCTTCTGTTGTTTTAATAAGGCTTGTTTTAATAAGGCATGTGTCTGATAGAGAAACGAGACCGAGGAAGGACATTTTAGACAGCATTATATCTGTACCTAAGGAGGTAGAGATCACAAACATGTGGCATATTTAGGAAATGTTGGGAAGCCAAATGTGACTAAAGTTCAACTTAACAGAATGATGCACAGCACACGTTAACTTTACAGAATGATACAGGTGTCCACGGCGGTAGGAGAAGATCTAATTCTCAGTTACGCTTGATTGTCTGCAGGTCTTCTGCAGGCTAACAGAGTTGTGAGTTACTTTTACCAGTCTGTTGATTAGGCATTTTTCTGTGATTTGAAATTTATTTATTTGTACCAAGTATATTTATTTATAATTTATAGTATCTATAATTTATTACTTATTGTGACCGTCTTCTCTACCATCTGTTTATTTCATTCAGTAAAAATTTCTTTTAATTTTTGCCTATTCGCTACTTGTACTATTTGAAGTTTTACTATTAGCCTTGAGAGTTCTTTTTATGTTCTAGATGGGTCTGTATTTTTGTGATTTGTAAATAATCTCTTCTTTTACAGTATCACTATTTACCCTTTCCAAGTTTATTTCACCAAACACATTTTTTTACATTTTACAATGTCCAATCTGTCATTTTTCCTTTCACTGACTATATTTTGGATGATGTCTCAGATACCTTCTACTGGCCATGGAAGATTTCATACATTTTTCAGTCATGCCTTAAGATTTTTATAAATGTATCTATCATCAATTGGAAATTAGTTTTTGTGCATGTTGTGAAGATCAAGAAGCATTCACATTTACACAGCTTTCATTTTTCTAAAAATTGAATAGTTTTTTTTGTACCACATAGCATTGTGGACAGTATTAAATGAAAAGTCTCAAATCCTGGAATTGATTCTCTTTCGGTTTTTTTTTTTTTTTGAAAACTATTTTTAATCCTCCGAATCCTTTGTTTCTCACACAAATTTCAGAATATACTTGTTACTATCTATGAAAATCTTGAATGATTTGACAAGAAGTATATTAAATATATACATGAGGTTGGGCAACAGACATCTTTACAATGCAGATTCTTCTGGCACACAAATAAATACTTGAGGTTCTTAATGTATTTAATTCTTTGATTTCTTTCATGAAGCTCTGTGGATAATTGCACACAATGCTTTTATATACTTTGTTATTTTAGTAATTGTATGCTATATAATTGTAAACTATTATACAGTTAATTATATATATATATATTTACATAATTATTTGTAACAATTGATATGATATTTTCATTTTACTTTTGACTTGTTAATACTATGAAGTACTGGATGGTTGTCTATTTTATAGAAGATTCTGGTGTTGTCTGAATATGAATGCTCCCATCATATATTAAATACTAATTTGAATATTAAATACATATGTTAAATACTAAATATTAAATTAAAGATAATGTTTCAATGAAGTGAGGATTTAGGCAAGGTTGGGAGATAGTCCTCATGATTGGGATTCGTATTTTTAAAACAGTTGACAAAGAGACTTCACCCACTCCTCATGTAGGGAATTATGGTTTGATGTATTCTTATTTGTTGATTTGAAATTGCATTTCTGGTTTGAAGAAGCAGTTTTGTAAGATATCATGTTTCTTCCACTGAACCACTCTTCCAATTATATTGACAATCTATCCATACATATCTATTCATGGGTCCATGCATCTATTTCCCTAGCCTTAATGCAAATT
Organism: Cricetomys ansorgei; assembly: GCA_026225945.1. Taxonomy (NCBI): domain Eukaryota; kingdom Metazoa; phylum Chordata; class Mammalia; order Rodentia; family Nesomyidae; genus Cricetomys; species Cricetomys ansorgei. The sequence goes on along the minus strand of JAMJFZ010000882.1, from coordinate 1,211,842 downwards.
GCCCTTGGTCTTAATTATCCTTTCTCTGTAACTTTAAATCTTGCAACCATAGAATTATAGATAAGATATTAAACTATAAAACTTTAGGAGAAAGCATAGGCAAAAGTGTTTTTACAGGCATTGAAAATGACTGGAATCAAATACTTATCCATAAATGCTATTCAAAGAAATCCTAGGATGTATAAATATATATTACAGTCATGCTTAATTTTATAGGAACTGAAAGTTCCATTAACATAGAAAAGTTAATTACTATATATTTTACTCAATATTAACAAATGAAAATAATGTGGTTTTTACATAATGCATAAGAATTTAATAAATTTAACTTGTAGTAATAATTCTTACCCATTTGGGCATATGAATAATTTCCATAATTTGACAAAGACTGTTTTAAAAAATGCTTTTGCAGGCATTATATTCAGTGATGACATTTTAAACTTTCTCCCTCAGAATAAAAATGTAACAAAAATGCCTGCTCTCATTATTTCTGTTGGACATTTTTAAAGAAGTGCCATTTAATTTTATGAAAGTAATATAAGATAATTGTAAATGAATTAGAGAAGACACAATACTTTATTGGCAGAATGTGCAATTATGTTATGGAAAATACAAAAGAACCAAAATATCCAAAGTTAGAATCAGTTACTGCATTTACAAAATCACTGACTCTATATAGTCATTGTAAATAGATGTTAAAGGTAACTATAAAAGGTGGTATAGAGTATAATATACATACACTCACACACACACACACACATATATATATATATATATGTGTGTGTATGTATATTAAACCTAACAAAACAACACACAGATATACAAAAATACACAAACGATTTAGAAAATTATAATTTTGTTTTCATGAATTTAAGAACCAGATATTATAAATATGTCTTTAATTTTTCCCACAAAAGATTCTCCATGATGCCAGGTGTACCACTCTAATCCAGTACTTTGAAAATGAGGAAAGAGGATTGAGTTCTTCTTTGCCTATCTCTTTAAATTTTTATCCACTTTGGGTTATGCAAGACCCTTTCTCCAAACAAAGACAACATAGCTTTCCAAATTAAATTGCACCTTGATCAGGGGACAGGGTGAGGTGATATTGGGTGTGCTTTTGTATATGTAGATATATATGTTGTACAAAGAGCCAATTATAACTGTATTGGTTACTTTTCTAGAGCTATGATAAAATATATCATGACCAAAACATTTTGTGAGGAAAGGATTTATTGCATCCTAAAACTCTCAGGTGATACTCCAGTAAGGGCAGAAACTCAAGGCAAAAACCTGGAGTCAGGCTCTAAAGTAGGGGCTTGGAGGAACACTTCCTAGTGGCTTGTTTTCTTATGTATTCTTGGACCACTTGCCCAAGAATGACACTACCCACTGAGCCTACCCATATCAATCGTTAATCAAAACAATGTCAACAGACTTTCTTATAAAGCAATTTTATGGAAACATCAAAATGACACCTCACTGAGCCCTACCCATAGAAAATAAACTTTTTGCAAATTAGGTCTCCACCCACCTACAGAGCTTTACAGTGCGGTGTTGTAGAGGTCAAAATGTGTATAATCTAGATTATTTACCCTTTTATTATTGTCGAATGTTGGTGTTTATTCCTAGAAAATAAGTGAAATTTATTCAATTTCTTTATCCGTTTAAAAATCACCTTTAGTTCAGTATTTTATCAGCTTTATCAATAAATACAAAATTAATTCATCTAGGATTTACTGTTATAAACATCAAACAGCTGTGGTGGTACTGGCATAGAGATGAGAAAGCCAATGTCTCACCCTCCAAAAAAACAAAAATCACAACGGATAATTCATAATTGAGCCAAGAATACATGGACAATGAAGTCACAAAAAAATTTCACTGCAATGGAGAAGAAATATTCCTTCCAATAAAACTTTGCTATATTAATATACTATAATATGTACAATATGCTATTATATTAATTTATTTTCTATACATATTATAGATAATAAATTTATAATAAAATATATTTATATTTAATATTTATTATTTTAGTGCGTGAGAGGCTTGCCTGAATGTGTGTGTCTATGCATCATGACTGGGCCTGATACCTGTAGAGTTTTGAAGACGGCATTAGATCTCCTGGAAGTGCAGTTATATATGACTGCAAAGCAACACATGGATGCTGGCTTGTGAACCCTGGTCCTCTGTAAGACCAGCAAGTGCTTTGAGCCACTGATCCATCTCTCTAGCCCCTCAAGACAACTTAAGTTTTCTCCGAATAAAGTAGACAAATGACCAAGCATACAACTTAGTCCTCAGCCTCATTCTTAATCTGAGAAAATGCAATGTAGTGCCTTGAAATTGTGTCAAATAACCACATGAATGGTTCTAATTACAAAGACCAATGACTGTATTTGTTGGGCAGTCATGTGCAGCTTGGAGTAAATCAACTGTAACATATACTGCCTCTGAGTAAAAACTGGAAAACCAGTGAAGGAGAGAATCCAGTGGTATGAGTATACGGTAGACATCCTGCATATTTAATGTAGTCATTTGACTATAACGTTTATACCCAATAAACTCATGCTTACAGTACATGAAACCCATTAACAAGAAGATTGATAGTAGGTGGATGTACAATATCTTGTAATAGGCTTAAAGAGTGAATATATAAACACTTGTGGGTTCATAAAATAAAAACTACACAATGATGAAAATGAATTGTCTTTCTCTAATCTCTACTCATAACAGAATTAATGAGCTATATTTCCATCAGAGTAAATCAAGCATAAATCAATTGATTTTAAAATCACATTCATTTTTTTTTTCTTAAAAGAAAAAAAGAATGACATTTCAAGTCAGGGCAGAAGTAATCCTTGGGAAGCAAGTCAGACTATTAGGAGGAAACAAAAGAGAGACACGTTATTGTTCTCTCTCTCTCTCTCTCTCTCTCTCTCTCTCTCTCTCTCTCTTTCTCTCTCACTCATTCCCTATATATACATGTCGGTGTTGTGTTCTCATTGTTTACCCCTGAGCTATAAATAATGTACGTTTTTAGCTTGCATGCTTCACAATAAACATTTACTGGAGAATTTTTTATGGTAGAATAAATTTAAGAAACACATTTATAAAATGTGTTAAAATTGAATAGATTCCATTATTCTAGAATATCTGTAAGCCATTAATAATTGAGTTTATGTTTTCTAAAATATAATACATTATGTATCATTTCTCAAGTGTGTTTCCAGAGACCACATATTGGGAAGAAGGCCTTGATGTGCAGTTATTTGAGCCAGCATGAGATGCTTCTGATCTATTCTCAGATTCTTTGCTCTATCTCTGCTTTCCCATGTCCATGTTATTTTCAGCCCATGAATCTGCTAGATTACATGGGCTCTTCAAATAAACCCAATTGCTTTATTCTTTCCTTCACATGAAATAATGATTCCTTTGCCTGAAATATTTTTCCATCTAAGACATGTTTAAACCCTAAGTAATTTCAAGACTCAAATTATAATCATCTCCTTTAGAAAAACTATCATAATTTCCTTAGTCTGGGATAAATATGCTCTTTTGAGTTCTCATAGTTATTGGTCCTACTCTGCCATGGCACTTGGTAAAACTGCCTGTGCACCCTGTGAGCCTGGCTTATTTCATTTAGAGTGATGTCTCTTAATGGCATACATGCATTGCAACTGCACTATTGTGTATTCATTTTGTTGATTGAGCCAATTATAAAAATATAAATACTACATGAACCCCAATTCATATGAAATACGTAAAATGGTCAAACTCATTGAGAACAGCATTTGTCAAGGGCAAACTGAGTAGGATCTGCATATTTTCTATGACGCTATGTCTATACTTAATGTTTTTGTGCACTTACAATTTTATTAAGAGATCAGATCTCTTTCCAAAGAAAGCAAACAAAAACCAAAGGACAAACAGAAACCTTAGGAGTGACAGATGATGATACAGGATGAGTTAACCTGATCACAGTGATGATTTCATGCATGTATGCCATAGGGTAGACAACACTTTACTCCTATGTTTTTAGTTATCTGGATTGACTGAGCAAATTAATTTAGTAGAGGACAGGCAGCAAGATGTACAAAGTATGTACATCTATTTAATATAAAATTCATGGTAATGAAAAGAACTAGCAAAAATGTAAATTTTGAACAAATAAACCAATAGTTGTAAATTAACAAGGTTGGAGATGTAGTTCAGTGTTAGGGAGATATCTGCCATGTATAAATTTCTATGCTTAATTCCTTATATCATAAACAAAAAAAATTACTAAGCTATGAATAATCGGCCACGGCTAAAGTCTCCCTAACCCAGCTTTTGGATTGTGGAAGAAACAAGAACTGGATTCAAAGTTATTTTTGACATGTAGCAAGTTAGAGGGTAGTCTGGACATGGGCTCCTGTTTCAAAAAGAGAGAAAGTTATATAACAACACGGGGAAATCCGAGATTAAAATCTGTTTTAGCAAGGTGTGATTAAGCAGAGAGATCTCCATCTGCCTTTCCTATATGTTAAAAATGTCTGCTTTCTCATGGTTGAAAAAGATAACACTCAAATGAGAATTTAATGTCCTTTTTGTTGTTTGTTTGGAATTAGTTTTTTTTTTTAATCACGTGTTTCTGGGTGTGTTTGTGCATGTGAGTACTGGTGACTTAAGAAACTAGAAGATGGCATTGGATTCCCCAGAGCTGGAGTCACAGGAAGCTGTGAACCAGCCACCCTGGGTACTGGGAATGAAACTTGAATCCTCTGCAAGATCAGCACATGATTTGATATCTCCAGCCTGTAGTCTCCTGTTTTTTAGGAGAAAATAACTAATATTTGAGTGTCCTTCCTCAATCTGTTCCCGTGTGCTTTTCATCCACAATAGACACAATTCTAAAACACGGAATTTTGAGGTGTGGTTTTCTGATATCAGTCCATGCAGATGCTCAAATTCATCAATTTATGCAGATTCAATATTGAGAGTTAGAGTTAAGCAGTTTACAGTAAGATTATTTACAGAACAAGTATTATAAGCTTTGTAAAGTATCTTGTTTCTCTTTGTATCTTTCATGGTTTGTACACATTGAGTTGCAAACAGTGAATGTATTAACTTTCATAAATCAAGAAGCTCTTAGTTTCCCTCTTCATTTGTAATGAGGGAGGGAGAGGCCCATCAGTGGTGTTGTAGCTTTTCCTTTATGCCTATATATACCTACATAGATGGAGAGTCAAAGTCAGATTTTCCATCCCCAACTTTCAGAGGTAGTGCTCTTTTGACTTCAGTATTATAAAGGAATAACATGATGCTATGCACAGACAGACACCTTCACATCATTCCAACATTGATGCAAGGCTCTTGGCAACAGCAGACAGCATCTTAGCTGCAGATTTCTTTGCAGATAAAAGGACTGTGTATTCCTCACATGTCTGTGTTTTTGTCTCAGTTGCTCTGTCAGCACAAAGATACAGATAGAATGTGCTTATATCAGGAAGAAGGAATTGTTGGTATTCAATTCTGTATATAGTCTTTTTGGGGCTTAGTGTGAGGCTTAATTGAGGTAATTTATGTAAAGAGTTCAGAATAGTGCCTGGCACACTAGAATTCTTAGGTGAGATTTAATGTCACCATCATTTCTTAAGTGATAACAGATTTCTGCTATTATAGAAATAGCTTTGATGAAGTCTAAGAACACAGGATGTATGTGTTGATGCCAGTGGAGGCTAAGAGGAAATTATGTAATGAATTGAACTCAGGCACTAAAATGATCTTGATGAAGAATAAATAATAAAACTTAAATTAATGTCCATCTCTCCTGGTCATGGTGCTCAAGTGTGCAGGCACAAACTTGACAGCACTGTGGTCTTCAATGCCACCCAACATTGTATGTCTTTCTATGGTTGGAGCAGAAGATTCATTATAAAACTGTTAATTGCTTGTGTATAGAAAATGTAATTTTGAGTTCCAAGGATGAAATGAAAGATTAAAATGTGCCAATATCTCTGACAACCTCAAAATAGATAGCTTTCATCAGTAGCTTCAGGGTCACTCAGAAAAGTTAGATCAGTTGGGAAGAGCTATTGCACATAAAAAAGATTCAAGTTATAAAACAGAGACACAGACCATCAGACTAAATGGCTATTAATATGGAGGCTTTCTACTCTTCTATAAATGGGCTGTTGTCCCCTTTACCAAGTCATACATTAAGAATATTTAGTTAAACAATTTGTTTATAACTCATACAAATGACAGCAACACTAACTAGTGAGTGTGACCTTGAGACTATGTTGACACCAAAAGAACTGCCTAAATTTTATCCAGCTTCCACTTGGATACAAAGGAAAATTTACTCCTCAAAGGAAAAATAGACTTAATGTAATGTATTATTAATTATAAAATATGTTTTTAATAAAAATGTCTTCAGATGGTCAGTACTTATTAGTGCCATCTTGATGTGCGTGTGTATGTGCATGTGCGTGTGTGTGTGTTTGTGTGTAAGAGTCTTTATAGGTAACCTGTGCCTATCTAATGCTATACAATAAATACTGCTACTATGCATACATTTTTCTAGTGACTACTCTATATCACTTTTTTGTAGAATTATGAAGGTATGCCATAACATTATGGTACATGAAATGTACCATAAATACATGAACAATGTACTGTAAGCAATGGAATGTTTACTGTTTCTTTCCTGTCATCACAAACTACTGAAAATTGAATGGTTAATACATTTTAAATTCATTGCTTAAAATTTCTGGAAAGCAGGAGTTCAAACTCTGTATGAAGAGCAGCGCTCTTTTGGGCTTAAAACTCATTGTGTTCCTCTTGTTTTATTCTGCCAATGTATGAGATTTCAGATGTGAGTTACCACAATGGAGTAATTATTTCTTAGTACTTTAAATTTGGAGATTTCTTTTCAGTCTTGTAAGAATTGATATAGTACATAATTGATAAAAGATGAATTGCATACCAGAGTTGAATCATTTGCATCAAAGAAAACATTAACAGGTGGTTTGATAAGCAAACTGTCTCGTGACATCACTCATTGAAAATTATTCTAAGGACATTTGCAACTCAACTTATAATTGAATTGTGCACATCTAAGTATTTTCTTTCTTAAAAAAAAACACAGAGGCTTTGCATCCAACTAAGAAATCTCTTTATATGAGTTTAATCTTTGGTAACTTAAAGCTTCATTTTCTATAAAACTGAAGTGAGACCTCATTGAAACTGAGTCATTTACACACAGCTTAACATCTAGGTAATCAAAAGTTTCTTAAGTTCATTGGTTGCTGTTTACCCAGGGATAAACTCTGTTGTTGAGATGAGAAGAGACAGTGTCCATGATGCATGGAGATGAGCAGGGATATGAAATTTAAAACATCAGGGGGAAATTATGAACTCAGGAATTCCACATGTTGAAACTGTATCCATTCAATGTCTCCAAATATGACTCTGCTTGGATATAGGACTGTTGCAGAAGTAATCAGACTTAAAAAGAAGATAATTAAGCTGAGCTTCTAGTGCAATATTATTGATATACTTATTTATTTAAAATGAAGTCGCAGAAGGGCACGTACACAAAGATCATGTGAAGGTAAAGTTGGTGACCAGACTGATATGGTCTGCCAGGCAATGTTGGCAGACCACCAGAAACTTGGGGTGAGACAAGATGCAGGTCACCATCTCACCGTTTATTGGACTCTGCACCGTCTGTATTGATCTCAGATTTCCAGCCCCCTGAGAATTATGAGACAATAAAGTTCTGTTTTCTGAACTGCTCAGCTTTCAATCTACCATGGCATGCTAGAAAATTAGTACATGATTTCTCATAGTCCTTTAGTCAGATTTTGAAATTCAGTGGTATCCCAACACACAGAAAACACTGCCATTGCCAATTCCTGACACCTTGAAGGACTCTGACCAAACCAAGATACAGTCTTGGTTTCTCTGTTTATAACAGTATCTATTATTTCATTATAAGAATCTTTTTTTTTAAACTTGATTCTTGTACTTTCAAATTTTGTTCTCATCGTCTCTTCCCCAATGTTTTCAGGCTTTGGACTGAGGCCCTCCGCAAATTTGCTGTTTGAGTACTCCAGTGAGCTTACTAAAATCCAGCGCATAAAATCATGTGTTCTGCATTATGGATTTAACTCATGTTTCTTCTAATTAAATTATAATGAAAACACTGTAATAATTCACACAAAAGAAACATATCTGATAATATACCTACTCATATATTAGTTCATTAAGAAAAATACTAATATGTTAAGATGTTTGAAAAGTCTTATACTAAACTATTGATTCTGTTAAAAAAAACCTCACGTATTGTAAGAAAACAGAAATTTACACTGTCATCAATTTCAGTTTTTAACACATATACTGACCTTAATCTTTTCAAACATTTATTTTTAAAATCTATTGTAAGATATTTCAGCTACATATAGCTGGATATACTTGGTCACAGACACAAGGAGGATAAAACCTTCATCAACATAGCTAAGGTATATCTTACTTCAACATTTGTGTACCTGACACATTATCATTTTATTTATGTGTTCATTTATCTATTTATTTACTTAAGTTTTGACAAGGGCTTTATTGTTTATTTATTTTCTTCTCTCCTATAATGCATCCTGCCCCCCTCTTCCTCTGCCTCCCCTAATCTGTCTCCACCACACCCCCAGCTTCCTCTTCCCCTGCTGCCTGTTTCATCTCAGAAAAAAGTAGTTCTCCCAGAATTACTGCTCAAACAGAGCATAACAAGATGGAACAGACACTAACCCCTACATTAAGGGTGGTCAAGGCACCCCAGCAGGAGGGAAAGGGTCCCAAAGGAAGGTTGAAGATTCAGACACCTCCTACTCCAAGCTCTGTGTCCACCACTTCAGTCTCTGTGAATCCCTAAGAGTGTTGGTCAGTTGACTCCATGGGGCTTGTTCTGGTGTCCAGACCCTGTTGTCCTTGCAATTCCTCTTCTCTGTCTTCCCTGCGGGATTCCCCTGAGGTCTGTGGGATGTGGGATGTTTGGTTCTGGGCCTCTGTATCTTTCCCACCCACTGCCAGAAGAAGCTGAGACAATATTTCAAGGAAAAATGTGTCTTTTCTCAAATCTTTCTTCTTGTTGCTGCTTTGTCTTTATTCTGAGACAGGGTCTCATTATGTAACCCAGACTGTCTTGGCACTCACTCTATAGGCCAATCAAGCCTCAGATTCACAGATATTTGCCTCCTAAATTCTGGAATGAGTGTATGACTATATCTGCCTCAAATATTTTTTTTAAATCTGTGTCTATAGTTATGAGTCAAGAGAGTTGAGTCTGTTCCAACTAACCCTGTGAGCCGAGGCGTTCATCTTCACCCATGTACATGGACTGCATTTGATCATCACATTAACTATTAGATTCAGAGCAGAAACAAAAGTGGAATAAACCTGAATATGGCAAATGCAATATAAATCAAATATGGATTTTTTAACTTTTATAATACAATAGATATACAATGATATATTTTAGTATTTTAGATGACACATTGGACACTTGACTCTATATGAAGGTCTTGGCTGTTTAAAAAAAATGACGAAGACTGGATAAGATGGCTCAGCATGCAAGGGTGTTGGCTGTCAACATCCATGACCTGTGTGTTGTTCCTGTTACACATATGGTGAAAAGAAATCTGACTTTTGCAATTTTGTCTGTTCTCCACTTGTGCACTGTGGTAGACATGCACCCCAGACACAAAATAAATGAATAAATGAATATGTAGTCAAATACGTAAGTCAAAATAAACAGGGTAAGCAAGGCTGAAAACAGTGTATCCTTGTTTATACATTTTTTTAAAAATATGATGAATATGTCATTCACTTATTCACATTAGGAATGGCAGATTCTCTATTAGTGTTGAATAGTAGAGAATAACTGTGTATACTGAATTGGTTGACTTGTTCAGAGTCTCATATTCTGTAGTTGGAATAGACTCAGTGTTCATTCACTGTAATTGTTTCATCATACTAATAAACAATTACCAGGACACTAAATAGACAGTCCTCATGTTATCAAACCAAATATGCTTATTTTTCAAATAATCCCCAAATGAGAATTTCTCTCTTGTGCTGGTGAGCTATCGCCCATACTCTTCTGGAGGGTGTTATGTGTCCCCTGTGGAAACTTTCATCTCAGGATGCATATTTTATGAAGCTAAAACAGAATAAAACTCCAATTCCTCTTTGGATGAGTCCCTCTATTGTATTAGACCATGCAATTTCTGGGCATGGTGCCTTAAAAATCAGCTCTTTGTTTTTCTTTAAATATCCCAGAAAAGTCCGTTTTGGTTCAGTCTATGGTAAACCAAAATACTGTTTCAAAAGATGTTTTCATTCTGACATTTCTTCTGCGGTTGTCAAATTGCTTGCAGATCTTTCCTCCAGTTTAGCCACATGCATATTTGGTGAATGTCTTTAAATGGTTGCTGAACTTGTCATAAGCAGAGTTGTAATGATACTATTCTAAAAGAATCATGCATAATTGTATCATAACAAGAGCTAAGTATATGGCATAGAAAATTTACTCAATGGCAGGAGACTGTCAAACTGCAGCCAATGTCTTTATTAATTTTTTTTGTGTGTAAAAGATGAGGTCACTGGGGCTTTTATGAAAACCTGCATTATCTGCTTATAATTTATGAATTGAGAGCTGCAGTATAATCTGTTTATACACGATTCCAGTATCTGTGTGTCTACAGATCATTTTACTATTATCTATCATCATTGTCATCTATCTGCCTACCTATCTTTTCTAATTATCGACCATCTATATTTTAATAATTTCTTGTCATCATCTTTTTCATAAGTCTAGTGTGGCTATTCCCAACAAAGTATAATGAACAAGTCTAATGAAACTATCTAAAAGCTGTGAGGTTTTTTTCTATTTTATTTTGGTATGATCAATAAATAAAACTTGTACAAGTCAAAAAAGTGTGTGTGAGATGTTTTAATACATTCACACATTGTGAAGTGATTACCAACATTGAATCCACATATCAGTATTCATCAAGTAATTACCTTTTAAGTTTATTTTTGTGACAACACTTCAAATCTATTCTCCTCATAATTCTTTTCTTTCTTCCTTCCTTCCTTTCTTTCTTTCTTTCTTTCTTTCTTTCTTTCTTTCTTTCTTTCTTTCTTTCTTTCCTTCCTTCTTCCTTCCTTCCTTCCTTCTTTCTTTCTTTCTTTCTTTCTTTTTTTCTTTCTTTCTTTCTTTCTTTCTTCTTTCCTTCCTTCATTCCTTTCCTTTCTTCTTTTTCTTTCTTTCTTTTTTCTTTTTGTTTTGTTTCTGTGTTTTCAGACAGTTTTTTTTTTCTCCCTATTGTAACTCTGGCTGTCCTGGGACTTACTTTATAGACCAGGCTGGTCTTGAACTTACAGAGATCTGCCTGCCTTCTGTCTCCCAAGTGCTGGAATTAAAGGCATGTGCCACCTGTGTGCTCAGACTTCTTGTAAATTTCAAGTATTCAAAACATTGTCCTTAATCAAGGTCACCGTGCTGTTGCATGGGTCTCTAGAACTAGTTAATCTCATCACTGAAAGATTGACCAGTGTCTATTTTTCTTGCCAGTCTAGACCTTTTAATCCACCTTTCTACCTTTTGTTTCTGTGATTTCTATATTTTTATGTTCTAGATATAAGTAAGTTCATGAAGTCTTAGAAATATGTCTTTACAAATATCAATACATTTTCTGTTCTGTGCTAACTGGTCCAAAATCATCTTTGTATCTTTTATTATTATTTATTTGAAGCGGATTATTAATATCTATTGGCTTGACATCAGAAATAAACATGGACCAGAAAAACTACCTCCCCTAATTCCTTCCTGAAATAACCAGCACTGACAATGTCATATGACATTTTCTTAAGTGTTTCATATTTTATTTCCTCAAGTAATACTTCAGATTGCTACATTCTGTTTCTTTCTTGAGAAGCTGGCTCATTTATTTTCCTTGCAACCATTATACACAATGCTATGTCTATGATCTTCCTCATTTGTATGATGACTGATGGTTTCGATTTAAGAATTCCAAGCTCAATCATAAGCTGCTACCTAAAGTAAGTAAGAATCCTGAAAAAATAAAAAAATTAAATGAATAATTTTATCATTGCTTATTCAAGGGTTATAGTATACCTGGTTATAACAGTGAGAGAAAAGTAATAAAAAAAACTATATAAATATTTTCTGCTTTTTTAAAAACATAAACATTGGGAGACTAGTCTTCATAATTTCACTTAAGAACATTAAGGGTGATATGGTAATTCTTTAAAATGTGTGTATGTATCTCTACCTAAATATCATTCAATATTCCCTTAGAAAATACTTTACCAAGATGTCTTAATAATCAATATCCATTTATAAATGTATTGATTTTTTTCCCTATGATTCCTTATGGTCCATTAACATCTATACTAACAGTCATTCCAAGTTGTATGAAGGGAGATTTTTAATCAGAAAACCTAATCCAGGATCATTATATTCAACTTCATACAATATTGAATGAGAGAAGGTTCCCTTGAAAGACAGAGATGACAAATATATGAGAGGAAGTATGATACTTGAATTGTCTTTTGTTGTTATATTAGCCGAGAAGTTCTTGTAAGCTATAAAGCCTAAGATAACAGCACTCTAAAAAAGTTCAAGTTACAAAACATACAAGACCAGAGAAACCAATGGTGGTACAATTCTCAGATCAAGGTTGAAGACCTGACAGCCTAGAAGTTTACTGAAGCCATGCCTGGGAATCCCAAACTTTGGAGAACCGATAGCTTTATGCCCAACAGCAAGAGGAGGAAGTGTATGAACTCCAGTCTTGAAACAATTTTGTCTTCCTGCTTCATGTTTCTTTCCAGATCCCACCTCCCCAGATGAGCACATGATGACTGTATATGCTGAGTGATGATCTTCACAGAGCACTGACTTTACACCCTTACAGACACACCAACATGATATCGTAACAGTTTCTAGGTACTCCTTCATCCAGCCAAGCCAGCAACTACACTTTATCATCACAGGCATCTACATAGTTTTCTATCTAATTGTATTCCAAACTTGTCAAATTTTCTAAAATTTATATTTTACAAATATTAAAAATGACTAAAAAATGTCTGGTCAAAAATAAACTAGCCTGTAATTAAATAGTTTAATTTTTTTATTAAACTATTTAATCATCATTTGTTCATTTTCTATACTAAAGCATAGTAAGTATTTTATATGTTATGTAAACACAGTTTACAGATTATTAAAGATCGACTACAATGTATTGGGATTTATACATTGGATTGATTTGCTTCTTCTAAAATTTCTTACTAGCTTGTCATTGCTTTCATGTGATAACACAAGTAAGCAAAAACACACATACCTTTCATTCAGTTATACTATAAAACACTCTCAAATGCTGGAAATACTAGCTTTTACAAAATCCCACAGAGTTTAACGTGCTTTACAAATATTTTCTAAGAATTCATTATTTGCCTCCACATGCTGATAGTCAAATTTATTAGCTTTTGAGTTTAGGAATGCCTCATTAAAGTGAATAGAGTTATAATATATATCATAGGTACTTGTGGGGAATCTGCAGGGTCATGCCACACTGAACTTATCTACTTTTACCAGGCATATCTCCAACATTCAGCTATAGAATCTATTTTGGTATTGAAAAACCAGTTTGGTCACAACACTAGTGGGATGACTGAAGGCTTAGGTGATGGGTTATAAAATCTTTCCCATCTAGGTCACTGATTGATTTGAGACTTTCACTGAGTTGGGGAGAAAAACTATGATTGCTGCTATACAAAAACTGTCAAATCATATGAAATGAGAATAGAGTTTCAATTCCAGTAGACAAATTTTCCATCTTGTTTCTAAATTATGATGGCTCAGGAACACACACACACATACTCACGCACGCACACACACGCACACACACACACACACACACACACACAGAGGAATGCACAAACACACACACACATAGGAATGCAAAAATGCTCACATGTACATGCATTCATGCATCTCCCCACCCCCAACCCCACCATGAAACCCATTTTATTTCTTCCTGGACCCTTTTAGAGCAGAGTATAATTGTTCTGTTATAAATCATCTTCTCTGAAATCATAGAGTAGAAAAAAATATTTTGATTAACTTTTCCAAGTTAAGTCTTCACACAGTTTTCTTTCCAGAATTCAACTGGTTCATTTTTACCTAGGGGAATCTTCTTAGGTCTGATTTGTATCCTGTTGTAGAGTTTAGTGAAGTAAAAAAAAAAAAGTTTGCATTTTACTCTTAAATACATATCCCCAAATGGTATCGAATAATCTAGAAGAAGCAACATTTTCTCTAAAGGATTCCACCAAATCAAAACAGAACAAGTACTTAGCTTGATCAGCAAAGAATGTTGAAATTTACTTAAGTAGTAAAGAATGTGGCTGTCTGACTTTGGTGTTATGTTACACCTCATGGTTCAGGCATCCTGTTTTCCTAAAATGGTTTCACAAGCAGGAGGCTGACCCAGAGCAGATTCTCGGAGGCTGCAGAGAGAGCAGCTAAACAGCAGACTTAATGAGGTTGGAATTTCACACACTGTCTTATTCAAAGAATTCAGGATGCAAGGAAAGCAGTTGTGGAAGCTGCAGTTGCCCAGGGTTTTGCATCAGGAGGCAGAACCTTCTCCACAATAGTTTCTAGAAGTTCAAAAATAGTTGTCCATTATATTTAGGTTCAAAATCCAAACACGTGTCAAGGAGAGAATTCACATATTCACATTGTTAACATTGAGGAAATCAGTTCATCATCCAAAAATATGAAGCTGTATTTACTTCTCTCAAGTCAGGAAGGATCCACAGTATGTTCTAGTAAACTTTGACGTGCTGGAAGGAAACTCTTCTTTGTTTTTCCATTTTATGTGTCTTTACAACAACTGCCACCTCATGGTGCATGTCTTTAGAGCTTTTGAGCCTCTTTTGAGTAACAATAAATGCTTTGCAAACAGTCATTAAAGAAGCTTAAATACTGAATGCAGAACTGTAATGAGAACAGAGTACTGAAACTGGTCAGACAGTTTTATGTCGGTACCCCAAAAGAGAGCAGTTTTGAGTTTTTATGCTTGTCCTTGGCTAGAAGCCAGACATGTTCTTGCTCCTCCTGACAATTCTGTCATTGAATGAGTTCAGGAATGCCAGAAGGGACATTTTGTTTGTTAATTCTCTTGCCTTAAAAGAGCATCCTGGATAGAACCGCTATGTGACGACACATGTAAAACTGAGAGGCACTGGACACCTCATGCATGAATCAACCAGAGGAAACGGAGCACCCCAACTCCATGTCTCCTCCCAGTTCTGAGGTAAGTCATATGAAAGCCCCTGTGGTAATTGCTTGCTGCTGTACCATTCCCTGACTCATACCTACTGCAGAAAGGTTCTTCCTTCTTTCTCTTAATGTTCAACTAAAATCCTGTACTTGAACTTTCTCCTGAAACTCGGCATTCTATGATCTGGGAATTTTGCTCTTTGATAACCAAGGTAACCTTGGTGGCTATTGATTTTCTGGAAGCCTGTCCTCCATCCTGAGCTACAACCCACCTGAGACTAGACTGCTTCCATCATTCTCTAGGACATTTCACTTTCCAGAAAAAAAATTAATAATAAATGTGAATGGATCAACTAATGTTCTCAGAAAAGTAAACAAAAGACTAAAGTTCTCACAGTCTATAACTGATTAAGTGAACAGAACTTCATTGACTATGGAGAGTTTGTAGATACAAAGCCAAAATATCTTAGGGTGTATTACTTAGTCTGTTAAATAACCATTTGTTGCTAACCTCCAGGTATTAACTAAAATTCTTATGATCATTGGGTAAATATTTGGGGGTATATAAAAGGGACCCTAACTTCCACAAACCCAAAGGCAAAGAATGTCATCAGAAAGCATCAAAGACTTATAGTAGATATATCCCAACTTTGCTGCAACTCCTACTTTCCTGATGCTTTCACAATGTTTTTGAAAAGTGTGTTTCATTAAGTCTTTCTTTGTGCTGTTAGTATAGGAAATTCATGAAGTTGTTACCACACAGAAACATGGTATTTTGGATAACCTGAATATTTTATCTCAAGTCATGGTCATTCATATTTGATTACAGAAAGAGCATTTCTTTTTCTCTTTGAGGTGAGATTTTTCTTTTGCATTACAAAATGAAAATGGCTGCAAACCATTTGTATACACTTGCTACACTGAGAAATAAAATGATTAAAATGATCAGACATTTTCACTCTATCTTGTTAACTGAAGCAGTGTCAAGGTATGGATTCCATAGATAGTTCCATTTTTTTTTTCTTTCTTTCTTTCTTTTTTTTTAAACAAAATTAAAGACCAACTTTGGGTCAAGTTTCTTTGATATGTCCTCTATTTTCCTTGCTGAAAGACAATTCCAGGATGACTGTTTTTATAGCTTATTATTTTCGATTTGGGGATCAAACCACAATCCCAAAAACATGTGATTTCAGTTCCTCACATATTGGTATTAGGGAGGGAGAAGCCCTTCCCTTTCTGTTAGAACTCTATGATTGTGAACATTTCTATAAAAATATGGGTTAACCTTAAACTGTCACTTTTTATAAACCGTTGTGAACTGAGGACACGTGGGCAAGAGTAGGGCAATTGTGCAATTTATCATATGCTTTTGGATACTTGTCAGGAATAAAAAAGAAAAATAATCTAAAGAGCAAGGATACTGGGACAGTCGCCATCCTGAGGTCACTGCGGGTGGAAGCAACTTGACCCAGAGGACGATGGGTAAGTGTTTCAATGATTTCTCTTTCTCTTCCCCACTTTTGCCTCAATAATGTTTTTTATCAAGCCTTTGTCCAGACATGTATGAAAAGTCTATTTTACTTTTCACGGGAAGAAGCACAGTATTTTTCCACTGCACTGTGTTGATAGTGATAACCTTCAGACTGGGCTCCTAAGGTCCAGAGTGCAGACAGCTGTAACTGAAATAAACTGTAGCTCTTCACCCATCACACTTACTCTTTCTAACGTGCCAGTGATTTGTTGTTTTTCTTCATTACATTTTCTTTTTAAAAACTTTTTAAATTGAAAAGAGATTTTTTTTTAATACAATATGATCTGATTATGGTTCCCCTTCCCCAACTTGTCCCAGATTCTCCCTACTTCCCCACCCGCCTAAACCCATACCCTTTTTTTTTTTCTCACTCTCATTAGGATACCAACAAGTATGTAAAAATTTTATAGTAATACAATAAAATTAGATAAAAGCAAAACAATTGGAATAGGACAAAACAAACAGAAGAAAACCACACATTTACACACACAGAAATTCAATAAAAACACAAAACTGGAAGCTTATATATATATATATATATGTGTGTGTGTGTGTGTGTATATATATATATATATATATATATATATATATAAAATATATATTTATATATAAAAATTTATATATAAAATTTATAAAAAAATTTATATATAAAAATATATATAAAATATATATTCATATATAAACAAATATATATTTATGTATAAATACTTAAATATAAAAGTACCTGAAAAGTAAAAAAAAAAAAAATCCCTGAGACAAAGAACCTCCAAAAATGCCATTGAGTCTGTTTCACGTTGGCTATCTATTGATAACTGTTGCCATAAATCAAAAATTCTATATATTTGCCTCATCAAACATTTCAAAATACTATTTTTGTAAGAAATAGATCGATTATTTAGATTCTAAAGAAATTTTTCTTTTACTTATGCACACTTATATGTTATAAAAGAGAAAGAAATTCATGGTATTTTATTCTTTATAAAAAATTCTCAACTCAGATATATGGAAGACCGATGTTGACAAGCATGAATGCGATCTTCCCTTCCTGGTGTCTTCTGTGCCAAACCTCCATTTCCTAGGAATGCATTGCTTTTGAGAAAATACACATATAAAACAATAGACTTCACTAAGATGTAATAAACTCTTTAAAATGGTTTCTATTTGTATGTTTAATATAAATAACATTTGAAAGTTATTTTTAAACTCCTATCCATAAAATGTATCCGATGGGAAGAAATGAATATATAAATATACACAGTAATGGGACTGCCTACTTTAACATTTATTTATAATTGAAGTGACATTCAAGTAATATCTTTTTTAAGTTATGATAAAAAAACAGTTTCAGGTGAAAAGCAATTTATTCCAGCTATGACATGTGGCATTAAAAATTGTAGACAAGCCTTATATTGTCAAATGTCATCTTAAAATACGTATGTACTATAGGAAATAACTAGCTTAATTTTAATTATTATGAGTTAAAATATACTCTACTTTCTGTTAACAATTTAAATTTAATTGAAAATGTTGGGCTGATTATTTTTCAGTGTCATATTCTTTTCTTCAAGTAAACACAGGAAATTTTTGATCATGATGTCTAATTAAAATAGTGATGTTATTCGTGTCTACTTTTCCTAGACGCTGAAAGTCAGAGTTGGAAACATGCACAAACATATTTTCTAAAATGTTATAATATTCATTTGCTTTCATTCTTAAGTAACCTATATCTGTTGCAATTCATTGCATCAATTTATTATAAATATAGTACAATATGACAAAACATTCTTCTAACTTTGTTACATTAAATTTAGATTATTTAAATTTTATTTAGCTACTCTTAAGATTTTTTATTTCCTGGAAAATATATTTTTTTTATTTTTTGACATGTGCATTTAACATGTACATTTGAATAACTAATAAGATGTATATAAAGTGCCCATCTTATTTGATATGTCATGTTGTGAGTGTGTGTGTGTGTTGTATGTGCTGTGTACATTGTGTGTGTGTGTGTGTGCATATATGTGTGTGTGCATATGTGTGTGTGTGTGTGTGTGTGTGTGTATTATTATGTGTATGTCAGGAGGTCAGAGATCAATGTCAAGTGTCTTTCTCTGTCAGTTTCCAACTTAGTCTTTAAGCAGACTGTTCCACTGAATCTAGCACTCACTAATACATCTACATTAGCTGGTGAGTCCTCCAGGAATCTTCTGTCTCTGTTTCCCATACTACATTTACAGGAAAGAGCCACCATCACAGACTTTTATTTTTTTAATATAATTAAATTATATTTTGTTCTAGGGTCCTAAGGATATGAACTCATGTCTTTATGCTTATATGGCAAGCACCTCGTTGACTGACTCAGATCCCAGGTTCTTGACTACCTGGCATACTATTGAGAACAATCATTAATTCTGCTTCAGAATGTCTGACAAGCTCCCCAGAAAGCTAACTTTTGAAGCTTTCAGTTTATCAAAGTACAACAACAACAACAAAAATGTTATCCACAGAATTGCACTGTCAACAATGGTACAATATTTCATTTCATTGCTACAATTGTAGAATTCTGAGACTATGCTACATGTCCACTGGAAAAGTAATAATAGATAGCTGTGGCAGTTTAAATGAGATGTTTTCCCATAGAGTGAGACATTTGACTGCTTTGTCTCCAGTTGGTGGCACTGTTTGGGTAGCCTTAGGAGGTATGGCCTTGTTGGAGGTAGGCTTTGAGGTTTCAAAACCTATGTATTATTTCGAGCTTGCTGCCCACAGTTTGGGATGCAAGCTCCCAGCTCTACTGTCACCATGTCTTCCTGCTGCCACACTTCTATGCTATGATGAGAATGAACCCTCATCTCCCTGGAACCATATGCCCCAAACAAACCCTTCCTTCTAAAAGATCAGTTCTCAACTTGTGGGTTGTGTTGGAGTCAAATGATCCTTTCCCAGGGGTCACCTAAGACCATCTACATATCAGATATGAAGATTATGAACCATAACAGTAGTAAAATTACAATTGTGAAGTAGCAACAAAAATAATTTTATGGTTGAGGGTTGCCACAACATGAGTAACTGTATTAAAGGGTCTCAGCATTAGGAAGGTTGAAAAACCACTGCTCTATACCTTGCTCATGGTATTCCATCATAGCAATAGAAAAGTAATTAATGTAATAGCATTGGTGTAGCATTGATGTCTCATGGTAAGCTTCCACTTGCTTTAATTTCTACAAGTCTCCCCACCTAGTAACCATGCTTGTGTGTGTTCTGTGAGAGATTAGTAAAAGAATTTCCTAACACAGCCAAATCTGATCACTAGTGTGATCACCCACCTCAGCAAACTGGATGAAAAAACATCCTCATTCACCTCCTCCTGATGTATCTCAAAATTCCAACATGCCATAACATGGATGAATCAGAGCTGACAGATTTTCTGTAATACAGAATATATATACGAACTGCACAGAGACTGAGAGTTAATGAGCACAAAAGACTGACTCATGGAAAACAAAGAAGCATAGGAAATAAATCTGTATACAGTGGCAGTTTTCAGATTCCAGTCTCTGCTGTAATATTGAATTAAAATAGTATTTGCGAATGAACAGATTCTTAACATGTAAGGTGTTAAAGACTTTGATAAATAACAATACACTTTACAACAGTGTCAGCTTAGTGTTCCAAAGTTGAGTCTATTCAGAATTTCAAAGAGTTACAGGCAGCTAAGGAATTTTAAGAGTGGGAGAAATAGTCTTCCCCAGGGAAGAGCACACCAATGGTCAGCCCTGAAAACATACATATAAATAACATTATACAGACTGAGCAGGAAGTGTTTAGGAATATATATGAATATACATATATGAATGCAATAATAATTAGTGAAAAAAAGAGGCCAAGAATTTGAAAAAGAGCAAGGAAGGTTATAATACAGCTAAAAATAATTGTGTATGTAAATGATATAAACTGATGATTAAGAAGAAAATTAACTTTACCCCTAATAAAATAAAGATTAAAAAGAAAAAAGAAAGTTTATGCTGTCATTTTATGGGAAAGGTAAGTATTATATTAACCAACATACTTACATTTACTCAGATCATACCTTAGGAGCTAGCTTCAAGACACCCATTTTTGTCCAGATTCAAATAGTTTTTTTTTTTCCAATGTGTTTTCGGTCTAGAAACAGTTGCACAGAAGTTGTGCACAATACAAAGAAGCAGCTTGAAAAAAGTTCTTAATGAGAAAAGTTTAAATATGTATATAAACCTAACACACCCCTCCTCAAAACACAGGTAATAAAGTTTTTTCATTAAATATTCATTAAATCCCAGAGATGTCTCGCATTAACAGCAAATTCTACTTAGGAATATTTGAAGCTCTAGTTACTGAATCTGGAACTAAAATAGCTCTTCCAGTTTGAGAACAAGAAGCAAAATTCAGAATGGATTTCAGTGAAGGAAAATTTGTTGTACACAGGACTGAGGTGGAAAAATACAAATTTTAGGACAACAAACAATTTAGTCCTTCTTCCATTCTCTCTTTCTAACAAAGAAGCTTAAAATTTCTTTCTTTCTAGCAAGGTGTAAAATAAAATGTTCCAGTTCTGTGAATATGCCATACAGGTGTCATTTTCTCTTTAGTCTTGACAGCACCTTCCTCAGGCAAGAATGTGAGGGAGAAGATTGGCGCTGACATCATCAGCTCTACTTCAGGCAATTTTCCTCCTCTTCAGAGTTTCTTTTTTTTCCCATCCTTAAGGAACTCTATCCTGGTGAAGTTCTCTGACCCCTGCCAATTAAATCAGTTCCCATCAAAGGGATCAGTCACACTTGTTCAGCCCTCACTGTCAATTTAAGGAAAGATATTACTTCACTAAATTCCTTGATATTTTTAGCCATCTTTCTAATTGTGGAATCTGTGGCTTTGTCTGCTGGAAAAGCAAGTCAACTACTTAAGATCTGTCTTCTAGAGTAAAAAGCCTGAGCTTCCCCCCCTCCCCTTTCTTTGTATGTGTGTGTGTGTGTGTGTGTGAAAGAAAGAGAGAGACAGAGACAGAAATAGAGAGTCAGAGAGAGACAGAAAATTTACCAGTGTCATTTCTATAAGTAAACATGACTGATTGAAAAGATTAGTGCCCAATTAGTGATTCTTAGGTCACCAGTTAATCCTCTTGACCACTGTATCAGCAGTATCTGTCCCCTGCATACAAGGAGACTGTCATTGCTTGCAGATCTGTCTCTTAGCTTTATGACCAGTACAACATGTTGTTCAAGCTGAGCCTTGTCAACCTTAATTGTTTCACACTAGAACAACGTGTTTCTCACTGTCATTTCCCAGTTATTAATATAGATTCAAATCTGCTACAGTATCTCCTTGAAACCTTCGCTCTGCTCACACTTGATAGGATTATGTGCACTAGCTCTCATAGTCATGCAGCAACCATCTCACACCCACCAGTCTTCTGTGCCACCATGTAGTAAAAAACACATCCTAGACATCCAACGTCAGCCTTCTGGAGTGTTAACACATGTGAAACAGTTCTTTAGAGAATCCCTTCTTAATTTGTGTAGTCTATAGACTCTGTAAAGGAAGATATACAGAGGTCCATGGTATCCCCATAGTGATTGTACATTATCATCCATAGTCAATGAGAATTCCGGTTGGGAGTAAAACTTGGTCTGTAAAGTGTTTGACAAGTAAGTGTGAGCAACAAAGCTTAAGCCCCATAAAGAAAAGCAAAACAGAAACAAATGAGCAAACAAAAAACAAACAAGAAAAACCACATGTGGTGGCAAGTGATGAGGATGTGGAAATCTCTGGATCTCTGGACCCCACTGGCCAGTTAACCTAGCCTAATCTGCAAGCCTAGAATTCAATAAAGACCGTGTCTCAAAAGAAGATAGGGATCTCCTGAGGAATGACATTTTATGCTGACCTCTGAAGGCACATATACACAGAGAGAGAGAGAGAGAAGAGAGAGAGAGAGAGAGAGAGAGAGAAAAGAAGAAGAACAAGAATAAGAAGAAGAACAAGAAGAACAAGAAGAAAAAGAACAAGAACAAGAAGAACAAGAGGAGGAGGAGGAGAGAGGAGAAAGGAAAGAGGGGGGCAGAGAGAGAGAGAGGTTTCCCTTCATAAATATATCTTTGAAAATCAGCAACCAATTTTAGTGAAAACTGTAGACGGAGATTCTGGTTCAAAGACAGTTTATTCTTATACTAATCCCAGTTCTAGTCCTGGAGCCCTGGAACTTTTAATCATCTGTACAATTTGGTCTTAGTTGTAGAACTAGAAGGTTTCAGCCTCTATACAATCTCGAAGGTTTAAGCCTCTGAGACTTACTGCTTACTGAGCCACTCTGACTAGCTCCTTTTGAACTCAGAACTGTACTGAACCCTTGAACTAGTTGAATTGTGGCTGTGCAAATCCTTGTCATGTATTTGTGGCACAGTTACTTTATCAAGTGTGTTGTCTATTGATAAATATCTAGGCGGACTCCATAATGTCCTTCTTGAGAATAGTGCTATAGTTAACAGCAACTTCAAGTGCCTCTGTAGCATACTGACTCTGAGTGCTTCAGATACATCTGGGAAATGGTAGAGTTCAGTTATAACCTAGATTCACGTCTAGTTTTCTGTGGAAACTTCATGCTATTGTTCACAGTGGCTGGAATAGTTTTCATCCCCACAATCAGTTTATAAGGGTTTCTTTTGCCTACATCTTCACCAGAACTTATTATTTGTTCTTTAATGACTGCCATTCTAAAGACAGATAGAATTTCAATGTTATTTTAATTTATATTTCCCTAATAGACAGTAAGGCTGAATGTTTCCATACATTCATTGATCATTTATTTCTACTTTATCCTTTTGGAACTGTCTGTTCATTATTAGTACATTTTTCTACATGGTAGTTTTAGCCTTCACTACTTCTTCATCATCATCATCATCATCATCATCAATCATCATCATCATTATTTTTAGTTATTTGTATATTGTAGGTGTCAATTCTCTGCCACATGTACAGTTATCAAATACTTTCTCCCATTCTATGAGCCTTGTCTTCACTTGATTGTTTCCTTTCCTGGAAAGAAGCATAATTTCATGAAATCTCATTTGTCAGTTCTTAGAATTATTCCCTGAGTGATTAGATTCCTCTTCAGAAAGTTCTTGTATGTGTCAAAGTAGTTTCTCTATTTTTTGCCTCTAATGATTTCAGAGTTTCGTGTCTTACATTAAGATCTTTAATCAATTTGAAGTTACTTTTCGTTCAGGGTGAGAGAAGGGGTCAAGTTTCTTTCTTCTGTTTGTGGACATTTAATTTTCTCAGCATGTTTGTTGAAAGGACAATATATTTTCTCTAATTTATTGTTTTAGCATTGGAGCTAAAAATCAGATGGCTGTAACCATAAGAGTTTAAATTTGAGGCCACTATTCTATTCCATTTTTAAATTCTTTTCATAGAAATATTCAGGTAAAACTCTTTGCTCAGAACATGTAGTTTTCATAGCTTTTTTTTTGTCTTTGCTTTTTGCCTTCTTTTTGTTTTTCTCTTCCCTCCCATTGTTGTGGACGTTTATTTTTAGTTGTGTTTAAAATAATTGTTTTTGTGCACTACTGGAAAAGGAATGCATAGGCCTTTGCATTTTGTATTGTTTGCAGGTGGTGTTGGCTTTCTGTGGGGGATGTTTGATTGCTTATGATCTGTACCTGAGGAGTTCTGAATCAATAAAAACTCCTGAGCTCAGATGCTCAAGGTTCCACTGTCCATCCAGTATGGTGCCTGTCAGGATGGTGGTTCCCTCTGCTGAGGTCTGGCAGGGCTTGCACCAATTAATATGCCTCCTGTTGTCCTTGCTGAGTGCCACAGCACAGTACTACTACATCTCATCATTCCTCTCCTCCTTCTTTCCTTTCTTAATTTGGCACAGGATGTCACTTTGTAGCTCACATTGGCCTTAATACTTGGTTTTTCTGCCAAAGCCTTCCCACCCTCGAACTCAATGCTTTTAGCATCATATTCAGCTACACAACTTTGACTTGGCTTAGAACCTCTTACCTGAAAGCTTGCATCACATGCTTGATAAGACGTCCATATTTCTGTGTATTATTATTATTTGTGATATAGAGGTAGAATATATGAAACTTAGCTTTGTTTATTTTCCAAAATGAAGTAAAATATTAAAAAAATTTTAACATATGACTCCCATATGAACTCAAAATAAAATTGATAAAGAAAAATCATAATTAGATATCTCTTCATTCATAATTTTATCAAGTACAGTTATGTTACTTGTTTAAAAAAGCCATGTAATTGTGATCATAAACACTGGACATGGAACAATTTTTATTTAGGACTGCAGAAACTAATTTAAATTTGGTATGTTGATGATCAACTAGTCTCAGCTATTCACAGAATTCCTCCCTTGGGCATAGCTCCAAGATGCATTGTCATGACTGATGTGTTTGGACTTGCCAGTTCTGAGAGCTGGAAACATTTGTTAATTATTTTCCTAAGTGCAGCCTAAAAGTCTTAGTAAGTCCAGGATGTTATTTACATTAAATGTTGGCTTCCATTCCCTTATAATATATATTTCATCTCATTAAGTAGTCTATCTTTGTTTTAGAGTCAACTTCATGTACAACAATCACTTGTCAACTGAAGGGTGTCACACATCATTTTGTCTTTTCAGTTCTATGCACACTGTATATCTGAGGATTCATATCTTGTATGGAACTCCAGCCTGTGAAAACTAACTTGTGTGCATGTGGATAATGTACTATGACCCTGGATATCTCAACAGCCTTCCTATAGAGTCAATTAATTTTCTTGCAAGAAGATTCATCAGTGTTTGTGGAAGCTTGCCCATGTGCTAAAACTGATACTTTATAAAAATATATAAGATAAAACATATCTAAATACATAATACATACATATCTAAATACATAATAGCTTCAAAACATTGGCAGTTAAAGCAGGATTTTAAAAATTGGATAAAGCATAAATACAAAGCTTTTGGCAAAACACAAAGGTCTACCTGGAGAACAATTTTCTTAAGGAAGTTTTTATGATATTATGGTTATAATCTACTTAAATACATTTCAACTAAGAAGAAATGTAGAAAAAGACACTTAAGAAGTAGCTTTTCTTTGATTTGTATGAATTAATACTCCCAAATCAAATTTTGTACCATTAGTAGAGAAACTGTATTATGATAGGGATTGTTTTTATTTTTAAATTGTAAGGATAAAATGTAATTTTTTTAAGATTGATATACTAGTTTCCTAGAGATACGACAGCACTATGTGATTCAAAAATAGGAGAATTTTATAACTTCATTATTTTGGAATCTAGAAGTCAAAATTAAAGTACTGTCAGAGTTAATCTTCTGAGAACTGAGAGAAAAAAGACTGTCTCATGCTATTCTCTTTGGTTGTGCATGATCGTATTCTTCATAAATATCTTCACATCCTCTTGCATTCACAGTTGTCCTTGCATACAGGTATCTTATGTCTAAAAATCATGAGCCCTCCATGATTGAAACTCATACTAATGACATCACTTTAACTTGATTACATCTATGGATGTGGTAAAGTCTCATCCCAAGGCTATGGTAGTTGCATTTTTCACAGGAATTTGGGAGGATTAGGGAGGCATAATTCAGCTATCAGATTTAATGATGTGTCATTACAATTGACTAAAACTAACTCTTTGAAGGCATACACAAATTCAATCATCACCTGAATAAAAATGTAGAGTATTTTCCTCATCTCAAATTGTTTTCTCCAGCCTCTTGATTGCCAATCCTCTCTGTAAATTTGCTTTCATTTGGGTAAGTTGATTCTTGTAAGAATGTGATTGTATTAGTTACTTTTCTGTTGCTGTAATTAACAGTCCTGACCAAAGCAACCCAAGGAAATAAAGGTTTATTTTGGCTTACATTCCAGGGGTATAAGCCATCACAGCAGGACATGGAAGCAGCTCATCACAGGATGCCCACAGTAAGGAAGAAGAAATCAATGGGTATTGGTGGTCATCTTCTCCTTTTTATTCCAGCCAGGACTAAGCCTATGGAGTTGCTTTATCAACAGTTAGGTTGGTTCGTTTCATCTCAATCTAATTCAGATAATCCTTTAGAGATTCACACAGAGGTTTCTTTCCTTGCTGGCAAGTTGACAACGGAGATTAACCATCCCAATCATGAAAATAATATCATACTTGGAATTTTTCTTTTCTGGTTTGTTTTGAAAATAACATTTCACTTCACAGTCCAGGTCAGCCTGAAAGGTTGGCCTGTTGAACTCATGATCTTGCTTCCTCAGGACCATAAGTGTTCAACTTGCAGGTGTTTCTCCATGCCTACCTATTTTCTCCCAGGCTCAGTGCAAATTCTTCATCTTCTGACCAC
Organism: Cricetomys ansorgei; assembly: GCA_026225945.1. Taxonomy (NCBI): domain Eukaryota; kingdom Metazoa; phylum Chordata; class Mammalia; order Rodentia; family Nesomyidae; genus Cricetomys; species Cricetomys ansorgei. Next base: position 1,184,560 of record JAMJFZ010000882.1, on the reverse strand, counting down.
AGCTTCTCAGTGCTGGAATTACAGATGTATGTTAGCACAATCTTGGCTGAGAATTTCCCTTTCTCTTCCTTAATTCCAAAGAATGGATTGCATTCCACAAAAACCTACACTGTGCCAATCACAGGACCTATTAGTGCTGTTTCTGCTTATTCTTTTTATATTACTCTAAAGTATTTATAAGGAATGAAAAGTTGGGGATTGCATCCATCTATTCTACCCTGAAGGACTTAAAAGAAATTATGCTTTTCCTACCACCTAGATATAGGCCCAGGAAATTAACATAATATTTCTTGAATTTGAATAGCTGAATGGCTGATGTCATTACTAATTATTGGTAAAAATAAATGTCCTTTGAAATTTGTCTATTTAATATTTGTGGAATATGAGGCAATAGCACTCGTTACTCTTTTTCTAGGATAAAATCATTATTCCAGAGTATATGGTTAGTTTCTCTTTGCAAAAGACCTCATTCTTCTCTTACTCTATACTTGGTGAGTAATGTCAGTGGGCAGATGCTCATAAAAGAAAGCTAGGATTTAAATAATGGATGACATCAACGTACTCGAGTCTCTTTTGAATGATCATTATAGCACACTGACTCATTTCTATCAACTTGTGCCACAGAAATAAAAAGGAACAAGTTGGACTTTCAGTTTGAATGCCGTGGAATAAAAGGACAATTCTATTTCAAACGATTACTCACCACCTCACATTTGCTAGTGTATGTGGTCCATGTGCTTACCTTACAACGTTAACAACTTGAGGGAATCTGTCCTTCCTATCTTGTTCTTCCACCAGTAGAGACTTTGGTTGAGGATGCAGAGTGGTATGTGGTTTATGGGAGACATAATTATGAATATGAATTTGGTCACCATAGTTCCCAGTTAATGATTAAGGAGTGATAATCACATGACAATGAGTTCTTTCCAAGAACTATTCATTTGTCCAGTGAGGGGGGAAGGGGGAGAGTGGAAGGGGAGATAACACTAAAACTACTGAAAACAAGTCTCAAATAAAATATAGAGGCACAGAAATAAATTAAATATTCTACTTTTTCCAATATTAGTATTAGAAAAAATCTAAAATACTGTAGGTTAAATGATAGTCAAACATTATTCTTAAAGGTATGTGGTATGTCTGGATCATTGTTGCATCTTGATCAAACTTATAAGAAAACTGAGGAAATCAGAATATTTATTAGTTAGATCATTACTCTAAGCAGTTATTGTTGATTTGTTTTATATTACAATATTTAAATGATATTCATATTTTCTTTGTTTCTTTGTAAAATATAACAGTGGTAACTACAGATATCATGTCCTGATGGTTGAAATTTCCTTCACTGAGGACATTATCCCTGGGGAAGCATAATTGTGGGAAGAGACCAGGATTTGATAATTGTTAAATTGTTAAAAGACCTAATGCTTACTGCATGGAGTTTCACTATATTTCCACTACTATCTTTATCAAATTTTCTGTGATTTTTTAAAAATAGATCAGTAAATAACAAACATTTAGAAAACTTCAATGTGTATTATGTTTAAGCCTTCTCAGGTCTTCTTACAGAGTTATCTGTTCTCATTTAAAAGGAGAATAAATATCTTGTCGAGTTAAATAATGCTTTACAGTATGAGGAGTGGTAGAGCACTTTCACTAATAATGTCTCATTAAACCCACCTAGAAAACAGAGAATTAAATGGCGACAACATTGTTATCTTTTCTCTATTTCTTTGTCAATCGTAAAAATCATATTCAAACTCCATTTCTTAGAGATTTCTAATGAAACCTCAAATCTTTTCACTTTTCTTTATTTGAATATTTTTATTATATTTGTTTCTAAGCCTCTGCCCACTCCTCCCAGACTGTACCCTCAGTACCCATTCAATTTCATGTTCTTCTTCCTCTCTCTTAAAATAAGAAAAAAAGAAGAAACAACACTAACAGTATCCACTAAAAAACATGGAATCCTATTTATGTTGGCCAGAACTTCTTGAGCATGGGGTCTGCCCTGGAGTAGGTTGATATATTAAGAAAAATATATGTATATATATTTTCTCTTTCCCCAAAGCTATCTTTTACAATTATCTTCATTGTTAGAAGTGAGATTCACTCCCACTCTCTCTCTGTCATTCTGAGATTTTGTATGACTTGAGCTTGTGTAGGTCCTGTGCAGGCTGTGAGTTCATCTGTGCATTAACTCTATTACCTCTGAAGATGCTGTATCCTTAAAGTTATCGGCTGGCCTTGAAAGCATCTATCACCTCAATTTTTCTTTTTCCCCTTTAGTTTCAAATCAGTTTATATATTTATCATTTATTGTTAGATCTCATTTTTTCTCAGGAAGCAGAAATTGTTGCTTTTTTTCGTGAAATCCTCATTGACATCTTGCTGCTATTTAATGTACTTCTGATATTAGGAAGGGATACTTCCATGAGAAAGTTTTAAAGCAAGGTAAATAAGAAAATGAATTTGATGATTTTACATCACAGGGCATAATAATTTATGAGGAAAGAAAAGCATAAATTATGCAATATTTGAGAGTAGTACACGAATATAACTGCAAAAAAGGCCCAGGAATGTTGGCACAAGCTGTTAATACTAGAGCTCAGGAGTCGGAGGAAGGAGGATTTGTGTAACTTCAAGACCAACCTGGTCTGCATAGCAAGCTCCAGGAGAGATGGGACTACACTGAGAGACCTTGTCTCAGAATAAAGAAAAAAACAAAAACAAAAAACAAAACAAACAAACAAACAAAAAAAAACAACAGCTGTGGAGAAAGCAAGAGTGTAGATTAAGTTAAGGTTATAAAAGGTAGTACCCCAGGTCAGTTTCAGACACTGAGGTCAGTTAAGAAATCAGTCAGTTCAGCTAACTTCCATGTCTTAGCTTTTACCATTACCCAGTTTCAGTTTAGCTTTTAGCTCAGACATAGAGAGGGAGACTCCTTTTCTCAGTTTATCAAAAGCATTGCAGTACTTTATTTTCTTAGGAAACAGCATGAAGGAATACATATTAAGGAAGAATTTGCATGTGATTATGTCTTGCCATCTGGAAAATTCCTACAGAGAATTTGGTAACATTTTTCTTTTCCTTAAATCTTATCTCTGCTCTCATAAAAGTTGTTGATATTCAAGCCTAAGAAAGGCAATATAAATGAGGTTTGTTTTGTACCAACATTTTTTAAGGCCGAAGGCATTGGAAAAGCAAAATGTACCTCTTTTTAAGTAGTGATAATAATGAAAATATTTAAACATTAAAATAGAATAATCATTCCTTTGCCTTGGCAGGGAATATACGTTAAAGCCATTTTCAAATAATAGATCTCAGTGGAAATTTTCAAATAAATGTTTGTGACATTAAAGATAAAATAAACAAGATCCTAAGGTCTGATATTCTTCAGAGAAGAGAGTTCTAGACTTCAAAGTAGTGAAATGGCAGTAGTTACAGTGGATGAAATATTTAAAAGAATATTGTTAGTTGTTCCCTCGTCTTGAAAGAAATTCTGGAAAGGTCACAAATTTGGGAGACTATAAACAGTCCTAACCTATAAAGGACTAAGATGTTGTGTCCACAAGAGGCCTGGGAGTCTCTATTTTTTCTGTTATCTAGAAAAGTAAAAATAAGTAAAATATTTATTGTATGGAACAGGATCAATGAATTATTTTGTAGAAACATGAGAATCACTGGGAAAATGTGATTAAATGGTTACTTGTTCATACTTGATTCTTAAAATTGAATATGTTTATGTGTGAGTTTGAGTTTGTTCACATGAGCAAACCCCACAGAGGCAAGAAGAGGGGGTAAGAACCCATCGTGAACCTTAAGTTCCTGGGAACTGAACCTGACTCCCCTCAGTATGGGCCCTAATCACTGAACCGTGTCTCTAGCTCCAGTGTTCAGGATTTTGAGAGCCCCCATGCTTCACATTCCTTCTGGATTCTCATCCACGTGCATCTTTATGATTTGCTCTTCTCCTGGAAAATGGCTTTGAAAGGCTTGAGACAAGCTTGCGTTGTTATGAAGCCTTCAAATTGCTTAGCATTGGCTCCTCCTTGATATCACTTGTGCAATCAGTGTTATCTACCATCATTGTCTTGTAATTCTTCTTGCCTTTGTTAGTAGATGGCTTTAATATGATGATGAAATCATCACTTTCCTGATGATGATAATAATGATAAAAAAATAAAAACCCTTCATGATTACCTCAGAACAGCTTTGGGATTTCAGTTGAACTACTAAATTAGGAGTTGAACCGCAGTGATTATCAGACGGCACCCTGGCAGGTAGGCATAACTATCTTTTGCTGTTTAACTGATACCTGCACCACATGTGCTCCTTGTGATGTAGTACTGAGTACCTGTCATCTGTCGGTTAGAGAGAAGGAGCATAAATATTCACACAAAGTTTTATAAGTTATCATGTGACTCCCAAATACAGGAGTGATCTTAATCAGTGTACCCTAATTCTCAGCGATAGATGAAGAGACAGGTAGTCACAATTCCCGATTCCATATTCTTTCATGAGCACTTCAAATCTCAGCTCTTATAGACATTTGACTTGTGTATGGGTACAGAGAGACAAGAAAAAATATTCATGGCTTTTCTATGCTTTTACCAAATGGAATTGGCACGCTAGCACTTTTCCATTTAGTTTCACCTCAACAATTCCACAGTATATATCTTCTTAAGAGTATAAAATTGCTAGGACAATAACACACTCCACTAAATAACTGGGTAATATTGGTTTAGTAGAGCCCCCTCTAAGAGATGAAATATAAATCCAGAACAGTCTAAATAACTTATTCCATTGCTTTTCTTGTTAATTCAACATTTATGCTAATTGCAGAATATAGCATGAAGCCTCATAGCTGCCATAAAACCCATGCTGGTTTCTCTATATCGTGACCACATATTGGATTAGCAGCTAAATCCAGGCAATCCCTAAAAGACTCAGAAATCAGAATGGTGCTCGAGAGACTCAGGAAATTTATTGGTGTGCTTCTGCTTCTGCTTATCTATTGTGTTTGATAATTTACTCAGGATGGATGCAAGTTTTCAGGATCCTCTCAGGGTCCATAAATCCCATATTTGCATAGACCAATACTTTGTAAATAAAAGAGCTGAGTTAGGCTCTGTGAGGTTTTATGAAATCCAGAGTTCCATCTAAAGAGTCTTGTGAGGCATTTCATCTGTCCTAGGAATCAGTGGAATTTTCTCTGTTGTTTATATTGCTCACTTTTAATAAACACTGATAGACTTGAATTATGAAATGGTATAATTTGGAAAGTTCTCTGGTTTCAGCTGATGAAAAAGAAAGCTAAAGTTACACTCAAAGTAAATTAAAGAATAAGGAACTCTTGAAGTGACATTGGTATTTAGCTGTAAAAAAAGAATTATCTCATAGATAAATTGTATTTTATTTTCAACAACCAATGTCTATTGATTTATAACACCTTTATATGAATTTAACATTTTAATTTTCCTCTTAAAGTCACTAATGATCACTATAATTTTTTAAATGAATTAACTATGTTTAAGCACCCTTAAAACTTAATAAGCTTTGATGATAAGACAAGTTAAATATATTCGTGATATATATATACAGTATATATACATACATATACATATATAAATATATACAGTACAATATTGAGTAACAATGGATATGTTTCTACTCTAAACATAAAGAGTTTATTCTGAAATCAATTTCAATCTATAAAACTCCCAAGAGCATTAAAATACCTAAATATCTTGTATCTTTAATATTTTATAATTAAGCATATGAGGAAATACATACTCTTTCTTTGGGGTACAAATAGTCCTATTCAGGCTCATGTGTGAGGTATGGGCCATGTTTCTTCCTGCTTCATATCCAGAGGCATGGCGGACAGTGTTTGATCTTGCATGACAATCCTATTAATGATACGTAAAATCTAACAATGTGGTTTTCCATCATGCTAGTGATGTATCCTATCACACTGCAGTTTTCCCTAATGTTTATGCCTTCAGCTAGAATTAAAAGAGGAATTATCAGAAACCTACAACAATTATTTTGTCATGGTCACATAGTTCCACACATTCTATTTAGATACTAATATATCTGCCTTAACCATAGAGAGAAAAAAAAATAGCAGAGAAACCTATGTAAAGTTTTCAGGAAAATATGTATAACTAATTCATTTAACATTTGAGTGAGAATAGTTAGCACAAAGAAAGGCTTTGTGCTCACGCTCAAAGGCTGAGTGTACCAATGGAACTAAACAGTTTTTATGATTACTGTGCAATGAATGTTTATTATCAGAAATGGAATGTTTATAATTTCTTTCATATTTCCACAACATTCTGAGCCCATTTCTATTGAGACCTGGCCCCACCTTTGTTTGTATAATTCTAGGTTCTATTGATTCTTAGATTCAATTCTATATTGATCTTTGCCTTACAGCACTGTACATATGGTATTGATTTTCTTTGCCCTTTCATAATCCTGCTTAAGCCCATCATCTTACCCAATTCTGCTCATTTGAGAGCTTTAACTGGATTTAACTGTTCTCCGTATAATCTGACACATGCTCTCTGACCCTGTGTGGCGAGGATGCAAGGGTCTATGTCAACGCATCGTGACACCCAGTTCTCCCAACTGGATGAAGCCAGATTTCTCTTCAGCTTACCCAAATATGTTGGGATGGTTTTTCTAATTTTATTATGCTCTAGATAGTAAGTTTACTGTTCCATTGTCAAATAAAAGTGTAACTCTTACAAGTGAAAGTTATGCTAATCCCTAGAACTCTTATTTAAAAAATATGTGCAACAGATTTCCCCCATTGGATCATATTCATTTGCAGGTCATTTTTCTTTATCGTAACTTTTGGAAAACAAAACAGAATTTGTTTTGTAGAGCTTTTATGAAAATGTACCAAATAGGAACTGTAAAGAAAATGGAAAGGGGATATATCTTTCATCAAATTCATTTAAAGATTAGAGTGTAATATTTTTAACACAACTACATGAATAAATAAAAGAATTTCTAATTTTATTCTTTCTATAAAATACAGTCAGCTAATAAATCTCTCCCCACCCCCTCTTTAAGAGACAGCATAACAGATAGTTTAGGAAGCTTGTCTAAGGTCAAAGAATATATTTCTCCTAGTTGAAATATATAATTCTTGGATAAATATATCTCTCATGGGTAAAACTAGATTCCAAACAATTACATATTGAATATGGATTTTAAAAATTCAAATTACATGTTATAAATTTTTCTGGGTAGATTGGTATGTGTGTGGGCACATCTGTACCACAGGCTGCATGTGTAGGTCACAGAGCAACTGATAGGAATTGGTTCACTCCTTTCACCATGTGGATCAAACTCAGGTTGTCAGGGTAGATATCTTTACCTCCTGGGTCACCTTTGTGGCACCTATTAAATACGAGGATTATTAAATATGAGGATTATTATCTGAATGTGCATAAAAATCTTAGGATAATCCCTGGCACATAAATACATGCTAATAGCCATTAATACACACACACACACACACACACACACACACACATACACACACACAATGCATTTATTGATGATCACAGCATTGAATGAACCTATTTTCTTTGTACCTTGTTGGATTCTGAAGATCATTTGGAGTTGACATAGATATCAAAAGGCTAGAAGTCGAAAAACAAACCCCTGAGAAGTCAACTGATACTGTGTAACGTTGACAAGATGTCTACAGTGGGCAGATAAGAATGATGCTCTTTATTTTCATTGTGGTCACTGACAGGAAATGTGGAAATTCTGCCTTAGTTCATATTGATTTCTTTCTTTCTATAATTAAACAAGGCATGTTTCTTTTCTTTGACTGAATGTCATTGGGTGAGTTTTATTTTATTTTACTGCACTTGAATCCAAACATTTATCTGGGGCCTCAGTTTATATCTGCATCATTCTGCAGCATATTAAGTTGTATATTTTGCTAACATTTCGAATTATCAGTGAACAGACAATGCAATGTGTCCTCCATTAAACATGGTAAAATCCATGAGCCAGACAGTTGTCATATTTGCCTTTCAAACATAGACAATATAGCAATCATTCATATCATTCATACTTCGCTGGATTTTTAATAATTGCCAAAAGTTAACTTATAGTAATTCTGTTATTAGTTACTAAAAGTAGCCTGGTTTGAACATGGTTGTTCTGTGTTTTAGGACTAACCTTTATCAATAATTTGCTTGAATATTTAATGATTTTCTTAAGGACCATACTTTGATTTTTTCAGTGGTTTAAATAATCAACCACTTACAGGTTAATTTAGTTACTTTAGATATTATTAAAATGTATGCATAAAATAGAAAAAAATCAGGATATTCCATTTACCACAGTCACTGAGAAGAGAGTCCTGTGGGTGGATGGCAGAGTAGCATGTAATTGAGAGTACAGAGAAGCAGGTGGATATGAAGTGGATCACATTTACTTACAAACAGCAGAATATGCTTTCCAACCACTTGGCTTTTCTTTTGCTGGAAACTAATTTTTGTAAATTGCATGACTTCCTTTTTTGTAATAACAGTAATACAATCTCATAATCAACAAGATATTCATATATTGCTGGTCATTTATAACTTCCGTATGCACTAGTAGATACTAAAACCTGACATTTCTACTGACTTTCTGTGTGTGTAGGTGGGAAGACTGGATGCAAAATACTTTATTATAACATGTTATTTGTTAATATATTTATAAAAGAGATTATTAGAATGAGTCATTATTCTCTGGAAACCAGATTCTCCCTGTTCCCTTCCTTGCTGTTGGGTAAGTTTCTTGTTTTGTTAACTATTTCAGAGCTCTGGTGACTCATGACTATAAATAACACATTGAATCTTAGTCAAAGTTTTCAGCACATGGAAAACATTGCAGATTTTTTTAAGGGGATTTTTTAAAGGTACTGCAATCCACAGTTTTTGAATGCTTCTTTTTGAAAAATGTGTCTTTCAACTTAGCCTTAGGATATAATTTTCATGTCCATGAGAGTCAACGTCTAAGAACCAATACACATGTCTCTAATCACAGAAAGCTTTAGCAATGTGTGCTTTGTATGCATGAGAGCAAACTTCTTCATTTACTTTGGCAATGAGTGGTTAGCACTGTGTCTAAATATTGTTTCCTCTGTATATAAACTGCCCTTGGTACTTATATAGTAATTTAGCAATGTTTGGCATTGGTATTTCTAGATACTATTATACTTGCTATAAACAAGTACTACATGCACTTTGGAGTAAAAAAGGTTTCCTGTTTTTCCCCCCTCTTTAGTTATTTTGGTCTTCAGCTCAGATACAGCATTTTTTTTTATTGCTTGGCTATAATCCAGACTCTTTCTCCATGACCTCTTAAGTATACATAATCCTTCCTCTTCACTCAGCTTCTGCTCATTTTTCCCCCTCTTAACAAAATAAAGATGATGACTATGCTAGGAAAATTCTTATCACTGGAAGTTATGTATTCTCATGCATAACACCCAAGTGCATAATCTATCCTTCTTGATGATAGCTGGATAGAGGAACATGGGTAACCCCCAAAATTTAATGTTAGGATTTCAGATCAGATTTGAAGTTTCTACTGTGTAGGAGTTTTCCTTCTAGATCCAATATCTCCACCCACTGATGAAGAACTTGATACTGATTCTTGTTTTCCACTCTCATGCCTCTATTTGCCGGGAATGGAAAAGGAGCTGCCCTTTCCAATGACATTTGCTTAAAACAAATAATCCATATCTATATCATAAGATATCAATATTTACTATCTGATATGTTGTCTATGAGAGACATATGGAGTAAGTATGACACATGCCACAGCAAGTGAATTCATCCAGCAAATGTCATAGCATTACCATATGTGATAAGCCTTAACCAAGAAAAGATATGGGGGATCTGAAATTAAGAGATGGGTTATAGAATTATGTGAGAACAGATTGATGACTTATGATTTCATTTGTGAATTTAGGATCATTATACAATTGTGAATTTTATACATGTATACTAATATAGACAGGCATAAATTTACAAACACAAGTACATGTATTATATATAAATATGTTTATAAATATTATAATCATGTAAAATAATGACTTTATTTTAAAACAGGAATGACAATAAAGATTAATGGAATTTTTTTTTTTATTTCTTCACATTAGCTGGTTCAATTTTTGCTTCAATGACTATGGTTTCCGCTCTTTCTAGGAACCAGGAAGCTTATGAAAAATGTTATCCAAGTGTAAAACTTTTAGGCAGAGGTTGAAGAAAGGAGTCAACATTTGATCCACTCAAATAGAGATGTTTTTCTTCAGTCATTTAATTGGCTTTCTGTCATAGTAGACAGTGAGCCAAAGTCAGACATTCCATTTTTTCTTTTACTTTGTTTTAATTTTCACTTATTTCTTCTTAACCTTAAAAATTGATATTATAATACAATTACAACATTTATACACACATCAACATCCACATTCCCTTCCCATTCCTCTCTCCAAACCTTCCCATGTGCTCTTACTGACTCTCCTTCAAATTCATATCCTCTTATTTCAGTAATTGTTACTGCATTCTAAGTACTGTGAATAACTCACTTGAAAAAGTAATTGAATAAAATTAAGACTCCTATTGCTTCAGCAGATCTGCAAGTAGGATAGATTATAGGTTGAAGGTTTTGTGGCTGGGTTGGTGTCCCAGTCCCACCCTGGAAACCTTTCCAGTTTACAGAAGATAGCCAGTTGAGGCTTCCTACCCCCCCATTACTAGGGTCCTCACAGGGGTCATCCTTATAGATTCCATGGGCTTTCTATTGCTTAGTTCTTCAGATCATGTCCCAGATGTCCCCTGATTTCAGTCATCTCTCCCTATATTCTCTCCCTCCACCCCTCTTTCCCCACCCGAGCCCTCCTTTTCCTATGCCCATCCTGCGCCAGTCTACCTTCAACATCTGTTCTATTTCCCTTTCACAAGGAGATCCATGTGTCTCCACAGGAGCCCTCCTTGTAGCATAGTCTCTCTGCCCCAAGGCCCTCCTTGTTGCATAGTTTTTGTGGCCCATAGCCAAGCATCGGTTGGAGCTTGGGGAACCCCAGGGAGGATAGAGAGAGGAGGGATTGGAGAGACCAGAGGGGTCTAAGACGCCAGAAGAACACAATCTACAGAGTAAATGAACCAGGACTAATATGGCTCACAGAGATTGAAGTGGCAGACAGAGAGCCTGCATAGATCTGCGCTATGTCCCGTACATATATTTTAAGGTTGTCTGACTTGGTGTTATTATTTAATTCCCAAAAGTTGGACCGGGAGCAGGGAGGAGAGTGTCTCTTACTCTTTACCTATCATTATCATTACGACCCTCTTCTTCCCACTGGGTGTTCTTGTCCAGCTTTGATATAGGGGCTTGTCTTTGACCTTGTTCCATTTTGTTAAACCGTGTTTGATTAGTAACCTTGGAAGACCTTCCCTTTTCCGAGAGAAAACAGGAGGTGGGATGGGGGTTGGATCTGGGGGAGATGGGAGATGGAGGTGAGCTAAGAAGAGTGAAGGAAGGGGACACAAATGGTCATTGCTTTCCTGGTACTCACAATTTCATGAAGATCGTATATTTAATTAAAGTTAGAGTTATTGATAGCAACAGATGTTATTAGTAGAAGATGTTTCCTCCAACTTCACAGGAAAGTTTATCCTTCATTAAAAAAAAAACAAAAAAAAACCCCTAAGACAAATGTTCCTCACTAATAAACGTCAATCAAGGCAATGCAGAAGCAAACACGTTCCATCTTATGGCTCTACCAGCATCTGAGTCCTATCACTTGCTTCCATTCATCAGATGAAGAAAGGAAGACAGAGAGAGGAAAGCAAGCAAGATAAATTGTGTATATAGTACTAAGAGAAAAATGATTGCCTCCCTTTACTAGCCTTCTCCTACCTAATCATTGTGAAGATGGTATATGATAAAAAAATAGTTCACCTGTGGCCTTAGAGGAATGATGCTGCCAGTATGTTGAATGTTGTCCATTTCAGCAGCACACTCTGAATCTCATGTGTTTTTGTTTACAATTTGCTCATGACATAAACTTGAAAATAATTTTAGGGTTCCTTGACTTCTTTATACCTTCTCAGAGAGTTTTTTACTCTGTTCTTTTGCCAATTTTAACAGTTCATTTTTTTATTTATTGAGCTTTTTGTTTGACATAACCATACTTAAACAGATGTCCTTTTTGTAATTAATTGATTAATTAATTAATCTGTGATTTGTCTTCTTCTTTTGACCTTGTCTTTCACATAGCAGATGCATTCAATTTTAATGAAGTATTGCTATCTTAGTTACTTTTCTATTACTTTTAAGAGACATCATGTCTGAGGCAACTTACAGAAGAAAGCGTTTATTGAAGCTTAAAATTACAGAAGGTGAGGGTCCATGATAATCATGTTGGGGACACAAAGCAGGAAGGCAGGCAGGAATGATACTAGAACAGTAGCTAAGAGCTTACAACTTTAGGCATAGCCATTAGAGAGAAAAGAGGGAGAGGGAGGGAGGAAGGGAGAAAAGAGAGAGAGAGAGAGAGAGAGAGAGAGAGAGAGAGAGGAGAGAGAGAGAGATATTCTGGGGATGCTTTTAAAACCTCTAAACCCACCACAGTGGCATATTCCACACCTCCTAATCCTTCACAAACTGTTCTACCTCCGGGAGACCAAGCATCCAAATACATTAGTGTATGGGGACCATCATCATCCAAATCACCACACTAGCTAGTGAGAAATAATTATCAATTATTCCTTTCCTAAACTTGCCTTCCATATTGTATATAAAATAGCATTGTTATAAAAGATTATATAGGATTCCTTTAATTTTATCTCCTAGGACTTTAATAGGTTTGCAGTTTATACTCAGGTCTATGATTCATTTTCAGTTCATTTTTTTGTGAAGAGTATCAGTTGATTACTTACTACTTTTATAAATTGGATGGTTCCACAAGAGTACATGAGTACATATGCCTGTGTATGGGAATGATGCCGGAGAAGGACAATGATTTTCTTCTTGTTTAGCAATCCTTCTTGTTCATTTGAGACAAGGACTCTCATGGAACTAAAATAACTATTTTGGCTTGGATGGCTGACCAACAAGCTCCTAGGGTCTACATGTTTTCATCTACTAATGCTGGAGTTCTATGCATTTGCAACCATAACCAGCATTTACAAAGGGTGCTGGATATTCAAACCCCAGACCTTATCTTTCCATGGAAAGCATGCTTTCCCATGAAGCCCATCCCCCAGTATTACCTTTGGAAGAGACTCTCATTTGCCCATTGAATTATCATATCCTTTGTTAAGAATGAATTGGTTCTATTTATGTCAGTCAGTTTTTCACTAATCAGTTTATAACTCACATTGAATCCATTAATTAAGGAACAATGTTTGTATAGGTAGATAAAATAATAGCATCACTTTCAGATGTGAAGAAATTGATCCTCAAGAAAAGATTGTTTGCTCAAGTAAGTATACTATGTTTATTTAGAGTTGGTACCTGAAATCAGATTTTGAAGTAGAGAAATTTGGTTTTTTAAAGTGCACATTTGTTTCTGTTCTGTGTTGTACTTAAACTCTTGAGAAAAACAATTTTGATATTTTGAATTAGTATTTCCTCCCAATGAAGGTGGGATATATCAGTGTTGTCTTGAGGTTGACATTTTGCACTCTATTACACATTCCTAAGTTAGATACCTCACAGAGGGAAAAAATCCAAGAAAACCAGCTTTTCATGGTCAATCCTGTGACCATGAATTCCAGAAGAATGAAAAGCATGAATAATTTTCCTCTAATTTGAGGATTTCATTTAAAATAAAAGAGCAAAAAAGGTCAAGTCTCAGGAAGACATTCTGTAGAAGAGAAATTATTCTAATTGAAAAGTAATTTTGAATTATTGTCAATAAGAATAAAAAGTTGTCCAGAGAAAACTATAAACTTGGATAGAGAAGGTTGAATTATTATTATATCATAGCTTAAAAAGGTACTTGAAACATCATTTCACTATCTTTAGAAGGTAATAAAATATAGAATGAAAAGAAAAGTAAATAATTGCAGATTTTATGCTCATATTTCAAATTCCTCACAGCGTACACCAATCTGAATGTCACTAATTTGATTTAAGTCAATGTACTAAAGCCCATCTGTCTTGAGGTTGTCATTTTGTCCTCTATAATACATTCCTAAATACTTCTCTGAAGAATGTCCTTGATTAAATACTCTAAAACATTTAACCAGTTAATAGAAATATCAAGAATATTGTAAAAATGCCTATTTCATTTACATACTTGTCTTACAACAATGTAAATTCATAATCAGGTCTTATTACACAGACCAAGCAGACACAGAATGGAAACCTCTGTAATTCAGATATGTTTATTAAGTTCATAGACTGACTGGAAATGTATGTTCTTGTTGTTTTGATTGGAAAACAATAGGCACTTTAAATCTCAAATCAATAGACAGAAATACATCTTTTATTAGAAAGAAGAAAGATTTTCTATTGCCTTAAAATTCACTTTGCTGTCATGCGAGCGCATTTTAAAGTCTATTTCTTGTCAGCAATAATATTTTGTTTCAGTCTGAGACATAATATGTTTCCCTTTTGAGGGAACTACTCATCTTAAATAGAACAAAGTTTCAAAATGGCACATTAGATTGATCTCTTATTCTTCCCGACTACAAGCTTTAACTTTGGAGGAAAACTAAAGCAAAAATAAAGAAGACAGAATTGCATGCTAAGAAATCTGATAGCTAAAGTTCCCTCCAAAAATAAATGGCTGACCAAAGATGGTACTGCTGTCTAGAGATTACTACTGGGAAAAAATAAACAAGACTGGAACATTTAAACTTTGTGTATATGTCTATTTGGAGGACATCTGACCATCCAGCCAGGTCCTGTTGTAGGGAAGAAGTAGAAAATCTTGTCTAGTATGTCTATCATTATTCAGACTGAAAACACTGATTAGTCATTTACTAATTATGAATTCTTTCTTTTTAGCAACTTAATAGTGTCAAGAAACAACTACCACAGACGGTTTATAACAAGACTCCCTGCCAAAAATATACACTTGTAAGGAAAACAGGAAACTCAGCAAAGAGGTCAAACTTAACTAGTGTTCTGAGTCATTCCTTCCTGTAGATTCGTCTTGTCACAAAACTCTATTTACACAAAAAACTCAAGCAAGTCAGGATGGCATGCCTGTAATTTCAGTAGTTATAAGCTGACAGCAGGAGGATCACTAGTTCAAGGCCAGTCTCAGGTACACTATGAGTTAGAGGCCAGCCTGGGTTATAGATCCCCCTTTAGTAAACAAATCAATAAAAAGATAGACCTACAAGAATTTTTGAGAAACTAGGAAAGAAATTTTTGAGCCTCACAGTGTTAGTGACTATCCCGAGCCTTTTAAAGGGTTGTGTCTAGGTGAAATGAAGAGGAAACAAATTCTGTTTTGACAACATTTTATTTCTTCTTTATCTAATCTGGCTGCCCAGAATCTAATCATTTCCATCCTAAATTCAGGAAGTTAGTTGCCACAGGATCTAATCAGTTAACACAGTGAACATGTGCTATGACTTGATATAACAGGGATACAATGAGAAATTAGTTGTGTTCACTCAAACTCTTGGAGCTTCTCCAATTGATAATAGCAATAAAAGACAATTTTTAACTTTATTTAGCATATTTGAAGTTCAGTTATTGAGTTAAGCCTCATCCCGTCAGAACATTTATTAAAACATTAAAATAATGTTACGATTATGACCTCACTTTAGCAAACTCATTTTGTGCATGTATTTGTCATGTTCACAGGTTAAGTAACATTTCAAAAAGCATAGCCAGTTAACCTAGCTGATAACTTGCAAACACTAATGGAATACAAATCAATCACAGGACTAATTGTAATCTGCCATTGATAGAGATCGGGGGGCTCTGGATTTTGATCTTTGTGACAGATGAAATTGAAGCCCTGATCTAGAGCCAGAGGACAAAGAGAGTCCAGTGATATGCTATATCTGAGAATCCACTGCCTTGCTCTGAGCAAATAGATAGCTTCAGCTTTCAGAAAAGCAAGGAAAGCTTGCTTTGAAATGAAAATACTCAGGATGTATGGAACATGACCAGGGTCAAGTTAGGGTTGGGTGGAGATCATTGCAGAGGCTTCAGTTGCCAAGGAAAGTATGAAAATTCTTGGGCTTTCTTGTGACACTTTTTTGACAGAGAACTCTGCTTCCCCTGTGGTAAGTGGACCCCTATATGACATGATTGGAGACATTTTTGACAGTGTCAGCTTTATCCTCCCTTGCTGGGTTTGACAGTTCTTTCTTGGAAGACTTACTGTAGCAGGGCTGGAAACTATAGGTATTTCTGGATACAAGGAGTTGCTCTTCTGGAACTCATTTAGATTGGGCATTGGTGAGATAGCTCTTTTAGAGATTTCTGGCTGCATTTTCCTTTCAAAGCCTGTATTCCTTTGATAAACTGTGAAACAGCCCTTTGCAGTCACATTGCTTCTGTAGAGGTATCTTAACTTGGAAATTTGTTTCTTGGATAGACCCCTTCTTGACTATTTTCTACTTCCTTTCTGACCAAGGGCTCTTTGCACTTGAAGGAATACTTGAGACTCTGTCTCTATTCAGATTGCTGTTTCCAAGTCCTACAGCTATAGCTTCAAAATGTTCTATAACTGGTAAACTGAAACTTTGAGAAACCTTCCTTACATAAGACTTCGGGTATTTTCCTGGGTGTCTAACTCAGAACTGATTCTCATTTTCATACCTTTATATAATCTGAGATATGAATTCTCTATCACCAGGTGACACCTGTCATTGGCCTCCTTAAGTGTACGATGCTTTAATATATGTATTTAATACCTTGAAGAAAACAGTGATGTGACCAGTAGAATGTTCAGCGCATTCCTGTGATCTGATCTAGTTAAGGAGAAACCGAATTGTTTCAGTTCCAATTGATTTATGTTTTACATTTCCAGCCTCAGAACAGGGAGGACTTATTTCATGATTTCATACCTTCTGATTAGAGGCTTACTACTTCGTATTGCTTGAATTAGTCTTTAAGTGAAGATAAATAATGGAAAGCATTAGCAAAATGTTGAACTCCCAACTGAGAGCATACCTCTTCCTATGTCTATTGAGTCTGACCTCAAGTTGAGTTGGTTTGAATTTGTAGAGGTAATTGCAACTTAAAACATTGTACCCACGTTGTTTATCTTTCAGGTTTCCACCACAATTGATTTTTTCTTCTTTTTCTTTTGTTGTTTTTTGGGGGGGGGCGTTGATTGATGACAATGAAGATGAACTGAGCTGGGAATATATTACAACTCTTAAAGCACTTGCCCTACCCTGCTCTGCAGTGAGCAAGGAAAGTCCTTAGTAAGAATCTGTATGGAGTTCACACTATTCAGCACGTACCATACTTTGAACTGAACAAAGGAGATTCATTGCTGAAAGGTCTACACAGTGTTAAAGGAACTTGCCATTTATCCCACTCTGCACTTAGGAGAGCCTTCACTAAAGAGTCTGCACTTAGTCCGTGGTACTCAGGACTTTAAGCAACAGCAAATGTTTCCTTACGCAAGATGAGCAGGTATTTTAAACATGCTGAAAAGGCATTTTAGATATTATATACCTTAAAATGACCCGGCCTCAGATCCTAGTTAAATAACACAGACAGTGGCAGTGTTGACAGGTGGGACCCTTGCTCCATGTGTCCCCAGTGCTCTTAGCTGATATTAAACATTTTCATATTATGCTTCAGAAATGAGATGAAAATTCTTAAATGATTTAAACATTTAAAAATATTCTTTGGGAATGATTTCATTAGAAAATTGTTAAAATTTAAACAGTTAAAGAGAGTTACGTTTGGTCCATTCTTTCTTTGGGTGGATGTTGTTAGAAATATTTTGCTGATGATCATGGTGGCTTCATATTTAAAGCAAAATAGTCAGGAAAGATAGGAAAGATAGTCATTGAATACGTTATTCTGGTCAGGAAATTAGTCAAGTATTATTTAGAAAACTTTACCAGAATGTTTATTTCACTGATGAATATTTCTCCAGTGGTATAATTCAGAATTTTCAAATATGCATTCATATATTTAGATAAGGCCAGAAAGGTGTTCAGCAGATAACCACCAAACCCAAGGAACTAATTTCTATCTTCTGATCACACAGTGGAAAAAGAAAACTGATTCCTGCAAATTGTCCTCTGAGCTCCACATGAGCATCATGGCACAGGTGGATGTGTTCATGTATACACACAGATATATAACAAAAACTTCAAATATTGTATGTCAATATTCAAAATTTAAAATATTGCAAAATAACTATTTTGTGCATGTTTCTATAAAGGAATACTTCAGTTTGGAAGACTAAAATATTAAGCATGTGTTCATGGGCAGACATGTTAATTGCTATTTAAAATAAGTGAAAATCAACACATTCCATGCTCTTAAAAGGCAGACATAGCATACAGAGAAGAAATATAAATGTGAATTTGAGTCAATTTGAAGACAGTCAGCTTCATTACAGTGTGAATTCTTTCTTACAGGAAGCTGTGTTTAATTACTAAAGAAACAAGTTATCACATCCTCATTGTGATATTATTCCTCATGATAGTTCAATGATTTTCTTTCAGTTTTCTTCTATGCTGTTATGTGTAACGAGCTTTAAACTACTTATAAACTGCATTTAATAACAGATATACTAGAGTCTTAGCTAATTAAATATGTAGAGTAAGTGGCAAACATATCTCCTCTTTTTCAGAAATAATGCCTCGGTGATGTCATAAATAATTTTTTCTTAAAAACACACAAATTATAAAATAATGATGTAAAGTAAAAATAATGATGTAAAATCACATTGCGATTTTACCCTTAATCTTTGTAGAAATGTGAGTTACATATTTAAATTATCTACAAATACCTTATTGATTTTTAAGATAGTATATCATATGGATTTCATTTGTTAATTTCTTCATCTTATTCAATTAATCAGAGAGTTCTCATCCATATTGTGGTCCTGGACTTCCTTAAGTTGAGATTTTTGAGCAGCTATTACAATGCTTGAGACACAGAAAACACACTCTAATTATACATCGGCTTCTCTGCAGTCTTTGTGTGGTCTTTTTTTATTAAAAATGTAAATGAAAACTAGATGTGGTGGCACACATCTTAGTCCTGGCACTTGAGACAGGAAGGCAGAAGGATCAAGAGGTCAAGGTCATTCTTGGCAAGATAGTGATTTTGAGGTCATAATGAATAAAAATAATTATTTTATAAAAATTAAATGGAAATGACAATTGCATTATATATAATAAATTATGGAGACTAAAATATGAAGAATACCTACACATTAAGATACTAACTGAAAGATTCAAATCTTAATAGATTTTTATCATATAGATTCCAGTGTATAAGTATGAAGAATAACTTAGGCAATATGCATATTATAGCATCTTGAGCATAAAACAAAGCAAATCTTATTTGTGTTATTATGTAGATTCTACTCATTCTTGAAGATTCATCTTAAATCAATTTTCTTCCTCAAGATGTTCTATGTCCTTCAGTTTGTAGTTTTCCAATCTTAAACTCCATTTCTTTTCATACAAAATATAAAATAAATATAAGAAAATTGATATTGTCAAAAGAAGAGATTTTAGTTCAAAATGCACCTTCTGCAGAGAAAGATGCTGGGGTTCAGAGAAACCTAGTGGGAAGAAGTAGAGTCTTCTGACACTCAGGAAAGTGTTCCTCCCTTGATTAACTGTGAGGAGGAGCTGGCAGGCTACATTAAAAACATCTCAATTTGTTTATCTGTTCAATTAATAGTC
Source organism: Cricetomys ansorgei (assembly GCA_026225945.1). Taxonomy (NCBI): domain Eukaryota; kingdom Metazoa; phylum Chordata; class Mammalia; order Rodentia; family Nesomyidae; genus Cricetomys; species Cricetomys ansorgei. The sequence continues at coordinate 1,164,671 of JAMJFZ010000882.1, read as the reverse complement.
TTTAAAATAGGCTGTCTGGAGAACTGTTTTTGTTTGAGGACTGATCACAATATGTATGCCATGTTCATTCTGTGACATAATTATTCATTCCTGAGGAGCTCACAAATAACTTCCACACCAGGGAGAACCCTTTCAGAAAAAACATCTTTATATTAGCATATGGCTTACCTGTCATTTCCTGAGAAAAAAAAATGAAGCCATCCAGCATGACCAGCTTCTATGTTCCTCTCTCAAGAAGAAAGAAAGACAAGTACTATTTGTTATTATCCCTCCAGACAGGAAACCCTAAGGTGTTTGGAGGAGAGGGAGAAGATATGATCCATATGTTGGTCCAGTACTTGGTTCTCTAGTACTACCATATGTTTACTGGGCTTCAAACTTCAGTCTTCAAGCTTGGCAGCAAATTCCCTTCCCAACTAATGTATCTCAGTAACTATTTTAGTTTAGTTTTGAAAAAATGCATCATATAAGACTATGCTAAGCAAGGGGCAAGAACATACATAAATTAGTGGTAAGGGTAAAAATATCCATCTACCTTGCAGGGGGCCTTTGAGCAAGAGAGTGGGACAAATGAGAGTTCTACAGCATCAAGATTATCTCATAGGCAGCCTTGCCCTAATAGTGTTGGGAACATCAGACAGCCACAAACAAAGCTGATCCCTGCTTCACATTGTGCAGAAAAACCAACTCTGAATGGATCAAAGACTGAACCTCTTAAAACAGAGAAAAAATGAGGAAACACTTCCTGCTATAGAACAATTCTCCAGTTGCTCAAAAAATAAGGCCAACAATGGGCAACGTCATGAAAATAGGCTAGTAAAATGAACAGTTCTCAAAACATCAAGGATAACTGGAGAGTAAATGTATGATAAAATGTTGAACATCAGGAACAATCAGAGAAGTTCCAATTACAACTGCAGTGAAGATCTGGGCATGATAGCACACACCTGTTGTTTCAGCAATTGGGAGATGGAGGCAAAAGCATCAAGAGTTATCCTTTATAAAGAAGAGAAAAGCATGTGTATTTTGTACAGATACATAGAAGTATGCATTCGTATATGGCATTAATGTAAAGGCAAGCTGTCTGGGGAACAAAAGGTAGTAACAGAGTAACAGAATCAATAGAGTAAGGATGGGAGGAATATGCTTAAAATGTAGTATATATTTGAATGAAAATGCCCTTATGTTATATACTAAGATATACAATGAATATTCAAAGATGGAGAAGGAAGAATATGAATGTATTTAAAATAGATCCTTATAAAAGTTTGGATTTATGTATGCATGTATGAAGCTATCACCACCAATAAGACTGAGTGCAGTCAGCATTCTGTATCTCTGGATTCAATACCCCTACATTCAACCAACTTCAGATAAAAAAAAAATTAAAGAAGGAAAGAAATTATTTTGGTACTAGGTATGTACAGATTTTCTTTGTCACTATGCCCCTAAACTGCACAGAATTAACTCTGATTTGTATATAATTTATGTATAATATTAAATATTATAAACAAATTTCAGGTGATTCAAATGTACAGGGGTGTGTGTACAGGTCACATGCAAGCATTTTGCCTTTTTGTACAACAGAATTGACCTTCCATAGAGCTTATGCCTGGCACACGGAGGGGATCAGTGAGACAGTATTGTCTCTAAACATATTTTCTCCTTATGCTATCCATCCTACTGGCTCCTCTTCATCCATTCAATTTGTGAGCATTACTAGTATTATTGTTATTATCAACTAAGTTGTATTTTCTGTTCTTATTTCCTACACTTTTTATAGAAATGCAATCATAGATATGTTAGTCTTGACAATTTCTTCTTGTTTATTGAGAGAATGGTAGGACTCATAATCAGCTATCATAAATAAATTCATATTACCTTTAAAATATAGATGAATTTTATTTATTATCTACATTAATAGACTGACTAGAGCCTCCTGTGTAATGTTGACAAAACCAGGAAAGGCCTGAGCAAGCCTGATTTTGTTTCTGATCTTAGAGTAAAAGTATTTAGTCATACACATTTTTTTTTTTTAGGATTATGATAATACCAGAATGATAGATCTGATCTATATTATGTTCCTGATTTCCAGAGAATTTTAAATTGAATGAATGTTTGGTTTTGCACATACTTCCTCTGCATTTTTTAAAATGGCCCATCAGGCTTATGTTTGCTTTTTCTTTTTAATAACCTGTTACCATTGCTAACACTGATTACTCTTGAATAGAAAACAAACCAACGATTTTTCTTGTTAGTATTTGTTTATTAGTATTTAGTTTTGAATTTTCAGGTCTGTGTTCATGAGGGATATTGGTCTGTGGTTTTGTTTTAATTAGTTTGTTTGCTTTTAATAGCAGAATAATGCTGATTTGAGAAAATTATCCAGTATGAGGTTTCTTTTCATATTTCTGTAAGAGCTTGTTGAGAATTGCTATTATTTCCTCTTTCAATATTTAAGTGAATTCATCATTAAAATGGTGAATTTCTGGGATATTCTTTCTAAAGCAATTTTAACTAAGTTTATATTACTTAAAATATTAACTATTAATGATGACAGTGGTTTCTTATTGAGAGCCCTTTGGTTGATGGATTCTATTAAGGATTTTCCCACTTAAATCCTCATTGTCATGTGTATTACCATAACATTGTTCATAATCACTCTCATTTAGTGTTTGAGCATTTACAGATCCTGTGAAGACACTATTCATATTCTGCCACCTATAATTTGAATTTCTTCTCCTACTGTTTGCTCATAAATTATGTTGATTTTTCAAAGAACCATCTTTGGCTTAATTTGTTTCCTCACAGTGTGTCTTGCCTTCATATTATCAATTGCTGTCCTATTCATCTGTTGGAACTTCCTGCTTTTGCATAAATGGAAATTTTATGCTCTATGGTTAATGCTGATGCAATAATTTGGAATTTTTTTGTGTGTTATATGCTTTTAGTGTTATGATATGTATCTCTCATTACTGTATTTAAGTTGTTTTATTTGTATTTCTTGTGTGTGTGTGTGTGTGTGTGTGTGTCTGAAAGTCAGATGACAACTACTAGGATTTAGTTCTCTCCTTCTACCATATAAACCTTGGGGCCTGAACTCAGCTTTTCAGACTTGAATACAAGTACCGTTACCCATTGAGCCATCTGGAAGATCCTTATTGCCATTTTTATATGCAATGATTTCATATATATTGTTTTTCTGTCTTCTAACTCCTATTTTGATTATCACTTAGATTCATACATTATTTATACTGGTATTTCTTCCCTTTCAAAACTTTCAGGTTTTCATAGGTATTTCTTTAATTGCATTATGGTCTGACAAGATATTTTGTGTCTTTAGAAACTTTTGGGGTAACAGAAATTTATTTTATGGTCCAAAATGGTTCTAATTTCCTCTCTCATGTGGGTTAGTCATATCCGCTTATGAGAGTTGAGATCACATGAGGAAGTAGATAATGGGTGTGTATATATTAGATATCACAAATAGCAAATATGTCTTAGTCTGCACACAGTTGCTCTTATAGAACCTGTATTATATTTATAGATTTTAAAATAAGGTACATATTCCAATAAGGAAACACATTAATCATAGATGATAGAAAGCGCACAGAAAAACATTATTAGGATGTCATCGCTGAATATAGAAGAAGTAGCAAGTGATGGTTTGTTAGGGAAAGCCTGGAAGATACCTATAGAAAGACAAATGAGTGTTGAAGATGAGTCTGTATCAGACACTAAAATAATTAATGAAAAATAATGTTTCAGAGAGAATCCTAGAAGAGGTTGGTGAAGAGACACAAAGTATCAACAAGCATAATTAGCAGCAATCTATATGAACATAGCTTGGTTCCTGTTTGAAGAGGTTGTTGAGGAACATATAATCAATTAGTTCAATAATATTACAACTAAACTAGAAACTGGCAAAGAATTTTGAACTAGTAGAACAACAGCAATTAAGTATGAAAAAAAGAGAAAAGAAAAAAGAACCAAATTGCTAAGTAGAATAATTTTTACTATTGGTACTGTGAACATTAAAGGATAGTAAAAGCAGAAAGTTATACTTACATTTTGATAATATCAAGCAAACAGTGAGCCCTGAAAACATATATACAAGAAGCATTTTATGGACTTTCAGGTTATATTTAGGGATATATATGTCTATGCATATGCAAATAAGAATGCAACATTAATTTTAAAAAAAAGGAGCCATGAATTTGAATGGGAATAGGAAGGGTTTATGATAAGGGGATGGATGGAGTAAAAGGAAATGAGAAGCATTGTAATTATATTAAAATTTTATATATATTTAATATATACATATATATTCCAAAAATTTGTAATACTTTATTTAAGAAAAATCACATTAGTTACACAAATACATCCTAAATACATAAATACACTTTTTTGCTCACATCTTAAACAAAAATAAAAACAAAAGGAAAAACACATCAAGCCTAGATAGATATCTAATACATTGCATCAAATATTCATTGAAGAAATAATATTATTTTATAATTTACCTCAAAATATAGCATAGGTAAGAATGCATTTCAATTCACTGAATAGGTCAACAATTTCTAAATCCATATGTAGCATCACTAAAGGAACACTGTAGACTCATATTTTTCAGTACTATGAACACAAAACTTCCTTAACCTTTATTAGCAAATTCAGTTCAGCAACACACACACACACACACACACACACACACACACACACACACACACAAAGATCTAGTGAGACTCATTCTAGGATGCAACAATTATAAGTTATTCAATGAATTTCCATATACTAACAAAATGAATAATATTGCATCATTAGATACAAGAAAAGTTTTTATAAATTCAGTAAAAATTCGTGACAAAAATGAAAGACAAGTAAAATAGACAACGCTGAAATCCTTTTTTTAATTGAAGATATATTTTATCATACAATATATTATAATTACATTTTCCCCCTCCCTACACTTCCTAGTTTCTCCCTACCTCTCCTTCTGTTTGGATCCATAACCTTTCTGATTTTCCTTAGGAAACAGTCATTTAAGGCATAATAATAATAAAATTAAACAAAAACAAATTAATCAAAATAGAACAAAGCAACCAAGCAAGAAAATGATCCAAAGAGGAAGCATAAGAAATGCATATAGATGTAGAGACACAGTCTTTTGCATGTGTAATGATCCCAATAAAACACAGAACTGGAAAGGGTTTTATATATAAGCAAAGGACTTCTATGGAACTACAAAACAAAACAAAAGCCCAGCTTAGTATTATGAGATAAAAAACCTCCAAAGATGCTGAGTTTATTTTATGTTGGCCATCTGTTGGTTGGTGTGGAATCTACCCTAAGGAGTAGTTTGTTTCCCCAGTGAGACTCCCTTAGAGAAAAGTAATTTCTTTTTGCAAGTGACTATCAATGGAAGGTAGCTTCTAGGTTAGGGATTGGGACATGTTTCCACTTCTTTCACCTCTAGGTCTCTTTCAGTTTCATCTGGTATATGTACCTGCAGGCTCTGTGCCTATTGCCACATTCTCTGTGAATTGGTAAATGTAAAGTCCCGTTGTGTGTAAAATGTCTTCCCGTGTCCTCCATTCCCTGTGGCTCTTAGACTCTTTCTCTGTCCTCTTCTGCAGAATTCTCTGAGCCCTGAGGGGCGGGTTTAATGGAGTGTTCTAAGGTCTCTCACTCTCTACCTGTGGGTTTCTGGATTTGTTCCCATCTGCAGCAGGGAGAGATGGGAACATCTCATGTTTGTTGATCAAGGCACAGATCTATGAGTATAACAGAATGCCATTAGGAGACATTTTATTGCTAAGTTCCTTTAGAAGGACAGTAGTATTTGTTTTCTCTCTATTTCCAGGCCTCTCTAATCTCAGGTTCTTGTTATGGGTTATACCTCATGGTGTGGACCTAACTCAAATCAGACATTGATTGGTTACTCCCAGAGACTTTGTGCCACTTTTACACCAATGCATCTTGCAGGAAGATCACCATTGTGATTGGAAGTGCTTTTAGCTTGGTAGATGTTTATGTTTCTCCTTTCATGATGCACAGATGACATTCCATTATCATAAGCACTAATTCACAGGGGTGAAGCTCTTGGTAGACACCAGTTCAACTTCTCCATGTTTAATGAGTTGTGTAGGTATTGTCTTCAGCAATAGAGCCTTGGAGTCACTTTGTGGAGAGCCACCAATATCTCCAACAATAACCTGTGTTGTTTAGGGTCCCTTTTGCCAATAACCCAATTAGATGTAGCCTATTCCTACTAGTGAAATCTTCATTTGGTTACAAAGGTATCTAGTTGGGGGATATGTCTCCTCTGTTATTTGGCTATTTCATTTAAATTGTCTTCATATATGTATGTATTTTAGGAATCTTCTACAGTATTAGGTTTTCATATTACCACTCAAATCACCCTTAAAATTAGATGTCTCTCCCTGTAGTCCCTCCCTCATCCTTTTCCTTCCCTTTCCTTGACAATAACCTCAAAAATATAAAATATCCTGGAGTAGCTCTGACGAAGTAAGTGAAAGACATGTGTAATAGAAGCTTAAAGATATTGAAGAAGAATGACAACTCTCCCAGATCATGGATTGGCTAGATTAATATAGTAAAAATGGCCATCCTACCTATGCTAACTAGTCTTATGAAAACTTGACACAAGTTCAATTATCTGAAAGGACGGAACCTCAATTGCAAAAATGCCTCCATAAGATCTAGTTCTAAAGCATTTTCTTAATTAGCGATTGATGGGAGAGGGCTTGGTCCTTGTGGATGGTGCCATCCCTAGGCTTGTGGTCTTGGGTTCTATAAGAAAGGAGACTGAGCAGCCATGAGAAGCAAGACAGTAAGCAACAATCCTCTATGTCCTTGCCTCCAGGTTCCTGCCTTGCTTGAATTCCGATTACCTTCTGTGCTAAATAGCAATAAGGAAGTATAAGCTGAAATAAATCTTTTCCTCTGAAGCTTGCTTATTGGTCATGACACTATCAAAAGCAATATACAGATTCAATGCAATCTCCATCAAAATTCAAACAGATATTTTTCACAGAATTTGAAAAAAATTCACAAAATTTGAAATTTTTCACAGAATTTGTTCTTTTTTCTAATTATATGGAAACAGAAAAAACCAGGATAGTTAAAACACACCTGAAAGATGAAAAGAAGTACTGGAGACAGTACCAATACTATTCCCAAATTGTACTAGAGATCCATAGTAATAAAAACAGCATAGCATTGGCATAAAAGCAGATGCATAAATCAAGATAATTGAATTTAAGACACAGAGATAAGTCCAAACACGTATGAACTGTTGCAAAAGTTTATCTTTAGTTATATATAAAATAATTGTTTTATGCACTGTTGGGTGGGGGGCAGTCTAGGGTGTTTTGTATTGTTTGCAGGTGTTGGATTTCTGTGGAGTTTGTTTAATTGCTAATGATCTGCATGTGCTATCAGAAGAAGACCTGAGGAGTGCTGAAAGAATAAAAACACCTGAATTCAGATGCTCGGAGTTCCACTGTCGAGTGTGGCATTAGCCATGAAGGTGGTTGCCTCTGCTGAGGTCTGGCAGGGTTTACACATAGGAAAGTGCTTCCCTGTCTCTTCCTAGCTGAGTTGCCACAGTGGTGTAGTACTACAATGGACACCTGATTTCTGATAAAGAAGCTGCCAAAAAACTGACTGGAAAAAAAAATCATCTTCAACAAAAGGTGCTAGGTGAACTTGATAATTGCATGTGAAAGAATCCAAATAGATCCATACCTATTACCCTGCATGAAAACTCAAATTAAAATGGGTTAAAGAATCGAACATAAGGCCAGATACACTGAATCTGATAGAAGCAAAAGGGGAGAAAAGTTTTGAACTCATTGTAACAAGAAACAGCTTCCTTAACAGAACAATGTTAGCACAGACATAAAGAAAAACAGTTAATAAATGAGATCTCATGAAACTGAAAACCTTCTGTGCAGCAAAGGGCATCATCATTTGGACAAAGCTGCAGCTTACAGAATGGTAAAGGTATTTACCAACTCCATATCCATCAAAGAAGGCTAATATCCAAAATGTATCAAGAACTCAAAAAGCTAGACATTAAAAATCTTTTTTAATGGGGTGCAATCTAAACAGATGATTCTCACTAGAGGAAACTCAAATGGCTAAGAAAAAGTTAAAGAAATGATCAAAATCCTGAGATATCAGAGATATGAAAACCAAAACTACTTTGAGATTACACCAATAAAAACAGCTCTAAAAAATGGCTGTAAAAACAGCTCACACTGGTGAGGATGTGAATAAGTTGTTTGTGGGAGTGCAAACTTGCACAGAAACTGCAAATGTCAGCGTGGCAGGAGAATGGGAATTGATCTACTCCAAAGTCTAGTTACACCATTCTTGGGCATACACCCCAAGAAAACTTCACCCTACTGTAGAGACATTTGCTCTCCATGTTCATTGCTGCTCCATTCATAATAGTCAGAACTAGAAACAACTTCTGAGTCTGTCACCAGAAGAATAGCTAAAAATATGTGGTACATTTACACAATGACATATTATTCAGCCATTAGAAATGAAATCATGAAATCTACTCACAATATGTGTAACCACAGAAGTCAGAAAGTAAGAAACTTAGAGAGAGGGATGGATATCCTTATAAAAGGGGAAATAAAATAGTTATGGATAGATGGGGGAGAATGGAATGAGATAATCTGATATAATTTACACTCAAACTTTTAGGTAATTATTACACTGTTGAGAAATGAAGTGACTTTTCTTTAAAATCAGGAACAAAGTATATGTCCTTTCTCAGTAATCCTCTACAATGCTATGCCAGTATCATAGCTACTGCAACAAGACTAGAAAACTAAGTCTAACCAGGACAGTAATTAGTACCATATTTATTGGGTATTGTTCTGACAGACAGACCTATCATGTTCTTTAGGGAAGAATTTTGGAAGGATCTCCTATCTTGGGCTGGAAAAAGCATTGGATGCTCATAGCTCAATGAGAAGTTGTGAAAGCTTCAAGGGTAGGAATACTGAGAGAAATGTCTAACTGTTCCTAAAATAAAGATACTTGCTTATATGATAAAGATGTTACATTAAAAAACTGTGTGTGTGTGTAAATATCTATACCCATATGCACTGATAATGCAGGGTTTGTGAAAATCAAAGCAGAAAAATTCATATTAAGCTTCAAAAAATATATTTGCATCCTATCCTTCCTTATTTTACTCTAAATGTGTCATTAATCTGTGGTATTTCTTGCTGAGACTGATATCCGTGTCTCTGTTTAATAACAACATCAATAAACTTTATATTGTCTTAACCTAAGCTCATACTGACAGAGTTCACAGGGAAGTTATTTCTACATGCTGGCAATTAGGTTGACTGACAGCCAATACAACAAAATAGATTTTTAACTAAATAATGTGATGCGCAGTGTGTTAATGCTAAATGATGATCTCTTGAATGTTAATGTGCTCTTAATTACATTATTTCTGCAGGTTTGGATTATTGAGGTTTATTGTTTAGTTTTGCTGACTCTTAAGAAGCTAATCTTTGCTTGAGTATGATCATTTACTAGGATTTTTCCTGCTGACAAAATTGAAAATAAAAATTATTGTACTACTTTCTGTTTCTTCTGGTTGTAAAAGGACAGCATACTTGAAGACTGATATACCAGAAGCCTAAGGATATTGATAAAGGGAAAATAATCAGTTTTCATTTCTTAGGCCACTGTAATCACAGCTGGGATTTTTTCTATTTGCAAATACCTGTGCTACCAATATCAATATTTATGTTTTAGCTTTATTCTTTGTGTTTTATATCAGCCTTAAATAATTTCCAACTAGATAAGGTAATGATCTGAGAACAATTTGTGGATGAACTGAAAGTTTGTCATACATCATTTAAGAGAGTGAACTCTATAGTTTGTGGTAGAATTTCTACATGACAATGAGCTCCCTGGACAATAGTCTATAATTGTAACAGATATTATGAAACAAGCTGAAATTGTACATAAATTGGTTTTGAAATCTATTCATCTTTAAGAAGAAATCAGAGATCTCAGTAAAGTTGCTTACTTGCTTCTTTTCATTGGTTAGATCTCTGCCATATAAATACTTAAATATCACATTCGATTAGTAAATGTAATTTCTTATTATCCATCATAAATTCTAAGCCTCTTGCCGTGCAATATTTTAGGCATATTAAACTATTTTGCAATATACTCCAACCAATATGTACATAAAACTATATTTCCTACAATACTAGAATCACTTCTGCATATGTATATTTATTAAATCTACAAATATTTACTGTGTTTCAAGTGCTATTGAAGACAGATGTTAGGAAAAATAATAAGTAAAAAAGGCACAAAATTTTATCTATATATATTATTGCTCCTACATGTGTTGTATTATTTGCCATGACAAGAAATTTTTGGGAAATGAGAACATCCATTAATTTAAAAAATAAGTACTAAAAATGTAGATGGGATGAAATGAAGGTGCTGTAACTCTAGAAGAGTCTGGCTCATGAGCAATGATTTCTTTAAGTATCATTTTAAATCAATCCATTGCTTCCATTAAACAGAATTAGAGATTTTGAATGAAACTTGACACGTAGAATGTTATAATTATAACTGTTCACATTTAAAAGGTTGACACAGCTACATGAATTGAATTCTCTCATGAGTCAGCAGTAACTCTAATTTTATTTAGTAATCTCCTTACCAATGTTTTATTCATCATAATTCCTTCATAGTAATGTATTTTGTTGTTATTTTCTCAATATGAAAAAACAAAACAAAACAAAAACAAAAACACTTGAAATTACTTTTCCTAAACGATCTTGTGTGAAACAGGAACTTATTTAAGATTCATCTGCGAAGGGAAAGCCTTCCTTCGAACTATTCTTTGATTTGATGGCTTACTTTATCCCAGTAATAATAGGACTACACAATGCCTGAGTTTGAAAATATTAAAAATTCTAAATGCGTTAAGCACCCACTACATTTTGTTTTCAGGATAGTGAATCAGCATAAAAACAATTTTAATTTAAAACTTTTTGAGTACCATTTTGATGAGAAGGAGGAGACTGTGAGTCATTTCCTGTATAAATGATTAAATAAGGGAGCCATTCAGTTATGTCAAAGGACTGAACAAACAACTGTATGACTATGTCAAAGGCTGTGAAACAAATGCCTAAAATTACTATGAAATAGGGGAGTACAGTAGAGACTTGAAGGAAATGCGTAAGTGTTTTAGAAATAGTATAAATAGAAAACAGAAAAAGCTTTCAGTAAGATCAAAAGGTGAGCTGGTCCTGCCCAGTAGTGGGTTAAGTGGACAAGTAGGAAGGGGGAGTGGAAAACGACATGTCACCAGGTTGATATTAAAAGACGGCATTAAATCCCAAATAAGTTGGTACTACCCAGAAGCTGAAGACCCTGTTTCTGTACTGAAGAAAGTGGATCAATGATAAGAAACAAGTCATTCACAGTAATTTAAGTTGGATTTGTAAATCCAACTTAGTTTACTTGTGTGCTAGTTTGTTAGTGTGTTAGTTTACTTGTTAATTAAAAGAATTTTAAGATGTTTATAAATTATAGAATTGTATCACATTAATCCCCTCTTTCCTTGCTCCAGCCCCTCGTGGCTATATCCTGCTTAGTAGTCTTCCCATTCTCATGTTCCCTCCACTCTCAAGTTGATAACCTCTTTGTATCATTGTAACATGTGTGTGTGTGTGTGTGTGTGTGTGTGTGTGTGTGTGTGTGTGTGTGTGTGTTTTAGCATATTTGTGTCTGTGCTTCCCCATCTATTCACTGGATGATTGGTAGCCAAGCTTACTATTCCTTTATCTTTAAAAAACTAAATGTTTGATAGTGGGCATGGAGCCTAGGGCCATGCTAGTCATACAGTGCTACCAAGTGTGCTGTTCCTCCAACCTATCTTTAAAAAATATCTCACCTTTCATACTACTGGGTCAGAAAATTTATGAGAGAGAGGAATAGAGCCATGTAGATCCATTAAGAGATTCCAAAGTTCAAATAATGTAAAATAAGATGAGAAGAAGAAAGTATTTTCATAGAAATCTGTTTCACATGGGGATGGATTAAAGCAGAAGGAATGAGAGACTTGTTTTAAATATGATTTCCTGATTTCTGGAAGGAATAAAAAACGTGAGGCAAAGGCTACCACTCAGAGGAGGAAGATCAGAACAGAGATATATTTTGGGGTGAAGGTTTGATCTCACACATGCTATGTTTCTGATAATCCGCAGTCTCCATTAACAGTTATATTTTGTTCATTCCCTCATTAGCTACAAACCTAGTCCATTTTACCATAAGTATTACTTGATCATTTACATTATGGGTTGGTTTTAGAAAGTTTTTTTTATACCTTTTTTGTATCTTTAATTTTTTATTGAATAATTTAAAAAGCATTGCCTTTCTCTTTGAGGAAACAAACAAGTTTGCTATTTTTTGGACAGACAGTGTTAGATATTTTAATACTACTGTTAACCAATTTTTCTTTTTTTTTTTGTCTAAGCTTTAGGATCCCAGTACTAGAAAATTATTATCTATTTTGTTGTTGATTTTAGATATTTTCCCATCTGGTCCTTCCTTTTGACTGATAGCTTGTGTCAATTTATTCTCATATCTTATAATAATCATATTTGCTTCACTACAACATGTATATGACTTGGCCTCCATATTCTTCATGGCTGCTTCTCTTTCTTTATGTATAGATCATATATTAGCAGGTCTTTTAGAAATACACACAAGTATACATTCTGTACAATCAACGTATCCTCTCAGATATACACAAAAGTATACCAATTCTGTCTCCCTATCTTCTGTAGTTATTCTAGAAAGTTTTGAACACAAGAGTGGTACATTTTAAGTAGAAACCCTGGTCTTTGCAAACGAACTTCAAATACTAATGCTGGAGGGAAGGCTGGACCACTGAGAAAGCATGAGGTACTGAAGATGCAGAGGATTGGTCAACACAGAAGTAGAGGTTGTTACGGCAGGAAATGTTGGATGTAGGATCCTAAGTACTGGGATCTGGCTCTGCAGTTCCTACTATCTTGTATTTAGACCTCATAACCTTGTAGAAAGTAATCTTGTCTGAAAATGCCCTGACCACTGGCAAGTATCGTGGTGTTGCATACAAACACAATAATCTCACTGTTCTAGTGATTTGGGGGATGCTTTTTAGAATAATTTCAAGACCCAAAATTTATATGGAAACTGATTCTAATAGAATCATCTCTTACATAAACATCAGATATTTAAAACAAACAAACAAAAGCATCTAAATTAAAATAAATTTGCTATTTATAAACCCAATTACAAAGTATCTGAGATTCCTTAGTGTTAAGAAATCTTTCAGTGCTCAGAAAACTCTTCCACAAATGTGGAAATTCCCTAATATACTTGCCTCTAAATCATTTATAAAAACAATAAATAAGGCATGATCAGGCTCTGCTCCTGAAGGAACATTTGTGTTTACCCTTCTTTATTTATAAATGTGCTTATATTTTCCTAGCCCTTTCTCATGTCACTAAGCTCATGTATACATTGCAAAATGGTTCCCCCAGGGAGTCTCTAAAAAAGGCTTATTCTGATTTAAAACCTTACATATGTTGGGCATTGATGATATTTGAATCCAGATTTGAGGTATTATTTTCTATAAGACTAACTATCCACTAGGGTTCATTGTAGCTGCTGCAACTACTATGAGCATGTGATTATAGAAGAGGATCATTTTTAAAGAAGAGTTGTATTTAAACAGTTCCATGAGAGCACATTATAAATTAACATAGGAATACAGTTTCATTTCAAGTTCCTTTGAGACGTAGAAGGACAGGGAAAGGAGAAACCAAAATTTAAATATACAGCATATGAAACTCAGTGATAATAACATACCCTTATTATTTTAACATAAACTACAAGAAAGGACAATTAGCCATATGTTTGTCTGACTGAAATTTAGGATGGAGGCAAAAATGCAAATAAATTCTTTCTGATGTTCTTCTGCCAAAAAAGAGAAAAGGTTTCCTCAGAACCCAAGTAATGTTAAAATTATGAGAATTATGAGCATATTGTATCCCGACTCAGTATGCAGTTTTTACTGATTCTCTCATTCCCTCCCTCCCTCCCTTCCTCTTCCATCTATCTCTGTGTGTATGTGGTGTGTGTGTGTGTGTGTGTGTGTGTGTGTGTGTGTGTGTGTGTGAGATATGCTTTGGCATGTTTTCCTCCTCTCTTTAAAAGCTTCTGATATTTATCTTTTATAGCTCACTTAAATATCTGTTTTACAAGTCCCATTAACCATGAAACTAAGTATGTTTGGTAGGTTCCATGGAAATCTCATTTTATTGGAAAATCTATTTAATTTTGGCAGAATGATATTTGACTCTAATTTTTTTTTATTTATTTCAGAATCAGTTACTGGAACATCCTTTGAATGAGAGGGCAATTACTTTAGTCACTCAAAATAACTTGCATATTTTCAGAAAAGATCATATTTCTGTATCTCAATCAAACGTCTGTTTTGAAGACGTAGGTTTTTATATGTGTCAAATACTTTCCTGCAGCTGAAGGATGACTATATTCAAAACATTTAAAGTGTTATTCTATCGAATATTTGGTATCCCTCACAGATTCCCAACAAGGCAACATTTCATCTATCAGTGAGAAAAGTACATTCAAACATAATTTCAGGAAAACATGACTTATCCATAGGCACTGCAGAGCTCATTTAAGAAATATTATCAGTTAATTCCAACAGAAGTGCAGAAAGTTTCACAATATCAGCCATGAGCATCAACTCTGTATTTTAATGCATATCATCAATCTACAGAGTAAGCAAAAATTACTTGCATAAATTTTAATACATACAATGTCCTTGATTCTAAAAACAAAACAAAACAAGCCAAACTGTTGAAGAAGAGAATTGCAGGCACAGGCACATGCACATGGATATTTGTATAAACTTCTTATTTTCAGTTCTTTAGTTGAGAAGTGGATTAATATGCACAACTCTCCTTCCATAGACTTTCATTAAGGTCTTTGTGCTTAATTAAAGTGTGAGTGTGTGTGTGTGTGTGTGTGTGTGTGTGTGTGTGTGTGTGTAAAAGACTAAGTATTCAAAAGTTAATAAATTTTGGCAGAAAAGTGATAGAGAAACACAGAATTAAGTATATGGATCTTTGCAGCAGGAGCGGGAGCAACTGTTGCTTTGTGTCAAGCTTCTGAAGTCTGGTGGCCGTGAAAGGAAGGGAAGGCTTTGCAGCTCACAAGGGAAGCACTTGTAATAAACAAAAGTCCATTTTTTTAAATTTTGTTTTCTTTTTTAGTATGACAAACTTGAGTTTGGCTTTAGATGTTAAAAGCACTGTTAAGCTGTATGATATGCATAGGAGCCTTTGTAAGTATTGTAAAGCAAATTTGGAGTGCTGATATATATCCAAATTAAAAATTTAAGGTCTGATTTTTCTTTTGTTTGCTTCCAAGACAGAATTTCTCTCTTGTAACTCTGGCTGTCTAGAATTCACTCTGTAGACCAGACTGGCCTCTGACTCACAGAGATCTGATTGCCTTTAGCTCCTGAGTGTTGGGATTAATGGCTGGTCCTACCACCACCTGGTTTAAAGGTCTGATTTTGGCATAGAGGTTAACAGATATGTAAAATATAAAGTATCCAGAGATGTAAGAATGGTGAGATTATTCCAGGCAAACAAAGAAATTGTGATCAGAGAAAGAAAAAAATGAGTGTTAGGTAGAAAATAGGCTGATTTTTGCCTTAATGGAATGTGGACTTAATGGGGAATAATGGAAAAAAAAAACGGGGGAAAAATGGGTAAAAGTTATGCAGTGTAGGAATGTCCCCAAAAGGTGATGTGAATGATCATACGAATTACCCGTATAAAGACACTACAAGTTTGATAATCAGATTCAGGATCTGAGATGAACTTTGAAAAAGTTAATTTAATCTTTTTTTTTTCTACTGAATTTATGCCAATGGTTTGGACTTTTGACCATGATTATAGTACCACTTGTGAAATTCCTTCCTGTGAAGCAGATCTCTAAATAAGATCAGAATGTGGTTAGTCATCCTATAACAGGAATGTTCCTATGATACTAGAGAGCATATATTTCCGAGTGGGTCAATATTTCAGCATCCAACATCCAGCACCCAGCACTGGATAAGACCACCACTGATGTCTTTACTCCCCAAACTGTGAATACAACATCATGTGGCTCTATGAGAGGGAATCAGCAGTGAGAGAGATTCTTGGTCAGTTTGAGATTGATTTCTCTATATCCTGCAATCAAAATATAAATTGTCTTCTAGAGTAAGGTCTTCCTACACAGTTATATGGTAGTTAATTAAAGACAATGACTAAAAGCTGTGTTGTTTGGAGACCTCTTGCGTTTCTATGATGAATAATTAATAGAAAGATACCCTACTCCTTGCACTGTGATTTTCATTTAGTAACCAATGTTTTCTGGAGGCAACGTTGTCTACCCCTTCAGGGTAATTCTGTTTATCTTTTTAAAAATTGTGTTTTGAAATTATCTTGTTAACGGTGAACTTCTAAAAAGTGTTTCCATATATCAGTCACTTATACCCAGTACTACTTCCTCTCCCATTTTCCTTGTTCTCAACATCAATTTATATTTTAACCCATAGGATTCCTCCTTCTTGAGTTTTACATGTATTCTATTATTCTTCCTTTTTTTAAAAAAAATATTGAATTGTAACATAGTAATTTTGGATGGGTTTTCAAAAACATTTTCTTTGTGTTAGGATTCCTGTCCATGTCTTTTTTTCTTCACTACTCTTATACCCCTACATGCTTCTGCATTTCTACCCCCTTCTAAATGAAGAAGAACTCACAAGACAAGGCTGTGTACTCTGTACATTCCTGCTCAAAATAGTGCTTAAAATCTCAGCTACAGAAATAATATTAAGAAAG
The DNA here is from genome assembly GCA_026225945.1 of Cricetomys ansorgei. NCBI lineage: Eukaryota > Metazoa > Chordata > Mammalia > Rodentia > Nesomyidae > Cricetomys > Cricetomys ansorgei. Next base: position 1,147,671 of record JAMJFZ010000882.1, on the reverse strand, counting down.
TTATAAAAAGGGTACAAGGATATGAAAAGAAAAAAATCAACATATCTCTATTTTCAGATATGTAATTCTGTATATGAGACCCTAAAGGTTCCTCCAAGTTATTTAGAGTTGATGAGTACTTTTAACAGGAAAAAAAATAAACACACACACAAGTCTGTTGTAGAAGTTTATTTTTAGTTATGTTTAAAATGCTTTTATGCACTGTAGGGTGAGGGGATCCCTAGGTCTTGGCATTTTGTATTGTTGGCAGGTGTTGGATTTATGTGGGGGATGTTTGATTGCTTGCGATCTGCACATGCTATCAGTAGAACACCAGAGTTCTGAATCAGTAAAAACACCCGAGTTCAGACACTCAGGATTCCATTGATCAATACAGTGCTTGCCATGATAGTGGGTTCCCTCTGCTGGCGTGTGGTAGGGTTTACATATATGAATATGCCTCTTTGTCCTGTTTGTGATCCATCACAATAGGTGTATAACTAAAAATGGTGCCTACAAAGTGGGGCATGACATCACAAAACACACATCCAACTTGGAGACAAGGAAGAAGAAAAAGAAACTCCAGACCTCTCAGTGTCTGTTGTGTTTTGGTTTGGTTTGTTTTCTGCAAACCTGTGCAGACACTGGTGAGGGGAAACAGTCCTGAAAAGACACATCTACTATGGTGACAAGAACTCCACCTCATAAGGAAACTCTTCCTGAAGACAAGGTTACAAGTTATTTTTCCTGCAAACCAGACTCTATCTTAAAATCTGGAAAGTATTTCCTCAGGATCAGAACACAGAATCTTTCTTTGAGAACTGGGAGAGGTGGTATCTGCAGCTGGTAGCTGAACTTGGTATTGTAAGGATCACCCAGGTGATACTAGATTTGAAGGCATGAAGGGATTATGGAGAGCAACTGATGCTTGGCCCTATGAGAGGCTAGGAGAGGTCATTGTTGAAGGTGCAGCCTCAGAAGCAGTTGAAGGCCAAGATTGAAGGAGTCATGCTGAGAAGTTGAGGTAAGCCTCAACGTGAAGAGAGCCCAAGAGAGGCTATTGGTGAAAGTGCAGCCCAGTTGCAACAAGGCAAGATCACAGCATTGTGAAAATGCCAGTACCATGGGGTGACCACCAAGGACAGCAGCAGCAGTGGACTGGAGCCAATCAGAGCCTGGAGGACAAGCTGTGTGTGCTGCAGAGAGCAGAGTTAGAGAAGTGATCCAAGCTCTTTGGAGGAGCTCAGAAGACCATGAATAAATTCCAGATAATTTGACATTGATAATGTTTTTCTGTTTCCAAAGACATTCTGAAAAGCTTGATATGCGTTTGGTATCATTTGGTCATGTGCATTAGAAGCCTCATAATTGTTCCTCTTGTAAATGGTTTTGCTAGTGTAGTTTTAAATATTGTTGTGGAGATAAAGCAATTTTTTGATTGGCTTATATAGAAAATGGGGATTGTTGTAGAAGTTAATTATTAGTTAGATTTAAAATGTTTAATGCACTTTTGGGTGCATAGGTATTGTATGCAGGTGTTGGATTTATGTGGGGGATGTTTGATTGCTTATGATCTGCACGTGCTATAAGTAGAACACCAGAGTTCTGAATCAATAAAAACACCACTCAGATGCTTGGGTTCCACTGTCCAATATGGGGCTTGCCATAATAGGGTCTCCTCTGCAGAGGTCTGGCAGGCTTTGGACCTATGATTACCCCTCCCTGTCTCCTTGGTGACGGGCACAGTAGGTGTACAGCTACAAAAGTCAGTAACTTTTCTATATACCAATCACAAGTGTACTAAAAATTAAGTCATAGAAACAGTCTCATAACACACACACCTGGGAATAAATTTTAACCAATGAAACAAAATATCTTATAGAAATGTTATGATACTGAAGAAAGAATTTGAGAGGACACAAGAAGACAGAAAGACTTCCCGTGATCATGTATTAGAAGAATTGATATTGTGAAAATTACAATACAATGAAAAGGAACAAAGAGATTTAGAGCAATTCCAATCAATCTCCTAGGGCCTTACTTCACAGACAATGAAAATAAATCTCAAGATTTATATGGAGACACAAAAGACCAAAAGCAGCTAAAGCAATCCTGAACAAAAAGAATACTGTGGGGGCTGTCATCATACATGGTCTCAAATCATACAATGCAATAGTAAAAAGAATAAAATAATTTTGGTACAAAAACAGATACATGAATCAGTGGGATAGAATAGAATACGTAGATATACCTACACAAATAAATCTACCTGACTTTGGAGGGAAGAGGACAATAATTAAGTTGAAGAAAAACAACTTTAATAAGTGATGCTGATCAAACTGGATAGCTACGTGTAGGAAAATAAAACAAGATTCATACCTCTTTCCCTGCATAAATGTCAAATGTAAGTGCACTACAGATTCAACATAGGACTGGGGACTCGGAAACTGCTAGAAGAAGACTTAGGGAGCACGTTTCAACTTATAACGTTTCTTAATAAGACTCTAGTAGCATAGAAATTGATACCAACAGCACATAGAATTATGAAACTAAAAATTATCTACATAGCAAAGGAAAATGAATTGAGTGGAAGAAGCCCAGGGAATGAGATAAAATCTTTGCAGACTACGTATCTAATGGAGGATTTGTACCTACAATATTTTTTGAAAACTCAAAAAACTAAATATTAAAAGAGCTATCCCACATAATCAAAATAATAGAAATGGAACCAAATGGAAAAAAAAATTCTCAGAAAAGGAATAGGAATAAAAACGAATAGGAACCTCTTAAAATAGTGCTCCAAACATCCTAAACCCTGCTCCTCTCTCTCTGTGCTTGTGTTTAAGCCACATATGTGGCTTGTGGTTGCCCATGGATGCCTGAGGATGGTACCCAATCTCTCAAAGCTGGACTTACAGGAAACTTCGAGATATCTGGAGTAGGTACTGTGAACTGAGTTCCTACTTAAGAGCACCATGTCCTTTAAACCATTAGCCATCTCTCTAAACTCTCTAGGCCCTTATTCTAAAGTTCTTTACAATTTATAAAAGTCTTGCATTACATCAGAGGGGCAGGTAGGATGTTAATAATTAGTAATAGTAGTACTTTTAATAATAAATATAATTATATATTTAATAATAAATGTAACTATAATAATAAATATAAATAATAAATAATAAAATAACTCAGTAAAATTAGCAAAAACTAAAGACTGCTCACATTGCAATATTTTACAATATGTAAAATATTATTACGTGCAGCTTATATCTGCTCACTGTTACATTTTTCTGAATCCACTAGGATGTTAACAGATGAACACACCTGCTCCTTAGGTTTGGGTCACTGGAACTTTAGGAAATATAATCCTGTGTATCTTTTGAAGAGGGCTGGGATATTCCTGTTGTTTCTCTAATCTATATCTGACATTTTCTTTCAGAGGAAGTTTGTATTATTTCACACTCTCCTTGTTATTCTGAAACAGAGCTTCGCAGAGCTTTACTCCCCAGACAGCTATAGATCAATGTGAGAGATCACATTTGTTTGACTGTGTGTCAGGTAATCATGGTGCAGCCCATGACTGTTGACTGAGTAAAGAGAAAGAGAAAAACCTTGATATTTTCCATTGTGATCATAAATTTTAAGGATATTTATACAATCAAATGTGAGAGGATTTTGTCCATTACAGTAAAAATACATATTAACCCAGAGCCTATGGAAATACAGTGTACAACTTTGCTTTATTTCATATTGTAATTTTCTCTTGGGAGAAATAAAATTGCTCTCAAAATTGTCTCATTTCTATTCTGCCAACCTCTCTAAACACTTATTGCTTAAATATTTTGATATATAGGAATCCTACTGCTTTAGTGTTTACATATATCCCAAATTGGAAACCTAGAAGATGACTAAGATTAGACCCTAAAAAACAGCAAAGTTAATAAAACATGAGATTCTGTACTTCCTCTGATTCCCAAGGCCAAATTTAAAGACTCACTTATCAGCCTGTCAGTTTCCTTTTGACAGTAGAGTGAATTCTAAATGATATTTAACTAATACTTGAGCAATGCTTGGTAACTTATACTGTTTGCAGAGTGTTGTCATAACCTTATGATGTCCTTCTACAGGAGATTTTATTCATCACACTCAACATTCACTGAGCTGCAGGGAAATCAATTTACATTTCCCTGATTACAACATGTCTCCTATCCTCTGGACTCTTTTCTAAAATACCAAGCTGTTTTCTAGAAACACACACACACTCACACCCCACAATATGCACATATATGCACACGTACACACAACATAAGCACACACACACACCACACTCCACTCCATAGGCAGACAGATATAGACACTTACAAACATACCACACACATATACATACACAGACACATCATACACATCACACATATCCACACACCATTCTCCATCCCATAGACAGATATATACACATATATATCTTACATATTCATACACAGACACACACACTCCACATTCCACACTTCACTCCATCCCCACAGACAGCAGGCAGACAGACACACATGCTGGCACACACACACACACACACACACATCATATATGCACCTCACACACACACACAAATACACACATTTAGGACTATCTCCTTGCTTTTGGGCCCTGCTCCATTAGCTACCTTACAATTACATTTCCTGTTCATATTTGAACTGGTCAGTTGAGTATCACACACTATCAAATACCATGTAATGATGTAACAGCAAACTTAATTTTTACATCAAGGTTCTATCTTCAGGCCTGCCAGTCTACCGGCTTATGGGTGGTATGAATGACAGCCTCTCATCAGCTTTTCTATGAAATGAAAGGATCATTATGAGCATCAATTGAAATTAGAGAAGGCAGATTACATCTGTAAAAGACAAAACAAAACAAAACATTAATCACCTATGGCAACTGCCATCTGAAGTTACTCTTCTTCCATTCCACTCCAGCACAGCCACACAAACACAAAGAGAGTTCATATTGTTTACTGGTATCAAACTGCAGAATTTGGCTTGCCGTAGGCAGGGCTCTAGCCCAGAATCCAAGCTGCCACAAATATCAATTTGGAATGCAGCTTCAGCCCTCATGGAAAAGCTGTCACCCCTGAGTCTGAAACACTGAGAATGCTGAGCTGGTGACATTGCTAAAGATGATCATGAAGACGTTTATCTAGCCTCTCCTGCCTTCCCTTCACCCAGCCCTTCAGAAGCTTATGTCAAATGTGACAGGCTAGGTGATGAATGGGTGGAAAGTTGACAGGTAGTGACAGGCGGCTGAGTAAATGAAATCTGCCATCGTGTAATTCCTGTGATTTTTACCTTTCGGACACAATAAACTTATATTAGAATGTGTGACTAAATAAGCCATAGTAAGAAAAGCCATTCACTAGGAATTAGAGTTGAGATCAGAAAGCCCTGTGCTCAGCTCTCTCACGCTTCCTGATTGCCGGTCTCTGGAATCTGATCTGTAATCAAGCACACATTATTTAGAGTGTTGTTTTCCTCTGGAAATATATCCAGAGTACTTAGCTCAAAGTCATGAGTCAGAAAAATCTCACTTCTCATAAATCTCTTCTAGACTAGACTAAAAAAAGAAATCAGCTCATTGGAATCTTGATTAATGGGGAAAGGAGAAAGGCTTAAGGGTCAGAGCATTGTTCCATTGACGTCCCTGAAACGTGGGGAGCTGCCCAACACATCCGCATCCAAACTAATTGGAAATCATTTCAACTTTACTTTGTTTTGAGAGGCTTAGGGGTTATTGAATTGAGAGAAATTGGACTGAAACAAGTAATTTTTTTGACACAGGCCACTAAACAGCTCGGAGACCAGGAGCCGTATGGCCCCAAGCAGGTCATTTAGTAAACAGTGCTTTCTTACTCAGGGGATGTTTTCTTCTTACAGAAATGTACCAAGAAACAAGTCTTAGTGATATTCTGAATTTTCTTTTATGTGTCTTATTACTTACCATTAGAGTCTGATGGCAATTCATGGGCATTATTACCTAAGAGTGAAAATAACTACCCAGGATCAGTGTGGATCATGTACCATCATCCTTTAAAGCAGGGGTAACTTCCTCAATTTACTTTATATATAAGAATTCCTATCACGGAAATTATTTTACAATCTTTTTGAAACATACAAGTATAATATAATGGGACTTTGGAATTCTGTAACGTCAAGGTAAAGACAGAATTTTTTTCTTTTTTTCTCTCCTACTTTTTGAGCACAAATATGTGGTAACATGTTTTCCTTGAAAGTTCATAGCTGATTTCAGATATACATTTATTTATATGACTTAAGTTGCACTGGTGGCATTAACTTTCAAGTGCTTTCCCCTTTTTTTCTGATGTCATGATACTATAACTAAATATGTTGCAGATTCCTCTTTATTTAGGTTTAGTCCTCATTGAGAAATTATTATCTGTCTATCTTATTTTTTATATTGAGAAGCCTCTCTCTGAAAGTGTGACTCAATAGTATTTAGTCCCTGTGGATTTAGATCATCTCACATAATTAAAACTGTGAATATGGATAATCAGTTTTCTAATTTTTCTATACCCCTTTGTTAGGCAAGTTATATTTGCAAGATACGTTTTCAAAATAAATATAGTATAGGATATGTTATAATTCAGATAACCCATTTGACAGCTAGTTCATTTATACTCATTAGGGTTTGTTGTATACATTTTACTTAGCTAACATATAACTTACTTTACATTTGAACTATTTTAATCCAAAATTGATGAAAAATTTCCATCCCATCAGTTTTTAAAGGTAGAGAACAATCTTTTAAAATGTTTCAACTGATGTATTTTAAAGTAGTATTGTAATTTTGAGCTAAGAAAATGGCTGCATGAGCATGAATGCCTGAGTTGAAATTCCAACATACATAGAACTTTTCACCACAGCATATACCTGTAATCATATGCGATACAGACAGAGACACTGACCCTGGAGCTCAGTGGAAGTCAGTCAGTGGAATCAGTAAGTTTCAGATTCAAAGAGAGACCCTGTCTCAATTAAAATAAGGGGTTAAAGAGATTGAAGAAAGTACCCGTTGTCAACCTCTATCTTCCACATACATATTCCCACAGTATGTGCAATTGCACGCACGTGTTCACACATACACACAAACATGAGTACCTGCACAACATTGTAATTATATTTAAGTTCAAATCGTAATCAATACCTTCAAGTTCCACGTTAAAGACCTTCATCAAGGAAATCAATACCTCTAAGTCTCAAATACTTCATCTGAGAAGATTTTTGGAATTATTTGAAATTTTAAATGAGAAAATATATTTAAATTACTAAAGATGCTTCATGATATACCCCTAAAAATAATGACCATTGCTTTCCTAGACTAGAGATAATACACTGACCATTGGACATAGTTTGTTTTCTGAGTTCAGTGGAGTAATCAACTTTTTTTCTTGTGCTCAGCATGACACTGATTAGATGAAATAAAATATAACATTGTACCTGCTCTCAAGGTGGTGGGAGAGTTATAACAAATACTAGAATAAATAAAATAAATAAAAAAATGTAGCTGAAGAAAGCACCATGAGTGAAGCATGGAGGGATGCATGACCATTGGAAGGGAGGTAGCTGGGACTGAGCAAATTTTAGAAGATAAAGGCTCACAAACATCAAGGACTCAAGAGGCAAGAAAACTCATGGCAAAGTAATTCCATTGATTAAAAATATGTATGAAGAAATAATTTTACCATTATGCAATTTGTTTCAGAGAAAAATATATGGAGCTATGCACCCTAATTCACCAAAGAGACCAATACTAGCAAAGTCCACATGAAACATCACAAAATATGCACATACTTTTTATGGTCATGAACACTGAGATTCCCAATCACATATTACACCTGGGAAGTCTGGGTAGGATGAGTTCAACACCAGCCTTGTCTACTTAGAAAGGGCAGCAACAAGAAAGACATGATCTATTATATTGTGAAAGGTTTATATGTAACAAGGAGTATTACAATATTATAATCACCTCGTAAATCATACAGGGAACAGACATAGTGGTGTTACAGCTGTCTAAAAGATATATGAAAATTCCCTAATTGATTATAAAAAAGGTTGAAATGTTTTCAATAGACATGGGCCATTCTATTCTACTAAATATGTACTATTTAGAATTGCACACACATATGTCTGTATATGTATATATTGTTAATATGTAAGTTGTTCATTCCTAGGAAATTAGTATTATTTATCAAAATAAGTGAAAATGTTACTTACTGAGTGTTTATATTTGCTAGAATTATTACATACAATGCACCAAATATGGGTTGCATCCCATTCTTATCTCTATTACTCAGGGGAGGGATCAGATGTTGGCTGGGATGTGCCCTCTCCACTTCCCACAAGGTGGGACACAAATGCTCTCCCAGGAATACATGCTTATCATATATACATTTGGATATTATTCCTTTCAGGACTTATTTTTGTTCTTTAAAATTATTATTTGAGAACTTTGTATATTTTAATTATATTAACTCTCTCCCCAACTCCTACAAGATTGATCATCACGTCCCTCCCACTCAACTTCAGATTCACTCTTTAAAAACAAGAACAACAACAGAATATTCAGTCTGTGAGCTGAACAGAAGTGACATCAATGGGCATGACAAGCAGTATTTTACAGAATTATCAGTTATATTTAGGAATATATATGTACTTACATACAGACATACAGACACAGAGACAAACACATGCACATATACATATATAAACACACATATATGTTTTATATATATTCATACATGGAAATTAATGGAAAAAGAAGCCATGAATTCACAAAAGAACAGGGAGGGATATATGAGAGGTTTCTGATGGAGAAAATTGAAGGAAGAAATGGTATAATTATATTATAATCTAAAAAGAAAATGAGTCCATTTTGTGTTGGCCAACAACCTCTAGTAGATATGAGACTTACTGCTTATAATCAACCTTCCAGGGGCCACTCTATTAGAAAAAACTGATTCTCCCTTTTGCAGCAGCTATCAAATGCCAGTAGATACTCAGTTAGGAATGGGAATTCATGTCCACCTCCCCAGTTCATGATGCATTTTGATCTGACTTAAGCTTGTATATGTATTGTTCATACTGTCTCCAACACTGTAAGTTCATATGTGTAACTGCCTAACATATGGGAATACACTGTCTCCTCGAAGTCATCCAACTTCCATATTTTTGGTGACTTCATGAGGTCTTAATCATATGTGTATACACTGTTATGCTAGTTATTTAAAATATGTATCTTTCTAGAACAGTGATTCAGAACTTGTGGGTTGTATACCCTTTGGGGGTTGAACAACCCTTTCACAAGGGTTGCCTAAGACCATCTTGAATATCAAATATGCGCATTATGATTCAAAACAGTAACAAAATTGCAGTTATAAAGAAACAACAAAAATAATTTTATGGTTGGGCATCACAAGAACATGAGGAACTGTATTAAAGGGTGGTAACATTAGGAAGGTTGAGAACCACAGCAGACAAATTCTGCCTCACAAAAATATGTCCAAAGTAATTCAACAGCAAATGGAACACACTGTTAGTGCGTGGAGTCATACGGGGAAGGGCAGATGATTTTACTTTATTTCATTTGTTTCTTTTTTCTGCACTTCATGTGGGACTCAGTGCCTTGCACATGCTACACAAGTGTTCTACCACTGAGCTACATCCCCAGCTCTCGTAACATACTTTCATGCAGATGTTTCACATGAGTAGATTTTACTAATTGAGAAATGTTGATATCAAAGCTCAGGATGGCTTTAAATATTTCCATTTTGTTAAACACAAAGGTAGACTGCTCAGTTTTCCTGACAGGTAAATGAGAACTCCTGAATAACTTTAATCTTTCCTTTAAATACAGTCAAGTTTCTCATAGTCCTAACCTAGAGAACACAAATAAAATGACATTGTATGTTTTGTTTATATGTGATTGAATGTTTTTCCTCTATTGTCTTGGAGCAACTTCGTCTTTGTCATTTTGTGATTGTATCAGTGTTCTATCACTATAACACAATTTCTGAGATAATTATATAGATAAGTGGTTCATTTTGACTAACAGTTTTTGAAGTTGTAGTTCATGATCTATTGATCCAGTCAGTTGGCTCATGGCTTAGCATCCTCTGGAAAGAAGGGTAAAACTGGCAGGGAGAGAACAGAGGACAGAACAGACTTAGATGTCACAGTCATCATTTGTTGAGAACATGAACAACCTCAGAGCCTAATATCTTGTGCCCAAAGGCATTCAGGATGATACTGTATCAGTCTTATTCTCTTCATGCATTAAATCATGCCTTATGTTCAAATGACATCCAGGGTTCATTAGTAAATTTGTCCTGTTTCTTAGAGTATTTGTTAAATATTTATTTTATTAAATTATTAATTATATTATTATTAAATAAATATTAAGTATTTATTAAATCTACAGTATTTATTAAATACTGTAAGAAATTATTAATAATTTCCTCACTGTTTTCATTAAATACTAGACTTCCCTCAAATTTGGGATGCTCCTTTTAAATAGATTTCACCTTATTTTCCTGATTACTTATTACCTGTATTTTGTTATTATAATAACCCAAATTTGATATTATATTTTGTGATTGGCCATTACTTCATTAATCTCATTTATACATTTTATCTTTTGGTATCTTTCACCAGTTTATTTTTAGATAAACTTTTAGTCATGTATAAAGAGAATTACCTATCTTACTCACATTTTAATGGAAAGTGCATTGATTTTTAAAATGATTTAAAATTTTCAGACATCTATACAGTCTGAACTTTATATAGAAAAGAGGTTATGAATGTTTTGACATATTTAAAAAACATTTTTTCAGGTTTTATTGTTTTTAAGTGTAGGTCTTGCTCTTTTTATTGCTGTTGGTATATTCTGCAGAGAGCAGTGGAGTGAATTTTTATGAGCTATGTAGCATCTGTATTATATTGAGTGCAGTTCTTGTCTCCCATGGTTATATATGTTTTCAAGGCTGGATTCATTTTATTCATTCCTGTGCTGTGATATTCATTTTCTTCTCTGATGGGGTTTGGTTTGTCTTTCCATTTCACTCTGAGATTCTCATAACTTGCCCTCATTTTCCTTGTGAAGACCTCTAAAGACGTCACACTAAGAGCCCTGTGGACCATCAGGTCATGTTTAAATGACTTAGCTGATTTCTTTCTTCTATGTTAATTTAGAATAGATATCTTCGTCACATTTTTATGTTCTACTTTCCAATACTTCATAAAATATGTATGGTTCTACTCAGTGGAAAGGCTTTTGACACTCATATTAAAGTACTTTTTCTGAACTTTAGGTGAGAAAATTATTAATAAACTGCTTCATTTTTTTCCTTTAGAGTCATAATATAATTTTACAATAAGGCCCATTTAATCATCTTGTTCTTTCTTGAAAATGACCTTGTAAAATTAAAGATCCAATTTGAGGTTTCAATTGAAACTGTGATCTTAAGTTATTCTCCTGTGCTCATGCAGTAGTAAAAATTAAGTGAACTAGAAAATAATTGGGGTGCTATGCTTTTTTTTATATAAAGATAATCTTTTCTAGAAGAAAGAAGGGTAAAAGTGAATTGAATTATGGGGTGACGACAGCATTACAGAGCCTATCAATAGTAGCCATGTCTACTTTTCAGGGAAGAGCACCTTCTGAATGTCAGGCCCACAGAAAACTGCAGTGCTTGAAGACAAAGAAAGGTTTTAGATGGTAAGCTTTTATTGTTGTTGTTGTTTTTGTTACAAATAGTTGAACTATCAGCAGGTTCTAAACTGACATGGCTTGAGAATAGTTTATCTCCTCCAACAAATATAGTGTGTGATGATCCCCAGCTCAACAGAATTGAGAGGCAGATTCCAGTGGAAGATTTTGAACCGTGGAGGCACAATCTTCATGAATGGATTAATGCATTGATTGGAGAGATGTATTGGCCATCTCAGAAACAAAAACTTCTTTCTCACATGTACCTACTGTCCCTGATGCTTTTGTATGAGTTGGATCAGCATTCAGTAGAAGCTATCTGCTGGATGTGGCTGCTCAAACTGTGGATTCCCTAACCACTAGTGATACAGGGCAAAGTATAACTATTTTAAAAATATTAACTGCCCAGCCCCTAGTATTCTATCATAGAAATATAAGATGGACAAAGAAAGGGAGTATTGAAAAATGCAGATAAATAAGAGATTCATAAAAGAGAAATGATGAAATAATCAATAGGGTTAGTAACACAAGGCAGAATAAGTTAAAATTAGAGATCAAGCAGACAGTTTTTTTGTTAAATGATATACATTTACACTGCATAACATACAAGAGTGAGGATTTCAGTATATTAGTGAGGGATGGTTAATCTTGGTTGTCAATTGATTGTATCTAGGATGAACAGAGACACAGCTGTGGGCAAGTTTGAATGTATCTCTTGATTAACTAAGAAGAGAAGATCTTGTCCTACATGGGGAAGCAACTTCTGGCCATTGCTGAGGTTGTACAGAGTTCCAAGGAAAAAGCACTTCTTGTTGGTAAGTGTGTCAATCCCATTGTTGTTGTTGCTGTTGCTTCCAGCCTTTACCAATCTCAGAACCCAGCCAGCTTAATTCTGCCTTCCACTGCAGAATCAAGATCAGTGGCTTGCCAGTCAGCCATTCTCTATCCCTTTATTTCCAGATTGGAAATGCTGAGTCATCCAGTCATCATGGACCAGATCCCAGGTTCTCTAGTATGCAGACAGTCATTGTTAGATACCTAGCCTCTACAAAGGAATAGGTCTGTGTGAAAACTAGATGGGGTCTCTATTCCAGAGGTCTGTATGAAGGTATCACATTCAGAGGCTAGTGTGCCCCAGATAGAATATAGAAAGAATGTTAAGAATGTTGTTACATAACTTTAATCCCAGTATTCAGAAAGCAAAAGTGGTACATGCCTTTAATCCCTAAGACAGAAACAAAGTGTGGGAGGCAGACAGGAAGCAGAGCTCAGAAGTCAGTGTTAGATTGGAAGTGATATCTGAGATGAGTCAAAGTGAAGGGCAGGTAAAGTGACTAATCAGAATAAGAATTAGCAGAATGAGTCAGAGTAAAGATATGCCCAACTCTCATGATAGAAAGAAGGGCTCTCTGATCCAAGAAGAGTCAGTTTGACAGAAGAGTGAGTCAGTTTGAAGCTGAACAGAGCAGTTCAGTCTGAGGCAGGCAGTGAATCAGTCAGAGTCAGAGTCCAAAGAGTTCAGTCAGAAACAATAAGCCAGCACAGAAGGTCAATTTGAACCAGGATGCTTGTAGAAGAGTTGGAGCCTGAACAAGAGTGAGCTGAACCAGAAGAGTTAGAGTTCAGAAGGAGCTAGTCAAAGCAGGACATTCAGCAGTAAGCCTTGGAGGCTTAAACGCTTTAGGTTGTACAGAGGGTGAAAAGATTCAGGGCTCTAGGATCAGGACCAGTGATTGAATTTGCCAAAGAAGAAACAAGCAGCTTAGCCCGAATCTATAGCTACATCTGACATAAATCTATGTCAACAGCCTCAAATGTAAGCCAACTAATCAACTCCTTATTGATATATATTCATTCTATCAACTCAATTCGTATAAGAGAGCTTGACTAATTACTAGCTTTTTTATTTGTTTTTATTTTTCCTTTTTGGTATTTCTAGACAGGGTTTCTCTGTTATAACCCTGGATGTCCTTGAGCTCACCCTGTAAACCAGGCTGGCCTCAGTCTCACAGAGGTCTCCTTCCCTTTGCCTCCCCAGTAAGATTAAAGTCCTTTACCACCAATGCCTGGCTAATTACTAACCTTTTATGCATTTGAAACAATACACTATTTAATAGAACTGAGTATCACTGTTATAATTTGTTTAGAGCACGCTGCCTATCTTATAAGTTTTAGCATATGATACATGTTTCATAATTACTTTTTAAAAATGTTCATTTCTTTCACAGAGTCTTGAGCTCCATGAGGATAGAACTTCCTCACTTGGTACTTAAGGAAGAACTGAAAACTGTGAAGATGCTGATTTAAACCTTTCACTTCATCACTGAATGGACACCTGAATAAAATCCAAATTCTTTATTGGGATGTCTTTAATTTCACTTGGAAATTTGTATCATGCAGCATGTTAGACTTTCTCTGGAGAGATTTCCTTGATACTTCAAGATAATTTATGCTGATTTTCATCTAACTGGGGACTTACTATCAGAACTGGTCCATCTTCTAAATATGTTGTTGGAAGTAAAGCTCAAATACATTCATCCCTTCAGTTGCAGATGAGGGAAAGAAGCTATGATGTCCCTTCAGCAAGAATTGACCTTCTGATGCACTTAATATTTATATACTCTCTTTGTCCAAGAGATTTGAAGCTTAATTATGATTTTTCTTCTTGCAGAAACTATTCTTTACATTATGAATAATTTACTATTCTTACTTCTTTCAACACAATTGTAGAATTAAGCATTGAACAATTTTAGAATTCTTCTCCTCTCCCAAGTGAAATTAAACAAAAATATGAAAAGTGATTACTTAACTAATGACTTCGGAATTACATGATTTTATGTAAATTCTAAAAAAAGTGTGGTAATTATTGATGACTTTGATTTCTACTTCATTGTTCAATTCCTCTTAACTGATGTGACTATTTAATTCCAGGTGCAGTAAGATAAAATGATTCTTCTGCAACATCTGAAAGTTTTAAAAGTTTGTGCAGAGAGTCGGTAGTTTGATAAATAAAAGGTGGGGGGGTATGCAGAGAAATATCTGCCATTATTATAAAATAGTAGGTTTTGCTCTGTGATTCCACATCTATTCATTCATTAAAGCTGTTCCAGCCATATACCAATTATTACTTAACTATTTGATCATGCTGTAAACAGGGATAGGATTCAGGCAGCAGCAGCAGAACATTGAGGGCATGTATTAATTTTTTCTCCTGAAATTGAATGTAAAACCATTTTCATAAGTGAGTGCCATGGTTCTTAAATCATATATAATCCAAAGAATGTTTCCTATCCTCAGAATAGAACTGAGGTAAACAGAATACTCACAGTAAGAACAATCAAGAAAGCACAGTCACCACTTAAACAGGTAGTGCAGACCCTCCCTCTACCGTACATTCACTGTACTCTAGAATAATATATAAAGAATTAACAATAAATAAATATATACTTCACACCATGGAGGAATAATGGAAGGTTAATTTAAGAAGTAATACCATTTGATATAAATCATTTAAAATTATATGATATTAGGAACTTACACTAGAGCACAAGTCATTGATTCACAAATATATAAAATAACATAAACAAAAACTGCTGTTAATAATCACCAAAGTTATTAGAGATTATTTTGGTATTTTCAACACTAAGATGAACTTAATAGATAAGTTTTGAAAGAAAGTTTTGAAAGAAAATTTACTTTTGTCCAAATATCATCTTTTTACATCATGTAACTTCCTAAGTTCAGTTCCCTTTTGGGCAGTGGTAGTTCTATCTCAAGAGAATTTGGTGTCAGTCGGTATAGAATTTAGAAACTGTCACTGTCAAAATACTCAAGTTTCTGGCTTAAGCTGCTTGTAGCTTCTTGTTCATTTTTTTTAGTATATCAACACATATATCACAGGTCACATCATTGAGATTTTTCCAGGGCATCAAAATAATTGAATAGGAGCAGTATCAAATTAAGTAATGACATTTGGCATATTTTATGAACTAGAGAAGACAGTTTATTGATTTGGTAGCACCCACTTCATGATGGAATTGAAGAAAAACAAGAAATTGCCAGCTAGCAACATTCTTCCTCTCCAATTTTTAAAGAACAAATAAGTTAATTGTGTGCTATGATTTACTTTAAAGATAATTAAAATGAGACCACGTTGACAAAAAACTTCAAGGAGAAGGCAACAATTAAAGTAAATGAGCAAATAGCTATATTTAAAAAAACCCACCTTTAAAAATAACCTTGGTCAAGGAGTTCAAAACTTTGATTTATGCCCATATATAGATGTTTTTAATAATGCCAACAAAATATTATATTACTTAATAATATATGTCATTTAATTTTACGTAAGGGCCAAGTAAAACATAATCTGAAGCAAATCTGAAGAGGATTAGAAATCTATATTATTGTTTTATACTTCAATACACAGCATTTCCATTTTTTTAAATACTGAGGAAAAAAGTTTCATTTAATTTCTTCACTGATTTTTATTACTTTGACATAATTCATTAAATACTCTACAAATAATAAAATACTGTTGACTGCTGTTAACTAGTTTCTCTCTGATTTATCACTCTCTTGCTGTATTCATAATGCTTTGTTATAGTATATGGTATTGATATCTTTTGGTCTATAGGCATAATGCTTCAATGGTTTATGATCTTAATACACAACATTTACTTTAGCTCATTTTAGATTTGTATTTTTCCTAATTTTGAGACAGTACTTGATCCACATTCAATTTTAGGAAATATCTCAAAGAAGTCCAGTGCATTCCTTTACGTTCAGCTCACAGAATAACATCTAGAAAGAGTGCAACAAAATAGCAATAAGAGGGTATCAGCATTGGTAAGTCAAGGTTCAGAACTGTTCCACCCCCCTATTTCCCATAACCCCACATTACTTGCTTATAGCCATACTATTTGTCTTGGAACCCAGATACCAGTTTATGAATCTCCATTATTTTATTATCCTTTCATTTGATTTTAAGATAAGATTTGATTTGATGCATGAAAGAAAACCTATACTATGCATTTTTAGGTTATCACTCCTAAAATTCCCTGGTAATTAATCTAAGTTGTACAAATTTATATTATTTTTCACTTTATTGATGAATAGGAGATGAATGTATGTCTTATATCTAAACATTCATTGAAAAAGCATGGGTTATTTTTAGTCTGTGGCTGCTATAAAAAACAGAGTATGAACATATGTGTACCAAGGCTTTGACATGAATTTTTTTTTTCATTTCTCCAGGGTAAAATGCCAAAAGTTCCAGTGAATATGCTGTTTATTAAGAGATTGCCAAACTGCTTCCCAGAAGACTAGATTATTTTGCACCATTCTCTATACACTGTGAGTGATAAAATTTCTTACATGTCAATTTGATGTCATTATATTTTACTTATAAATTAATGTAGATACAGAGTTAAGCAAATATATATTTTTAGTTTGCATTTACCTAATGGAGAATATTATTGAATATCATTTTATATACTTTGTTCCTTCTGAATCTCTGCTTCAGTATTTCTATTCATTTATTTAAAAAAATTCTAATTGAGGTATTTTTCTATTTATATTAATGCTACTATTCTGGACATACAGCTTAAAATACTTCAGTCTATAGCTTAAATTTTACTTCTTAATGTTTAATTTTTATGACATCTGGCCACCAATTTTTGTTTTATGGGTTATTATTTTTCCTATCAATATTTTTGAATATGTCTTATTTTCCCCTAAAATGTCCAATTGTTGTTATATTTAACATTTACATATGTTATTGTTCTTTGGATTATTTAGTATGTTTTAAATTATGTATATGTGTATAGGATGATATATATCTTAATATAGTCTCTATAGAGGCCATAAGGATGAATTGGATCTCTTGTAATTGGAGTTGGAGGGCATTGTGAGCTGCCCAGCATTGGTGATTAGAGTAGAACCCTTATATTTTCATATTGTTTTAATTGCTCTGAACCACTAAAAGATTCTTCTGACCTTATTATTCACTCTAAGTTTATTGTTATATGAGCTCAGGGTTTTAGTCTCATCATGTTTGTCTTATCTGGTTAATGTACATTATTAATTTTGCCCATGGGTATTCAATGATTCCAACAATATTTTGGAGAAGCCAATGAATTGGTTATAGTTTTTTTACTTAATTTTTTAATGAAATTTTATTTCACACAATGTATTTTGATCATATTCTTCACCCTCCCCCATTCCTGCCAGATCCTCTTTGCCTCCCTACTTATACAACTTCATATTGTTTCTTTATCTCTCTCTAAATAAACTACATAAGACAAAAATCAGAAGCGTCAAAACAAATAATAAACCGACAAAACAAAAAGTAATGAAATAAAATAAAACAAAAGAAAAAGCACATACATGCATGTGTGTGTGAGCATTTACACACACACACACACACCAACTTGGAGTCCATGTTGTGTTGGCCAACTATTCCTGGGCATGAAGCCTGCTAGAGTGTGATTGATATATGCAATGACATGTGAGTGGAGGAAACTGATTTTTGCTTTTACAGAAGATATCATTTGCAAGCAGATTTTTGATTTGTTGTGGGACATGTTGTGTACTTTCTCTTCTCAGTGCCAGACTTTTTTTCTGGTTTGAACTTTTGCAGGTCCTATGTGTACCATCACAGTATCTGTGAGTTCATATGTGTAAAATCCTTGTTATGTCTGGAAATATCCTGTCCTAGAAATGGGTTATATCTTGTTGAGTCATTGGCCAAAGTGGTCCTGTAGACCCCTCAAACATCACAGGCTGTGGTCAAGTCTGTTGGTTACTCTCCACCACCTAAGAGTAAGAGTAAGGCCCTACTGTTGAATATATTACTTGCTTACATTATTAAACATAGAGAAATGGAGTTGATGCCCAGATAGAATTTCTAACTCTACAAACTAATATTCATAGTTCTGGATGTACTATGCATACTACTGAAGAAATAAAGTAATAATACCACCCAGAAACAGAGCCTGCAATCTAAAACAGTGATTTGCCTACAAGATATATGAGTGTAATTGAGTCACAAATGTTACAGAAGTATACAAACATTTTGATTCCATTTGAGGCTCACTCATGAGTTGGAAACATACCTGACACTGATAAAGTACCTGAGAATAGATACATCATGTACCCTAGGGGAGAATCTACTACTATTAGTTTGCTGCAGCAACATAGCCTTAATATGACTCCTAATGACATTGCTATATTCATAGGCAATTGTTTTTCTCCATCTTCATCAGGGAAGTATCTTCTTGAAGTAGATGGTAATTGGCAATCAACACAGACATCCACAACTAGATATTTGGCTGAGAGAGAAAGAGACTTTGGATCACTTGGCATTAAGTAGGATTTCTTTGTCACATTCTTGCCTCCGGATTAGGTAAACCTGTACAGAAGAACAGGCAAAAAAGCTGTAAGAACCAGAGAGGATGGGCATAACCAATGAAACCGTGTCTTCCAGACACAACATTATGTTTGCCATATTGAATGAAGTATTATTCTATTCTTTTATTGACAAAGGAAAAGCTATTGTATACCCTGATTTTTTAAGTCGTTATCCTAATTCTTGTACAAAATCTTTGTTAGTAATAATACTATATTTATTCCTCCTGTCTACTTAGGTTTCATCTGGAAATGATGTTTCTCTGAGTTTTCTTATTTTTGTGACTCAGAGTTTTGCGAGCCACTGGTCAACTATATTTTATATTGTGATTTTTCTTTTGCTATACTCAAGGGGCAGATTAACGTAATTAGTTTCTCTTAGAATGCACACAGAACACACAGGACATTCTCAACAAGTCAAACCAGATTACAAATATGGATCATCTGGATCAGACAGTGTCTGCTGTGTTTTCTATTGTCAAATTTTTCAATGTTCTCTTTTTCTACACCACACTCTTTGGATAGACACTATTCTATATAACCTTTAACAATGTTTGGTAACTTATTTTCCAACCTTCTCAAGAGAAGAGAATTTATATAACGTTTTTGTTCCTTTACAGGATAGATTTATCTGTTTTCTTCTATATTTTTATGTTCAATTAATTATTCATGTAAATGTGGTCTCATAGATATTTAATTAGTTCCATGGGACATAATACAATGATGCATCATTTGAAAATGGCACTATGGTGAATCTTTATATTAGTGTGTGTGTGTGTGTGTGTGTGTGTGTGTGTGTGTGTGTGTGTGTGTGTCTATGAGAGAAATGGGGCTACAATATAGCTCTACTGGATTAGAACTCAGTAGTTAGATATAGAATTAGAAACAAGCTGACCTCAGTTTGAAGCCATCATCCAACCTCTGCTTCCCTGCTACTGGGACTACATACAGCTGGGTGTAAATACTTCTGGTAATAATTGAATCATTTTACTTTTGACATAGTCTTATTAGTATGTCGGTGTAAGTTTTTGGGACTTTATTTCTTTTAAATACAAAAAAAATGTTCCATGGTCAAACTGTACAGTTTTACTCTTTTGTCCATTTCTTTATTCTATTACTTATCCAAGATATTCTCTCTTTTATTTATATCTTACATTGAGAAATGTTATTAGTAACCAACATTTGGTCATCAGAAATGATGGTGAATGTTGAATCTCATTGCTTCTTCACTCTATTAATTGACAGAATGGGGAAATATTTGCGTATATTGATCCCTGTGTATATTTATGTTTTAAATATGTCATAGCTTGTTTATCTGATTAATTCAAAGCCATCTCTACAGGGAACATTATAACCTACAACCTTGCTTATATGTAACCTTCAACTTTAACTATTCATCATCTATTCATTTATTTAACTCCAACCTACATGCATAATTGTTTCAAAATGGTTAATATGTGCACTTATGAGAAACAAGCTTACTTACTAAGAATCCATAGTTGACATTAGAATAAATCATTTCCCTAAGTTATGTAGGACCATTTAATTTTCTTTATTACTTTGATGAGGTTGCTTTATATATTTTTAATAACTTAAATGTCAGTTACATTTTCTTCTAGGATCTTCTGAATTCCCGAATACAAAATTTCTGAATACAAAGTTTCCCGTTTGTATTCTACAGCAGGGACTTTGTGTGAGCACCATAAATATATAGTTTACTGTAGCAATAAATGATATCTGAATGGATGAATGTATGATTATCTTTGGAACCCATCAAATAAATGAATTATAAGCATTTGGTAAAAGTTTATCCTTATTGTAAGAATAATATGAATATGAATGAGACTATGGGTCCTTCTACTGACATCTGAAACCTCTGGAATATTTATGTTGACAAAATTTTCCTCATGCATGCCCAATTTTTGGACAACTGAACATTCTGTTTGAACCAGCAGTTGTTTTTCTATGGATTTTGATAGAGATAAGGCCATCCAAAACTCTGGAGGACACCAAAGTCAACTGCTTTTATAATTTTTGATTTTATGAAGTATTAAATTTTAGAGGAAAAATGTCATAACTTATTACTTTCTGGTTTTTAATTGGTGATGGCTCTTGTGAGCATAAAATTAAAGTAATTACTAAGGGATTTATTGCTAAAAATGTTCTGCAGAAAATGATAGCTTCTTTACATATTTATTTGAAGAGCCAATAAAGCATTTTAGAAATAACATAGAGATGTCATCAGAATGAGAAAACTTTCTTAACTAATTGTAACATCCAATTACCAGATAAAAGTATCACAACCACGTTCCTGGTTAGATGTGGAGTCTTACTTCATATACTATCAAGACTTTCTCATTAGATTTGTTAAGGTTTCTAATTCTGTTTCTTGTCTAAGTAAGACAAATTCTAGATTTGATACACCAAGTTCCTTGAAGTAAATGTTTTATAACTTCTATAATTTTCACATAATTATCTTGCAAATTAGCCAATAACTAGAATATTTTCCAACAACTTTGATATATTTCATAATGTATGCACTGCCCTGACTATGCTGAAACCCTGGGGGAATTGTTCTTTTCTGGGGAGAAGCAGGGGGGGTATTATTTATAGGTGATTATGGGGATAGACCTGAGGGAGAGGGGCAATAGGGGGAGCTGAGGGAGTAGAAGGCAGGGAGAAGGGGGGTCGGGATGTATTGTATAAGTTGAATGAGAGAAGAAAAACAAAAAATAAAATAAAAAGTATACTCACGTATTAGAAATCATAAAATTTCATTTATTCAATTCCTGTACTTACTAAAGTAAGTATATAAGTTTTTCCCTTCAATACATTTAATTACATTGTTGGAAGTAGTGATGTAAAGTTAATTTTTTTTTGTTTTTGCTTGAAAAATATTCAATTACCTTACATGAGGAATCAGATATTTTCCTGCCAGAATTGCTCTTAGTATCACCTCAATCACCATCAATTGTAAATTTTAACAAAGTAGTTTTCAGCTTCCATTCACTGTGAAAATCTAAGAATTCAATGCTGTTTTCTTGAGTTCTAAATACGTATTTCATCAGACTAGGAAAGCATAAGAACAGATGAAAATAAGATTCTATGACGAAGTCCATATCTTAAAATTCATATTCACATTCGGTGGATAGAAGCAGATTAATGCATATGGATGCAAAATTAAGATTATAAATAATGGTCCTACCAATTGATATTGGAACCTCTGCAATGTTTCCTCAGAGATGAAAGGGTACGCCTATGGTTTACTGTGCTCAGCTAGTAAGAAAAATATAAATTCTGAATCAATTTTATTAAATATTTGAGTGCCTAATAGTAAAGAAAGAATGAACAGGGTAGAATATGAAAATGTGCCAATAATCCACTATACCATATTATTTAAATCTAGAAATAAACAATCGTACTTTTATCAGATGTTTCAAACATGCTACATCTTAGCTTCACATGCATATTTTCATATTGTGTTCTCGACATTCAAAATGAAAGCAGAAAAACAAATTGTCATGAATAATAGCTTTTATCCAAGTTATTTTGTTCAATGGAACCTCTGGGAACTCATAACCTAATAGTGTAAAATTTTTATTATGTTGTAACCCAACAATTTTCTCATAATAATAATAATATTAAATATAGATATGATATTCTATACTCTAAATAATAACAATCTACTCAAACATGCTATAGAATGTATAGGTTGGTTCTTAACTATAATACTTAAGTATAATTTTCATAGCTGCCATGAATGGCCAACCTTTAGATGCTTTTAAAGAGAAAATTAGAATATGTAAGAGGATGGGCAGAACATGGGTGGATGTAAAGATAGTAAAGAAAGGAGAAGAGATGCACTTGGCTGGTTCAGAAACTTGGGCATTCTGGAGCAAAAGAAGCATTTCCTAGTATTTGATAAAATAAGCCACAATATCTACAATATCCTTTCCTCACTGAGAAATTCATACACCTATCTTATTAAGTAAATTATCCCCTTAGATTTAACTTCTTACAAATTTAATGGAATCAAACTTCAACAATTAACACAATAAAATCTACTCCTTTCACATGCTTCTCATACCAGTTCTCCTCTGGATAGCATTTACACATGATTTCTTTTAAAAAGGCAGAATGCTGTTGAGTCCCACAATTTTGGGAATGGATTTGTTCCTTCTGGTTGTCATAAACTGTAGAATGTTCTCTTTAGATGCTGTGATATACAAGACACCTACTGGCATTGATTGCCTCGTAAACACTCATAGAAACAGATGAAAGGAGTTTGGGCCAAATGTCACCGAGAGTGATCACATTCCATCTTTTTAAACAGAAACTTTTGGAGGAAAAGTCAAACAGATACTTACTGTTCTTAGAGAGCTAATCTGTTCAGGGCAAAGTTATAATAAGCAAAATTAATATTTTAATAGGAGAGACATGAGAATTAATATAATTTGTTTCATGCAACAGATGGGTAATATTTGAAAGTAGGAAACAAGTATAATTGCCTCTGTGATAGAGAAGTAATGCAGAAAAGAACTCACAAAAAAAAAAAAAAACAACTAAGCAATAAATCCCTAGAAATAAAATATGACCTAACAGCTGACAAACATTCACTGTAGGAACAGACCCTGGGAAAACCATTATCAAAACTTTCTTGACCTTTATGAAGCCTGTTGTTCCAGTTTAATATATATATATATATATATATATATTCCTAACCATTTATTAAGTGTCCCTAGATGCCTGACAGGAGAAAAGCCACTCTTTCTTAATCACACAGAAATTATATTTGCTCTAAATTGAGTTTTGGAAAATTTACCTTTAAAATTGGCTTATAGTTATTATCCAGAATATTAGTTTGAGAAGGAATTATTCAATTATATATTCCTTCCATTTATGCCAATTATCCACCAAATTATCAAGCTAAACACCAGAAAGAAGTAGACAAACTCACACAAATCCTTAGTTTCAATACTAGGGAATTTGGTAGAAGAATGATTAGAATTTTCACAAACCACTAATTATAGGAAACATATATATCACAGACAGGAGAAAATGCAGAACAGTGAGGATGAGAAAAAAAGGGTGTGTGTGTGTGTGTGTGTGTGTGTGTGTGTGTGCATGTGCGCATACAAGAATGTATGTGTTCTTGTACTTATATGTACACTTATTACAATGATACTTCTGATTTTTTCACTTATTAAAAATACTTATTTGAAAGGACTGTCACTGCAAAGTAAATAGCATTGAGAAACTCACTGATATCTAAAGCCCTGAGAAGTATCTCTGCTTGCTAGCCCTGAGTAATGACCTTGCTTGCACCTAATCCCTCTCACAATGTTATCTGGTTTTAGGGACTCTGATTCTTGATGCTTATCTTCCTGCTGTGCTCTCTTCTACTAAATCCTATTCCTGACAATTACTGTCTAATAATGAACACTTCATCTTCTAGTAACTGGAAGTTTCTGATGAGTTTAACCCCACACTATCCTAGAGAGAAGCAGAGCTTGTTTGAATGAAGGTCCTGTGTCCATGCCAGAGACTCATGATGCACTGAGTGACAGTTCTTTTCTACTGGGAAAAAATTAGGCACTTTCTTAATTTCCTATTTATTAAATAAGCCAGAGACCCCCTATATTTGTTAGATCGCCTTTCAGGTCCACCTATCTCTGTAATAGTTTTTGTTTATACTACCCTATTCAAAGTCAATATTAATGTACTCACATTTACTATTTTTATGTAAATCTTTTCTTGCTCAACAAATAAGTACTGAATGAGAAAGAAAGATGTACAGCAAAGAAACTTGATACCATGGAGGTAAGAAGCCTTGTGTTTCAGAGACACAGTTCTCCTTTGACAAATACTTAGCTGGACAACCCAGATTTAAGTTCCTAGAGAAAGTGACTGATCTGATGCAGATAGTTATGAATACAGTGTTAGTATATATAGTGTCCTCTCTTACTGCTTAATAGATGACTAGAGAAATTAGCAGAGGTCACTGGGATGTGGTCTCTAACAGAAACTAGACTCTTAAATGGTGACTCTTTCAATAATTGTTAATAGGCTTCTCAGAAACTTGGGAATTTCTGTAATCAGTTCTTTGCTAATCCGTCAAATTCACATAAGGATAAAACATAGTATACCTATATGTATATATAACACATATATAGGTGTATGTGTCTTCATTCATGTATTATTTTGATTCCAAAGGATAGTATTATTCATGCTACTTTACTACTTTATTCTCATATCATATGCTCCTTGTAAAAATCATCAAGTGAGCTAGTGTGAGCTTCTTTGAGTGCAACTCCAAAATTGTTTAATATTTAGTATCTAGCCAAGACATGGTATTTTATTCTTAGTAGATAACTGTGCAGAGATCAACTTAGATGTTTTCTACTTAATATATTTTGATGATATTCATGCAAATAGAATTTGGATTTCTTATTTCTTACTTTATAATTTAGAGAAAATCATCAAGTTCTAAAAACATGTAAGTTATCATTCTAGCATTTCCAGCCAACCATTAAAGATGAAATGATTATTTCAACTAAAAAACAATTCTCATGATTTTCAAACTATAGGTTACAACATAGACAGTTTCAAGAGAAAGTGGATGCAGACAAGTCTCAAACTATGCAATATAGACTTAAACTAGATTCATAGATAACTGAGCTCTTTATTTCATTATCAATCACTAGAAGAAATAAAAATAATTAGAAAAAATGGCCATAAAGTACTTAAGTTGTATAAATAATAAGTGTGTGTGTGTGTGTGTGTGTGTGTGTGTGTGTGTGTGTGTGTATTCATGTGAAAGGAAGTAATATGATTTTTGTATTAGGGCTTTGCATGTTATATAAAGCAAATTTAAATTTGATAGTGTCACAGATTACAAAGCTTCATAACATCAGAGATGCTCCTCCAAAATTTGAAGGGAATGGGTGCTTATCATTGGACAGTTACAGATGATATTCTGAAAACCTTAATTATAGGGTTACTGCACTGTGAAAGCTCTCATATTGAAAATAATGGCACTGTATATATTTAATAAATGTAATTCAACATTTCCATAAG
Source organism: Cricetomys ansorgei (assembly GCA_026225945.1). Taxonomy (NCBI): domain Eukaryota; kingdom Metazoa; phylum Chordata; class Mammalia; order Rodentia; family Nesomyidae; genus Cricetomys; species Cricetomys ansorgei. Next base: position 1,121,442 of record JAMJFZ010000882.1, on the reverse strand, counting down.
CATATCAATGGATAAAAGCTGTCCTCAACATTTCACATTCATTGTCAATTGGGAACTACAATGAACCTGTTACTACCAATACTGAACAGGTTTTGTTCACATAAGGAGCTGCAGACAAATTGCTTATTTTAATGATAATCATGCATATATTTCTTTGCTGAATCAGGATTACATATGTACCTAAATGTGGAAAAATAGTCTATGTCCTCTATTTTTTTTCCTTACACATGCCCTCCCTTCTTGACTGCCATCTGGGAGTCTGGCACTAGTTATGTTGAAGAAAGCCCCAATTGTGAATCACTTTAAGCTAGTGTTCCATATATATATGATATAGAATGGAGGGCATAGACCTCTTGTTCTTCTGCTTGATTCTTTGAAAATGGCCAACATGAAACCACCTTGATAATTAGATAATTACAACCATGATTTCTCTAAAGGGTGCTGGGTCTTGAGTTTCATTTTTGTAATGATGATTTCTAACAGAGAGCAAGTGTCTAGAACAGGGTTGCTTATCACGATGAACATTGGGTTTGCATGGCCACACAGAACAAACACTCAGAGAGATATTGTTTAGCATGAAGACGACAGAAGGGCAGCAAGTAATGCAGAAAGTGACAAACCATTAAGCTAATCCTATAAAGATCTGGCCTGTCAGGCAGCACAATTCATGAATACTTAGGGAGTGAGAGGCTTATTAATGGCTCATCACAGTCCTGCACTGCTTATATCGCTAACATGCAAACACTGCCCTTTTGTAGTTGGGATTTTCTGCACATCAGGATGTCACTTCCATGGCTACTGTATTTTTGTTCCTCCTGGGTAATTGAAGCATTACCATAGAAGACAATGATTGATGATGTCTTTAAAGGTCTAAAAAAAGCACAGGCTATTTTTGAAACTGTGCCATGGCTATATAAGGCAAGGAGGAGAGGGAACAATCTGAATCCTCCAATACACTGGAGCAACAAAAACAAAGCTCCGGGTTTATTTTCTGCAGAGACAAGAACTTTTATTTTCTCATCCCTCTGGCTTTGCATCCTTCCTTCTTGGCTGCTGTATCAGGCTAGGAATGGGCCAGCCTGTATCATGTTCAGTATTGTTAGCCTCTGTTCTTAGGAAGGCTTGACAACCAGATTCCTGCCTCAGTCTCAAAGCTGCCCTTCCTTTGAAATCTGTTTGAGTGGAAAACAAGTAAAGCATTGGTGGAACAAGATGAGGCAGTGATTTTGCATCGAACAGACTTACAGATTTACAGACTTTTGAAACTATTATTATTGAACCACTTATCATGTCTTCACCTACTTGATTTTTTCTCGCCTTTCAACTTTCTATCAAAATTTATTCAATTACAAAATATTTTGTAAAAATCTACCACCTTCTCCCAGGCACTAAGAATACAACATTATGTTTGCAGTGTCTTATTTTCTAGAAACACATCTCATTGAAGATAAATACACAATGACAAACAGTTTTCAAACTCACAATGTTCTTTTCTTTTCTTTGCAAAGAAAATATACAGATGGGATTTCTTTCTGAGATCTATGACAGTTTTAAGTTTCAGACTGTAGACTGGTTCATATTGGGTCAACTCTATTCATTCGCAGTCACTCTAAAGGACAGAAAACAATGGGCTTATTACTTTAAGAAAATAACTCTTGCTCGTATTTTAATCCATCACCAGTATAGTGCATTCAAAGATTTAAGAAAAGCAGTGAAATCTAGTCCTTCTGGAAGGAATTGGTCAACCTTGGGCATTCTGTTTGTCCCAGATAGAACTACAATGACAATGTGACTTAAGTTGATGAAACTTTCCAGAATGGCCTAATTTATGAAATACAAATAATTAAGCCTAGTTTGGAAGATTCGTCTGCCTGTTAAAAAATACCTTGCAGACCTTAGAATACATTGCACAGTAAAGTCACAAAGACTAACAGAATGTAGGAAGGATGTGGTGAAAATTGAACATGTCAGCATCTTTTTATTCAAAAGAAATTTTAGTTATTGTTATTAGTGTGTGTGTGTGTGTGTGTGTGTGTGTGTGTGTGTGTGTGTGTGTGTGTATGCTAGCATGTGTGCTGTTTGCTTGTGAAGTGTGTCATGGAGTACTTAGGGATGATAGAAGACAACTTGAAGGAGTCTATACTCTCCTACCTTTATGTGGGTTCTGGGAACAAACTCAGGTGATCAGGTTTGTGCAGTCAGAGTTTTATACACTGAACCTTTTGATAGCCTGTCAACTTCCTTTTGAGAATGGTTAAAAACTTTTGCTCAGAGATTTTAACTGGATGACTCTATGAAACTTTTAAGTCTATATATTTTTCTCCTTTTAAAAATAAACTTCTTAACAAAGAATGATACGTATACAGTTATTCTCTTATAATTTTTCTATAGGTTCATTCATGATAAAATATGAATATACTTGTTAACACTATGAGAAACTTGGAAGATGGGACAGTGGATTAAGAACCCAGTAAAATATAAGATCACAATGAAAACCCACAAAGAGGGGCTGGGAGATGGCTCAGCAGATAAGAGGTCTTATTGGCCTTAGAGATGACTAGAATTTGGTTTCCAGTCACAATCATCTGTAACAACTGCTCCTGGATTTTTGACCCTTCTGACCTCCATGATCACCCCCTGCACAGGCATGACCACATCTAACTGGATGTGCACACTTAATTAGAGAACTTTTTTTTGTTATTTTGTTTTGTTTTTTGAGACAGGCTTTCTCCTTTTTAACTCCAGCTATCCTGGAACTCACTCTGTAGACCAGGCTTGTCTTAAACTCACAAATAATTGCCTGCTTCTGCCTCCCAAGTGCTGGGATTAAAGGCACGTGCCATCACTGCCCAACTAAAGAACACTTTTACAAAAAGAACTGAAAAAAGTTATGGGGAGTAATAGAAGAGTAGGAAAGAGGAGCTCATGCCTTGTCACTTGACCAGCCTTAGTTCTCAGAGCCTCATATGTAGAGGAACATTTAATCCCTTAATCCAGCAGCATGACTGCTCTAGCAAAGGACCACATTGAAAGGCCTGTGTGAAAGGGATCACTTTCAGAGACCTGTATGGCAGAAAGAATAAGTCAGACTAATAGTGTCCTCTGTGCTGGTGGTGGATAAAAGGGATTTCTATGGTTAAGGCAAGGTAGTACAAGTCTTTAATCCCAACTCAGAAAGAGGTGGTGGCACATGACTTTAATCCCAGTACTTGGAAACAGACAGCAAAACTCAGTGGAGACAGAAGCAAGGTAGAAGCAGAGGCAGAAGCAGACAAGTAGCAGAGTGGAGAGTTATTTCAGTCAGGCAGTTTGAGTGTGCAGTCAGCTCACTGACAGTTCAGAAGGAGAAGCTGGGAAGAGCAGAGTCAGTCCAGAATAAGCTGAGAGAGAAAGCAGAGAGTCAGAAGTAGATGGTTTACAATTTACAATTCAGAGTTTACATACAGCTCAGAGTGAAAGAGGTAGTTCAGAAGACAGTCACTCAAAGTGAACTCAGTAGTAAATCTTGGAAGCTGAAATGTTCTAGGTTTGCAGATTAGATTGTACTGAGGCTGAAATCTTTTAGGTCTAGGTTTAAGATTAGATTGTACAGATGTTGAAACCGTCTACAACAGGGGAATGAATTATCAAAGAATAAACTGTCCTTTGCCAAGAACCCACAAAAATAATAGGTAAATCAATACACACATCCATGGTTATACTCATATATTGTCATGTGGTAAGCCTCCATCTTCAGAGCCTTATTTTATTGTCATGTGGTTGACTTTAGTTTTCAAATTAGAGCAAAATCTGTGGTGAATGGTAGAGGGAAATCATTATTCTTTGAGTTAAAAAAAAATCCCCAAAGAGGCTTCCCATGCAACAAGTTAACATAATTTAACACATAGTATGTCTATAAATAATGTTACACCTTTCTAGCTTTCTCTTTTAGTGGGATTTGCCTCCTGAACCCAGACTTCTCTATCTATATTCTCATTTCTATTTAGCAACCCACAAATATCAATAAATAGATACCAGTATCTATTTATAAGAACAAATAAGCACAAATCATCTTTGACCTTCACAAAGCAAATACATCAAGAAAAGAGTCTCCTCAGGCTCAAATATCTGGATTCTGGTATATATTTAAGTAATTATTATACTTTCTTCAGGTATCCATCAGAATTTTCTCTCTCCCTGCTACATGAAAACATTACCTGCAGATGCATATTAATCTCTAATCACATTTATCTCTCTGTCCAGACTTTCTGAATCTAAAATTTAATTGCGATGTATTCTGAGTCAAGCTAATACAATACTCTTTTTGTTGACAGTTTTATTTTATTGTTATCGTACAATACTTTAGACATTAATAGAAAGCTAATCTGACTTAATTATGACATATTTTGGCCCTGAATTTATACTATCATGTCATATAGCTTTTCTCCTGAGCAATCCTATAGAAACCTCTGGATGGAGGGGGGCTATGAAGAATGAGTTACTTGCAAAAGCCACCCATAACACAAAAGCATGGACCAAACATAACTCAGATTTAAGAAGCAAAAAATTTGAGGGTATAATGGAGGGTTTATCAGGCTGTTCTGGTAAATAACACAGAAGTAAGACAATCCTTATGAATTTGCCCTTTAAGAATAACGATTATTTTGACCATTTTGAGGAGATATTTTATATATAGAAAGTTTTCTTACAAATCATTTCATTTTCATCCCAGTTAATCTAATTTTTGCAGTGATGGGCACTGGACGGCTCTCCTGTTCAGCTAGATATAAAATTAGTATAGATCAGTCATTGAGAAATAAGAAATAAGAAACTTATCTTATAAAATCAGTTAATGAGTGTGCTGTAAATGACTACACATTTCCTGGAATATCTGCGCATATCTAGACAAGATCACTAGTAAGGACTGAATTGTGTTCCTCCAAAATGTGTATGTTTAAACTGTGACCCCTGGCTCCTATCATGTCACTGATTTTGGAGGTACTGTTTAAATTACACTACTAATCCTATTAAAATGAAGTTATTGGAGTGGACTCATATACAAAGAGATTAATATGGACAGAGACATCAGTACCAGGCACATCCAGAGGAATATGCCAGGATGCAAGCACACCTGCAGAAGAACAGGAGAGCACAAAACAAAAAGCTATCTATATAAAAAAAAAAGTGAGGGAGACATCCCTCAGGAGAAACTGCCCATGATGAAGTCATAATCTTGAGCTTGAAGATCCCAGAACCACAAGAAATAAATTGCTTTTTTTATTATTATTTTTGGCTGCCAGGTTTGTTGCTAGCAAAACTAACTCCGCCATAAATTTTTATCATCATGTGTAGGAGTTGTTACAATTGCTTACCAGTTTTCAAACTATAATATAGCCAGTGTGCCAAAGGGACACATAGAAATGGATAAATCAAAGTCCTATTTTCAAACTTGTTGACTCTCCTTTTTCTTTTAGGCATTTCTTCTACATATACTCTCTTAATTTCAAGATAAAATTTTCTTCCTATTTTCCCATGAATTCTTCATTTGGGTATTCTTTGCACTATCTATCATGGCTCATATATTTGGCCTGTTATATTTCTTTGCCATATCTCCTTCTACAGTAAGTATCTCTAAACAAAATTACATGCACTATACTGTTATGTTTAATTCATATTCTTATGATATACTTAAGTCTAAAAGCCTCCACGTTTTGTTTCTATCCCAACTTTCTTTTGAGTCTGGAGAGATATTTTTTCTACAGGTTATATTATCATACAACATTTAAACATAAACATACAAATGTGTGTATGCAGATGGGATGGACATAAATTATTAGTAATCATAATAAAACAGATAATATTATATCTCTTCCTGAGAATACAGTATTAACCTTTGTTCTTCTTTCCATTCCTTCTTCCTACTTTTCCACTGTGAGGTCATCGTTACTATAAACTCTACATTGATATTATTAGGCCACTAAAATCTTAAGCCTTCTTAGATGTTTCTAAATAAAATACCGTGTTAGAAGTTTTAATTATACTAATATACCACATATTCTTATGTGTATTTTCTTACATTGAATTGTGTCTATGGTATATTGATATGCATGTAAATACAGTTTTATGGTGCATCACATGAAAATATCCCATTTTCCTGAATGTGTCACTATATTTCTTGGAAAAAGATATTCCTCAAAGTGTTACCATCAAGTCTGCTGTCCTTCGATCAACAAGTTAAATGCGGGGTTGAGGAAACAACTCAGTGGATAAATTACTTGCTCTGAAAGCATGAGGATCAGAATTCAGATCTCAAAAATCCATGAAAAAGCCAGACAGGCATGTCAGCTGCCTGTAATTGCAGCCTTTGGGAAGAATAACGAGAGCATCTGCTCAATAAGTGGGCTACACTGACTAGCCCATTCGATAAGTTCTGACTTCTTCAAGGGACACTGCCTCAGTAAATAAAGTGTAGAGTCATGAAGGAAGACACCTGATATCAAATTCAGGCATATATACTCATGTAACTACAAATGAATATGCTCACACATACAACTATACACATACAAATGAGCATGCATATGTGTGTCATACACACAGACACATGTTAAATAAAATATAATTGAAAACTACATATTACCTAAAATCTTAAAATTATTTTCTACTTTTTTCTCTCTTTAGCATTTGTCTACATGGTTACAATTCTTCTTCTCAAGCTGTTCAGTTCATCCCACTTAAACGCCCTGGTATGAGTCCTATCAATTAGCAGTTTGAGACTTCCTATTTTGACAAAATTCTACCTGGTTTCCATGCCAACAATGTTTCCTCACGTACATTACTCATAATAGTCTTAATATTTAATGATTTCCTCTTTCCTACTTCATTTATTTTGCCTTCCTTATTTAGTATTCCAGATTCTTCATTATAAAATACTAGTTTCTCTGTTATCAAAGTGGGAAATTATTTCTATTCCTTCATATTTGGAACCACATGTCTGGTCTATGGGAAGAATAGCCCCATACATTGCTTGTTCAGTTAGGACAAGTACCACACAACAGTGACAACACACTGAGTTCTTCTCTCTGCGATCCTTCACAGTTCCTGTTTCTTCTCTTACCATGTGCATAGTCTCTCCTACACCCACACACTCTCCTTTGATCTTATCTGGAAGCTCTGTTGTATTGCTATGCATTATCTTTATATTTATTATCATATCTTACTTGCAAAGTGTATTTACCAAGTATTTATGAAAACAAGCTAATGAAAGAAAAAAATCCAGTTTAGTATGTAGCAAAATTGTATAATGTATGCTCATGCATGAGACTTTGATTCAAACTCTGCCACCACTACCAACCAACACCAAACAAACAGGCAAGACAAAAAGTAAAAACCACTTCCACCACATATAATGGATCTCATAGTCTAGATGGGGAAATTACATATCATAATGCAAACAATAAATTAATAACAATTGATAAAAGTAAAGGTCAGTGAAATCATAAGGGAAAGACAAACCTTAGGAATTCCTTGTTTGAAATAAATAATATTGTAGTCTAGCTATTGAGAAAATCATTCTAATAATTGGTTTAATAGATTAAGTAGGATACTGATCTGTGGTCTTGAAAGGATAAATTTAGAACAGTTAAAGTATTCAGTATTTATTTGCTGATGTTTGTGTAACTTTCAGGTAAAGAAAAATTTGTTTCTCAATAAGGATTGAAGTGAATGAGAGAGACTCTCCAGAGACACAAAGCATTATGTTCTGTACATAGATAAATTTTACTGTATTTGTGTAGTATATTATAAAATACAACAAATGAGCTTTGTGTTATTATGATCCTTTGACCTCCCCTTTGTAAAATATTATTTAATTCAGCGACATGGCTGCTCTGGGGAAGGATTACATCCAGGGTTCCATATGAAGGGATCAAATCTAAGGATCTACGTGAAGGGATCACATCCAGAGGTCACATTCAGAGGCCTGTGTGGTCTAGGTGGAATGTAGAAAGAATGTTTGTATAAACCTTTAATTCTAGAATTCAGAAGGCAGTGGTGGTGCAGAACTTTAATCTTCGAGACAGAAATAGAGTTTGGAAACTCTCAATTCAGTCTGAGGCAGAGAGAGGGGATAGAGAAGAGGCAGAGTGAGGACAAGACAGAGACAATGTAGTGGTCTGACTTAGGATAATGCAGAGAAGCAGAGAGGCTGACTGAGGCAGTATGGAGGAGAGAAAGCTCAGAGGGGAACAAGAAACAAAGACTGAGATACAAAGGCAGTCTTTGGAGTCTGAGGAAGAGAGAGACATGAAGGCAGTTTGGCAGAAGTCAATATCCAATGGGAAGTTTGAGTTAGTTTGAAGCCGATCAACACAGTTCAGTCAGAGAAGTTGTGGGAGTCAACCAGAGTCAGAAGAGTTCAGTCAGAAACAGTCAGCTGGCTAAGAAGTTCCATTTAAAGAAGTCAGCTTGGAGAAGAGTTTAAGCCAGAAAAGCAAATGACTTGAACCACAAGAGTCAGAGTTCAGAAGGAGCTAGTCAGAGTGGCTCAGTCAGCAGTAAGTCTTGGAGGTTGATTAGGTTGTAGAGAGGCGGAGACTGAAGACTTTTATTTCTATGCTTAAGATCTTTGCCCTGAATCAATGGCTAGACCCCTGAGCTCTCTGGTCCTTGTAATCTTCATTAAAAGAATTCATGAGAGACATGGAATATAGAATAGATGACAGATAGAATTGGTGTTCCATGACAAATTGTTACTTCATGACTTCTGTTCAGGAATATCCTCTCAAGAAGGGAGAGTAGATAATGGCTAAAGAGAAAACTCTGCCAACTTACAATTTTAGGTAAGCTTCATCTTAGTTATTAAAGCTGGACCAGGCAGCTTCTTGGTATACTTTCTTCTTGACCAAATGATTGACAATCCTGTTATATAAATTATTAAGGGGAAGACAATGGTATGATTTTGTTCCTTATCAAAACAACTCTGGCTATAAACAACAATCATGACCTTTTCCATAGTTTATTATGTCATTGATCAATCTAGGACCAGAGATACAACTCAGATCTAATGAACTTACCAATAATGAAAATCCTAGAGTTTCAGGCACTGGTTTGCCAAACTTCAATACCTAAGAGAGAGGTTTATCCTCAGTAACCTTCAATCTGGCAATATTTGACTATTTGTACAGAAATTACCACCATCAGCAGTAATCAAGTTAGTGTAGAAATAAGCCATCATTTTAAGCATAGAATATATAACATTTTGTCTGAATATTTTAAAGTCAATTCTAAAACTTTCAACACCTCATTTATTCACTCATGAATCCATTTATGTATGTTTATTTGTGTGTGTGTGTGTGTGTGTGTGTGTGTGTGTGTGTGTGTGTGTGTGTGTGTTTGTGGGTGCACTATTGCAGGTGTTCTGTTGGAAGTAAACCAAGAAAACAATGAAGAATTTAAGTATACCCCTGTGAATACTGCAATCTGTTGAAGGATTATTAACATTGTGCCAAATAGTAAAATACAGAGTGTTTTGTGAAAAGAACAATAAGCATACAGGGATGCTATTTCAGGGGTACAGTATTGATCTTAGATAAACAACAACAACAAAAAGACAAGGTTCCTTGAGGACCTAGACATGCTTATAAATACCTGGGAGAAGGAAGAGAACCTGCTGGGCTATTATCCAGGAGAAGTTCATTCCAGAAGAAGGAAAGGGGGTTTTGCCTAGTGGTATTTAAGGTGTTTGCAGTTTATTCCATAAAACTAAAAATTACTTTTACATTATCCATTGAGTTAAGGAAAGCATTTACTATAATATGGCTATTTTTATTATATACAGACATTTAAAATACACTTTAGTATTTTGCTATGAGATTCATAAGTAAATATGTTTTGTATTCTGTGATAATGTATTCAAGGTGGAAAGGTTTTGTGTAATTTTTCTAGTCAGTGTATTTCTGAGAAAGTTGTTAGGGAATGGTAATACATTTCTTCTAAACAACATCATGATTGCATTCAAATAAAAAGGGCATTTAAAGAAATTATGCTGTAGTATCTGACTACACTCAAAATGCCATGTGATCATTGTCAGCAACAGCAGAAGCACAGGACAGGAGAAAAAAACTTCATGATGCCACCTGGGGCAGCGTGAGGAGTCCTGTATGGGCTCTCCACTCTGGTGAAGCTGAATCCTTGAACAAGTCACAGGAAAAATTTCAGGACACGTCAAGTGAAGTACGGTTGGAATTGATTAAGAAACATCTGTAATACAGACTTACACATAGAGAGTAACTGAGAGAGGCAATCTTAGGGATAGGATAGTACATACCCAATGCATGAATTCAGACTTCTGATAGGAGAAAATTCCTTAAGTATTGTAACTGTTGCCACATATAGAAATGGTCACTTTTAAGGTTGCATAAACTTAGAAGGCTTTTAAGGACACTTTACTTTTTTTGAAAGTGAGATCATATGGTGGTTTCTGAGGTACGCAAGTTAAAAAACAGATAGATAGGTGAAAGTACTTCTTATCATACATAGTTCAAAAGGAGTAAAAGGCAAGATCTGACTGTAAATTAGTTGGAATCTTTGTGAGACTATTACACTTACAAGCTTACAATTGGAAAGGAGTTAAGTTAAACTCAAAAGTTATTTCTTCTTTGGCCCCATGTATGATTCCAGGTATTTTAGCATTTCTATTTGAAATAATGATACAGAATCCTGGTACTATGCAGGAAATCTTTATGGCAAATTCTGTGCTGAAACTTCACTTTTCAGGAGGTGAGAGACTCTAGGCAGACTCCTGGAAGATGAGCTCGTTTGCTTCTCCATGTCCACTTAGTTCCCCCTGTCTTTTTATCTTGCCTCCCTCATTGTTTTGTATATAATACTACTAAAACATGTGACAGCACATCTGGCTTTTTTAGGCCTCCAAAAGAGATATTCCAAATATTGCGGCTACACAGTTTGCATGTAAAATAAGTATCAAACCAGAACTAGAAAACCAAGCTAATTTATAGGACTAAAAATAATTCTTCAAAGGGAAGAGAACAGAATATACAATATTGACATTACTCTTGCCATCATGGAACAAAGCTTCTGTGTTGACCTTCAAAGGAGGAGCAAGCATGAAGACCAAAGAGCAGAATGATGCACGTAATAGCTAGGTCTGTGCTAAAGTCAATGAGAAGAACTTCCCAAACTCAGAGAATGTCAGGCAAAGTGAACACACCCTTGTCTGAGGATATGATCACACCTACTTCGCTCAAGTTAGGTTTGGATTGTGATTTCCTGAGGGAGATGCTGAATGACACAGGAAATGGAAGACTGATAGGGTACTGAGTCTCCTGTGGCACAGCTGCCTGTGAGTGGAACATTCAAGGAGCTGTATCTTCTGCGTCATCCTCACTCTTGTAGGTCCTAGATAATCTCAAGTGCACCAAGCTGAACTTGAACACAGTCTTTGTACCCTTCTAAAGCGGAAAGATGTTTCCTCTCGTTTTCCCAGGAAAAGTCACACCACGCAAACAAATCCGTTCTCATCATTTGCAAACATGACATGGATTTCATTTCTGCATATGGCAAAAATGTTCTGCATTAGAAGTTTTTATAAACACTAGAAGGAGAAAAAGTACACAATTTTATACACAATATGGCATGGTTTTAATAGATTATATAAAATGTGATAACTATGACATAAAACAATGTACAGAAGCTGTTTAAAATAATATGACCTAAATTTATATTTTCATAAAGCAACCATTTTTCAAAGTATGATAGAGAATTTTTAAAAAATCCCTTCTGATTTAAATGCAGACTGAGAAACATTCACACATCTATATTTTAGTGTTATATTTCTTTCACTTTGAAATTGCTTTTGGGAATTGAATATGCTTTTTATCCTGTTAATGCAAGGTGAGCAACTCAATGTTTATCTTGCCTCACTGATACATAATTTCACCTCTTGAGTTATTTGTGATTGTCACAAAGCCCGAGAAGAAGACAAATGTCTTAAGGCTTTTAGGGCTGCTAGAACTGCAGATCTCAAATTGGATAGTTCAAAATAAATAGAAATGTGTTGCTTTTAAGTGTGGAATCAGGGATATCAAAATTAAATGGTTAGTATCTGGTGTTTTCTCATGACCACAGCAGAAAGATTGCAAGATTTAAAGATCTTCATAACCATCAGGACTAATCTTACCAGCGAGGGTGGAACTCTGGCGTAATCATCTCCTAAAGGTCTTATTTCTTAATATTGCTAACATGCAATTAAATTTTCATGTGTTTTAGAGTGGCAAATTCTGAATCCATACCTACCAAAGAATCTGAATAGTTCATTATATGAGGATTCTTCAAATCTCCCCATCTCTGTGTTCCTTGATTCTCTTCAGAAAAGATCAGTCCTTCAAGGGTTACAGCATAAAAGAGAACAAGATGGAACAAGGCTGGGCACTAATTTCTACATCAAGTGTGGATTAGACAACCCAGCAGGAAGAAAAGGATCCCAAGGGCAGGTAAAAGGATCAGACCCCTCCACCCACCCCCCTACACACTCTAGCTTGTAGGAGTTTTGCAACAACACCAATCCAGACAGCCATAAGTTATTTGGGAGACCATGAAGCTTCCATGTCTGCCATTGCAGTCACTGTGATCCCCTAAGAGTGGCGGTCAATTGACTCTGTGAGGCTTTTTCTCTTGGTGTCCTTGGCCCCTCTGGTCCGGGTAAAATCTCCTCCCGCTCTTCTGCGTGGTTCCTGGAGCTCAGTACAATACTTGGCGCCAGAGCAGACACAGATGCCCAAGGATGGGCTTTTGTAATATAAGTAGGTTTGAAGCTGCTCCCATGGACTAATGGTTCACCATCACACTCCTGGGATGTATTGTTTCTTTGTTCTACCTTTGATACTGTACGGGGTGAGTAGATGTTTGCTCATGTCTACCCAGGAAAAGTCATATAACATCATATCTTATACGATTTAACTGTGTAGCCCCACAGCCACCATAAGAAGGCTGCAGAGCCAAGAAAATCCTTGGCTGCTCAGTCCAATAAACCGTAATCATCAAAGCAATCAAGAGGCAAATGATATATCCTGAGTTTGAGGTTGAAGCACTAAAACCCCTATCCAGCTCCTGAACTTTCACTCTTATAAATCAGTGTTCAACTTTGGGAGAAGCTGTGGTATGATGTCCGTAGGTAGTAGCCAGAAGAAAAACAGCCACTCAAGAGAAATGCAGCATATTCCAGCCGATTCGCTCCATCCAGGCCAGAGACTTGGACGATGGTGCCCACACTCAAGAAGGACCTTCTTACTTCACTGATTCTGCAATATTCTTCACTGTAAATACTTTGCAGCCACACCCAGAACTATACCTTAGTAATTTCCCAAGCATCCATCAGTTCAGATAGCTAACCAAGATGGACCACCATATTTATCAAAAAGATAAATGTGCAAAGTATCTCTAAGAAAAAACGTAACATCTCTTGGATTCAAATTTTAATTAAATAAATGGTACTCTAGTTTAAATATCTTTTCAAATTTATCAGTAACAATAATTGGTGTTATCAGTTCCATGTGGCTATTGTAAACAAATATCATAAACTTAGTTATCCAAAGCAAGAAGGTTTTATTGCCATGGGTTTGGAAGGTAGGAGTCAAAAGTCAATTTTTATTAAGCTAAAATGATGGTGTTGGCAGAACCAAGAGTTCCCCTTGGAAATGTTTGGATGAAATCTCTTTCTCCATGTTCTAGTACCTACAGGCTGCTGACCTTGATTGATTTGGGGTTACATCAATGTATCACTGCCTCAACCTCACAAGACCCTGATTATATTATACTCATTTCTTGATTGAATGTAAAATTCATTGAGGCTTTCCTCTGCCTCTATTTTATGAAAATACTGTAGTGACAGAAGGAAGTGGTGTATACAATCAAGGATAATCTTCACGCTAAGATTCTTAATCATATCAGCAAATTCAGCTTTTCCTCATAGTTTCTTTTCTGTGGCTTTGAAGAAAAATCCTGTCCAAAAAGAAAAAAAAGAAAAAATACAGTAGCTCTGGGGAAAGAAAATTTATTTTGGTATACTGCTGCTGTCTATACTGAAACAGTCTATCATGGAAGGAAAGAAAGAGAAGCAGGAGTATCAAGGTATCAAGCCAATAAATGATATTACCTCCTAACCCAGGAAACAAGGAGCAGGAGAATAGAAAGTTATACCAGACTACAAACATCAAAGCTCTTGCTCAATATATATATATATATATATACGTCCCAAACTTCACTAAAAGAAAATCCTACTACTTTAAAATTAATAAATATGTGTGATATTCTTTTACCAATTAGTTGAAATGCAAAAAATATAGAAGACAGATCATCACCAATGTTTGTCCAAGAAAGAAATCACTAAATTAAAAAAAAGGTGTCCTTCATATAAGCAATAAATTATATTATACCTTAATCTCATTGGGTTTTAAAATTAAAAATCCCTTTAAAATGAAAATAAGGTTCCAATTTTTATCTACTAAATTAGCAATTAATGTGAAAGATGCATTTTTATTTTATTTTTTTTTTTGAGACAGGGTTTCTCTGTTGTAACTCTGGCTGTCCTAGAACTCACTCTGTAGACCAGGCAACTCCAGAGCACTAGGATTAAAGGCGTGTGCCAACACCACTCAGAGAAAGGTATATTTTCACATTGCCCAGACTATGGTACACACATGAGCTATCACATATATTTCATATTCTTCTGGATTCTCATAAGACTTTTCTAAGTATTTTTGGCAGTATTCATTAAAAGAGAAGTGTTTCAGCATTTGACATATTAATTAGCTTCTCAGACTCTTCCCTGAAGAGTTTTTCTTGTATACAGAGAATGTGAGAGAACAAACATACTGGTTAAGATTAGAGGACAATCAATGAATTGACTAAATGAATTCATTAAGATCATTGATTTGAAAATGATAAAATAAAAATAATGAAACAACAAGTCACAGAAAAAAACAGTAAAGTGTGATTGGAAATATATATGTATACATATATATGTATAATGTATATATATATGTATGTGTGTGTGTAATATATATATATATTATACAATAGACATTATATATGTATATATGTGTATATGTATATATATGCATAATGTATATATATGTATAATATATATATTATACAATACATATTACATGCGTATATATTTCCAATTATATAATTATATACATATATATATATATATATATACACATAGTGTTTTATTAAAAGGTGAATTTTAAATGTGTTTGAATTTGTCCTCATCTCTTATGTTTATCTCATCATTATTTCACTCCAAAATTCTTTCTAAGGGGAGAAGATACTTATTTTAGCTCACAATTCTGAGTACCTCCATCTTGGCAGGGAAGTCATAATTTCTGGAGCAGAACTATTCATGCCAACAAGATGAAGAATGGGGGAGTAGAGGATGGCAGGATGGGAGTCCGGATGTACTGTCGGAGATTCAATTTAAAATGATGATGATGATGATAGCAATAATATCTCTAAACTTCATTTCCAAGTCAGGTCTTTTCAGAATTTAACAACAGTCCTTTATATTTCCATTTCAGGGTTCTTGAAAAACAATGAGTTAAACATAGCACATCAGGATGACTGAACTACGCTTCTGACGTCAAACAACAACAAAAAATACCAGTATTTAATGACAGTGTTATTACACTACTCAATATTATTCATATGTATTTTCTTCTTTTTATCTAAACTTTTGTGACATTTGATAAAATTCTGATCCATGAAGCCGCACTTCTCATAGTTGTCTTTTATACAAAAACAATCATGATTGCTCATGAGTTTCCTTCTTGGTCATACCACAGCCTATCAGTGTAATAAAATGTTTTATTTATTAATTCTACTTAGTTTAGTTTTTCTTTCTTTGATAATGTAAGACATTTTAACTTCTATTACTATAGTATTCCCAAAGTACCTGGGATGTATTTGTTAATGTCTAGAATTCTACATGTGAAAGAGCTTTGAAAGGAGTTTCATCATAGTTGATGTCAAGATCTAACTTCAGTACCAAATTCTTAAAGGTCTTCTTAAAGAAGAATTCCAGCTGTGAGTTAAGCCATTGGCCACCATATCCCTTCCCATAGATGGTGATGATCTATTTCTTTTTAATATTTCTTCTGCATTCAGTGAAATGCTCTTGACTTTCTCTGGATTAATAATTCATTTCGGTATTCTCATACCTTCCCCAGAGAGAAATGTTTTCTTTGGAGAAAACTACACTCATATTTTATTTGCTTCTTTTCAGTTTGTGGCATCTGTATGCCAGAAGAAATCAGTGGAAATCACATCATATTTCCTGTATGGAAAACATGTAGTTAAGTCAAATACTATTCATTCTGTGTGTGCATGTGCATGCCTCAATGAGAATTAAAATTCGTTTCACATCTGCATTCTTTTACAAGATACTTCTTTTCTTCTTCTAACTTAGACATAGCAAATGAAGGTACATTGTCAAAGAAGAAACAGAGCATTGACTATTTAATAAAAGTTAGCAAGTAAAAAATCATCTTTCCATGTTGGTTAGTTGTGTCACATATTTTGAACGTCTGGTTTTCATCTTGGGTCATAATAGTCACTATACCCTTTTCAAGGAAAATTTTCATTTTATTAAGAGAAAAGAAAATGATAATCTGAAAAATGTAACACGTATAGCTTCCCCCAATAGTATTGTTTAAAAAGTAAATGTTCGTGAATTTTACATAGACTTTTATTTTCAAGAAATAAATACTAAAGAAATGAGAAATAAAACAAACAAAAAATGAAGCACTTAAATATGAAAATGGTATTACTGAAGGCAAAAATCTAAAAGTAACCCTATTACCAGATGCCTTCAGGAAATGAATTCCAACATAAATTTTGAATATCTACATTTATTGAGGAACATAGTAAGAGGTTTGTCACCTCAAGCCTTTTTCTACATATTCTTCTGTTACTTTAATGCAGGAAAGGAGAAATGGTGTCCTTACTATTGAAATCATGACTATGTGGACATTTAATAAGGAAATATGATTATATCAAAACTGAAGGGTTCAGTTTTCAGATTACATTTGCTTTCTAATTGTTCTCTTTCATGTTTGGATTAAGCCAGTCCTAAATATTCTGTGTCTCCATAAAAGGTAAGTGAGAATGGTAAGAGTGAATAAGAGAGCAGGTACACCCAAATATTCACCAACTTCTTCAGCTTTCTGCAAATCCTGATGTAAGTCTTCACACTGAAGCTTGGTTTCAACTTTTACCCAGGAACTTATGTCGAACTTGCTCTCTAAAGTTGGTTCCAAAAGATATATGCTGAATAGGTACAACTATATGACTTAGTAGAAGTGAAGAAAAACTATGAAGATAATCAAAAGAAAAATATTTTCTAAGCATTAGAAGTGTGGGGTTCTGTATGGAAAGACAGAACACGAGAACTTTGGAGACATTGAAACTTCTGTGTTGGATCTTAAGGCAGTGGATTCAGGATATATATATCCAATGCGGTAGAATAGTCTGGCTGTGAAGCCTGGCTTTAATCTCGGTACCCAGGAAGCAGAAACAGGCAGATGTCTGAGTTTGAGGTTAGTCTGTTCCATCTACACTGCAAGTTGCAATGGAATTAGATCTACAACGTGAGGCTCCAGTCCAAAATAACAACAACAACAACAACAAAAAAAAAATGAACAACTGAACAAAAAAGCCACAAATTGTACAACGCTTAGAATGAAGACTAATGAAAACTGGAATGTGGAGCATGCGCGCGCACTCAAGAAGGATAGGTCTATGGTACAAGAGGATGTGATTATCTCGGATCATAGACGTAGAGGAATTCTTGTACTTTCTTCAACATTGCTGTAAACCAATACTACTGTTAAAAAGTTCTATAGTCTTTTTTATTTACATGTATTTAATTTTAGTTTGTTTTTTACTCCTCACGTGGAATTTATAGACTGGTTTAAATTCTAGACCATTTCCATCCCCTTCAAATGTGTTTGCTTTTGCATTTCAGTTTCAAGAAAGATGTCACAGATCATCCTGGGGGTTTTATGGCACACCCGTGACCCATGTTATCTTTTTCTGGAATATTAGAAAATAAATGTTTTAACCTCACATTTCTATATTCCATGCCCATTGCTATGAATGGCAGCGATGTTCTTTATGCAACAGGCAAGGCACAAGACCTAGAGAAAATATATAAACTAGTACCATTTGGATGATTTCCAGTGTGGAAGTGGAAAAAGCAGGTCTAAAGCCACATAATAAAAATATTTTTGTTCATAGAATATAGGACAGTTCCCAGAACATTCTGTGTTCCTCTGAAGTTGTTGAAATAATGGCTGATAACTTGATTTTACAAGAGGAATTTATTTACAGCATCCACATTTACCACGTTAATTATATGACCTTATTCTGTAGTGACAGTGAGGACTGTGATTGAATCAAAATCTCACTATTATGTAGATAATTTTGCACTGATATCCTTATCTTTCTTTAGCATGGCTCACCTTGGGTTTGGGGACTTTGGGATCTGGTGAGTAATTTTAACTTTATAATACATCACAAACTTATGTAAATTCTTTTATACCAAAGATCAAAGGCACAGAATTTGGTTTGCCTCAGAGCATTTTGAAACTTTTATTTTACTTATTAATTTTGAGTGTTAATTTTATTTTAAACTTGTGTGGAAATAGAGACTTCAGTAATAAGGAAAATGAAGATGTGCAAAGAGATGATGGGTAGATGACATACAGACACACACACAGAGAGCATGTTGACACTTACTGCTAAGATATACTTTGAAGACCTATGAGGAAATTTTAAAAATTATTAAATTGTTTATCTTTTATTCATATTTTAGATATAAAATTAACACTATCAGTCAGGTATATGGTTATTCCTAATTAAAACACAGATGTGGTAATTATAGTTTATATGTTATTATTCTGAATCTACACTAGCTAAGTTTAAACAGCCAAACAGACATTAATTTTACCGTTCTAGGAAATGCTCATAATCTTTTTAAAATGTCATATAAAATATTCATTTCTAAATGCCCTACGGTGATTTCTGAATTTATTTAAAGTGGGCTGTTGATAGCTCTTTTTATAAATAAGCAATTACTCTGAGTATATCATAGCCCGTCACATTATACATTCTATAATTTCATGGATGAAAGGCCTACAGCTGATCTGCATAAATGCAGTACATATCACAGCAGGTGAAGGGTTTGATTACACAGATAATCAGTGTTATTATTTATAGTAACTATTTATATCTGTTATTTATTAAATCTCTACAAATCAGGTATCTATTTCTCTAGAAGATACGTTCAAGGAATATTTTTAATAAGAAAAGTCTTTTGACTACTTTACAGTATAATTTTGAATGTGTCCTTTTACATCTCAATTCCCCAGTTGCTGTTAAGCTTCATAAAATTGGATTTTATATATCTTTAAATAACTTTTCCTTCTAAAGTCCTCTTGGAACTTATTGCTCTATGTTTACAAAGGAAAAGGTTTAAAATTTGATAAGTTCATCTACTTACAACAAGGTTAAACTTGGAACTCATAAAACTCCATTGCTGTTTTTGTGACAAATTTTATTTATTTTTATCACTTCAAATTATTCTCTTGTGTACATATGTGTATGTACACAATGTGTATGGAGACCGGAGCTGAGCTGTAACTGAAAGTAAGATGATGCCATAAAGGGAATAAAATAGATTTCATATTTCTATATCTAGTTTAAAACTCTTATCATGCAATTTTAGTAGTTTTCTCTTAAATGAAGGAAAGATACACTGAACAAAAAAAAAAAAAGAAAGTTAATCCTAATGTGTCATGCACAGTAAGAGAGAACTAAGAGTGTAAGTATGTGTTTATTAAATTCTGGAGAGTTGTGGTGTGTTTACATCTGTGTGAGAAAAGAAAGTTTGCAAGGAAGGTCATAGAAAAGACCAAGAACAAAAGAATAAATACACAGAGGCTACAAATAAGAACAAAAGAATAAAATCCCCGAGGCTATAAACTTCTTTCTCTTTCCCCATGTTTCTTCTCTCACCCTTAATCTCACCCTCCTTCTTCCTCCCTGCAGATTGGTGACCTCCCCACTACAGAAGATTGATGACCAGTGAGAACACTTTCTTTTGAAAAGTTACAAAGCCTATGCTTAGTCAATTTCTTTGTCTATAAAAAAAAATAGAAGAAGCAAGTTTCTCTTCAAGAAAATAAAAAGAAATTTTCTAAAACAACAGTAACTGAGAGTCTTAAATTAAAGGAATTAGTAGGTTGTTCTGAGATCAATTTCAATGTCAGCATTAATTTAAAAAATAGTGCTTGATAGCTATTTACAGAGTAATGCAGAGTCCACGAAGGGTGTTGGTTCTACAGAACTCATTCCCACCTCAACCCAAGCACTCTCTGTTACAAAGCATCTTCCATTTAGACCTGGTCTCCAAAATTCAGAACAAATAATAAAAATAAAAATCATTACATGTATGGAAAAGTAAGACACTTTTAATAAATTTCAACAGAGACAAACAAGCCACAATGGAAACTCAATTTGCTAGCATCCTGATTGTTGAGGTCCAGCCTTCAGAACTGGAGGAAGAAAATTGATTTTATTTTTAAGCTTTCCCTTATAACTTGTAAAAGCTCATTCTTTTAAATATCAAATGAAATTGATAAAAAATTGATAAAAAAATGTAGAAGATGTAAAAGACCAACAGCAAAGAGAAACATCTACATTTAACATGTAGGTACAGATTAGCATGGACAATCTTTAGACACAAATTGTGTGACTTAGACACAGTATGATTTTCAAAACCCCCTTATACACGATGCACTAAAAATGGCTTTTAAAATTTTTAGATTAGCACTGCTTTCAGTTTTGTCCAGAGCAACTCTTATTTGCAATAGGTAAAAAAGAAAACAGTCTCTTAACTTGTTAATACGCTGGGTAAACATAGCTTTTGTATGTTCCCACCTAAATAGGATATTTCTGTGATCCTTCCAAGTTCAGAAGAGTAATTCAAGGCAGGGTGAAAAGAATCTTAGAGCTGGAAAATGAAAAGGAGTACTATAAACTGCTGTCTACTGAATATGGCATGGCTATTGTTCTCATGATTCCCAACAGCAGTGGCTCCCAACACATGACCTGTATGAGGTTGTATATATCTGCATTCCAATAAGGATGAGCTTGGAAAAAAGTGACTCGATGGAAAGGGTGAGCATATAAAAGAATATGATTGGGGAAACTTTGATCTAGAAATATAATTTTTATATATGTATATATATATATATATATATATTAATTAGATGTTTATACATGTGATTATGGGGAATTGCAGTAATATATGAACAGAATCATGAAGGAAAAAATGAACTAAATATACAAATTCTAACAGGAAAAAATGTAGTCCAGTTAATTATAAGAAGCTATAAATAACATAAATAGCATTTCAACAAATGGAATGTTATGTATTGCAGTATTTGTTAGATGTAATTTATTCTACATGCAAATTATTTGGTTTCTAAATTATTCCATCCTTGTATACAGGTGGGGATTTCTGACAATATCAACATTTCTTAAGATGAGGAATGAATATATTATACTGGTGTTTGGAGAACTAAAAATGGTGATTATGACCTCCCTTTCCAGATTAATATATCTACATATACGTATATATACATATACATGTATTCATATATACATGATCTCCTTTCAGGAGTAATATACATCTATTATATGTGTATGCATATATGATAATATATCCATAAATACTCCCTAGAAACATTATAAAATAATGTGCTTTTTTCAATTTCAAGTGGACAAGGTAGTGATGAGAGTTAATGTTAATGATCAATTGACAGATTTTAGAATCACCTGAAAGATGAGCTCCTGGGCATGCTAGTGAGGGTTTATTTTTGATATATTAATTAATAGGGGAATACCTATCTTTCTTGAGGGTAGAACCTTTCACTGGATAATGTATTCTAGACTGTAGGGTGAACATTGGGAGAATATGTGCACCCTGATAATTGATTGTTTTTTTCTCATTTCAGAATCTGAATACAGCCACAAAGCTCTTCCCTGCATATGTCTTTGAACACAGACATGATGAGGCATAATAGAATCTTTTGTCACTGATGATAAAATTTTTCTTGTTAATTTCCTAAATTTTAAGCTAATAGTGTCTCATAATCTATTTAATTTACCATAATATCTTTTATTGGTCCAACATAGATTACAAATTACATGATATAAAACATTTAGGGAGATAGGTTATTCTCCTTATTTTTGCAGGGATATAATATGCATGTGTTATGTGAATATTAGGAACTCTAATGATTAGCTCCAAATACCATTAATTTCTCAATGCATTAATAAGCAACGTCTTACCTTGTTTTTCATGTTTCTGTAAACCTACCTAAAAAATTTTTGTGATAGCCAAAATACACCTTTAAATATGCCACTGTGGAAATGTGATTACAAACTTTCAACCTATGATTGTGCAAACCCCTCGCATTCAGTCAGTGTCTCTTAATAAACCAATAGTCACAACTTTTAAAGCTACTGGTTCAACCAGTTGGCTAATGAAGATTTGTGGTGATTCGCCTCTAGAAAACATAATTTAATACAAAACTATGAATTGATTGATTCACATATAAATCAGAGATCATGGTAATATTTTGTGGATATGTTGGTAATATTGGTAATACTGGTAATACTTTGTAGCAGTCTCTGTGGTAATGTGAGTCCACAAAGCTGTGCTCACAGGATCAGCATCCCTTCCCTGTCTTCTTAATCTTCTTTTTTATGCTCATGCTGTGGCTTTCAAAACTGTTACTAAAATTAATTCTAGGAGAAAAAGCAAAACTATGTGTACTGAAACCTTTCTGAGTCATTCTTTACTCGCCTTTGGATATTCCAATCTTTTGCTCTTCTTACACCTGGCCCTGCAATATCATTTTGAGGTGAATAATAGAGGAAGTCTATAAACAACAATAAAACAAAAAGGGCCAGAGATTGACTATTATGATATTAAACATAAATAACCATAAAGTACACTTGGGGAGCTAAATGATTTTGAACATTGTGTTTCCGACTTGCTGCTGCTCCTCTTATTCTTAAACTGTTGTTTCTTTGAAGGGAGGAAGAACTATAACAGCACTCCTTTCTAGGGAAATCAGTGAACTGCTGTCTCCTCAGAGTGGTGACAAATCAGAACATACTGACAAAAAGCTCAGAATGTTGTTTTTCAGGTAAAATCAGATTGCTCATTTGTACATGTTTTAGCAATTGGTGTAATCTAGCCTTGGTAACTGTTATAATCTTCTCAATTTGAAATCATGGCAAGTCATCCAAATCAAGGGTACACATTCTGTACATATTATCAAAGATATAATTTGGCATAGATATCATTATCAACCCTTCAAAATTCAGTGAGTAGTCATCAAACCTCCCCTCATAGTTCAGTGAGCTTTTTGGAAGAAGAGGCAGAAAGATTGTAAGAGCCAGAGGGGATGGATGACTCCAAGGAAACAGTGTCCTCCAGATATAACAGGACTGGCACATATACTGTCACAGAGACTGGCAGCATGCACAAGGCTAGCATGCTTCATTTCAGATGGGTCCCAGCACTATGAGTGAGAAGTGGACAGCCCTAACCAGAAGCTATCTCTAATTGACAACTGCTTGAAAAGGAAAAAAATAGTTTTCACCCATAGTGCCTCCTGAGTATCCAAACTACATTTAGGGTAGTTCCCATTCTTGACAGTAAACAGCTAACCAAAAATGAATTTGATGGGATTTCTGTAGAATTTTTGTATTTCTTTATTTGGGAAATTTTTTTTGTCTTTTTGGTCTTTTGCTCATTTATTTTTGTTTCCAGAACGAAAAAAGAAGTATTGGAAATACAATATATAAAACACAAAATTGTATAGATGTGCTTTTTTAAAAGAATAGTTTTAACCCTCATAATGGGCACACTGTTCTGATTACTCTCTATATTTGGAAGGCTCTTGATAATAGAGCTTTACAGTTATATATTTATATTTTAATTGCATTAATTTTTTTGTTTATTTCTGTGGCTTTGTCATAGGATTTTAATGATAAATAAAGTATAGATGTTGTTCCTAACAAACCAAGCTTAATTATATAATGAGTAAAAGACACATATTTTCAAAAAGAGTTGAGTCCTTATATGGCAGGTGCTTATGTAAGATAGAAGTTGGAACTTCATACAAAGGCATACTTAATCATATAACTCTATACACTTAAAGTTGATAACCACTTCATTAAAACATTTTCATTTGTCACAGTTACATTACATTAACATAGCTTGACAAGTTTTAATTTAGTTTATTTGTTTTGGACAAAGTTACATAAAAGATACTAGAATGAGCATATCATGCACCAACTGTATTTAATAATGCCGTTAATAATTTCCTAAGTAAGGCAATTAGTCATTATGAATGTCAGTAGATTTTTCTACTTTAAAATAAGAATTTGAGCTTAAGAAATTTTATAGCATTAAATGTTTACATTTATAAGATATAAAATGTCAAAACAATACTCAATTTTCAATTTAATAATTTAGGTAAATAAAAGCAAAATGGAACCAGAGCAAGGGAAATATAGAAGAGACTAGAAATTAAGAGAATAAAATAAAAATAAAATCTAAAACTTGATTCGTCTTGATTTTTTACAACTCCACTACCTGTAATTTTGTCTTCTACAAAATAATGAACTCATCTCCAGTGGGTTGAATCTTAAATTTCCCTTCAGAATTCAAGTTGAAATGTAATCAGAATGCTACAATTTTAAGAGATATTACAGTGACTATGTCATGAAAATCTATCTTTCTACAAAATGAGATTTAATGGTCCTATAAAAAGTCTGGGCAGATGGAGGCTTTTTATCCCACATCACCCTACTCTTCTCCCATGTGCAAAAACGTTAACCCCTCCCCACCAAAGGTACACCTTTAAGGCATGGTCTTGGAAGTAGGGAACAGCCCCACCATCATGCCAGCACCTTGATCTTGAACTTTCCAGATATCAAAGTACTTTCAGATCCTTTGTTCTCTAGCACATCTGGATCAAGTAACTGTTTGTATCATAGTTTCTTCATCTGCAGAATAGGATTGATAATAGTTCTATCTCAAAGAGTTGTTTGGGGAAGTAAATGAAAAATTCTTATGAGTAAAACATTTAGAAGTGCTAACATTGCTGAGGGCATGGGATAATGGCAGTACATGTGTATGCTATTCTATTGACTGTCCTGGAGCCACTTTGGAAATATAAACCTTACATGGGACATTTGAAGTTGCTTACAACCTCAGAAACAACCATTTACACCTGAAAATATCTACCAGGAAGAGGATATACTACTAACATCTTTGAACCTATTGAAATGTTCATAAAATATTAGTAACATGTATGTAAAATGCAGAATTAGAATTATAAATTTACATATATGCAATATAGTAAGAAACATTAGAAATAACAATTAAAGGATTCAAGCAAATTCCAGCAGAATAGATACTTCACAATTCCTTTAGTTACAGTTCAAACCAAAGCGGTATTCTGTCTAAAACGCTCTTGATTTTATGGCAGAAGCATGCAAAATACAGGTAACGGTGACACCAATTTTGGACGAGTAGACAGAGGGGGATTAGATTGTTAAGGGGACACTAAGAAACTACGTGATACCACTATGCTATTGCTTTTTATCTGATTTTATTCTTTAGCATCTACCCAAATAGCGTTTTCACTTACCTAGATGATCATCCAACCATGACTCTTTCTATCCAACAATATGCAAAACATAAAAATATACTCAGAACATGCTTATTATTTAGTACATATAAAAGTGTCTATTCTTCTAAATCTATTTTAGGAACTAAAAACAGCATGTCTTTTTCAATAGCCTCCCTCAGAAAGATGCCAGCTCTTGCAAATATCTTTTTCTGTTTGGTTCTTGATGTGCGAATCCCATTTCCCTTTGCATACCCTTGATGGAGCTCAGAGCACATCTGAGACACTTTGTTTACTTTAACAATGTCAAACAATTAAAAAAAAATCTTCACAGACAAAGTTGTTCTTTCATTTAACAATGTAGCCAACTGTCAAGTATGCACTATTTTAAGCCCCTTCTGTATGCTAAGCATGGAAGAGGTTACTGCCCTCTCACTGTTTACAATTTTAGCAGCAGTGATAAGACTAGTCCACAGACAACAACTCTCTGCAAGAATCTATGAAATGAGTCCTGCCAAAGGAGGGGAAAAAATGCAGGTGCTGCAGGAGTTGAAAGGTGAAAGAGGGATTGCTGGGGTAATCACACAGCTGTTTCAATACTAAAGCAGCTTAGGGAACTTTATATGCAAATTTCTGGAGTTGGGATCAAGAATTTGGAAGAAAATCTCAGGAAGGAAATTGGAATGTCATAAAAAGGATACGAGGGGAAGTGAGGCTTCTTTTAAAACAACAGCTGTAAGATTCTCTCCAGTGTGGCAAAACCCTGCCTGAGACAAATGGAGTGAGGCCTATCTTCTCTTCTGTGAGTTTAATTTGGCTTGACATTCTGACACCATCTAATTATGAAGGCTTCAAAAATGTGACTTGCTGCATATTGTACGATAAAGATAAGGCTCTGTATGAATTTGAATGTGTATGTCCACACACATGCATGCATGATTCATGTGGCTGGTGTAGTGAATAGAAGTATAGAAATAGATGAGACTATGGAATCAGAACAGAGCTCTCATGACAGAGAAATATTAATAAATGACATTTTCAACAAGTCCACAGAGATAAACATTAGCCCATTTGTGTAGTCTTTCTCTTGAGGGTGAAGTACCACATCTTTAAGAATAGTTACTCTGGAAGGTGCATTGCAAACTGCTAGAGAGGAAAAGAATCACCAATCTTATAAAGCTGCAAACCCTGGCATCTATAACTACTGGCCTGGCAAGACATTCCTACTAGTGCAGTAGTGGCACAAACATCATGGGAGTAACCAACTTATTTGTCCAAGAGGAGAATCTAGGTACTATTATTCTGCTAAGTAAACATAGTATTAAACTGACTCCTAGTAACTTCATTATGTGCATACATCTCTCAACCACCATCAGAAAGAATTCTATTTAGCAGGTAGTGATTATTACAGAGACCCACAATTAGCAAAAGTGCAATATTTAAATATTGCAAATATTTAAAAGAATGTGGAATGAACAGTCCTTAATGGGACATCTGCATCACATCCCCTTTCTCCAAAATTCAGGGATGCTTGTAGAAAATGAGGCAGAAAAAGTTGTGTCAGAGGCAGTGAATGAATACAAGGCAGTGTCCTCTGGACATAGCAGAACAGTTGCACTATGAACTCACCATGATTGTGAAAGCATGTATAAAACAAATGCAAACTCAAACCAGACCAAATCCCAGCATGAACAGGGGAAGTGGATGTAAAGACACACCTGTAGTGGGTGAGTTATTAACAAGTGGAGGCTGTAGGGTGAGAAAGACTCAGTTTTTTTTAAGAGTGTTGCCTTTTGTTGACCATGCCCCAGTGGAAAACTACACATCCAAGAATATACGGGTAGCAGACTTTGGATTTGAAGGGTGAGTTAAGAACAATAAAAGAGTAGATACAATGTTCAGTGTGGAAGGATCTGGGTAAAGTTTGGGAAGGAGAGAATGTGATCAAAACATCATATGACCTTTAAAAGAACTAATTAAAAAATAATAGTGAATTTTTTGGTACATAATTGTCTTCATGATATAGTTATGGACTTCCATTTCAAATTTCCTGCTTGGATGTCTACTTGTGGTTTACCAATAGACATATTCACTCAACATAACAGATCCCTCTCCTGCACATCATTGAATGCCACCAGTCTCCTTAAAATTAATCCTAGTATCATATTCTGTGGCATATTCTTAATATAGTCTTCTCTATCCATTTGTTTTCCACTCATTTTTCTGCTTAGGTGCCAGTGGGAGATTGTATTGATTGTCTCTATATCTCCTCCATCAATTTTATTGGTGTTTGTTTTTTGAAATATGCTTATTTAGGTATTTACCTACTTATTTTTTGTTTGCATGAGTGTAGAGGAATGCGTGGATGGTGTTTGAAGGTTTGGAAGACTCTGTATCCTTGGAGAAGAGAAGGGGTGTCAAATCACCTTTAGCTTAAGTGAACAGGCATTTCTAGGGTGCTAGAATACAAGTTCCAGTTCTTATGAATGTATAGCAAATATTCTTAATCATTGAGAACTATGTCAGACAATTTTTTTATTTTAATTAATCTACTCCTATTGGTTAATGATTTCAACATTTTTCTTCATTATGTGTAGTGTCCCATGTTCCTCTCCACTGACTTTTCGCCCAATATTCTTTATATCTCTCTGAGATACGCTGAGACAAAGATAAGCTCATTTATATTTAACTCCTATTAAAATCCTCCAATAAGAAGCTCCTGGTCTCTGAATACCCATAACAATATTACCATCTTTTTATTTCCTTTTTTTTCAGAGTTTTATAGATTTTTATTTTTTATACGTTAAAAATTTTTAAAGACTACATTTTTATCATATTCCCTTCTCCCAATTCTTCATAAATCATCCTCTTTCCATACCCACCAAATTTCATGTGATTTCCACTTGTGAAAAACAACCAACCAAACAAGCAAACATCTCATACACACACACACACACACACTCCATGAAGTGTGTTTTGTGTTTACCAACTACTCCTGAATGTAAGGCCTGTCTCACCTCTTTTAGCAGCTATCAGTTGCTAATAGTTTCTTGTTCAGGGGTGAGATTTTAAATAACTTCTTTGAAAGATGTGTGATTCTTGTGCCCACTTCCCTCCTTAATATTAGAATTTTGTGTGGCTTAAATCATACAGGTCATGTGCATGTTGTCAGTCTTTGTGGTTTCATTTGTCTATCAGTCCTGTTGTGTTTGGAAAATTGCAGTTTCCTTGGTGTCTTCCACCACCTCTGGCTCTTACAGTCTTTTGGTCTCCTCTTCCATAAAGTCCCTAAGCTTAGAGCAAAGAGATTGAAATACAGACATCCCATTTGGGAGTGACTTATTCAAAATCTTTCACTCTCTGCACATTATCCATTGGTGAGCCTCTGTGTTAATTACCATTTACTACAAGAAGAATCTTCTCTGATGAAGGTTGGGCAATGCACTGCTTTGCATACAGTAATATATCATTAGGAGTCTTTTTACTTATATGTTGATTAGGCAGTATAATAACAGTAGGTTTGCTTCTAGGCTTCATAACTTATCCATTCTCATGTTCATGCCCTCATTAGAAGTGTCAGGTATGGGTTTGATCTCACAGAGTGGTCAATCAAAAGGTGATTAGTTATTTCAATAACATTTATCTCACTATTGCACTAGTTGCTATACCTTGCCAGAAGATCATTATTGTAGCTCTACATATTCTTAGCTCATAAATATTCATAGTCATAAATATTCATGAGATTGATGGTTACTTTCTTCTCTGGTGGTGTTTACTATATCTTTCAGCCCTATGAATGTTACTAATGGTGGAGAATCTAGTTGAGCACAAGCTTGATTTCTCTGTGTTTGACAATATAACTATGTGATGTCTTCTTCTCTATGCTTTACAATATAAATAAGTAGTGTTTTCCAAATCTGGGCCTCATCATCAGTCTGTGGAGTATATCTCTGGTGGTTTGAATGATATGACCCCAAATATGCTTATGTATTTGAATACTTGTTTTCCAGTTGGTGGAACTATTTGGGAAGTATTAAGAGATATGGCATTGTAAAAGGAAGTGTGTCACTTGGTGCAAGCTTTGAGATTTCAAAGCCTTGGGCCATTCTCAATGTGTTTTCAGTCTCCTGCTTGTGATTTGAGATGTGAGCTCTTAGTTCTTCCTGATGGTCTGCTTTCCTCTGCCATCATGAACTCCAATCCTATGAAACCATAGCCCAAATAAATGCTATTTTTATATAAATTGCAATTGTATTTTATTATAGTAATAGAAAAGCAACCAATAGAACTTGCAATATCCTGCAATGTTTAATGGGGCATAGCTGTATGGGATATTTTGAGCCACTGTTCCTGGCAGCACTGTAACCTGTTCCTGGCACTGGAGATTTTAATTGATAGCATATGATAAGAGAGAGAACTGAGGTGTTCTCTCCCCATTATATGGTAACACCATTTAAACTCCATTTATATGCATACATGTTTTAAAGAAGCTTCTGCTATAATAGATTTCCATATGGCTTTCCAAAAGTTCTTCATTGTTAGTTATCCTTCTCAATATATCCTGTTATACCCTGTTCTCTCAAACCCCTCCACATTTAATCCCCTTATTTTCATTTCCCTTTTATCCCTTTATAGCATTATATTCTATAACCTTTTTCTGGGAAGATCTTCCCCTTCCCCCTGGTCTCTTACTAACTACCTAGGATATTTTTATTCTTAAATATCAGTAAGCAGGAGTTTAATGAACTAGTCTAGAGAATGCCTCCTCAGCTTTCGTTCTTGTTAACTCTAAGTGAAATTTATTCTGATAAAATTGTATTCATATACCATAAACTTTCTTTTTCACAAACACTTTTGAGGTCTTTAAACTCTATCTTAAGTTTTATATTTTCTCAGCCATACCACATACCAGATACAAAATGACACCAATCAGTTTCAAAGATAAATTAGATAATCTTACACAAGTGCCTGTCATAAATACCATGAATTAAGAATGAAGAAAAATTTCATAAACAGAAGCCATGTATAAGTTCTTCACTTATCTTGAATTCACAGTGGTATCAGTAAATTCATGATATTCTTACTCGGTTAAGATTTAATCTTATAAAGTATTTTTCCAAGAATATTTCAGTATTTCTGTCACTATATAAAAAACCTCACATATATATCTTCTGATATTAGATGTTTTTAGATATCAATTCTAATATATATGCATATATATTATGTTTTTATTGTACATGTGTGTATACATATGCATATATATGCTATACGAAACTGTGTTATTAGCAAAGTTTTTAGTAGTAAGCAAGTAAACTCAGTATCTGGCAAAGGATATTAAATTTGACAGGTAGGTAGACATGTAATATCTTTAGATTCTCACTTCTACATTAGGATGCCACTTTTATTCTCTGGAATTTTGTGACATGTCTGTGTGGGACCATGGTGGAAAAATAGTCAGTGGAGTAGAAGAAATCAGGAAAGGGCAGTCTTTCTTCCTGTGCTGATTAATCTTCATTGCCAACTAACTAGATACAGAATTTCTGCAGAGTTTAGATGTGTTGGATATGACATTTCCACAAAGAACTAACAGACATGGGAAACACCTGCTCTTAATGTGTATGGACCATTCCATATACTGGAGCCCTTGTGGAATAAAACAGCGGGCGTTAAGGAGAACGCATGTTGAACGCATTCCTTATTCTCTGCTCATTCACCACCATGGTATGAATTTCTTTGCTTTGTAAATCCGTCCCCGTCAAGAATAGAATGACTCTCCAGAAACCAAAACTTTGAGCCAAATTCTCAACAACTCCCTATATGTTTTGTTATTTCAGATATTTACTCATAACCATAATTAAAAGTAACTAAAACACTTATGCTGGAAATATCTATGAGTAGCCATTAACTGGTAGTGTTGTCTATGAAGAAAGAGAGAAATTGTTGTGTTATCCTTGTTGCAGAAAACCTTCCTCGACTATAGTCAATTGGCCTTCAAATAACATTTGTAGGCAAGACACTGCATTTCCCATTGGTTTCATTCCCAGGAGTACTTCATGGATGAGACGTGCGTCTTTTGTTTTGACTGTGTATTCAGTTTCCTTTAGATGCATAATGTCCTTGTGTCACATTTAAACCATGTGTCCTCCAGCCTAAATTCACTTAAGTCTTTTGAAAAGAAAGTATAAGATACCCTAGTTTACTTTTAAATGAATATATGAATATGTACATATACCAAGACAAAGATTTCACTTTCATTTTATGGGAATTTATCTGTGTTCATTATGAAAAAAGAAAAAATAGATTTAATACAAAATAAAAAATACAGTAAGCTTTGGTTAATATCAAAAGCAAATAAGAGTATAATTCATTTTCCAAGTACCATTTCAACTTAGTTAATATAGGGACACATTTCAGGTCAAAGACATCGAATACTCCTTAATTATAAGTATTATTAATTTTTTCAGTATTTAAGTTTTGTAGTTCTAAAACTGTATTAAAATACATTTTCAAATAGAATACTAAAATTTCCACCCGCCAATAAAATTCAATACTTTTAAAGTAGCGTAGATTTTAGAATTTAAAACATCAAACTAGGTAATGGTAATATTCTTAAAATAAGGAAATATGATAGCACTATAATAGTTTACATTTTGACTGCTTTTGTATTATAAATGACAGTATTATCTCTTTAGAAAAGAATTTTAAAACATCCTTTAAAAAGTCTAATATTTTGTACCCAGAATAGTGCCATTCTGAAGATCCAATCCAATCAATTATATTGAAAATATAATAATTTGTATGAAGCCCTCTACTATACACACAATGCACCTCCACAGAAATGCTATCTCTACAGTACATCTTCTGATGACATGATCTCTATGTTGGTGGCTACAGTGCACTTTCTGTTCAGCTCTGCAAAATTCCAAGACCATGTGCTGTTTGATGACTTAATTTCCCCAGGATTCTGCCTTATGTAAATGACTGTAAAAGTCTTATTTGTACAGCTTGCCATGAGGTAATTCATCCTTTTTCTTAGAGCCAATGCAAATGAAACCTGCAGAAGTGCAATAAAGCAGCAGAACACGGTTATAAATTGGCCTTGCACACAATCTATATTATACTTGTGTGCAGTCTCTAACATTACTAAAATAATGACAAATACTCTCAGAAATAAAAAGTCAAAGCCTAGAAATAAACAGAATAAGTGCACTAATACCTTCTTTTATAGCCACTCCTTGGTAATTCCTTACATGATTAACTCTAAAAATGACTTTCAAAATGCAAACTATGAGCCATTTAAAAATGTCTGTATTTGAATGTTACTTATGGTTTAAAGTAGAACCAAATAAAAATGAGGGCTTTACTGTTTTGTGCAGGAAATGTCTACTTAGGTCATTTCCTCACAGTTACATAATCCAACGTAAATTGAATGTATATTAAATATTTAAAGGAGGTTTAAATTGGAAAAGAAAAAAAATAAGGTTTTTAAATGATCAGGATTTGTGAATTTATTAGTTAAGAACAATTCATTCCTACCTTAAAGTGTCCTTGTTGCTATATTACATTCACTAGCACAACTTTTATAATTTTAAAGGTTTGTCTAGTTTTATGTCAATTCTTTGCAGAAGGCCATATAAATAGATGGCAAGTAGAGTGCTTGCAGGGCATGATGCTTATCACAGGAAAATTAATATAATTTTGGAAATGAACAATTATGTTTAAAATACATGTAAAATATTGTAGGTTCCATATAAAGTAATCCCATATACACTCCACATTGTTTTATACATATTTCCTCTAAATATTTTATCTCTATATTATAAGATAAAACTGAGAGTCATGGAGTAAAATAAGTCTTAACCATATGAGTCTGAAATAGCTGACTTCACTGAATTCTAGAATAAACAATGGAGCCATATTTGCTCTTTGACATTTTGGTACGTGTTACATGAGTAGAGACCTATTTGTGGTGAAACTAG
This sequence comes from Cricetomys ansorgei, assembly GCA_026225945.1. Lineage (NCBI taxonomy): Eukaryota > Metazoa > Chordata > Mammalia > Rodentia > Nesomyidae > Cricetomys > Cricetomys ansorgei. The sequence goes on along the minus strand of JAMJFZ010000882.1, from coordinate 1,087,694 downwards.
GAGCTTTAATCTCAGCACCTGGGAGGTAGAAACAGACAGGTCCCTGTGAGTCAGAGACTACCCTCGTCTACATAACAAGTTATAAACTACCCAGGACTACATAGTGAGAGCTTATTTAAAAAAAATGAAAGAAAGAATGCTATGTTATATTAAACTTCAATATATAAGCCAGTGGTACTGTTATCATTTTTTGCCTTAGTATTCAAAGTAAATATTTTCTGTTTAAACTATACCATGATACATCACCCTATGGTTTTTATTATTACCAAAGAGCAAAGTTTCCTATTGAATGATAATCTAAACATATCCAAGACTTGTTAGTCAGTTTTGAGTTGCTATGACATATCACCCAAGAAAATCAATTTGAAGAAGGAAAGATTCAATGCTAACAAAAACACATACTCTAAACTTGATGGTAACCAGTTTTATTTAATTTCAAAGATAGAAATCACCACCAGAGGTAAGGACATGACTATTCAAAGTCTTCTCCAAAGAATTAAGTTTATTTCCCTCTTTAGTACTTAGTACTTCTTTCACTTATTTATTCTTTAGATTGTTTTGAAAAGTAAGAACTATTATAAAATAGTGAAAATTATCATTAGCCATTATTGGACTCAGATATTCAAATTGTTTTAATGAGACCTGTGGTACCCTGCTGAGGCAGTCTCTGCTCTTGAGGCATCTTTAGAAGGTAAGAGAGGTTAACCGATATGAGAAGTTACAAGAACAAACTCGTCTATTTCTAAAAGAACAAAATCTTAACATTTTCCATTTTAAACTATTCCTGTTTCACTCAGGAAAAATGCAGGTTTGTGTTTTCCTTATCTATCAGGGAATTTAATTCTGATTATGGCACCTGTTTGGCACAATTATGTGACAATCATTAGTAGCGTGCATCTACATTAAATTTTAGGTAAAGAGTATGAATTTGCATTCATGTAACAATTTCTATGAAACCTTATTATTTGTAAATGTGAGAGCAGTTTTCAAAGTTGTTTTCTATTTGAATAAAGTACCAAATAGATTTTCCTGGTAGTTGGTATCTGTGTGGCTGTAGTTATGTGGCTTGTGTCTCCTTTTCATGATCTGTACAGGGGATACTGGGAATTCAAACTACTTCCTATCTCATAAGAGCTGTTGCAGCTGTGAGACTCAAGTATCTGATAAGATAGGAGAGGGAGTCTGGTACCCTGTCAGTGATAAAAAACGCAGAGGAGTGTATCACTAAGAAACAGATACTTGCTAGACCACCTCACAGCTGAGGATTTGAGTCTTCTCCAGTTTCATTTGTTATGTAGGTGTTTAAGATGTATTTTATCCTGGTGAAAGGTGTTGAGCACTACTGTCCAAATGCACCTTCTTTTTTATAACCCATGTGTTAAAAATCACAGAAAGAGTTATCTTTAAACTACCATTCATTTGCCATTTAATGGAAGTAAAAATGTAAATGTCACCACTCAGCAGAGGTGGCCAACAAAACCAACAGACTAGAAGTAATGGATAGGAAGCAAAAAAAAAAAAAAAAAAGCCAAACAAGTGTGGGTACTCTGCCGATCTTTATTGTACACTGGTGGCCACTTGGAAGCTTGAACTCTAAAACTTTACAAAGAAGGCTTTTTACTTGTTTGTTTGTTTGTTTTTGTTTTGCCATTAGCTCTCTCAAAACCTAGAGAGAAAAAGACTGAGAAATAGTCTTTCACTAAAGCTAAAACTAGCAGATTATAAAATATTAATGAAATTATACTTATACAAAATGATCTTTTAATAACATAGGCAGTTTTACACCAAAATTAAATCAAACAGAAAAGGGGATTTCATAAAAATCCATAGTAGGTACTTCAGAGATTCTCATTGTTAAAATTTTTTTTTCCTTTTAGTCAAGTTAAGAATAAATTCACAAGATATTGAGCTTTTGCATGTCATTTAGTGACAAATGGAAAGCCAGATAAAAGTAATTTCCTTGGTCTGGGGAGTGGTGGCACATACCTTTAATCCCAGCACTCAGGAGGCAGGAACAAGTGGATCTCTGCGAGTTCCAGGCCAGCCTGGTCTACAGAGTGAGTTCCAGTACAGTCAGAGTTACAAGAGAGAAACAGAGAACCCCTGTCTTGAAAATCTAAAATAAATAAACAAATAAATAAATAAACCAAAAAACAAGCCAAAGCAAACAAACAAAAAAGAAATAAAAAGAAACAAAAAACAAAACGACAGCAACAACAAAAGAAAAAACATAAAAAGAGATTAAAAAATAGGAATTATACTGCCTTTAGTTTCTATTCTTCAAAGTAAATAAACCAATGGCACAAAAGTATGTTACTATATTTTATATCATTTATAAACTAGGTCTTGTAAAAACATATTTCAAATCCTAATCCCATAAAACAGTTCTTTTAATTACACTTACAGTTAATTCACCCAAGAATTGGAGACATTAAGGAATTTGTCTCAGTATATTTTGAAACATATAATATTTGGAACTATTTTTATAGCCTTAAATGTATTCCAATGTTCATTGCCCCATTTTACCTTTTAGTTACAAATCCTTTGTACAAATGGGTCTGGAAGGGAACTGAATTTGAAGATGCAGGCCTCTTCTGGTTATTAGGGCAGAGGAACCATCTTATCAAAACTGAAAACTGCCACCCTCCTACAGTACCTTAAACTTCCCTGTGGAATTGGGCATTTCCATAGCCAATTTAATAATTCTTCCTTAATATCATTTCACTTAATAATGAATGATGTTCTCATTTGGTCAAATATAGTCCAAATAGCTTAAAATAGTCTATTACCATTAGAGGGATTCACAATAATGAAAGTAACAAAAATCTCTGTTGAACACAGAAAAATCAATTTTTATAAGCTGTTTTAATAGGATCACCTCGATTACTGGTTAATTCATTGACATGAATTCTCATTACCGCATATCTCACATAAGAAGAAGTGACTTAGTAGGGTGACGGTGGCACACACCTTTAATCTCAGCATTTGGGAGGTAGAGGCAGGGGGATCATTGTGAGTTCAAGGCCAGTCTGGTCTACAGAGTGAGTTCCAGGACAGCCAGAGTTACAACAGAGAAATCCTGTTTCAAAAAACAAAAAACAAAACAAGAATAACAACAATAAAAAAACCCAAAAAGCAAAACCAAACCAAAACAAAACAAAACAAAAAATGAGTGACTTAGAATGGATATTAACCTTGCATTACAACACATCTAGGAGGTGGGCTTAAAAAAACTAACATCACAAATAAAATATCAAAATGTATTTTTATAGTCAATTTTAATGCAACTTTATTATATCTTAAGACAAACACCTAGAAATGAAAAATTCAGTATATTAAGATACTGATTCTCATATATGTCCCTCATGGATGTCTACACAATGATAAAATACAGTATTGTTACAATAAAATACTTTCCAGGTTGGTAAGTGAAGATGATTTATCATCAGTTTTATAAAATAATTAAGATATAATTTAGTATGCAATCTGAGATAAAAATTAAGTGGAAACTTGCAGTGTAAAAGAATATTAGAAGCCAAGTGTGGTGATAGACAACCCATAATTTACAGCATTCATAAGGCTAAGAGAAGAAAGAAGGAGGAAGGAAAGGACAGTGGGGAGAAGGAGGAAATAACTTTCCCATTGTTAGGCTTGACTCTGTGTTTCTACTGTAATGATTACACTGTATAAATTTGCTTTGTGATTTTATTCCAGCAGGTATATGAATTTAGCTTTTATATGTTAAGCTATTTGTCTAAAACTTGTTGTGATACACAGCATGCAGCAGTAACAGTTGCAAAAATAATTTACAATATATGATACATTGGGTGAATCATCTTTTTCTTCTGTTTTATTTATATTCTTCTCTGAGTTAATGCCAGCAATGTTTCATTTGCTGAATTTAAAATATATAATCCATTGGGTTCTAAATAAAGTTTAACTAATGATTTTTCAAAATGTTTTGTCTGCTTTTACCTCTGGGCCCCCCTAGATGAAATCTAGAATCAGTTTGTTAAATTAGAAATGTTTCACTGCACTTTTGTTTTCGTGTTGAGGAGGAGCAGGGTATGGAGCCCACACTGGAATGAAACTTGCCATGCTGGCCGATTTGATCTTGAATTTTCAGTGGTCTGCCTACATCTTCCTCTGTGGCAGACAGACAATGTGTGTGTCACAATATGTGACTTTAATTAGCATTTCCATTAAAAATTGTGAAAAGTACTTTGATAGTTTGAATAAAAATTCCCCCATAGGCCCATAAGTTTGAATACTCCCCTCCAGCAACACCACAGGTGGAATAGCTTGGCAAGGATTAGGAGGTGTGTCAATAGGGCAGACTGTAGCCATGGACTTTGATTCAAGTTCAAAGGCTTTTTCTTTGGTTAATTCCATCCCTGGTTCTTAGACCTGGAGATCTGGAGCATTTTGGCCTCCATAAAATCTACTCTTAATCCAAGAATTAGAAGGCTTAAGCCTCAGCCGCCATACAATCTAGAACATTTAAGCCTCCTAGGCTTACTGCTGACTGACTCACTCTGACTAGCTCCTTCTGAACTCAGAGCTGTATTGAACTCAACTGACTCTTCTGGTTCAACTCAATGCTCTCGCTGTTCTGGCTCCAGGCTGACTGGTTCAAACTGAACTTCTGAGCCAACTTACTGTTTCTTACAGAACTCGTCTGATTTGGCAGAGTCTGGCAGACTCTCACAACTTCTTTGACTGAACTGCTATGCTAACTGACTCACTCTTCCAGTCTGATACTGACTTCTGTCGAGCAGCTTCTGTGTCTCTGCCTCAGACTCCTCAGACTGCTTCTGCGTCTCTGTGAGCTCACTGTCCCATACTGCCTTGGTCAGCCTCTCTGCTTCTCTGCCTTACTCTCAGTCCTACAGCTCTATGTCTTGTATTCTCTCTGCCTCTTATCCACCATACTGCCTCTCTAACTGTCTCTTTGACCTGAGAGCCTGCTTTTATATCATGAGAGTTGAATGTGACCTCACTCTGCTAACTCTTCCCCTAATACATCACTTTGCCTGCCCTTCACTCTGACTCATCTCAGAAGTCACTTCCTGTCTGACACTGACTATTTCTGAGCTCTGCTACCTTTCTCCCAAGCACTGGGATTAAAGATGCATACTACCACTGCCTTTGGAATACCGTGACTAAAGGTATATAAGATTCTTAACATTCTTTCTACCCTAAAGCAGTCATGCTGATGGATTAAAAGATTAAATATTCCACTACAGCAGACTTTGAGATTTTAAAAGATCATTCCATTCTGAGGTAGATTTCTGCTGTCTCCTACTTTTAGATAAGGATGTAAGCTCTCAGATATTGCTGCAGTTCTATACCTGCCTACCTGTGGCCATGTTTCCCTCCCTGATGGTCATAGATTCACTTTCTAAAGCTATAAGCTAAATAAACCTTCTTGCTTTATAAGTTACTTTGATCATGGAATCTCATCACAACCAGAGAAAAGTAGTTAAGATAAATACTAATTTTCAAAAGGAGACCACTGTAAGTAAACATTCTCCTTATGGTTATTGACTATAGCATAATATTTACACTAACTTCCATATACCTTGGTACAATCCCATAAATTTCAGTTATAGATGTCCATTGTCTCTCCCTGTTTGTACCTTAATATGCTTTCTATGGCATTTAAGACTTGCAGCATTTTTGTCTAAAACAAATTAATTACCTTTAAGACAGTTTTTTCTCTTTGTATTCATTTCTTCTTGCCAGATTCTATTTTGCCTTTATTAAAAATTTTTCTTTGGGTATTCCTAAAAGTGATAAATGTGTTTACTGTAACAAATTTTATTTTTCTCTTGAATTAAACTGAGTGATGTTTTTGTATTATATATCTATACATCATGGACCTACTTTTCACATGAATCTAAATGAAAAATTCACCATTGTCATTTGTTGCAAAAGTAGACTTTTATTTTTAAAGACGTGGAATGTAATAACCACTAATTTTGATAATTTTGATTTTAGTCTTACTGAAATCTTGTCCCCATTATAGTGTGAACAAGAAAAAATTTTTAATTTTGAATGAATGGGGGAGAAAACATAGTTAAGTGACAAACAGAAATAAGAAAGAAAAATGATGTGAAATATATAGAATGCATATGTGCATTGTTGGTGAAATACCAACTGGTACAAAATTCGAAACAGCTAATTCTAGAACTGTCCCCATCTTTGAGTTTAAATCATCACTGGCTGCCATGAAGCTTTATATTTTTATGTGATTTATGTGATATGTGATATTTCCACTGATGTCCAAGAGTTTCTGTAATTTGTTTTTGGAAAAGGTGGGTAAAGGTAGTGTTAAACAAGTATTTGTATGGACTTTGAGCACTCTTGTCTTCTTTGTATTTTTATTTCATATTATCTCAAAAGTTATTATTTATGATACTCACTATGATTTGAGATGAATATGGTTTATTATGTTAAAGGATTTCTTTTTTATTAACTGTATGCCAAAGTTTTATTAAGAGCTATTACAGCAAATAAAACAATTTTCATCCTTGACCTGTGTATATGTCTCTAGGCTTCCATAACACTGACTCATTATAGATAAATCCTGAAATAATTTTCACTTGATTCCAATGTATTATTCTTTAATATATAGCTGGAGTCAATCTGACACTAATTTACTTAAGATCGCTGAGCTCTTATTCATAAATAAAGTTGAGTTGTGATTTATTCTAGAGCTCTGTGCTTGGACTTTGACAGTGTCACATTATCGTATAATAAATTGGAGAGAGCTCCACTCCTGACCATGATAAAGTAAGTCGTACTGCATTTGTCCTCCCACTGCAGCCAAATAGAAAACAAATTAAACAAAGCAACAAGCAAAGATTTCTCAACAACAGACCATCTTTAAAATTCCTATTTGAGTAAGAACAGTTAACATGAAAACCTCTGCCTTATTTTTTAACTGTATTCTTGTTGCTATATAGATAGGACAGTTATACTATAGATACACTGAGATTATCCATCTGTCTGTATTGAAACATTGTACCCATTGATTAGTTAATAACTCATTTTCTTCTCCTATTTCCCTGGAAACTACTATTTTTATTTTCTTTTATGAGTTAGACTATTTTCTGTACTTTATATAGGCAGAATTAGGTGAGATTTATTTTTCTGTGAGTAGTTTACAGAAATTAGAATTATGTACTCAAGATTAAACCATGTTGCCTATTATATAGTTCCCTGATTTCATATTTTGAATAGCATTTTAAATATAGGAATATAATGCATCATTTTAACATTTATCTGTAATAGATGTTGAAGTTGATCCTATACCTTAGATTTTTTTAAATAATGCTACAATAGAGGACTGCTAACAATTTTTGACATCTTAATTTTCATAGTTTTCAGGTAGACACTCAGTAGTCAGTTTGTTTAATCATATAATAAGCTTAGTTTTGAAATTTGGAGGAGCATTCATATTTCTTACCATAATAACTAGATTATTTACACTCTCAACAGCAGTATGCAAAGCCATGTCTGCACCATCACTGGCAGATGTTGATTTCTGTATGTTGGTTTTGTTTTGGTGCATTTTTGATTTGTTTCTTTGTTTGAATCATTGTTACTCTACTGAGTAGTTTCTAGGAGTCTAAGGGTAAAAGCAGGCTTTTCTTAAAAAAGACACACAAACATCCAGCAACTGCTTAAAAAGAACCTCAACTTAAATTTTACTAGTACTCGGGAAATGAACAATCATATTTATAAATTGTAATTCATTTTTTAAAACGGGATGTAAATAAGTGAAAGTCTTGAAAAATAGTATAGGAGTCATGAATATTTATATTATGGAATATTGAAATGGCTCATAAATTGTTTACCAAAGTTGACACAAAGATAATATGTGCATGCCTACTCATACATTCACACATATTTGTAAATGCAGTAAAACTATGAATGTTATATAGAAAGGAATTTATGTAACTTTGGAATATTTGGAATTTCTTTCTTATACAGGGTATAAGAAAATAACACCTAAAAGTTTTTTTAAATAATACATGAAATTTTACCAACATTTGATATCACTAGTATTTTAAAGATATTAAAATATTAGATTTAAAAATATTAAAATTAAAAAATGTATTTTTCCAGATATAAAAAATTTAATATGATACTAAGAAAAAAATGATCCACTTGTGTTTAAAATGAGCAAAAACTTGAGAAAGAAACACAAGGAGGTGGATACTGTGTCTATATAAAAGGATTATTTACAACATGAAGCACATTGAAAACCTAACATGTGGAAAAATGAAACTATTTGAAGTTGTTAAAAAGAAGAAAAATCTACAATGGAGAAAGGTCTTTCAAAACCTCTATTTTTTCTATTTAAAATAAATAGTTATGAGGACTAGAGAGATGGCACAGAAGTTAGGAGCATTTATTGCTCTTAGAGAGGATTTTGGTTCAGCAAGCAAAATACTCATACACATAAAACAGAAACAAATACATTTTAAATAAGAAGATATATATTTGTATCCTATGTAATTCTACTTGTGGCACTGATGGGAACATTTTTTAAATAATTCAACAAAAGGTGATGATTTTCAGTAATATTTTGAAATAGGCCCAAAATAAAATCCATACATATATTGATCAATAGTTGAATGAATAATTATATAACTAATAAATAGCACCCCCATATAAAAATAAAAGAAAGATGTGCTATCAATATGTAATGAGGGAAATGTATAGAAGAATATTTAATATTTTAATCCAACTACATGGCTGCTCTGGAAAAGGATCACACTCAGAGGCCTATGTGGTTTGGATGGAATGCAGAAAGAATGTTAGTCAGACTAATCCTGTCCTTTGTTTGTGTTAATACCAGGTGAAAGGAATTTCTGTGGTAAAAGTAACTTAGTGCACACCTTTAATCCCAACCCAGAAGGCAGAGGTGGCACATGCCTTTAATCTCCAAGACAGAAGCAAGTAGAAGCGGAAGCAGGAAGCAGAGCTCAGAAGGAGTCAGTGTCAAATAGGAAGTGACATCTGGTCTGAGATGAATCAGAGTGAAGAGCAGGCAAAGTGATGAATCAGAGAAAGTGTTAGTAGAGTGAGTCTGAGTGTGGACATACCCAACTCTCATGATAGAAAAGCAGGCTTTCTGCTTAGAGAGGAGGCAGTCAGAGAATCATTCAGATAAGACACAGGTGGTTCAACAGAAAGAGAGTTTGGGAGAAAGAGTCTACTAGCAAGAGTCAGTTTGAAGTTGAGCAGAGCATTTTAGACAGAGAAGTTGCAAGAGTCACCCAGAGTCAGAAGAGTTCAGTCAGAAACAGTCAGGTGGCTCAGAAGGTTAATTTGAATGGCATCTTGGAGGAAAGTTTGAGTCAGAACAACAAATGAACAGCAAACAGAAGTTCAGTTAAGTATAGCTCTGAGTTCAGAAGAAGCCAGTCAGTCAGCCAGCAGTAAGTCTCTGAGGTGGAAACATTCTAGGTTTAGGTTTGAAGATTAGACTGTATGGAGGTTGAAGCCTTCCAGTTGTAGGCTTAAGATTAGATTGTACCTTGCTCTTCCTTGAATCCCATGAATAAAAGTACATCTATAGAAACGATCAAGGAAAACCTTCAATGTCAACCTCTGGCTTCCATATGCATGTTCACACACACAGACACAGACACACACATACATACACACACCCAAACACACACACACACACACACACACACACACATACACACATACATATTCACACATACACATACCCATGCACATATACCAAAAACACAAATACAACCAAAAGAAAAAGAAATTATTAATTTTACAAAATGAATCTCAAAAGATATATTGAATAATTCAATTTTTAGGAAGTCATAAAGACAATAAATAGCTATAGCAACAGGAAGGTTGTTATTCCTTGTTAGGACCATATGTTATGTATATAAACTATGTTATCTAAAGGGGGAAGTATAATATTCTGAATGTTGTAAAAATTAAATATATTAATGGTAGAGAAGACTATTTTGTCAAACATTTATAAATCCTTATTATTCTTCATTCTTAGAAGGGGTATGTGTTATTATACACCAAAGTATTTTAAGGTTTGTTTAAAATAAGTAAATATTACCATCAGCTTTTTTAAAGAAAATATTATGTATGAAAAAGAAATATTGACTTCTTTAAGGCATGAAATAATCCCTAAGACAAACATACATATTTAAGCAATCAGGATAAGACCATTCTGTTTTGTATTGTTCATTTTTTCTGATGGCTATCTCTTAACAACTCTATGAATATTTCATAAATCTATGTTATATTATCTAGAAAATCATCTATATATTTCACATTATCTTTCATTTTATATAAACAATAGATACATTAATCTAAGGAAAAGATTTTCACATTTGTGAATATAACACTCCTCCTAGTCTCAAAATTGCATAACCTTAAATTTAAACAGTTCTCATTGAATGACCTGATGCTCTATAAGGATATCTGGACCAAGTAAGAAAGGCAGGATTTTGACTGACCAGTCTGAGGCTTAGGTTCCCTCCCAACTTCGTTCACCTCTCCGATGATTTTGATAATAGAGAAAACAGCACTTCATCTTTGACACACCTAAGTGCACACAAGCAAATTCACACCATTCGTTCTTTTTTTCCCCTTTTTTACCTTTTCATCCCTTCAATTTTGCTCTAATGTGCCAGCTGGACAGCAGGTGTTCCTTTCACTGTCAAGGATTACTGTCCTCTCTCATCATCATTTCACACTTCCAAGTCCCTCTCTACTGACACACAGCTCCCTGAAGCTTTGCCTTAATCTTTCCACCTTTATCAAAGGCATTGTCACCAAGAACATAAAACATATTATGCTCACTATGTGGTGAGTTACAGTGCTACATTATGATATTACCTTCATAATATTACTTAAGAACCTTCAAAACAAACTAGCATAGATGTAAGAATTACATCAAGTATCATTGAAAATTATTTTCTCTATTTTTGACAGGAGAGTGAGGCAGAGTCTAGGCAGAGCCTAGAGCTCCAACTGAGTATGTAGCTGAGAATGATCATCTTGCCTCACTTCTGGAATATTAGGATTATAGGAATGCACTGCCACACTTACTTCCTTTGTCTGAAGTTAACCCTTTTGATTAACTTCAACCACAACCTTTGTTATTAATAACCTTTGTAACATAAACCCCTACCTAAAATTCATAAGATTGTTCATGAAGCTATTTTTCTAACTCGAACTAAACTAGTCATTGTTTTCCTTTGAAAATAAAATCAACTAAATTTACATTTTATAAAAACGAAGATACATAAGTGAGGTGTGGATATTCCCAAATGCCAAACATTTAAAGAAACCTACATTATTCTTTCTCAAATTCTCTAAAATTGTTAAGATAATAGAATATTTTAAAATTCTTTTTAGGAGGTCAGTAGTATCCCCAAAGAAAGTAAGACATGATTATACATCAAAACAGTGAAAGGTAATTTTAGCCAATACATTGAACATAGAAGCAAATCTTTTCAATAAAATAATAATAAACTAAGTTTGATAGTGTATAAAACATTCATTCACTATGATCAAATAGCTATCATTTCTGGTAAGACAGAATGGCTCACCAAATGTAGATTACTGTGAATGATACACATGTCAACAGAATAAAGAACAATAAATGCAATCCGCTCATCAAATGCAGAAAAGTCTTTTTAAAATTCATCATTCTTCCAAGGTAAATGCTATCAAAGAATGAGATGTTGAAGCAATGTGGCTCAAACTACTGTAGACTATAAAGAAAAGCCAGTAATTGACATTACAATCAGTGTTGAAAATGGTGAGTGCTTCTTTTATTGAGAACTAGAAAATATACACTCTAATCATTTTTGTTCAACAGAGGAGAAGTCATTGCAGAATCAATTAGCCACAAGCCAAGAAACAAAAACCATCCAAACTTGTAATGAACACCTTGATTTGTCATTGTTTGTGAGGGGCATGTTTTTATATATACAAAACTGAAAGACCCTAACTAATGCATTGTTTGAAGAAACAACTGTGTGCAATAAATTTACAGTATACAAAACCGATGCATAAATCAGTCTTTAGTATTTCTATGCATTGACAATGACCTACTTAAAAAAAGTAAGTAATCGGGAAAATTTATAACAAAAAATCACCCTCAATAAATCTAAAATGTTAGAACAGAAATAAAAGTTTTAAGGAGGTGAAAGTTATATATACTCCAAGTATAAAGCACTGATGAAATATTGATTTATTTTAAATAAAAGAAGATGATTAAAATGGGGTGAGCATCTTCATGTTCTTGTCATTTTAAGGAGCTTGGAGAAGACAAGTGTTTTATAGATAACATCTTAATGAGGCTCACAGAGATTATCAATGGAAGAGATATATGCCTTGAGTATCTGATTGACTACACACACACACTCGTTAGAATGATAGAATGATAAGCAGAAGATAAACGTTGGAATAAAGGGAATACAATTCGACTATCCAACTCCTGGATTATTCATATAGCCTTCTTTTGATGCAAAGGAATACAGGATATTCCTTACTTGAGATTTAGCTCAAGTTCTAAATGCAATTGATCACACAGGAAGATGTGTTGAAAGTTGAACATTTGTTCTTAAGAAGACACTCCACCATCTACTTCTTTCTGCTTTGAATTTCAGAGGGCAAACCAAGTTTATTTTAAAAATTATACTTTTTATATTTAAAACTATACCTTGTCACACCGTGGGTCTTAGGAACTTTATTTGCACTTAAAACTGTTGAAAGTATATCGTACATGATATCTAGAAATATTTGTGACATAAACTAAAATGTATCACTAGTATAACTTATTACAATATATTATTATTATATAAAACTTTTCAGTTGCAGAAATTCTAACTTTTGTTTTTCAAGGTAATTTCTTTGTCTTTCTTGATACTCTTGAATGAGTCGTTGTTAGCATATTTTTCTTTACTTCATGAATGACATTTGTTCCTTTCACTATGTTTATAATGCCTTCTTTGAGTTACTTTTTATGTTAAACGCTGCATCTAGTCACTTTCAAAGGCAGTTTCTTCTGTTTCTACTTTCCAGAGTATGAGCCATATTTTCAGTTGTTTTTAGCCCTAATTTCTTATTTCTATAGATATTTTATAGAAAATTTGGAAGCTGAACATTTTGATTAATATATAATAATATTACAGTTACTCCAACAATCAAACCCTGAGCTAAACTCTGTTTTTCACTGTTTATTTGTTAAGGGACTACACACATTATTGAGATCTATTTCAGCGATTCAGTATCAATCTGCGAATTGTACTTCCCAGAGGAAAGATTCATGTATGTTATTCAAGCTGTTTAAACTGATTACAAAGTCTGTGTTTGTGACCAGCTGGAGGAAGGGCTACAGGTCTTCAGCTCACCCATGCCTTCCACTCATTGTCTACTTCAGTGTTTGACCTAAGTTTCATTTTTTTTTGACAATTATATAAATCTGTTTGAAACATACAAATGGTTCCAAGAACTATACCAAAGGCTAGCAATGTCATCAGAATGCCTACATCAGAGATTTTCCCCTTTGCTGTTACTAGTCCACTTGATATTTCTATCAGTGGTTTTGAAAAGTGTCTTGGTCTACGATGTTTTGGGTCTGTTACAATAAAACCTTCATTACTGTTACCACATCGTAACAGGGTATGTGGGTTAACTTCAGTCTGTGTTCCCCAGGACTGTCATTCATATTTGGCTCCAGAATAAACACTTTCTATTCTCTTTGAGGTGAGAGTGTGTTTTGCATTAGGGGTCTTTTAAGGAAGGCCCATAGTGACTTCAGGGTAACAAACATTTCAAACATCTCTTCAAAAGCTTTTTTTTCCCCCTCACTGGCAGCCTACATATTACTGTTGAGGTGCCCTAATTGCTAGCTAATTGCTCTGTGATTTTACATCAATGCCTTGGAGGCATAGGCTACCGAGATTAATCCAACCAAATCCAATATGCTGCAGAGAAATAGTCATAGAGATTAGGTATTGAGGTCTGAGCTGAATGCAGGAAAGTTCTGACTTCTTGTCTATTGTACGTGGTCTCCAGTCAACGAGAGCCAGACAACACAACATTTTAGCATTTATCTTTAAAGGATCCATTAATTCCCTCCTAACCGCCCTGCATTGTTGTCTCCACTGTTTCTACTATCATACTTAGTTTCTCACTTACATTTTATTTCAAATATTTTCACTAACCTTGTTTTGTGACTTTCTTCTCTCTCCTGAATCCTATTCCCTAGCCCCCTCATTTGTCCATGGCATGTTCTAGAATCTACATTATGGATCTGAATTTATGCCCAAGGGAATTTCTTCTTATTAACAGCTTAGCTCTGAGAACTGAATGCTAGGTGAAGGGGTATGCACAATATATTCAGCTTTTTGGGAAATATCTTTTTTTATTTTTTAGAATGAACAATTACCCGTGTAAACATGAAAACTGATGTTTAAAAACACAGCATTTCAGTAGTACCATACTCAAAATAGTAATTCTTTCTACAGAAAAAATAGAAACTCCTCCTTTTGTACAAAAATGACTCTACTTTATGAATGCCAAAATAGAAAAAAAATACTGAATATATGAGTTCTCCTAAAGGGAGATGGAGCTGGGTGGAAGGAGCTTGTACTTTTGATTGGACCAGTCTATATTGGATTTTCCCATAGGCTAAGCTGGAAAAGGATTGGAAGGGACTAGTCTTAGTTCAAATACCTTAGATTCCCATGATGCTAGTGAATCCTGCTAGACATCAAGACACTAAAATATTATCATTGTCTGTATACCCTTTGGAAATTATGATATTTCTAGTTGATGAATTTTCTTTTCTAATATTTACTTTCTTGGATATTGTTACATTTTGCAATAATTGCTTCAAATATCTCTTTAATTGTATGTGGCAGTTTGAATGAGAATTGCTCCCCTAGGCTCACAGGGAGTGGGATTATTAAGGATGTGGCCCTGTTGGAGTAGGTGTTGTCTTGTTGGAGGAAGTTTGCCACTGGGGGCAAGCTTTGAATTTCAGAGGCTCAAGGAAGGCCTAGCTGACACCCTCTTCCTGCTGCCTGCCCATCCAGCTGTAGAACTCTTGGCTACCTCTCCAGCACCATGTCTGCCTGCCTGCCACCATGCTTCCCACCATGCTGTGCTGCCGTGTTTAAAATGGACTAAACCTCTGAACTGTAAGCCAGTCCCAGTTAAGTGCTTTCCTTTATAAGAGTTGCTGTGGTCATGGTATCTCTTCACAGTAATAAAACCCTAACTAAGACAGAAGCTGGTACCAGGAACTCAGGTAGTATTGGGATAGACCTGTCCATGGTTTTCTGTTTTGTTTTGTATTTCGTTTTTGCTTGTTGTTTTGTTTTGTTTTGTTTTGTTTGGGTTTTTTTGTTTTTGTTTTTTTGGCTGGGGAGGAATATGGACTTTGGGACCTTAGACTAGAAACGTGATTGGTTGGACCCTTTAAGCAGGACTTAATGGACCATCTAAGCAGGAGCATAGAAGACAGTAATGCTAAAGGTAATTTGGACTGTGGGGCCCAGCTCAATAGATTGCCGAGGAGATAATATTAGTATGTGGACTAGAGACCATTCTTGCGATATTTTGTTAAAGAATATGGCTGCTTTCTGCTCCTGTCAAAAAAAATTGCCTGAAGCTAAATTGAAAACTGATGAATTAACAGCATTGACTATATCTCATGGCTATTAATGGTCAGTTTTATACAGGAAAAAATAAGTATAATAAGGAAAGAAAAAGTACAGTTAGAGGAGGAAAGGAATACCAGTAAGTGTAAACAGGTTAAAGAAAAGCCTGATGATAAGTAGAATAAAGGGAATAGAGACCTCAGAACAGGATGCTGCCCAGCTGAACATCCAATATGTGCAAAGGAATTAAAAAAAAACCCCAGGGACAGGCATAGTGGTGCACTTTGAAGGCAGAGGCTGGAGGATCTCTGAGCTCAAGGCTAATGTGGTCCACAGAGCAAGTTTTAGAACAGCCAGACTTAGGCAGTGACAGAAACCCTTGAAAACAGAAAGATGGTGAAAATGTATTTTAACTAGGGGGCTGTGTTCCAGCCCCAGCAAGTAGCACAACTTGGCAGCTTCAGCCATGCGATTCAGGCTTTGGAGTCAAGGATACAAGAAAGGGGTTATAGAATTATCTTCCATGACTAAGGAAAGATTCTGAGGTCAGTCATTTCACAGGGGTGTCCCTGCATGGAGGCTTAGAGAGGCCATTGTGTAATGGGGAAGCCTCTATTGGGTTAGAGACTCCAAGATCCTGGAGATGCAAGAGCCATGGGATACCTGCCAAGGAAAGCAGCTAACAGGGAGTGGAACCAGCGCAGGAGAGCGAAGTATGTTGTAGTCAACAAAGATAAAAGAGTTGGAGATCTGAAGAGCATTGTGACATTAGATATGAAGATGCAGAATGTGAAGTTTGCCTAGCTGGTTTTCAGTCTTGCCTCATTATGCTCCTTTTCTCCCTTTCTGAATAGTAATGTTTATATGTGTGACATATGTGATCTGATTTTTTTTTAATTTTTATTTTAGTGGGTATTACAGTTAAGAGATTACCATGAGTCTCTTTGGACTCAGGATTTTTAAACAATGTTGAGACTGTAGTAGATTATTTATGAATACTTTTGATGTTAAACCGAATGCGTTTCTGCTTTAAGATATGGCTAAGAGACTATGGGGGCCAGGGAGTGGAACACAGTAGTTTGAATGAAAACGGCCTCTATAGGCTCTTATGGAGTGGCACTAATAGGAGGTATGGCCCTGTTGGAATAGGTGTGGCCTTGTTGGAGAAAGTGTGTCACAGGGGGTGAAATTTAAGGTTTCAGATGCTCAAGGCAGGCCTAGTATGGCACTCTCTGTCCTTCTGCCTACCCATTCAGATGTAGAACTCTTGGCTACCTCTCCTGCACAATGTCTGCCCACCTGCCACCATGCTTCCTGCCATGCTGAAAGGGGACTAACCCTCTGGAACTAAATTAATGTTTTCCTCTATGAGAGTTGCTGTGGTCATGGTGTTTTCGTCATAGCAATAAAACTCTAAGATACTAGAAATTTAAAAAACAAACAAACAAACAAACAAAAAACTATGACACAGAGGCTAGACAAAGGCTCAATCAGCAAAAAAAAAAAAAAAAAAAAAAAAAAAAAAAATCTTTGACAAACCAGCATGCAGGTCCACATTTTACTTTCCCCCTCTGAATCCACCTAAGAACAAGGAGAGATAGCAGATTTATAATCCTAATATGGGAGATGTGTAGGTAGACATATCCATATGACTTATCTGTAAGCCACTGTAAGCTAATCAGAGAGGCTCAGGCCAGTAAAACATTGTCTCCAAAATCAAAGTACATACCTCAGGAACAACACCTGAAGTTAACATCTTTCCCTCACCGCCATTCACATAAACACAAGTACATATACTCTTGCACCCACACAGCAGCTAACTACATCTCTTATTCTATCTTCTTTGTTTGGAATACTACATTAAATGATTATAATAAGAAGCTCAAATATCTTTATAAGCACCAACAAATTAATGCCAGCATCATCACTAAGAAGTGGATTGTTAGAATGCAGTAATATCCTGGCTTTAGAGGTTTACAGAGGCAAATATGTTTGCAATAAATGTTTAACAGTCTTCATTAAGCTCTCTTAGCACATTAAAATCATTGAATATTGTTACAATAATTAGTCTCTTTAACAGCAGAGTGAGCACAAGTAGGCTTGATCACGTGCCCAGATTTCTCAATGCAGCCCCCAACATTTTGATAACTTTCACTAATAATAGACGCCACCGTTGTGTAGAGAACAATCATGTCAAGGAAATATCAATTGTTGGATATTTTTATTGTGTAGGCACTATAATACCAAAAAATAGATGAAGTATCTCAGCCCAAGTATACATAGAGGATCAACATGCTTCCAAAAAATATTTTTTGTAGCTAACCTAGCATGGAAGCACAGAAATCAAATAACTATCTGAGCTGCCGTTGCTAGTATTGCAGTCACTTGGGTGATTATGAGCATTTGAAAGATGGACATATTTTGACCATTTCAATCACAGAAGTTACGGTCAATTGACTTGTAGAAAGGAGTAGAAATGGAGTTTCAGATCCAAGTGTTCTATTTTTACCAAACTAGAGGACAACAAAGCCATTTGTGACTTATCACTAGAATTTCAAGATTGTTTTATGTGCATCTGGGTTGCAAATAGGCTATTACCATGGAATTTCACTGAAGGTACTTTTGCAAAACACATTTTGAATTTCATGTAGGAAAAGAGATAAAGTTGCAATCAAAATAAATGCCCTGATATTGGCCACCTATTTCCTAAGGCAAAATGAATTTAAATGTCTCTCTTTGCTTAAACAGAACCAGTGCCAATTAGTCTCAGTAGTAATAATGTAAATTCATATTAGTTCTGAAACTGAGGTAATTTAGAAGGAAACATCAAAAGACCAATGGATGCTGATAGTATTCCTTTACTAATGGCTTAGTTGTGCATAAATGACTCTCAAGGAAATGGTGCAGAGCGGTTTTCTGAATCTATAATCTGTCATAAAGAATATACCCATATATTGTCCAACCAAATCCTACTATAGGGATTCCTTCTGAATCTTAACACTTACTTTTCATATTAATATGAAGTTTTAGCTCATCTGTAAAGCCCTCATAAACTATTTTAGATGTGTTTGAGTCTTATTTTTCAAAACCTTTTGTTATGTTACTTTGAGAAATTCTTCTCTCATATAGTTAAAGGAATAGATTTTTTTACCCCCTATCTTGAACAAATTAGTCATCTCTTAGAAAACTAGGTAATGATTTTTTAAATGTACAGTTTAAAATTTCAAACCATATTACCATTTTCTTCCCAGAAGCTTCACTGTCAGTGACTTAGTAAAACCATCATTAATCACAAGATAAGCTACAGTCATGTGGTGATTGTAATTTGGTCCCACGGAACCAAAGACAAATGATATGGAATACTATTAGCAATGATAGCTTTAATGTAGACATTCATCATGGACTTGGGTTCACTTGATGATGTGACTTTAGGATAAAAACTAAGGGAAATTGCCTATCTGTTAAAAAAGAAAACAGAAAAAATATACTACTACTATTAAGTCATAATTTTGGCAAAATTGCACAAAATACAAGAGATAGATTTTACTTTTTTTTCTTTGAAAAGACAAACTAGCAAGGGTCTCTCAAGAAGCCAGATGCACTGCAATTAGAATAACTAATGCTGATTAGTTGTTATCTATATAATTGCTAATAATAGAAGCTAGAGGTTTAGTCAAGCTATCTATTTATCTGAGCCACAAGGCTACTGAGTTTATCAGAATAGGAAGACTGCTAACAGCAGCTAAAGACACACATACACATTCACACACAAAAAAGCATGAACACAAACAAGCATACAAATATTACATTCTCTTTCATTTATGACATATTTACTGATCATTAACTTTTAAAATATACATTATAACCTAAAAAATTCATTACTGGGAAGCGACCCTTGTTATTAATTTAAGTGCTATTCAGTGAAGTCATTTGAGACATTATTTGGATTTTCAAGGACATAGCCAATCCTTAGGAAATGTATGTCCAATAGGAAGTTCTGATGTGAACAGAATACAGCACGAAAAGTGTGAAAGTAATCCACAGCTAGGAATAAATATTAGACCTGGTTGCAGCTTTCTCAATTATAAAAGGGTTAAGCTTTAAATTTTCATGTAGACAGAAAAAAAAAAAAATCCAAGTCATCAGGACAAAATTCAATGCTATTTTGCATATTCTTTTTTTGGGGGGAGGGACTTTTTGAAGATAAGGTTTCTCTGTTGTAACTCTGGCTGTCCTGGAATTCCCTTTGTTGACCAGACTCCCCACAAACTCACAGAAATCTTCCTGGCTATGCCTCCCCAGTGCTGGGATTATAGGCATGAGCCACCACCACCTGGCTATTTTACATATTCTTGATTTCATTTCTTTTTGTGTTTCTACACTTATACCTAGATGTAGACATTGATTCAGATTTAAAAGGTGGTTTATTCTTTTTCTAATTCAATCACAGATCCTAGTCCTACAAGCTGGGACCTAGAAGGTTTCAGCCTCAGCCTCCATACAATCTAATCAGCCTCTGAGATTTACTGCTGATTGGATCACTCTGACTAGCTTCTTCTGAACTCAGAGCTGTACTGAACTCAGCTGACTCCTCTGGTTCATCTCAACTCACTCACTGTTCTGGCTTTCATAAGAATAATGAAAGCTAGTTGAGCCTAAGCAGAGAGTAAGCAAACATGTATATTTTCTCTTTGATCTTATGTGTGCGTGAAATGTAATTAGCTGCTTCAGTTCCTGTCCTGAGTTCCTGCTGCAACAATTGATCACCCATGTGGCATTTTATCTAACAGATCTGTAAATTACAATTATGAAAATCATTTGCAGATCTGTGTTGCTTCTGTAGGCTTCTAAGAAGAAACTACCCCTTCCCTGCTTCTGAACATGGTTTCTGTTGAAGAGTTCTTTTTCTCTTGGCCTTAATCATGTCTTCATTGATTCTGATTACCCTCTCTCCTTCTCTCAAGTTCCCCATTTAGTATGTTGAAGCCACACAGCAAGTTTGAGTTAATTTTTCTCAATATTTCAACTCAATCATGTTTACCAAGTTAAAAATAGCCACGTGTTTAAGGGATTCAATATTTAATATATCTGGGAGTTGCTTTATTTCTAAAATATTATCGCAATTCATTTGGGAAAAAGCTGAGAAGAGGTACATTACAAGAAGTATTATGGCAAAGTGCACACACACAAAAGAAAAGATGCTCAAAATAACTTCCATTTGGGGAAGTACAATCAAAACCACCAAATAGCTACGATGCCTGTTGGAACATATGACAGTTAAAAATAAAAAAATTAAAAAATTTAAAAAAAAGCCACAGTAGAGGGGTTTCTCAATGACACGCTCAGATGTGTTTCATTCATTGCTGGTGGGATGAGAAATGGCACAGGTATTCTGCCATACCTATGGCAACTATGGAGATAGTTGGAATACAATACGTTGGGAGGTATCAATGTGTGGCAAGGATTTCACACCAGGACATGTTTAAGCTGATTGAATCTATATATAAAAAATGGAAATGCCAAATGTAAGACCAGAGTAGAAAAAACTGTAACCCAAATTGAAAAGTTACAATGTTTAAAAATAACCAATAAACATATGTTAAGTTGGGATTGGATCCTAGAACCAAAATAGTGAATAAATAAATAATAAATAAATATTAATGGTATAATTTGTAAACAATAGAATTTGTAACATGAAAATAATTTCCTAAATTTAGTCATTAACAGCAATGTTGAGAAGAAATAAAATGACCTTATCTCTTACTTTCTTGTAGATTGTTCCCCCTACTGCAAAGGATAAGAACTATACTTGATTCCAGACAGCACAGATTACCTGTGAACTACTGGACATTAGCAAATTCAGGCAGTGAGCAAATTGAGTTAAGCTATCATGTTTGATTTTTGTTTTTTTTTTCTTTGCTGTTCTTGTTTCTTGCTCCTTGCGCTTATAGGTAGAGATACATGACAGAGTAAAGGACGTGTGAAGTTACTTCAGCTTTGAAGAATCTGAACTAAGTGCTCCATGGCCAGGATACAGTGAGAATTTTAAAAAGATCTCCCTGGAAGTCATCACTGTATATCTTTCCATTTTTATATTTTATTTCAGTAACACTGTGTACACTTTTCTGATTTGTTACCGTGGGGCACATTTTAGTAATTTTACCATGGAAGTAGTGCTTTGACGTCATTGGATCTAAACATACAAGTGAAACATCTGATCAGAAGTGAAATGACTCTCTTTAAGTCACAAAGGAAGCTATCAAATGATTTTCATTCACAGTTCTGTCATTTGAATCTGTTTATTATTTTACACACATACTTTATACAATTTATCATCTTATTACACAAATGACAATTTTTTTTCTTAAACGTATTATAACCTATGATTATTACTGAACTCAACGTATTTCTTAATTTCTTCCAAGGCAGTTCAGTGTAAACACTCAGTTCTATTACAACATCAACAAAGTATTTTATTTTCAGATAATATTCATTAAATTTTTACTTTGAAAAATGCAAACAAATATTCTTCTTCCCTTGATACTTTATGTAAAATGTTCCTAAGACTAATTATGATCTACTTTAAATATTAAATTAATTTTTATCAAGTAAATAGGCATAGATCAGTGTTAGTATCCTTTTATTGATTATTTTTCCCTTCCAAATTTTCCTGTAAAATAAATCTTCACAAACTGTTGACCTTTAAAAGGAATCACAATGACATCACATCTGCTATTTTTGTTCCTAAGCAATAATAAAGAGAAATAAACACAGATCCCTACGTGCTAGTTTGTGTTTTTAGTTCTTGAGATGCAGTTTGTGGAATTTTTATTTTTACTATTTGTTAAATGTACAGTATAAAAATAGACTACTTCTGTGGCGTAAACCTCTGCCAAGGACTTTTTGTTCTATCTTCATGACAAATGCAGATTCTTCATTAAATGCAAATTTCTCATTTTAGTATTGAATAAGAGGATACTTAAA
The DNA here is from genome assembly GCA_026225945.1 of Cricetomys ansorgei. Taxonomy (NCBI): domain Eukaryota; kingdom Metazoa; phylum Chordata; class Mammalia; order Rodentia; family Nesomyidae; genus Cricetomys; species Cricetomys ansorgei. The sequence goes on along the minus strand of JAMJFZ010000882.1, from coordinate 1,065,033 downwards.
ATAATTCTGCTGCTTAAAATTACTTGCTAAGCTAGAGAAAAGATATGCATACACAAGAGCATGGTTTCTGGTTTCAATACCACTCCATGGGAATGTAAACAATAGCTGTGTTAATCTCTTAACATATAAAACCAAGTAAGCTTTAGCATCTGTGTTATTTCAAAAAATGTCTTATTCTCCTTAACTGAGAAATGTGAAGCCCTGGTTGTGGCAACCCTGAAGCCAGTATTAAAGAGAAAATACTTACCTATATTATTTTATTGTTTTCACACTACAAAATCTTTGGACCACAAATAACATGTCTTAAAGTACATGGACTTCAAAGTCTGGGACTGATTCCATCACAGACAATTGTTTAGGTTCACCAAATATACGTGTTGAGTTTATCTCCAGCTTCCCTGATAGATTGCCTATATAGCTCTTTTGCTAATTATGTTTTCTTCTGCTCTTCAAAGGAAAAATTTCCATCCAATTAACTAAATATAAAACTCCCACGTAAAAACTTTGAGTTAAAAAAAAAATATAAGCATACTAACATAGAATGGTCTCAAAGGGTTCAGTGGTTGGCAACTACTTTAAAACTTAGGCATTGTGGCTGGCATTTTTTGTGTTGCCCCAAATTTGATTGTGGAAAACATGGGTTTTCCAAAGTGACAGATAGAAGATGGCTTTTTATGGAATAGGGTTTCCCAAATGGGATTATTATTCCTAACTGAGAGGCTAGAAAAAGACCCCAAAACCTTTTCAGTGATTGACGATGCTTCTAGACCTTCTAGAGGGTCTGGTCAATGAAGTAGAAAGTAGGCTCCCAGTAGATAGAACTTTGCCTTCGTTTTGAATTCTTACCACAGGAAAAAGAGATAAAGGTAGTTGGCCTATACGGCATAGAATATATGGTATTTAAATGCAGGAGTCCAAAAAAAGTGGAACATAGATGTCAATGGCCAGGTCAGTATGTTTCCTAAAATGATGCATTAGAGAGAGGTGTGTTATAGAAGTTTATTTTTAGTTATGTATAAAATAATTGTCTTATGCACTGTTGGGTGAGGGGCCTCTTAGGTCTTGGAATTTGTATTGTCTGCAGTTGTTGGATTTATGGGGGTATGTTTGATTCCTCATGATCTGTGGTGGTTTCAGTAGAATACCTGAGGAATTCTGTATCAATAAAAACACCTGAGTTGAGGCGCTCATGGTTCTTCTGTCCAGTATGGCGCTGGCCATGGTGGTGGTTCCCTCTGTTGAAGTCTGACAGGGCCTGCACTTATGAAATATGTCTCCTTGTCATCCTTGGTGAACTGCCACAGCAGCATACAACTACAAATGATATACCAACATGAGGCATGACATCATCCAGACACATCCAACATGGAGACAGGAAAGAAACAAAAAAATAGACCTAGCAGAGTCCATTTTGTTTTGTGTTGTGCTGTGTTGCTTTCTGCAAACCTATCCAAATACTGATGAGGTGAGGCAGTCCTGACAAGACACACCTGTTATAGTGATGCGAACTCCACTCAAGAGGGAACCTTTCCTGCAGACAAGGTTATCAGGTTGTTTTTCCTGCAAACCAGACTCTATCTTAAAATCTGGAAAGTGTTTTCTCAGGGTCAGCACACAGAACCTGTCATCCAGAACTGGCTGAGGTTGTATCCCATGTTGGTAGCCAAACTTGGTACTGTAAGATTCACCCAGGTGATGCTGGCTTTGAAGGCATTAAGGGGTCATGGAGAACAGCTGAGGATTGGCACTGTGAGAGGCCAGAAGAGGCCAATGGTAAAAGTCCAGCCTTAGTGGCAATTGAGGGCCCAGATTGAAGGGGTCATGAAGAAAAGTTGAAGCTTGGCACCATGAAGAAAGCACACTAGGGGCATTGGTGAAGGTGCAGCCTCAGTGGCAGTTAAAGGGATCACATAAAGAAGTTGAGCTTGGCACTATGAAGAAAGCCCATGAGAAGCTATTGGTGAAAGTGTAGCACAGTTGTAGCAAGGGGCCCCAGGAGTTTTAAAGGTACCAGTACCATGGGGAAACCACCAAGAACAGCAGCAGCAGTGGAGTGGAGCCAGTCAGAGCCAGGAAAACAAGCTATGTGTGCTGCAGAGGGCAGAGGCAGAGAAATGATCCAAGCCTTTTGGAGGAGCCCAGAAGTTTTATGAGTGAATTCCAGATAATTGGACATTCATAATGTTTTCTTCTTTCCAAAGGCATTGTGAAAAGATTGATAAATGTTTGGTTTCATTTGGTCCTGTGTATTATCAAGCCTTGTGATTGTTCCTCTTGTAAATAGTTTTGCTGGCACAATGTTAAATTGCGTTGTAGAGATAAAGTTATATTTTGTCTTATACATAAAAGAGGAATTGTTGTAGAAGTTTATTTTTAGTTATGTTTAAAATAATTGTTTTATGCTCTGTTGGGTAAGGGCCTCCCCAGGTCTTGTCGTTTTGTATTGCCTGCAGGTATTGAATTTATGTGGGGAATGTTTGATTGCTCATGATTTGCATATGCTAGATGAACACCTGAGGAGTTCTATATCAATAAAAGCACTTGAGCTAGGGTGCTCAGGGTTCCACTGTCCAGTATGGTGATGGTCATGACAGTGGTTCCCTTTGCTGAGGTCTGGTATTGTACATATGAAAATGTCTCAGTCTCTTTCTTGCTGAGTCTACATGGTAAGTGTACAGCTACAGAGGTGTGTTAAAAATCATCCCGTGAGGACAGTAAGATCACTAAGTGTGTAAAGTTACTTGCTGTCAATCTTCCAACCTGATTTCTATGCCCAGACCCAACATGGTAGAATGAGAGAACAGATTTCTGCAAGTTGCCCTCCAATGTCCACACATCTGGTAGACTGCACAGGAATTGTAGTATGCCACCCCCTTAAATAAATAGATGTAACAAAGTTTTTTTTTTTTTTTTTCAAATGATCATGTTACTTTATACCTGGGTTAACAAATTACAGTACTTACACTGGGTATACTGCCACATATTGTTTGTGTTCAGGCAAATATGATACCACTGGGGAAGAAGGAGAGGGAGATAATAACTGAATGTTTTATACTCTAGCCATTTTGGACCTGACAAGAATTAATAATTTATTTGTAAATAATCTTTAATGAAAGTTTATACAGGGCATTCTGTGCTGTGTTTAGGAATCTGCACAAACTCCCTACAGTTCCAACCTGCAATTACATGTTGGAATCTTATTTTAGTAGAACAGTTTCAATGACTTCTATTTGAATATTGTTACTAGAGCGACTCTTAAAAAATATTTCAATTAAATAATTTTCTCTTGTTATATATTTTTCTAACAACAATGACATATTTTCATCAATGTGCTAGCCATAAACATCTGTTTTAAGTTACCAAGATTTTTTTTTCTTGCTGTTTGTTTGATTGGGTTTGATTATTAAGACATTTTATGTCCTTATTCATATACACTATTCATGCCCCTTATTTGCATATGACTGAAACATTGCTGCAAAAAGAAAAGTAAGAAATATTGGAAAAGAATGAAGAATTCTTCAAGAAGAATGGGATATTTATATGTTGCATATGTATTACGATGAACTACAACCGAAAATCTTTAAGTTATATGATGCTATTTTTAACCATATCAATTTAAAGACATCTTCTTGAAGAAAGTCACATATGTGAATTGATTAGTAAACAATGATTAAATGTTAATGTATTAATTAATTGCTATTTTTTTGTGAATTCCCTATCTTTCAATGTGTTTTTACTCACCTCTGAACTGATTCTTATACAATCAGCCTAGACATGTGAATATTTCTGCCGTAAGATAAATATTTAATGTGGCAGAGAATAAGAACTGCAGAAAACAGTGAGCTGTGTTTGGCATCCAGTTACAATGGATATAAATATATTACTCCTGATGTTCAATCTGTTAATAAACACAGTATAAAAATATATGGCCTAACTAGTAAAGCAGTGCAAGCAAAATCACATTTAACAGTTTCCTCCTTTTTGTCTTCTTTTGCAACTATTAATAAATATCTCTTAAAATTTTCCTATGTTGCTAAGTACACACTTCACTCCTGTGTTCCACATCAAGACATTTTAAACCATGGTATTTGGGAGAAGCAGAATAACCTCCAAGATTCTTGCCAGCTGGCACTGAAATGAACCCTCAGAATCATTGTTTCCTCTATCTTGAAGGACTCCCTATGGACAGCACTGAAAACAAATCTGTCTTGCTGCTTAGTGCATTTCATGTATCAGCTCCACCCCGCAGTGAGAATTTCTGCCTCTGGTTACCCGGAGTCCTTCCTGCAAGGCACATAGCCAGAAAATGGCTTTCAGCAGTCCTGTTCTACATAGGAAACATGTCTGTTAGGATGCTGACCCTCCTGACATTACCAGTGTATACTGTTTTAGGTGTGACTTACTGAATTCCAATGGCATACTGTTGGGTTATATGTGATAACATTACAGATTTAAGTAGCTCAAGCAATTAAAACAAAAAGTTACATCGGCATTTATTTTGCCACATTAGATAGTAGGTTTTAGAGAGAAATAGATATGCTCTGACATTTAAAGAATTTTCAAAATACATCCTCTCTTTTGCCTCTTATGTTCTACAGATAGATTTCTCTTCCTTGTGTCTTTATGGCTATATTTTAATCTGAAACTCTCTTATGTATTATTCCTCATTCTTCAGATCAGTTCCATTAAAATACTTTATATTATTTGTTAAATAACTTTATATCTATGACACTCCTTTAAGAATTTATTGGAAAATAGTGTTAAATTTCCCTTATAAGAAGACCAAAAGTTGTAATATTTGCTACGGGCATATCCCACCCAAACTGTTGAATTAATTTTACAAAGTGTAGTGGAAATAGCAATTGCTAATTAGCTACTGTCATATATTTTTACAGACAAGAATATTTTTTTTCTGCCAGGTAGGGTATTTATATGTACCTTTTCATATTTTTTCATTTAAGTTCACCCATATGATTTTGCCCAGATATATAACATCAAATTATTTAAACTAAGTCTTCGTTTATTCAAGCATGTAGAAGGTCAAGTAAAAATTTTAAAGAGATCAGTTTCCAATGAGTGCAAGTCTCTAGGGGTCTTAAATGATTATCAGTTTGACTTTCCTTTTTAATGAGAATTAATGCAAAACAGGAAATTATTAGTAGCATCTTTCTTATTAGTATCGATTTTTAGGAATGTGTGTTTATAGTATTACTAACATAGTGACAGTTATACTACCTGTTGTTTTGCTGCCATGCATCTATACATGATGAGGTTTAATTATTGTGTAAACAAAGAATACTTTAAAATGCTGTTTGTTTTATGAATATAGGCAGTGAGAGGCAGAGTCCACATACAACATTTCTATATATACAACTTAATGTTTAGTGTCACTCATCACCAACTTCTGTGTTTGCCAGGGGAATATCAGACAGTAAAGATTAACAAAAATTATTTTTAATTATCTATCAACTGATAACTCCAGCTTTAAAATTAAGACATGCTTTGTATTCCAAAAATGACTCCTCATTTTCCAATATCACTTTGTCTGACCTCCTAGACAACTGTTAATTATTCCTGTCATTGATTGTATTCCTCTATTTTGTTAGCATGCAGGCTTTCTACTAAAATATTTAGACCTCCTGTTTTGATACTAACTTCTTTAAAATTAGTATTATATCATATATATATATATATATATATATATATATATATATATATATATATATACATACACACACACCTAAATATGTGTGTGTATGTATGCACATATACATATATATATAATGAATAAAAAGGAAAAAAATGCAAGTCTACTTTTATACCCATATGTAAATGTGTGCAAGTAACATCTGTTGTAATTATTTAAGAGATTTCAATTTGTTCTTTTATTTCTAGCCTAGAATACTTTCTCAATATTGTAAACTATAATTTTCAATTTTTGATTTTATGCTGCACAATTGAAATATTCTTAAGGGCATTGCCTTCTAATAGGTTCCAAATATAATTGAAGAGCAACAAACACAAGCTTACTGGCTAGGGATACCTTGCTGTGATTAAGATACTAGACACCAGACAGGTAGTGGTAGGACACACCTTTAATCCCAGCATATGGGAGGCAGAGGCAGGTGGGTCTCTGTGAGTCTGAAGACAGCCAGAGTTACAACAGAGAAACTCTGTCTCTAAAACAAACAAACAAACAAATGAAAAACATATTAGATACTGAGTTCCAACAGACTTTCTTCTACTGACTGTTAGAGGAAATTTGAACAAATTATTTCATCCCTGTTTCAATTTCTTCAGCTACAAGCAGAAAGTAAAAACTACATGTTATTATTGAAACTAAATCATGAGAGAATAATAAAATTACATGATTAGCTTCTGTTAGCCTGCAGCACTGTAAGTCTTTAGTCCAGGTCTTTGCTAGAACTGTCATAATAAAATATCATAGACAGCATGCTTCAATAATAGGTATTTATTTCCTATAGTTCTGAGATCTGGGAAGTCCAAGTTCCAGGTTACAAGCAGATTTGATTATACTTCTTCACAGGCACAGCTTTCTGACTATAACATATCTTTGAACAACAAAGGTAGATAGGGAATAATCTGTTTCAAGGATATTGATTCTATTATATGGGACCTGGTTACATGATCCCATGGAAACCTTGCTACCCTCTACCCTCTAAAGTTTCCATCTTTAGATACCATCATTTTAGAGTTTTGGAATAAAATATAAGAATTGGGAAAAAACAATCATTTAAACCACAACAGCAAATCAGACTTGACCTTATTTCTTTTATTAATGCCATTACTGTATCTGTCATAGTTCATTATCCTAAATATATATGGCTAATCTTCAATGCATAAAAGAAGTAAATTCCCAGAATAGAAGGCAATGATGTCCAGGTATGTAAGGATAAACATACTATTGAAATTCTATATGATGAAAACTAAATTTTAATATAATTCATTAAAATTACCTTCATTTAAAATTATCTTGGATGATTCAAAAAATTAGCAAGCAGATTCAGTGAAGCTGAGTGTAAACCACTATGTAAATTAATTATAATTAGTGTGTAGAAGAGCTTGAGATACAATTACTGCATTTGAGATATGGAATATTGTATTGTTCATTTTTAATAATGTCCTGTTGGCCGATGATTGCTGAAGAAAGTACAGCTTGTAAGCTTGTGATTCCTTTTGATTTTTCCTTTTCATGTGTGTAATAAATGCTCAGTAAACATGATTTATGAAAGTAAGTTCACGTGGCTGATCTGAGGGTGGTCACTTCCAGCAATCTGCTTGCAAACTGAGCATTTGATGGTCTATTCTGCTGGCTCAGAAGTCACTTAGGAAGGGAGAAACATTTCCAGTATGAGACAGGATGAAAACTTCATTAAGGAAGAAAAAATAATACTAATAATAAAAGTTTTGTGATTTTCGTGACTGTTAATGAGCAAAGGAGATACTTCTTTTGTTGAGTGGATAATTGACCCAGACTACAACGAGATAGTTAGACTTCTGTGTGGAGTCAAGTGAGTGTGAATGCTAGAACAGTCTGTCATGAGTCCCCAAGAAGGATTGAGTTGTATTTTATTTTTTCTTTATCTGCGATTCATTACCTGTTGAATGCAGTAAAATAATAATTATTATTATCATTAATAATAACAACAATAATCATTAACCATTATTAATAAATATTGATAATGCTATAATCAATACTGATGTTATAATATAATAATAATAATAATAATAATAAAACCAGAAAACACTTAAAGATGAGTGAGTTCCTTGAAATCCCCATTAGAGCAGTGGGATTCTTCTGCTCCCCTTATTTCAGATTCTGGAAGAATTCCAATATCTTTGAAACAATGAAAAAGCATGTTCAAGTTAAAAGCCTTAATTTTTTTATGCTTGTGTGTTTTGAATGTACCTTGCAAGACCCTTGAATGGTTGAATTCATGAGATAAAGAACTGTGTTGAAAATTTAGAAATGTCTCTAAACAATCCATTCGTTAACTGACTCATTCTCATCAATTTATTATTAAGTAACTACAATGAAAATGTCACGGCTTTTATGAATAATTGCTGTATTTTTCAATTACTCATTTAAATCACCCATATTGGTATATTAATAAATGATCTGTAACTGAAGCTAATCATTGTAATGAATTGCAACAGGTAATGGAAACATTTTAGTTTTTCATGAACAATCTTTACCATTATTCTTAACAAAGATTCATTGCAGTCTGAAGTTAATTGATTGGCAATAACATTATTATCACTGCATATGCTATATCATATTTCAAAGATCGCTCATGAGTTTCATTTTAGGTTTGGGAAGAACCTGAGATACCCTTTCTTATTCAAGGCATGTCCAATCCATGACTCTGAAGCCACATTTGCCTACATTTATCCCAAGAATAGCTATGAATCAGCCTAGCACAAAAACACAATCTCACTTACAACACTATTCTTTCTTGCCTTTTTGCTTTCTTTACAACTTCCTTGTGTTGTTCTTGAATGAGAACTTTGTAGATGACAATTCTGTGTCTATTCCTGGTCCTTTGGGGATGGTAATAAACATAAGCATAGACAGTGAACTCTACTGCCTTATGTTCTACGCGATCATTTAAAGAGCATTTATAATAGTTTGCATATAACCTGTTACATTAGCTCTGCACTGTATGACATCCTCTGGGAGAATAAGCATAGCCTTGATTTTCAATATATGAAACACTGAACTTCATGCACAAGGTATTTTTTTAACTGACACAGAAATCTGTTTTATAAGAGAAAAACTTTCAACACTCAAGATGAACTCCTCAAACTTATATTCATTTTTATGCTTTTTTGAAGTTTTGTATATTTAATGTTTTTATGAATTAAGGTGTTCCTATATGACACAGAAATGTACAGTCCTGTTCCTCAGATTTCAGTGTTGTGATTCCAGAAACGTGCATTCACACTCACTTGGAATTAATAGATTTAGCATAGACATATTTACGACTTTTATGGAACTTGGTTATTTTAAACACAGTGGAAACATTGAATAGATTCCTCTGACTTTTAAATAGATTTTTGCTTAAATCCATAAAAATTTATATTAAATATTTCAAACAATATAGTTTAATGTATAATGAATACATTTGTAGGATTGGACACTAAGGAAAGAGTAAAAATGCTTATATTTTGCTTGCTTAACTTTAAGCTATAGGCCGTAAGGTAATCTATAATTTTGTAAATTAACAATAAAAATATGGGTGCATACAGTTGTTAAAATATATTACAACAATTCTGTCTGCATCTTTTAATATCTAATATTTCCTGAGAGTCATTTGTTAACCTATAATATTTTAATTTATCATTCCATGCTTTAGTTGTTATAGGAGTCAGATACCTAAAGTTGGATATAAATTAATGAAAATTCTGCTCCTCTACATGAACATAGTAAACTATGTAGAAAATTTAAGATAAGCCCAGTATGAATTGAGCTCAACAATTATTTAAATAACTGGGATGAGTCCTTGGAAAACAAAGATATAACAATTTTTCCCTTTTGATGACTTCATAGTCACCCTTATTGGGAAATCATTTCAAAACCAACATATTCATTTTATGTTGAGAAACATTAATGCAATCTCAAAAGAGAAAAAAGGAGAAAACCTTTTGAAAAGGGATTTTATAGGAAAAAGAAATCTGTTAACTTCATTTGACATGGAAGTTAATGCATTTAAAAAATATAAAAGTACATGGCAAAATTCATCTCTTTCAAAAACTCCTTTATTGCACTGATGCCTAATGCAGAATGCTGTCTTCTCACAACTCCCGGAAGTGATGCTTATTTGTCTGGATACTGGATACTTGTTTACCAAAAATTGATGTTATAAATAGGGATTAAATAAGCTTCATAGCTACTATAACCATTGCTACATGATTAAGAATGGATTGATCTTAGAAGTATTAACAGTGAGTATTGTTTTTTCCTGAAACTTTGGCTTGATTCACAGCCAAAGTCAATGATTTCATTTCTGGTGATCAATATTGGTTTTACTACATTTCTTGAGATCAATGGTACTCTCTTCCAGAGGCCTAAAACCTAATGCAGTTTGCACAAAATATTTGTTTTCTTGTTCCAGGGAATCATTTTGAGGGAATTACGTAGTCTCATGGGCAAATAATTTTCTTATATTGAAAAGAATTAACTTTTATTTTTCATTTATTTTAATGTAGCCTGGTTGTTAATTTGTAGCACATTGGTGGAAAAAGCCACAGCAGGAAGCTTCTGGCTCTTAGTGAGATATGTAAATTACAGTAATAATCTTTGCATTAAAAGTGATAAAATAAACTTACTGGGTCCAACTCCACGCTTCTTTTTCTGAGCTAAAGAGAAAATGAAGAACTTCATGAATAAAATTGGCAATGTTCAAAAAAGTCAGTAGGCTTTTTCCATAGATTATATTCCTTTGGTTATTTTTAGAACTCTCCTATGAAAACAGTGGAAAGATTAAAAATAAGCTGGACCGTTCCTGGCCTGAGGTTTTATCTCATCATTAATAGACATTTTCACTGAATAAATATCATATTCACATGAATGTAAAATATACTAGGCCCCTGGTTCTTCTTTTTATAAAATAAAAGTGTATGAGTTGTGGGTGTGCGTAGATATCCAAGTGTGGATTTTGTTTTGTAGAACTTGTCACTCTGTTTGAAACTCTCAAAACCCAAAAGGAGTTTCAGAAGTAAGCTTCTCACTATTTTTCCCTCAGATCCATCTTAAGCTATGATACAAGGGAGAAGGAAATAGGGACACTTTAAACTATTATTGTTCTGTAAGGGATGATGAGTGGTTTTCCTCTCACTGTGAGCATAGTGAAGCAAAAAGGGAAGAAATGGAACATAAGGTATGAACTATTGCATAGATGTGGCCACAGCTGTGGAAGCATGCAGAGACCATGCATGGACCAGGAAAGAGAGTCATGTTATCGTCATGAGGTAGCAATACCTGAATAATGACCCTTTCCTTTCCTTTTTTCCCTCATGTCCTGTTCATAACGTTTTGGTGTCAATAACAACAAGGCCAATGGCAATGAAAGTTAACAGAGAATCAAACCGGAGTGGGATTCTTCAGTATGTTCTGATCTAATTTTGGAATTTAAATTCTTCACATGAACTCCATTTACAGGAACAGGTAGGGATCTAAGAGACAAATTTTACAGAATTTGTAGCATGGAACAAATAATTCCTAAACTAGCCATTTATTTTGCTATAATTGATGTTTTCAAGCAAATGATAATATCCAGTGAAAGGCCTGAACTATTAATAATTTATATGCAATGCTTTTACAGTCAGGATTAAACTCTACATGCTCAAAAATGGCATGCATAAAATTATTTCCAGTCCCAATTTAACTTCTGCCACAACAATGGCTCTTAATACATCATCCTGTTGGGAGATAAAGGGAAACAAAAGAAGAAAGTATGAAGTTTCTTTCATGTATGTTCAGAAATGACAATTTTGAAGCTACTATGGTGCTCAGAGGTACGTTCTTTCTCCTTTGAATGAGCAATCCTGCACAGCCAGAGCCAGATCTAGCCAGGTTGCATAGCTGGTTGTTTGTGGCGGTAGTCTGCTCTGAATGGGTGGGTTTGTAATCTGATTGGTTTTCACCTACTATGACGGTTGTTATATACAGTGTTTTGAATAACATCCCAGAGAACAACTGGCAAAAAAACTTGGAAGGAATTGTTGCTTCATCCTAAAATCCAGTTATGTAGGAATTTATTTAAAAGTTGTAAAGTTGTTATATGTATGCAAAGTGAATCACAGATACCCACTTTATCACTGTTCTCTAGAGAAGTAATAGCTCAAATGAGCCTAGTCGCCTAGGAAATGAAACCCTCTGAAAATACTTATCTAGCTTGCTACCTGTGATAGTAGCTAATATACTCAGGTTTTATGTATGAATTTAGACTCAGTTATTTAATTTTTTTTTGCAAATGTCCTGTTTTCTTTTTCACAAAAGAACAATTACTACACTTGGCTACACCAGTCTAGCAAAATAAGACTCAATAATTTTTAAAATTAATAAGAATGGATCTTTTAACATGCCATGAGTTTGAAAGTGAGCAAGGAGAGGTACATGGGAGGCTTTGGAGGTAGGAAAGTCAAGGGGGAAAATAATGTGATTATATTTGCTCTCAAAAAGTGAAACAAATAATTAAAACAGAAGTTTAAGAGATAAAAATTAAAATTAACAATGAATAGCTGTACATAAAAATTCTTTTCTATTTTTAGAGATTATTAAGAATAGTAATTCTTCATTTTTACCACTAATAAGCCCTTTTCACAAACATATTTTTACATGTTTCCTATATATGCATGTAGCTATGTCAAAAATTGATGATAGTAAATCTTAAGAACATTGTTTTAAAACAATATCTGCTGTACTTAAAGTTCTGTTTATTAAAGCTAAGAGTAAATTTGAGCATTAAGAAGATTTGCTTATTTAATGTCATACAGAGTATTGAATTTTCAAAGGTGTTTATTTATTTAACTATTTTATGAGTATGGTTTTTTTTCTGTATGAGTGTTTGTATGCTACCTGCACGTCTAGCACCTGTGAACGTCAGAGGACATCGAGTGCCCTGGGACTGGAGTTACAGACAGTTGTGAGTTGCCATGTGGGTGCTTGGAATCAGAGTCATGACTTATGGGAGAGCAGCCAGTGCTCTTTATCACTGAGACAACTAGACAACTCCTCAGCCCAAGTTTTTAATCTTGATTGAATATTTGATATTTCAGAATAGCATTTCTTTTTAACAATTTCAGAGTTGAATGAAGTTTTGAGTGTATAATTGATTCTGAGATTGCCACTTTTTCTTAAAGTCATAGTACAACATGGCCAACTTTGTATAAGAAGCTGCTTATATTTACAGACGTTGCTGGAAAGTCTGTCCTAAACACAAGCAAACATCAATTTAACAGTACTTTTTATGAAACTTAACAGTATATAAAACAACTGTTTTTTTAAAAGCTAGCCATTTTAAATAGCACAATTCTAATATATTCATTTGATATTCACATACTAAGAAATAATAGTAGAAAGATATTAGAAGTCTCATTTCCCCCATAATAAAACCATGATATTTCTATGAGCACATAAAGCCTTGTACATATGATGAAAAGACTGCAGTTAGTAACGTATAATCCTCTCTAATCAGAGAGAAGGTGGGTCAGACAGCCTTTTTGTCTGGTGCACAGCATGCCCCAGTTCCTGTGAACAGGTCATGTGCTGAGAAGCCAGGCAGCAGTGAAATCATGAGACGCAACCCGTATGCTGACACTTCCAGAAACCTGTTGGATTCATTACACATTTGATTTTGAATTATTTTTCATTATTATTTTTGTACTCCACATTCACAGTGTAGGAAGTAGTGGTATAGGATAATGGTGATCAATAACCTACTGAGTTTTACACTGTGAGAATAAATATTTACTTTCCTAATGGACTTTTAAAATAGTTGATAATTGCCATGCATCAGAAGCCTGTGGACATGCTCTGAATCAATCTCTCTCTCTCTCTCTTTCTCTCTCTCTCTCTCTCTCTCTGTCTCTCTCTCTCTTTCTCTCCTATCTTTATTTAATCATTCCACAACTCCATGCAATAGATAAAGTTTTATTTTTAATTAAAATATAGCATCATTCCAAAACCTGTTCCAAACACCTCTTCTGCCTCTCACTCATGACTGCTTCAAAAATTATTAATGTTATATAAGTATATTTATAATAAATAAATGAATAAATATATAAATATAGCCAGATAAGTCTGTTTAAATATTGCTTATCTGTTTATATTTGGTGGCTGACCAATTGGTATTGAATAAGTAGTTAGGATATTCATTACTGAGTAGGTCTAATTCTCCCTCTCTCAGCAGTCATTAATTGCTTACAGTTCCTCTTTATCTCTGGGTGGGAACCCCTCAGGTTTCTCTCACCCATATTGGAATCTCAAGTGACATTGAATTTGTTCAGTTCTTTCTTAAACAGTCTTTTGTTTCCCCCATGAGTGTAGCTTCTGTGTCATATCTGGAAGACACAATCTTGCAGCAAATTTCTATTCTTACAACCCATGGAATAGGTAATATTTCAATGTTCAGTTTAGAGGGAATGCTCTATGAAGTACAACTCCTCCCTTTCTGGAGGATTTGTTCAGGGATGGAAATCTTTGCTTCCTTTTGATTGTTGAAATTACTAATGCATTCTAGATTGACCCTGAAATAAAACCTTATGTATAGTATTTAAAAATACAAAGAAGTAGTAAGCTTAAAAGAGAAGGGTTTAATTAATCACAGGAAAGTAGCCACAGCTGTTTTTGAGCACGCTGGATATATTTCTAAGATAAGCATAATTATTTGAAAGAGAAAGCTGAATGTGAACCTGGAAACTACGGGGGGTATTGGTAGGCATAATATAATTGCTCATTATTTTTATTTGCAATGTATCTTTGCATTTCCTTGTTTCCCATTCCCTTTGTTCTTTAATACTACTCAAGCCTTTCCTTGAAAACACTTTCTTTTATTGCTTGTGTATTCAGGCTGGTCCTACAGCATGTCTCATTAAGAAGTCATAATCAGTTTCTAATATTATAATTTCCACAGAAACCAACTGGGGTATCATAATCATAAGAATATGACTTTAGTAGAAACAAATAAACTAAAAAGAAATGAAGCAATTTTTTGCTAATATTCCAAGCAATGCTCTATCCCTGTTGCTAGTGTAGACCTTTAAAAGTCTTTATTTGGTGTTGTCTTTTAATATTCTTCTGATATTTACTAATGCCTTTTGAAGCAAGGAGAAAGTTACTCTCAGGTTCATAACTTGGAAGCAATATGCTATTCAAATTTATTAACACTTTCAGTTCCCTAAATTTGTTTTTATTTTCCTTTATATCATGTAATACTACTTTCCTATGTGAAACATGAATGTGTTTAAATCTCTTTAACACAGGCACATAAATAAATAATATGTTATTTAAATATTAAGTTAGTGGTGCAGATAACATTTAGTCATAGCTAATTCAAAGAGAGTGCCAAAATTACTGCAGTATAGATAACTCATCAACAATCAGTTATGAAAAAAGAAACACAGATAAACCCTGAGAACAGTATGCTAAGTAAATAAAATGAATGTACCAGAAAATAATATATGAACTCACATGTGGAATCTTAAAAATAAAACCCATATTATCAGAGAATCATGGTGGTAACTGCTGGTGGGATATGGGAGGAAATAGGAACACATAGTCATCATGTGTGAGACACTGATGAGAGAGCAATAGGTCACAAGGTTGTGTTATAGAGAGGATGTTAGGTATTTTTAATTTTTTAGATTTACTTTAACTCATGGGTATTTGTGTGTCTGCTTATCTCTGTGTGTGCATCACCTGTGTGTGCAGGTGCTTGTAGGAACCAGAGGACTGCATCAGAATCACTGGAACTAGAGTTACATGCAGCTGAGAGCTGTCAGGTAGGTGCTAGGAACCAAATGCTGGTCCTTTTATCTATAAAAGAAGCAAGTGGCTTGCTTATCCACTGAGCCAGCTCTCCAGCCCCATTGTTAGTTACTCTTCTCAGATTGGTTCTAAATCACTGGAGATAGAGAAAGGGATGACTTGTTCTACTGTACTTTCTGCTCTACAGATATGGAAATCCAAATATCATGTTATTGCATAATGTAAATTTCTACAATTAAAAGCACAAGTGAAAAGCTATTAAACAGCTCCACAAATATTGTAATGAAACTTGTCTCAGTTTTGCAGACAACCATCATCCTTATGCACCAGCATTTGTCAATGTACATTTTTCAGTAATGTAAAATTACATTTTAAGATTCTTAAACAGCAATGGCTTTACTTACACTTAGACAAGGATCTGAACATTAAAGGCTATTTTTCAGTTCTGATCATTTACGAGACATGAGGCATTTAAGTAAGTTATTTTAGCATCCCTTCATATTTATGCTGCGTTTCCATATGGCACAAGCTGTTGAGAGAATTTCTTCACTATGTATCTTTGACCACAACTCTACCATGTACCTGTCACAATAGAAAACAAAATGTGTTTTATTTAATATAATAATAATAATAATAATAATAATAATAATAATACCAAGACATACCCATATGCTCTATTGTGTTTCATTGTATAGGCATAGAAATGCATACCCATTATCTTCTCCAAAATTCATTCAATTCAATACCAGCTAACATTTGAATTACAGTTTTGCTTTTCTTAGGAGTCCGATTGTAAAATTAAGCTCATCAAAGCAATTGATAAAGGTGCAATGGGGCCTGTTAGCTGCTGAGATGGAGCACCGAATGAAGGAATGAAAAAGGCAGGATACAGTAAAATTAAACTGCAAAGAAAAGGGGATGAGGTGAATTTGCCATGTACTCTGAATTAAAAAGCTATGATAGGGACTGGATTGTGGTGGTGCATGCCTTTAATCCTAGAACTTAGGAGGCAGAAGCAGGCAGATCTCTTTGAGTTCAAAGCCGGCCTAGTCTACAGAGTGAGTTCCAGGATAGCCAGAGTTACAACAGAGAAACCGTGTCTCAAAAAAAAAAAAAAAAAAAAAAAAAGAAGTTATGAAACGGAAAACAACTACAAAATATTGTTTTAGAATTTATTTTGAATTGCTTGTGATAGATTTATTTCATTTGAAGAAAGTAAATTATGGCATAAGCTATTGAAAAGAGGAGCATTGTATTAGTTACAACTCATTAGAGCTTTGAACATTCCCATCAGAAAGATCTGGCTAAAATGCAAATGTGTTATGACTAAGATTTGAATCAAATTACAATTCCTGTGTTGTTTGTGGATTTAAGGGATGAGAAAAAGTAACTCCTCTCCTTAGTTTATACTTCGCATCTCATCTAGTCTGGAGACTATCCTATTCAAAATTTATGAAGTAAATTCAAATTTACAAAGTTGCAAAAGAATTTTTCACCTCTCCTTTCTAAATAAAAGGCCAAAAATCTAAGGATGTAAGCAAAACAATTTTAGATGTCCTGATGGTGCAATCTAATCTCAGAAATCCAGTGAGGTTCAATTTGATTATAGGAAGTATTAGACTAGTATCAAGGACTGTATGTAGGACCATTGTTCATACTGCAGTCCACTGGTTAAAAAATGTTTTCACAAAGTAATCCAGGCTTCGTATTAAACTTGTAGCTTTGAAAGGTAATATATCCCGAAGAAGCCCTGGTAGGAATACAGCTTCCAAGTGAGACTCTTAAAAGGACCTCTTTTTCTTTTTTTAATCTTACAATTTTATTTGGTTTGACACCTATAATTAAATACTATTTATCTAAAACTAGTGACCTCACAAAGATCCACACCCTCATCATCATATGAACTTGGAAGACACACAATCCACAAGTTGTGGCATGTGCAATGTACAGATTTTAACTAGACTATTTCCAACCAAAGTCAGGTGGTTATCAGGGAGGTGAATATTTTCACTTATCCCACAT